>CM065718.1:61306364-61318864 GCA_033310375.1 Conus canariensis | reverse complement strand
AAATGGGCAGTTTCACAAGGAAATGTCTCCACATAATGATCAGTAGCAATACACATCTCTCAGAGGAAAAAAAAACAAAAAAAACTTATAAATTTTAGCGGTTCACAGTTCCAGCCTGTTCACACAAGAGAATCGGCTCGCAGCCACAATCCTTCACATTATTACCCCTCTTTGCACTGTCAATTATAACCATATATCAAAAACAACATGATTTGTTCGCCAAAATTTCCATCCAGCACCTCACTCTCAGGTCATCTCTTGTCAGATAACCCAGTGGTTAATCCTTGTCATGTCAACACAACCACACTTCATACAATATTACATGCTGCACATCATCCGTTTTCATCCTATCGACTGCTAAGCTACTCGTCTTAAACTTTACCTTTCCCTTCTTCCCGACTACTAAAATTCATAACTGGGCTGCCTCCCCACAACCTAAGATATCTTTCTCCAACCCCGTTCTGACACAAACACATACATCCCTGCATGTGTGACGACTGTCACTTGTATTACAAAAACTTCTACCCTATGGACTCACTGTCCTGTACCAAATGCGTACGTCACAGATACAGTCCGCACGCGCACGAGACCCGCGTCGAGAACCCTGACTCGTAACGAAAGTGAAAAGACACCAATATCAGTTGAATGGTTACGACCGTACCCCAGTATAAACCACTCGACCACAAATTGGCCTTAGCCCTACTACACAGTTAACCGATTCCAATGCTGTGCAGGTCAACTCCAGAATCGTTAATCAATTTCAACGAACTCCTACTATTTACAACTGAGATTGAGCACAATCATCAAACCCCTCTATGATTCACGCAGACACATCTGCACCTGACTCATATTATGATCCTCAACCAAATGCAACCTCGTACTACCTTCTTATTGAACCCACTGACATTAACACAAACTAACCACAAACAATATCTACATCACTGTCCATCAACGGTCATTATATTGAACCCACCTTGTCTAGCCAAACTGTCCTGAGAAAATCGAACTCAGGAACCACTATGTACATCACTTACAAAAATATACAGGAAAGAGGTAACAACACAAACCGGCTGACAACAAATTCCAATCACGGAACCAAGACGACATCATACCAGACAACCAGTATACGCAACGAACACAATACAACTAATCGCAACATGAGACAACTACAGTTCAACTCGCCACAATACAAGACAACACGACGAACCAAAATACCACGAACCTAACAAATCACCAACCTGGACAGACAAACGTTCAACCACACCAGTTCTGCAACTGGCTGAAGTGGCTGCCAACAAGGACGACACCGACTCGGCACAGGCCAAGGGCACCCAAACCCGACGAGGACCTGGCACTAACTATATGACTCGAAAGTCACTCTTCAAAAACTAACGGCGCTGCCGCCGCACCTACAAGGAGTACGTCAACTCCGACGAACACCAGGGACCGAAGTGAAGCTACCCCAACGCATTCCGCCCTGGTCGGAATCAAGCGAACTCTACTCACCACACAAAACAACGATTGGTCAGAGCAGTGTATCCCTCCGCAGAGCTGACACGCCTGACCAACGGACTAGTTGTTGCTCGTGCAACAACACGACAATTTACCACAACTCCTCACAGACGTGACAACACAACAACAGCCGATATCCTGCCCCGCCTTCTCTGGTGTAGAACCAAAGTAACAAAAGGGTAACAATCGGGAACGAAACCAACCTCCCGCTTCCATTCCATTCCTTCAATAAGTGAAGACTGGAATGAAAGAATATTGTATGTCCTATTTCCCCAGCCTCCTACCTAGCCTAATCTTTCTACCTAACCCTGAGGAACTTAACCTAACTCTAGCTAACTAAACCCCAACCTCACATACGCGCGAGCGCGCGCGCACACACACACACACACACACACACACACACACACACACACACACACACACACACACACACACGCATACGCGCACACGCTCTCTATCTTGAACCACCACTACTCTTAAACACATGGACGTACTGATTTAGTACCCGCCGATCGGTGACACACCCCCCTGCCTAAGTTTTAACTACAGGTTAAAACCAACAACAACTTTTCACTCGATCGGCGTTTTGGCCACACCCTACCTATAACAATCCAATTCTCTATCACTCATTCTGTCCTACTGTTACTTTTGATGCACTCCAAAACTTCCATCCCAACAACATCAACCTTTAAATACATCAACAACCACAGGTTACATTAATCAACCTGGACTAACTCTGCCTCACACGACCTTAACGCAGGCACTTATGGGCAGCCGTTACACTACGCACTACATATAAATTCCATAACTGAGGGGCTCTGATTACGCACAACTGCTGTGTAACACGTGCTACAAACACCACACCCTCAGTAACACTTTGCTATGCCATTCTCTACCAAAGATAACACATGCATAGCTTCGATAATGTCAACCTCTCACGACACAGGTTAATGGAACCCTCAGGTTCTCTCTCTTTCTCTCTCTTCTCTCTCTCTCTCTCTCTCTCTCTCTCTCTCTCTCTCTCTCTCTCTCTCTTTCTCTACGGCAAGCGACTCAAGAAGTCTGCCGCCACATTGTCCTTTCCAGACACTGCCTGCACCGTAAACTGAAATGGCTGCAGCTGCAGTGCCCACCTTGTGATTCTCCCACTAACAGACTTCATCTTTTCTAAGTATTGGAGTGGGGAATGATCTGTCTGGACAATAAAGGGGGTCCCATACAAATACACCTGGAACTTTTGTATTCCCCACACCACTGCCAGACACTCCTTCTCTACTATAGGGTAATTCTGCTCTGCAGGGCTTAATTTTCTGCTGGCACATGCTACAGGGCGCATCTCTTCAGGGTACTGCTGACAGAGCATAGCTCCCACTCCCACTTCTGACGCATCAGTCTGGAGCACAAATGTCAACCCGGGCACCGGCAGGTTACAGACGGGAGGTTGGCAGAAATGCTGCTTCAAAGCTTGGAACGCACGTTCGCACTCGTCGTCCCATTCCACCTGCCTGGCTGTTCCCTTAGTGAGATCAGTAAGGGGCTTGGCAACGTCAGCAAACCGGGGCACAAATTTCCTGTAGTACCCCACTAATCCCAGGAATCCCCGCACCTGCCGTTTGGTCTCAGGCCTAGGCGCATCCATAATGCGGGTCATTTTATCCTGCTCAGGCCATATTTTCCCTGCACCTATCCTGTGCCCCAAGTAGGTGATTTCCGTTCCTCCCAGCTCACACTTTGAAGGTCGGGCTGACAAAGAGCATTCCTTCAGTCTCTGGAACACACGCCTGAGAACCTCAATATGGCTGTCCTGATCAATTGTGGCCACCAGGATGTCATCAATGAAATTATCGACATCTGGGCTCTCAAGTGGCTGCAATAACTTTCTCATCATGCGCGTGAACACTGCCCCTGAGGTACACAGTCCAAATGGCATAACCTTCCACTGGAATTGTCCTTCCGGTGTAGCAAAAGCAGTCTTCGCGCGGTCCTCTCTATTCATCGGGATCTGCCAATACCCCTTAGCGAGGTCGATCTTACTGAACACCTTCTTCTCTCCAAGCTTGGCGAACAGGTATTCGATATCCGGCATGGGTTCAGCATCGAACTGTACGATGCGATTCAACCTCCTGAAGTCCACACAAAACCTGATCTTCCCATCCTTCTTCTTAACTAGTACGATGGGTGAGCAGTATGGCGACGTCGATGGCTCAATCGCATCCATCCTGATCATGGCTTTGACCTCCTCCCTAACTGTCTCTCGTTGCGCAAAAGGCACTGGGTATGGCTTCGACCTGATAGGGATGTCTGACGTCAACTTGATGCTGCACGTTTCTAGGTTTGTGCAGGAGGGCACATCAGTCAGTACCTCCTTGAACTCGGCCACTAACTCGTGCAACTTCCTGGTAAAGTGCTGGTCTTCAGCAAGTACTACCACCTCTTTGGGCCCTTCTGTGGCCTCCAAGGGAATGGTAGGAATGTCCTTGCTCATCAAGGGAGTTACTGTTTCCTCTTCAGGCTCCTCCGGCACAACAACCGCAGCTACCGAGGCTGTTGGATCTGCAGCGCGCTCAATGAACGACTTTAGTAGGTTTGCGTGGAAAATCTTCGTCTTTCCCCCTACTGCTATGCGGTAATCTGCTTCACCCACTCTTTCTAGTACTGTATAGGGACCTCTCCATGCCAGTTCCAATTTGTTCTGCTTGGTCGGCCGAAGTACTAGTACTCTGGACCCCACAGCTATCTTCCTGGGTTTCGCCCTCAAGTCAAAATGTCGCTTGTACCTATACGCTGCCCTTGCCAAGTTCTCCCTTGCCCGCTCGCATGACTCAGCTATCTTGTTCCTCAAGTTGACGACGTATTCTGCCGCTGTACGGAGCTCTTGCCTTTCCGGTTGTAACCACAGATCTCTCAATATCTGCATCGGCCCGCGCACCTGGCGTCCATATAGCAGCTCAAAAGGCGAAAAACCGGTACTCTCTTGTGGGACCTCTCGGTACGCAAACAGCAGTGCTGGTATCCACCGATCCCAATCACCTGGTTTCTCCTGACATAGTCTGCGCAGCATCCGCTTCAGAGTACCGTTGAAGCGTTCCACCAATCCATTGCACTGCGCATGGTATGGTGTGGTAGTCAGACCTCGAATGGCTAATAGTCGGTAGACCTCCTGCATGATCTGACCAGTAAACTGGGTTCCTCTGTCAGTCAGTACCGACCCAGGGACTCCCGTTCGTGTCCATATGTTGAACGCTGCCTCTGCCACCGACTCACTCGTGATCTGGCGAAGAGGGACTGCTTCCGGATATCTTGTCGCAAAGTCGACCGTCACCAACACGTATCTGTACCCATTCTGGGATGCTGGAACGATGGGACCAATAATGTCCATCCCAACCCGCTCGAACGGCTCACGCATCAGTGGCATCTTCACGAGGGGAACTCTTGAGACTCTTCCCTTGTCCACAGTACGCTGACACCGGAAGCATGACTGGCAGTATCGACGAATGTCAGCATGCATGCCTGGCCAATAGAAATGGCGACCAACTCGCTCCTTGGTTCGGGTGGTACCTAAGTGACCAGACATGGGTACGTCGTGGCCTAGCTTCATCACCGTGGTCCGTAGTTCAGCTGGGACACAGATCTGACTCGCTACGTCCTTGGGACCCTCAAACCGCCTGACCAGTACACCAGACTTCCGAGCGTACTCGACTCGTCCAAACTTGGTGTGGAAGTGCGTCCCTGCTTCACTCGCACTCCGAGCCTTCCTCAAGGTTTCATCCTGGTCCTGCATCTGAATTAACTGCTGGGTAGAGGTGTTCAGAATGCATTCCTCGACGGGCAGTGGTACAGGTTCTTGCTGCTCCCTGGCTCTCTGCGCGCGTGTCTGCACTGCCCCTACCAACGCCGGGTCTGCGTATACAGGCACACGTGTCCAACCGGGATCTCCTACTCTCTTTGCGAAGTTTCCGATCAGGACTTCCTGCACAGGGCTATTCATGACCAAAACCTCCAACTTCCCTGCGATGAATGGTGACTTCAACTCTATTACCGCCACAGGTAACACAGACCTACATCTGGACTCAGCCAACACTACTGGGACTGTCTCTCCTGTGTACGCATCTGCCGGTACTAACCACTTGGCCACTACGGTGTGTCCGGCACCAGTGTCCCGTAATCCATTGGCCGGAGACCCGTTAACTTCTACGATGCACGCAGGCTCGTACCGCTGCTCAGCGCATGGGCGACACAACGTAGGGACTACTCGAGCTTGGGGCTGGTCACAACAATGAACAGCTCCAACAGAATGGGGCTCAGGGCATTTCCTAGCGATGTGGCCTGGCTTCTTGCAGTTGAAACAAACTATGGTCGATCTAGGCCCTTCTGATCTCCTGTTCAGCTGCTGTAGTGCACCATCACTTTGTTGGGACCTCCCTGCGGGCTGGCTCCCTGCTGTTTCACGTGTATTACCCAGGTTGGGCTGGTTGACTGTTCGGTCTTGTCTCGCCTTCCTCCCCAGTCTTTTGGCCTCTGCCAAAACAGTAGCTTCTGTTGCAAGTTGTTCCACAGTTTTCGGGCATGTCTTCCGCACCTCAATTGTGAACTCTGGAGACAATAGCTGATAAAACTGTTCTTGGAACAGCAGATCCTTTACGTCCTCTGCCACACTCTCATCCTTGCCCGCTGCTGCACACCAGAGGGAAAACCACCGCTTCATCCTTCCCAGCATCTGGCCGAAAGTCTCAGCAGCGTCCTTCTTGATGCTTCTGAACTTTTCCCGGTAGGCCTCAGCATCTAGCCTGAAGTGGCTTAACAGGGCGCCCTTTATCTGATCATAGTCGCCTAACTCATCCGCACTTAACCGCATCACCGCTTCTCTAGCCTTTCCTCTCAGCAGAGACATCAGACGTGTGGGCCATGAGGTCTTGCTCCACTTGCACATCTGGGCTACACGCTCAAACTGGGCGATGAAAGCGTCCACGTCGTCGTTCTCTCCTAACGGCTCAAGGTGGACATGCTTCGTTTCCTCCACCTCAATCAAGCGTTTCCTATGCGCTGCTTCATCTAAGGCTTGTCTCTCTTGTATGATTAGCTCTCGCTCTCTTGCCTCTAACTCGGCTTCATCTCTTCGTCTCTTGAGATCTAACTCGGCTTGCCGTGCTTGAGCTTCTACTTCCCTTATTGCCCTTTCTTCCTCCATCTTCTTCCTCTGCAGTTCCAGTTCCATCTGTCTCGCTGCTTTCTCATCTTCGATCTTCTGCTTCATCTCTAGTTCCCTTTGCTTAACAGCTTTCTCCTCTTCATCCTTCTGCTTTAACCTTTCCTTCTCCTCCTCGATCTTCTTCTGCTTCACCTCTAGTTCCCTCTGTCTATCAGCTTTCTCCTCTTCTATCTTTCTCTGCTGCATCTCTAGCTCCCTCTCATCCTTCATCTTCTGCCTCACTTTCTCCTCTTCGATCTTCTTCTGCTTCATTTCTAGCTCCCTCTGTCTATCAGCTTTCTCCTCTTCTATCTTCCTCTGCTGCATCTCTAGCTCCCTCTGCCTAGCAGCTTTCTCCTCTTCATCCCTCATCTTCTGCCTAACTTTCTCCTCCATCCGGAGCTCCAATTCTGCTTCTCTCGCCGCCTTCTCATCCTCATTACGTACTGAGTCTGTGACGAACTTGGCGAGGTCTCCCCCAGCTAAACCCATCGCCGCTCCCAACTTGGCAAACTTTGCATAAGCCCCCGTCCCCTGTTCTCGATCCACCCCCGCATCCTGGTCACTAACCTTAGGTTTGGTATCCGCCACAGGGGCCTGTGGATCCATGACACTATCGGGGTCGTACTGCGGATGGGCTCGGGTGTGTTTTAGACATAGGGTACCCCTACCACCACAGAGCTAGCAACGGACAGTATGCGATCTGAGCGCAACTGGAGGTTCCTGACTACGCACTAGCCCCGGAAGCAACTCAGCACAAGTACACAATACTCTCAATGTGTCACGCACCAAGCATAACTCCACCCACACTTGTGTACCTCATACATATACCCACATGGGCTCCAACCCATACAATACTACCAATGCACTGTCTGGTCACGGACTGAACCACGTGACACCGTGTGTCCACTGTCCACTGTGCATGCGCACCAGTTACCCACAGTCACAGGCCTCACTGTCTCTGGTAGGCCGCACCCACACGATCACAGTGCACTTGCACCCATCAAGTCCAGGTGCACTCACAGCATACCCTATGCCACAACACTGCGCACCCTCGTGCTTCCCACACACAGTCACCTGGGCTTACACTGCCCTTAATCCCCACAGGATATCCGAGCACACAGTGTGCACAGTCACGGGCCGGGTACCATTCTACCTACTCACTGGGGTATACCGTATGTAAGGGACACAAAAGACACCTGGTACCCTCCGGCACCTCACCTACACTGTACGGTGTAATCACTCACACTTCCAACAACCACTCAATGTTTATTGACCATTCATACCTCACTCACACGGTAGCGCCAACCCATTCACACCAACACAAGTGCCCTGCCCAGTACAGGGAAGTAAACAGGGACACTACGTACCACCTCCCAGGGTACTGGTACGCTCCCACCAACCACCCACTTACATTTCACACAACGTACACACCGGACACAACACCCCCCTTACCTCCCTCCTAGCTACCTATCACCTACCCAGAACCCCTTATGTTACCCCGCATCTCCACCAAAGTGTCACGGTCGCTAAGCCGGACGGCCCTACCACCCTTACCCACGCCTATCACACACTAGGTCAGACAACACAGCACACTAACAGTTTTACAATCACGCACGCTTCTTTATTTCACACACACTCCATGGCGCCACCACTCACGCACATCCACAACTGCACACAAGTATCCTAATTCCCGCTGACTTACCCTACTCTACAATAACGACCTGGAAGACCCTAACCTAACCTAAAACACCAGCTGCGGTATATCACTGTGACCTGGGGACACAGCGATAGCCCGCACACGTGGTGACTAACTACTAGGGACAAGGATTTACCAAAGGGACTCTAATCTCTTAACTACTGCTACCACCCACACCTCTCCCTGGGACTCACCCTTCTCTTTTAACCCGGGACCACTACTGCACTGATCGCTGCGTCCCTAAGGGAGGCAACGACCAGTACCCTACACTGTGCTGGCCACTACGTCCTGAAAGGAGGCAGTAGCTAACACCCCTAACCCTACTGCCTAACGCTACACCCCTTCTACCACAAACATGGGACAACCCATCCCGGCCCGGAAAGCTCCAGTCCTCGGCGCTGTACGTGGCCCCTCACAGGCTGACACCTCCCCGGAAGACTCTGCACCCCGGCGCTGACCGTGGCTCCTCCGCGGCCCGACACCCTCCCCGAAGACTCTGCACCCCGGCGCTGACCGTGGCTTCCCGCAGTCTGACTCCTCCCCGCGATGGGCACGACACCCAACGCACACACACCCGACGCCCTCTCGACGGGTCCGGGGCTCGTAGGACGCTTCTTCCTCTGAAGGCCCCGCCGGACACCAAGGGTGGAAAAAGGCCTGGTGCAGCGCCCTCTCACAGGACGCCTAAACCGGGACGAGGAACCAGTGCCGGAGAACTCCCAGAAGAGCACCGGTAGCTGGAGGAGAGCTGCCCACAGAAGGCAGACGGCCTGGGTGGTCTCCCTCTCCCGGGGAAACAGCAGGCACTGGAAGCGCCGCTCACCTGCCGGCACGCGGCAGTAGACTGCGGTGATCTGGCCCCAGCCTCAGGACAGAGCAGGATACCTGCTGACACAACTGGAGGCCACTACTGTAGTGTTGCTACTACCCGAGTCATCAAGGCACATAGGCTACTTGGTAAAGCTAACTCTCCATCTCCCTTGCCTACTTCCCACTCGGGCATGAGAGTGACCCCTTTAATTTCGAACACATCCCCCAACCCATTACTCACTTTGGGGTTATCAGACCCATTTCCTGCCAACCCTTACAACAGCGGTAAAACAATATTCTCTCTGAGCCAATCCACGCTATTACATATGAAATTATGAATCACCCCAATTCTCGGAAAAGAAAAGAAAACTAAGCGATCCCAACGCGGACTTCATGGGCCCCTTAAGAAATGCTACGTAAACTAGGAAATGGGCAGTTTCACAAGGAAATGTCTCCACATAATGATCAGTAGCAATACACATCTCTCAGAGGAAAAAAAAACAAAAAAAACTTATAAATTTTAGCGGTTCACAGTTCCAGCCTGTTCACACAAGAGAATCGGCTCGCAGCCACAATCCTTCACATTATTACCCCTCTTTGCACTGTCAATTATAACCATATATCAAAAACAACATGATTTGTTCGCCAAAATTTCCATCCAGCACCTCACTCTCAGGTCATCTCTTGTCAGATAACCCAGGGGTTAATCCTTGTCATGTCAACACAACCACACTTCATACAATATTACATGCTGCACATCATCCGTTTTCATCCTATCGACTGCTAAGCTACTCGTCTTAAACTTTACCTTTCCCTTCTTCCCGACTACTAAAATTCATAACTGGGCTGCCTCCCCACAACCTAAGATATCTTTCTCCAACCCCGTTCTGACACAAACACATACATCCCTGCATGTGTGACGACTGTCACTTGTATTACAAAAACTTCTACCCTATGGACTCACTGTCCTGTACCAAATGCGTACGTCACAGATACAGTCCGCACGCGCACGAGACCCGCGTCGAGAACCCTGACTCGTAACGAAAGTGAAAAGACACCAATATCAGTTGAATGGTTACGACCGTACCCCAGTATAAACCACTCGACCACAAATTGGCCTTAGCCCTACTACACAGTTAACCGATTCCAATGCTGTGCAGGTCAACTCCAGAATCGTTAATCAATTTCAACGAACTCCTACTATTTACAACTGAGATTGAGCACAATCATCAAACCCCTCTATGATTCACGCAGACACATCTGCACCTGACTCATATTATGATCCTCAACCAAATGCAACCTCGTACTACCTTCTTATTGAACCCACTGACATTAACACAAACTAACCACAAACAATATCTACATCACTGTCCATCAACGGTCATTATATTGAACCCACCTTGTCTAGCCAAACTGTCCTGAGAAAATCGAACTCAGGAACCACTATGTACATCACTTACAAAAATATACAGGAAAGAGGTAACAACACAAACCGGCTGACAACAAATTCCAATCACGGAACCAAGACGACATCATACCAGACAACCAGTATACGCAACGAACACAATACAACTAATCGCAACATGAGACAACTACAGTTCAACTCGCCACAATACAAGACAACACGACGAACCAAAATACCACGAACCTAACAAATCACCAACCTGGACAGACAAACGTTCAACCACACCAGTTCTGCAACTGGCTGAAGTGGCTGCCAACAAGGACGACACCGACTCGGCACAGGCCAAGGGCACCCAAACCCGACGAGGACCTGGCACTAACTATATGACTCGAAAGTCACTCTTCAAAAACTAACGGCGCTGCCGCCGCACCTACAAGGAGTACGTCAACTCCGACGAACACCAGGGACCGAAGTGAAGCTACCCCAACGCATTCCGCCCTGGTCGGAATCAAGCGAACTCTACTCACCACACAAAACAACGATTGGTCAGAGCAGTGTATCCCTCCGCAGAGCTGACACGCCTGACCAACGGACTAGTTGTTGCTCGTGCAACAACACGACAATTTACCACAACTCCTCACAGACGTGACAACACAACAACAGCCGATATCCTGCCCCGCCTTCTCTGGTGTAGAACCAAAGTAACAAAAGGGTAACAATCGGGAACGAAACCAACCTCCCGCTTCCATTCCATTCCTTCAATAAGTGAAGACTGGAATGAAAGAATATTGTATGTCCTATTTCCCCAGCCTCCTACCTAGCCTAATCTTTCTACCTAACCCTGAGGAACTTAACCTAACTCTAGCTAACTAAACCCCAACCTCACATACGCGCGAGCGCGCGCGCACACACACACACACACACACACACACACACACACACACACACACACACACACACACACACGCATACGCGCACACGCTCTCTATCTTGAACCACCACTACTCTTAAACACATGGACGTACTGATTTAGTACCCGCCGATCGGTGACAAAAGTGAATGGTTACAAGAGAAAACTACAAATAAAAAAGAAAAGAAGAAACGAAAGTATACTGTAAAGAAGAAAAAAAAAAACTCCGAAGAAGAAAAGAAAGAAAGAAAGAAAAAAGAAAGAAAGAAAAAAAAAAAGAAAGAAAGAAAGAAAGAAAGAGAGAGAAAAAAAACAAAGAATGAAAGAATAATGAGGAAGGACAGCAAAGTAGAATCGTTATCCTCTGTTCACAGCGGAGACTTGCAGCCAATCCGGATTCTCCGTATTCTCCATCTTTTCACACAGCCACGCAAAACGTCGAACATCAGGTGGTCTTGTTTTTGTGCGTCTATCTCTCTGTCTCTGTCTCTCCGTCTGTCTTGTCTTGTCTGTCTGTCTGTCTGTCTGTCTGTCTGTCTCTCTTGTTTCAACACATGAGTGGTATGCGTTGAAATTATGTATGCATGACAAAGACAGATTGTAAGATCATGGCCTAAAATCTTCGCCCTTGAGTATTAAAGAACAATCAATTAATCAAAAAAATTCTGTCTGTCTGTCTGTCTGTCTGTCTGTCTGTCTGTCTGTCTGTCTGTCTCTCTCTCTCTCTCTCTCTCTGCCCGCTTGTCTGTCTGTCTGTCTCCGTTTCTCTGTCATGCTCTCTCTGTGTTTGTCCGTTTGTATTCGTATGTGCACCCTTGCGGGTGTGAAGAAAAAAAAAAAAAAAAAAAGAGAGAGAGAGAGAGAGAGAGAGAGAGAGAGAGAGAGAGAGAGAGACTCAAACAAACCACACACACACACACATACATACATACATACATGCATGCATGAGAGAGAGAGAGAGAGAGAGAGAGAGAGA
>CM065718.1:61286364-61298864 GCA_033310375.1 Conus canariensis | reverse complement strand
ATTTTTAAGCGTTTTTATCTAGATTTACGGGCATCAAGTATGCTTGTTTAGGCAAACGATAAGCCTCCATCTTCGTCAGTTTTAGCCAATATCGAATGCACCTTACTTGCACTATTTACATATTGGGGATAACGCTCCAATTCTCCCAAGACAAGTTTATATAGGAATTTTAAGATAGATTTTCAGAAAACGTTTGCACGCCAGAGCGTGTATCTTTTCAATATTATCCAGTCTGTAGTATCCTCACATTTCGGATGCATATAACAGCACTGACTGTACCTGAGGATAAAAAATTCGGAAGAAGAATGTCTTAGAGATGCCGTTTAATTTTGTTATGTACCTTAAACAATCAAAACAATCCCGTTTACCTTTCACTGCAAGTGCATCCACCGCTTTGTTAATGCCCATCTTTGTTGTGAAAACAAATCCAAGGTAATTATATTATTAAGTACTTCTAATTGTTCTCCATTGAGATTCAGCGTCAGACAGTAAAACAATGTCATCTGCAAACAGAAGAAATAGTTCCAATAACCCTGGCGGAAATTGAATCCCATGTACTCCGTTATTACTGATACTGCTATTTCATTAATAAATCAAGAAAACAACACTGGACTTAAAATACAACCCTGTCTGACGCCTACAGGACACTCAAAATAGCCAGTGGTTTCAAATACAAATAAGAGAGAGAGAGAGAGAGAGAGAGAGAGAGAGAGAGAGAGAGAGAGACTGGTCGCCCACGCGTGTGTATAGAAACATACACAGAAGAAACAGAACAGGAAGAAATGATGGAATAAGAATAGAAAGAAGATGACGATGACGAAGAGAAGAAAAGGAGAGAGCACACACACACACACACACACACACACACACACACACACACACACACACACACACACACACCACCGCCACCACCACCACATCTCATCCAATATCACCCCTCCCCCAACTCTTTCCGCTCCCCCCCCCCCCCCTCCCCACTCAGTCCCCTCATACTTTCCAGCTTTCCTCACACCCCCTTCCCTGTCTCTCCATCCTTCCTTTATCCTATCCCCTCCCCTCTTCTCTCAACCCCCTCCCCCCACCCTCTCCGTCTCGACACACACCTCTCCTCCGTCCCCTCCCTGACTCCCATCCCCAAGGTCCGTCTCAACAATAACCCCGTCACGTAGTTCCCTTTGATCACTTCAATCGACGAAAGGACGGCAGAGGGGATCTAACTGCCCCCCCCCCCTCCCTACCACCCCCCCCCTTCCGTCCCCTTCCTTCCACGCAGCTGTCATCTTGTCGCCCTCTCCACCATTCTCAGCTCCCCCCCCCCTCCCTGTGGTGTATTCCTCAGCAACCCTCTCAAAGCCAACCGATTCCGTTGCCCGGTATGGCAAAACTCTGCCAAAAACCGGTGGCTCTCTGGCAGACCAGCCGGAGTATCCTTCCCCACCATCCATCCCCCCCCCCCCTCTCCCAGAGGTGGTTGAGCGGATAAGACTACACAGGGGGTACTTCACTGATAGGGGGAAGTGCTGTGGGGTGGGGTGGAGGGAAAAACAAATCCTGACGCGTCAAGTGTGGGGTGAGAAGGGATAAGAGGGGAGAGATCTGTCACACTGTTTACAAGCACACAACGAAGAGAGAGAGAGAGAAAACGGAAACGGAAACGGAAAGTTTATTCATGTATAGGCCATTGCCCCTCATGAAGGGGTACATAACTTCTATACACAAATGCATAATTAACAACATATTTAGTATCTAATCAAGAAACCAGAACAGAACGCAACTTGAATGCTTTGTAAAGATAAATGGACAGTTGTTTCACAGTTTGTTTATGCTCTGTTGCCATAAGCAATGCAAGTCTAAATTTATTTGGATCTGCATAAAATTTACTAGGTATATACTGTGTTCTTAAGTCACTCAAAACAGGACAACATAAGACAATGAACATCATCTTCTTTTTCATTTTTGCAAAGCGGACATTTTAAGTCAGCATTACTATGTGTTTTGTAACGTAATCGATGTTGCGCTATTTCAGAAATGCCAAATCGAAACCTCGTCAATACAAACCTTAAATGCCTGTCTAAATTCATCAGTAAATAAATTTTTACCTCAGGTACCTTGCAAAACGTTCTGTAAACATAAAACCTTTCACTATCACTAATATGAGAGTCCCAGTCTTGCCATCTACATAAAATTAACCGTTCTCTGAAATCTTGCAGAAATCTGTCTATCCCCTCAACACCTTGGTTAAGCCATACATATCCAAAACCAAACATATATAGTTTACAACGAACATTTGTAACCCAATTTTTCTTTCCACGTATATCTAAATCATACAACATTTTGTAAGCTTTTCGGGGTAGCCTAGATTCCTCCATTCTTGTCAATTTTAACCAAAACTTTATATATTTTACAGCTGAATTAATATATATAGGGTATCTGTTTGTCTCTCCATAAACAAAGTCATTAGGAGTTCGCATCTCTACGCCTAAAAATCTTTTGAGAGCAAATAAGTGAACCTTTTCACATTCAGATGCCGCATTATCAAGTCCCCATAGCTCTGCGCCGTACTGAACAATCGGCTGAATTTGTGAATCGAAAATCTTCAAAAGGACAGTCAACGAGTTATTTTTAAACTTATATAACTTTTGTGAAATGCACAGTAAAGCGTTTTTAGCTCTACTACTTAAATTACGACATGCCATAACAAAACTCAATCTTGTTGAAAAACAAATTCCTAGGTATTTGTATACATTAACAACAGGCATCACAGCTCCTGCATACATCCATCTTTCTCTAGCTCCTAAATACCCCCCTTTTCTGAACACAATAATATTACTTTTGTCCATATTTACTTTTAGCTGGAGAGCTGAAGCTGCTTTATACAGATTATTCAGCTGTGTTTGAAGACCGATAACAGTTCAGACAGCAACACAACATCATCAGCCAAAAGCAATATAAACAGTTCAAAATAGTCTGACGAAAAAATAGCCCCGTGTTTTCCTTCCCTAATAACTTCTAATGCTAATTCGTTTATAAACAAGGAAAATAAAACGGGACTGCACACATCCCCTTGTTTTACTCCACGTGTGCAATTAATGTAATCCGTAAGCATGGAACCACATCTAATTCTGGTTTTAACATTAGTATACATGCTATGAATACAACGAAACATTTTGCCTTTTATGCCATTTCTCAAGAGTATAGGCCATAATAGGTGTCTGTTAATGGAATCAAAAGCTTTCTCAAAATCGATGAAGGCTACATACAATTTGCGGTTTAAACAAAATTGCTTCTGAACCAATGACAACAACGTAAACATATGATCAACAGTAGAATAGCCCCTTTTGAATCCTGCCTGATATTCACCTGTCAAATTATATTCTGTAACCCATTCTTGAAGTCTGCTATTCATGATTGTACTATAGATTTTACTGCTCGTATCACATAGATATATACCCCTATAATTACCTGGATTATCTGCGTCTCCCTTTTTAAACAAAGGAATTAGAATAGAGTTTGTCCAATTATCTGGGAAAACACCTTTATCAAACAACACATTAAACAATTTTACGAAAAAATCAATAACTCGATCCCCACATGTTTCAACATTTCTCCTATAATTTCATCTGGGCCTGCAGATTTACCGTTCTTTACCTTTCTAACAGCAAGTAACACTTCTTCTTTTGATATCGGACGGTTCATCGTGCTAAAGTCTTCTTCAACATTATAATTTGTTTCAAATTCATCATTAGCTTCGTTATTACACTCTCCAGTTACTTCCACTTCAAGTAAACCTTTAAAATGGTAAAACCAATCATCAACTGTTAAATTATTATTTACTTGTTTTCTTTTACTGGACATTTTATGTACATTCTCCCAAAATTCTTTTTGATTATTTACTGAAGAAACAAGCCTTTCTAATATTATATCATTATACTGTTTTTCTTTTCTATCTATTAGATGTTTATGCTCTCGTCTTGCTATGCAATATGCATCACTGTCAGTTTTCTCTTTTGATTTTCTAAAAATGTTAAGCAGTTGTTTTGCTTTCTTCTTGCTTGACTTACATTCTCCATCAAACCAGTCATCACTTTTATGATATTTTGTCAAGTTGATTTTCTTTTTCATACATTGGCCTTGTTTTTTGATGCACTCATTAAAGACACTCAGAGCACCATTGTAATCAGAATCAATCAGGCTAATGGCCCCATCGAGTTCAGATACTATTTCGTCAGAGAACATTTTCTGACAATATATAGTTCCTAAATCATTATCCCACACAAACTTTTCAATAAACTGATCATCGGTAATGGTATGCCCCCTTGTAACATTTCTTTTCAATTTAAATTTTAAATGCAGTTCAACTGGCAAATGATCAGACTCTATTCTCTCCGACACTAACAATTTACACGACGAGACAACAATAACAAACAGTCTCTTAGACAGCAGAAAGTAGTCATTGACACTGTTTCCTGACTCAGATAATAAGTATAATTTCCATCTATATCCCCATTGCACACTCCGTTTAGAATACACAGACTAAAAGCTGTGCACATATTCAATAATTTTTTCCCATATTTATTAAGTACATTGTCAGCCGAATTCCTTATAATGCTAGCCATATCAGAATGATCATGAAGAAAGTTACAACTGACATCATTGAAGTCTATAATATCAGGAAAAATGTTAGAAGTTCTACTGTTAAGATCGCCCGATAGAATCCAAAACACATCATCTTAACTCCAACATGCAATCAAAAAGACATTGTTCAAGTTCATCAACACCATTGTCAACATCAAAATGATTATAATAAGGTGATCCTTCAGGTGGGATATACGTACATACATATATAAGTTCTCTTCAAGGTCAAACACACTCTTATCAATCAGAAACAGAAGAACGTTGGGATGGTCTGTCTTAATTTCCTGAATATAAGATATAAACTCATGTTTAATTAGGCAGACAATTCCACCTGATCCTCTTCCTTGCTTTGTAAACTTAATAGCTGGTTTATAATAAACAGTGTAACCCAGGAAAGTGAGGTGTTGGGGACATTCTACAAACGTCTCTACAAGACATATGAAGTCAAATTTTAACAAAAAAGACATAAATTCTTTATTACTTAGCTTGGGTAAAAGTCCATTAACATTCCAATGCAGAAATAAACATGTCTCGAATTTATTGGATTCACCATAATCACACATGCTTTCATACATACTACTACTTATGTTTGTATACCCATTCATGTCTTTTTCCGTTTGAGTACAAGAAGTTACATCACATACAGAAGTACAAGAAGTTACATCACAATAACGAACCCCGACTTTGTCATCATTTGATTCCTTTTGAAATGACCCCCCACCAAAACTGTCACTGACAGTGTCACAGCCATTCGGTTCATGACATGCCTCCTTTTGAGATGACCCCCCACCACAACTGTCATTGACAATGTCACAGCCATTCAGTTCACCATGTGATGAAGTGTGGCAGATACCTTCACATGCATTCTCTATGTTATGTACAAAATCATTTTCGTTCACTTCCGGGTACAGCAGAATATTACTACAGCCAGAATCTTCATTAATGAGAACATTCAACTTGTCATTACCACGATCATTCAAAATAATCCTTTCCTGGTTATTTACATGTATCCCCCGTCCCTGACCCCCTACACACTCTGTATTTTCAATGCCAACAAGTTCACTTCTCACTGCACACACATACCCTCTCCTGCTCCGAACCACCCGTCGCCCCGCACAACTATCACGTGCGTGCCTCAAAAATGTGACCGGTGTAACCGGTGTTGAACTGGGCTGGCCACCCCCCTATTCACTGGTCCTAAGAGTTTCTCCCTCACCAAGGTAATATTTCCTACCATCGATCAGGAGATGGTCGTACACCAAGATGGCACGTTTCCCTTCTTCCCTGGCCTTCTTCAAATGAGGAGACAGTCTTTTTCTTATCTCCCTTACACGCAGGGAGAAGTCTTCCCCCACAAACACATTAGTCCCCTTTAGTTTACTCCTGGCCTTAAGAATTTTCTCCTTATCCTTGAAGAAAGTGCAGCATGCGATGACAGGTGCGTTCGGCTTGCTGCTCAGGCGGTGCACCCTGTCAAAGTGTACATCAGCAGCCAGTTCCAGCTGGTCCGTCATCAGCTCTCGGACCGAAGCCTCACACTCTCCTGCGTCTCGTTCTGCCTGCGGTGAAGACCGTGAAAGATCAAGTTGTTCCGCTTGGAACGCCCTTCTAGATCGTCTGCCTTCCTTTCAGCATCCTGGATCCTCTTCTTTAGATCATCATTTTCACAGCGCAGGTCATTCACTTCTTGCCTCAACGTATGAACCTCCTCCTGTAATCCATCCAAACCATCACAGATACCTCTGATGTCATCTTTCATATTATCAAATTTAGTGTTCATCGTCTGAAGCATTGCCATCAAATCGAGGTTGGAGGGGACATCGGACGTTAGAGAGGACGATGTCTCACGTGATGACGAACTTGCTGTCTTTTCAGTGCTGACTCTGCGGCTATCATGGGTCAACGAGGTTTGACGACTGCTGTCCTTACGTGGTGGACCGGGGTTTAGTTCCACATCTCCACATTGCAGTAATAAACTGCCCCAAAACAGAAGCGTGAGGAGGCAGCCTGCCATAACACCGTCTATCCTCGTCCTAAGTTTCAATGTCTTCACGTACATGGCGGCACTTTTTCTGGCTCTCATCAACATGAAGGAGAGAAATACCGGTATAAAACAGCCACACCGCGCACGGAAATCCAGCTGTGATGAAGGCATGGTATACCACCAAGGCAATCGCCAGACACACAGTCGAAAACACTGCCCAAATCCAGTGTAATTAGCACTTTTAAACAGAGCCAATTAACATGCGTCCGCTGCATCTGACTACCGCTCAACACCCCCGAGAGAGAGAGAGAGAGAGAGAGAGAGAGAGAGAGAGAGAGAGAGAGAGTATTCTTTGTTTCCGAGGACGATACATAAGCGTTATTTTTTGTCTAGTCCTTGCCCTGTTGAAAACAAGCTTTGCTAGTTTTGTCTCGTCGACAACCGCATATTATATATATATTTTTTTGTTGGATTCAGAGACATTTGCGAAAGTTCAGCCCCCGTTGGAAGCTGGTCAACACTTCCTTGCAGATTAGAAGACAGAATCTTACAGAATGATCCTGATTTGTCGTCACCAAACAACTCACACGAAGCCTCAATGAACAACAGCAAATCGTTTACATACGAGGAGAATTGTACAGGACCTAGAACTGAACCTTGTGGGACACCGTAGTTTACTGGAAGAATATCAGATCGACAGAGACCAGCACGAAGTGATCGTTGAATCGCTTAATTCAAATCAATCAAAAGAACCCAAAAGTAATATCAATATTTTACAAAGACTTATATTGCTTAAAGCAGGGTGTGATTGACTGTATTGAAGGCCGTTGAAAAGTCTGCAGAAACAACGCCAATATGATTATTTTTAGCTGTAATTAGAAGCCATTGTTGACCATATTCACTTGCACTTTATGACACAAGCGTTTTGTATTCTCTTTTCTTGTTCTTTTTTCTGCAATAAACCTAGTTGGTTTGGGTGCATAAAGATGTTTGTATTCAAGTGTCGAAGCAAGCGTTTGTTTTATAGGCTTTGATAATCATTTTGATAAAAAAAAAAGAATATTTAGCTATAGCAGGAGGATCGATGTGAAACAGGATAATTTTTCCACGTTTATACCGTATTCAAAAGTAATTTTATCCACACAATGATTTGAAATCTAAGAAAGTGTATCCACAACTACAGGTACCGCAGTTTTGACAGTTTTTCTGTCTGATCGGCATCCTTAATTGCAGATCGTTGCTACAGCAAGACAGCACGGTAGAGTTACGAAAGGGAGTGACAATATGCATGAAATTCTGTAGATCTGCACCCCTCTCTTAACACTGTCTTTTTTCTTTTTTTAACACTTGTTTCGAAACGATGTTTTCTGCTATCGATACAAATCGATTGACGGAAGACCCAGCATTTGCACCAGTCGGACATTTTACACAGATTTTGTTTGTCACGGTTCAATAGCGTTCCAAAATGTGCTTTGAGTTTCTACAATGCACACACTTCATACATCTCATAAGTTTTCTTCGCTTATGAAGATTTTGTTATCAATAACTTTTGATGAGTTTTGGGATGCTGATGCCTATGAGGTTTTAATTTGACTCGCAACTTATTTTATCTGGAGCATGTTTCTAACAGATTTTAAGACAGTGACCCTCTAGAAATCTAGAGCCTGATTCGTCAGGATTTGTGTATTGAAGAAACGTGTGACAAATTGGAATTTGATAGATCCAACATAAACACATCTTTGTCAAACGGTTTGAAATACCTAAAATTTGTCGTTAAAAAAATCGGTTTCTTTGTGCTTTAATATTTTTTTTTTTTGCCCAGGTGAGACAAACATGGAAGATGTGCCAGAGTCAGACCCTGGTGAAGACAGCCCTGCTGTGCTGATGGTGGAGGACACATCGATATGATCGATGAGGGAACTTGAGTTGTCCGTTAAGCGCCTTGGCCAGTCAGTAGGCTGATTCAGTTTACGCAACTCACGAAGTTGCACCCATTGTGTTTGAGATGTGAGCAGGATGCTGCCGAGCTCATCTTACAGAATTGTTTGATCATCTTGTAACACAGCTGTTTGCTCCATCAGATTGAATTCATTGAAGCAGTCTCATGTTTCTGTATGATTTTTGTACATAAATAACATCCTTAATGGTTTACAAGGATTTAGTTTAATTTCAGTCCACAATGATTCAACGAGACATTGTTCCTGTTTCTAAATTGTGTCAATGTAGCTGCACGGAAACGAGACAGTAGCAAATCCGTTTCTTTTGAGGTCACAGGGTCACGACGAATAATATTAGGTTTAAGATCGGAATCATGAGGTCGGAATCATAAATTGGCTCTCGCAGAAGCGATTCACAGAAACAGAATACGTGAAAATGATTTCCAATTAGTTGTCCAAAATGACCGCGATATTATTCTGCTTGCACGATTAATGTCTAAATAACATAACTTAATTTTTTTTTTAAAGTCAAGGGTTAAAAGTCTAAATCATAAGTGTTCAGATTGGAAGTCAGTATCATGGAAAAAGGACAAAGGTATTCAAATCAACATCTTTCAAAAAAGCGGAATAGAACTATCGGATTTAAACAATTAAACTAACCACGAAACACAAATGTCCATTTTGCGCCCAATTTGAGGAGATGAGTGATTGCTCGTCCTTCGTTTTCATTGTCTTGAATGTTGATTTGTCTTGCCTGAAGAAGACCAAAGAGGTCGAAACGCGTCGTGCTTTATCTTTTCATTTGTTTGTCTCTTTCTTTCGGCAGAATAGTAATTTTTCTTTTAAGTTTGTTTCAGTTTCCGCTACCAGTTATCTCACGTTGAAATTAACAAATATGAAAGACTGCCTGTAATCAGTAATGAACATAAGTCATGTGCAAAGATGCACAATGTACAAATCTCACAAACCCAGTGGAACTGGTCCGATTATCCGTCAGTGTTACGTTGCACAGTGACCTGAGTCTGACAAAATGTCAACTCATGTGTGATTCACCTGAAGCAAAGTACACCCGCATGTTGTTGCAGAGCACGCACGCACGCGCGTGCGGCCCCCCCCCCCCCCCCCACACACACACCCACACCCACACATGCCCCTTCTTTCATAGCTATGTTTACAGGCATGTATTCTAAACCTCGCATGCATGTGGTAAAATGAATATTTTATGGTGTGGGAGGTGAGAGTTAAGGCAGGAAGCGAAACGGAAACGGGGGTGGGGGCGTGGGCAGAGGGGGCAGGAGAGGAAGTGGGTGGGTGGGTGGGGGTGGGGTGGGGGGCGGAAGAAGAGAAGAGGATTGGGATGTTTAATAATAAATCTTAAAAGTATTTTAAGCACTCCGCCGAATAACGTAGACAAGCCAATCATAAGACAAAACACGACGCGTTTTGACCTCTTTGGTCTTCTTCAGGCAAACTACACAACACTCAGGACAACGACAATGAACGAGCAATCACTTATCTTCACCAACTTCGGCGCAAGATGGGCGTTGAATATGTTAGTCGGCGGAGTCCTTAAAATACCTTTCAACTTTGTTTAGATTTCCGCCTGCAGTCGCCTCACTTTACAACTAGATCTGTTTTATAATAGTTTAGGGAGACTTTCATTTGAACCCCACCACAGAGTCACCAGAATCAGGGTTGCAGCATAATACGAAGTTCTGCGAGTCAAAGCACAAAGTACAAGGGTGGAGAAGAAATAGCTCACAATGTTTACACAAACTTGATGCGTTTCACGTCGTAGTGACCAGCACAGTGCCTTTATGCGTTGGAACAAATAAATCAGTCGACTGAAATTGTTAATTATCACAACGTGTGCTTGATTTGATAATAAAAAAGCAACAAAAAGACCACCACAGAGACAGAGAGAGAGAGAGAGAGAGAGAGAGAGAGAGAGAGAGAGAGAAACACACACACACACACACACACACACACACACACACACACACACACACACACAGAGGGAAAGTGGGCGAGAGGGCTTGGAGTGGTGTGTGTGTGTGGGGGGGGGGGGGGGGGGGGGGGGGGGGGAGACACGACAACATTCTTTATTTCGGAGGATGATAGGTAAATATACAAATACTTTATTTTTTTGAAAAAAAAAAAAACTTGTTTCGCCTGTACAGTGACTATATCATTCAGAAGAAAAAGAAAATCATGTTGGAATAAACGACAGTAACTCACTCACACACACACACACACACACACACACACACACACACACACACACACACACACACACACACACACACACAACCGCCACCACCACCAGCTCCACAAATATACAAAATGAACAAAAAAGTAACAGAAAAAGGTGTGATATCAGTGAAGTACAAGATTTGAAATGAAGAGAGAGGAGAGAGAGAGAGAGAGAGAGAGGAGAGAGAGAGAGAGAGAGAGAGAGAGAGAGGAACTCACTTCTAATGGCGAAGAGAGCACAAGGACAGACGTGTTCAGCAAGGCACCCAGAACAACAAGGACCTTGACCCGTGATGACATTGACCCGAACATCGTCACTGCTGGAAGGCGTCACAAAATGGTGATGTCACTGGAACCTGTGGTTTGATGACGTCAGGGAAAAACGTCGTGTTCTGCTGCCCGCGTAAAATGTACTGCTCGACTGACCTTCAGATCTGGTTTTGCTGATAGTTTGCCTTTCTGTCCTGCAAAGACCGAAAAATTAAAGTTGATTGAAGTAGCTAAAAGAAACGGTAAATAAAGGAATAAAAACACAGAAAAGAAGAAGGAGAAGGAGAAGAAGAAGAAGAAGAAAAAGAAGAAGAAGAAGAAGAAGAGGAAGAAGAAGAAGAAGGGGAAGAAGAAGAATGAGGAGGAGGAGGAGGAGGAGGTGGAGAAGGAGGTAGTGGTGGTGGTGGAGGAGGAGGAGGAGGAGGAGGGGAAGGAAGGAGGAGGAAGATCAGAAGTGTCGTCCCTTCATGTCTTCCCTTCTGGCATCCATTTTTAGATCCACAAATGGGAGTGAAAGGCTCATTTTTTTTTTCTCTTTAGGTTTGTTTTCTCCCAAAATTTAAGAGATGTTTAATTTGATACTTCTACTGTTGTTTTAGTTGTCTCTTCGTAGACGGCTTCAAGGGAGTGCCAGACAGAAATGTTCTGAAAACTTAAAATTCCCAGTCCTGTTCTTCGTGATGTCGGTATTTATAGAGTCTCGATGGCATCGACGGCAATTCGCCGGTTCGAACGCCGCTGGCGCCAGACTTAAATGGCCCCTGTTTGGTGTTTATCTGGACATTTCAGAGGGAGGGGGGAAGGAGGAGCGTGGTCAAATGGGGAGAGTACGGGCTGTACCTTCCCTAGACACGTTGAACCACTGACAATTCTCTGTCCTTATGGCCAGAGAATATAGGGAACTTTTAACTTAAAATTTTTTTTTTTTTTAACCCGAACCTTAATATTTCGTCTGTCTGGTGGATTTACCCAAGAATAATAGAATGGCGATACGTTGATTCCTCTGCGTTTCCAATATGTTAAAGATGGCGTGGATGAAAGACATGTTGGCTACATCCGAATTCTTGCAACTTATACTTTTGCCGGTGAAATCGAAAACTGTCCGTGCTTAATTTCAATATGTTTCGGGGGTCATGCTGTACCATTCTTGGTTGCACGACTCAGGAGGCGACAAACTAAGATCCTTTCTTCTATAAAATACGAAACAAAAGAAGAAATAATGAACAGACAGACGCACTGTTACGAAAGATCTGTAATGTGTGGTCTGCTCAATCGTTCTAGAGTTAATATCATTAGCTGATCAAAATACACTCATTATAGTGACCAATCGGAACGCAGCTTCGCTTAGATGTGGGACGACTCTGCGTTCAATGTAGATTCAAGAAAACCATATTCAGCCAATTCTTAGAATGATGGCGTCA
>CM065718.1:61258864-61276364 GCA_033310375.1 Conus canariensis | reverse complement strand
TGTCCCTCTGCACTCCTCCAGATCCAGCCACTTACATGACGGTCGGCCCCGTTGTTTGTTGGGCCGTGTGGGCTAGAATGTCAGTTCGAGAGCAGCCCGGCGAAGCCGGATCTGGCCTCATTAGACACTTCTAGTGGTTCCATTGTGATTCAGGCGTGGCGATGGCCACAAAGGGAGTTTCTGGAAAGATCTTGTTGAAATGGGCTGGGAGGCCTATATACTCCCAGCGTCCTGGCTCTAAGGCC
Organism: Conus canariensis; assembly: GCA_033310375.1. Classification (NCBI taxonomy): domain Eukaryota; kingdom Metazoa; phylum Mollusca; class Gastropoda; order Neogastropoda; family Conidae; genus Conus; species Conus canariensis. The sequence continues at coordinate 61,276,119 of CM065718.1, read as the reverse complement.
ATTTCTTCACCGAACAGAGTGTGATGATGGCTGTGACGCTGATTCCGTTATTCAGTTGCTTGTATATGTAAAGGTATGTTCATGGTTTTTGCCTATGGTTTGGCTATGTGTTACCTAAAGTGAAGGCAGACAGAGTACTTACTATCTTAGTGAAACAATACAAGTAGATGGACGTTAACAGTTCTATGTTCCTACATTTTATTGTTCAAACTCCATTTTCTTATTAACTGGAAATGTGAGATACCAAATTCCCACCGTCATCTATGCAAGTAACTCTGCAACTCAGGAGGGGCTGGCGTTTAATAAGAATGAGAATGAAACTGAAAGCAGCAAATCAGTATTATCACAGATTGTATTGTTAGTAATCAATAAATCGATGCCAGAACACGTAGATTACAGACGTTGCTGTCTTTTACTGTGATTAGTGGATCAAGTTTAATGCGCACCCTGCAGGTTCCATGTGTTCGAACACTAGACAAATTGGCTTGTGAACGTCGTCCTTGTTTGCTGGCGAGACTGACAGGGTTAAGTCACAGTGACGAAACCGCGCGGCAGCCTGTGCAAATGATTAAGATACTGTCAGTGAAGGTCGTTTTTGATGATTCCTCTGTGTGTCTGGGTTGCTACCTATCTACAAACGAATGTTTTACCTGTTTGTTCAATTGTTTTATTATTTGAGCAACTGAATGGTCGCGTGGTTATTTGGCTGTGTGATTAGGCAGATAATTACCTGGATGCTGTTTGGTTGTTTGTGCGTTCATGTTGCTATTTTGTGTGCAAATAGCCATTGGTCAGTCTGCTTATTTGTTTGTTGCATCTGTTAGTTTGTGAGTGTTTATTTGTTCTATATATTTATGCCCGTGGGACCATTGCAGGGCTGAAACAGCCATTGTTGGGCCGGGGTGTAGGCCTGACCGGTGAAACGTGAGGAGCCGTGGCATATAGCACGCACTGTCCTGAGGTGGGTGTGTCTACGGAGGAAGAAAATAGCTTTAGTTGGCTGGTTGATGTGCGATATGTGTCCTTTTTTAAAATTTTGATCACATATGTGGACGCTGCGCAGATTAGTTTGTTTTCTTACAATTGAATAACTGCTATACGGCCCAAGTGATGCCTTGTTATTGTAAATCAGATGTTCATTGATTTATTTATTGTTCATAACTCCTTCCATTCGCAACGGGAAGTTCCTTTCTTGTGTATTTATGCATGCTCATTGATAACACTGTTATAATCCCTGCTTTTGACTTCGTAACTCCTGCCGTTCGCAACGGGGAGCCCCTTTGCAAAGACATGTTTTTACCTCCTACCGTTCGCAACGGAGATGCCTTTTGTGCATTTTGTGGTGAAAACTTGCACCTTAATTTTGATAATGTCTGTGTGCTGCAGGGACTATATTGTTTTAATATATGATTTCGCAATTTCATTATGAACGTTTGATACTTGTCTTGGCTTAATTTGAATGATTTGTGTCTTATTATTGTTTGATCTCTTCCCTATGAAACTATTCCTCGTGTTGAATGATTATGTTTTCCTGCACATGCTTTTTATACCTCATGTTTGTGATCATTATTGTTTATGTCTTAATAGGTCGGTGAGGTTGGTTTGGTCCAAACTGGTCCGTTGGTCCAACTATGATTTGAAATAAAAGAGGAAACTAACGAGGTGGTTGTCACGGTCGCTAAGCCGGACGGCCCTACCACCCTTACCCACGCCTATCACACACTAGGTCAGACAACACAGCACACTAACAGTTTTACAATCACGCACGCTTCTTTATTTCACACACACTCCATGGCGCCACCACTCACGCACATCCACAACTGCACACAAGTATCCTAATTCCCGCTGACTTACCCTACTCTACGATAATGACCTGGAAGACCCTAACCTAACCTAAAACACCAGCTGCGGTATATCACTGTGACCTGGGGACACAGCGATAGCCCGCACACGTGGTGACTAACTACTAGGGACAAGGATTTACCAAAGGGACTCTAATCTCTTAACTACTGCTACCACCCACACCTCCCCAGGACTCACCCTTCTCTTTTAACCCGGGACCACTACCAAACTGGTCGCTGCGTCCCTAAGGGAGGCAACGACAAGTACCCTACACTGAACCGGCCACTACGTCCTAAAAGGAGGCAGTAGCTAACACCCCTAACCCTACTGCCTAACGCTACACCCCTTCTATCACAAACATGGGACAACCCATCCCGGCCCGGAAAGCTCCAGTCCTCGGCGCTGTACGTGGCCCCTCACAGGCTGACACCTCCCCGGAAGACTCTGCACCCCGGCGCTGTCCGTGGCTCCTCCGCGGGCCGACACCCTCCCCGAAGACTCTGCACCCCGGCGCTGACCGTGGCCTCCCGCAGTCTGACTCCTCCCCGCGATGGGCACGACACCCAACGCACACACACCAGACGCCCTCTCGACGGGTCCGGGGCTCGTAGGACGCCTCCTCCTCTGAAGGCCCCGCCGGACACCAAGGGTGGAAAAAGGCCTGGTGCAGCGCCCTCTCACAGGACGCCTAAACAGGGACGAGGAACCAGTGCCGGAGAACTCCCGGAAGAGCACCGGTAGCTGGAGGAGAGCTGCCCACAGAAGGCAGACGGCCTGGGTGGTCTCCCTCTCCCGGGGAAACAGCAGGCACTGGAAGCGCCGCTCACCTGCCGGCACGCGGCAGTAGACTGCGGTGATCTGGCCCCAGCCTCAGGACAGAGCAGGATACCTGCTGACACAACTGGACATACAGACGATCAACCACACCAGTTCTGCAACTGGCTGACAGTGGCTGCCAACAAGGACGACACCGACTCAGCACAGGCCAAGGGCACCCAAACCCGACGAGGACCTGGCACTAACTATGACTCGAAGTCACTCTTCAAAAACTAACGGCGCTGCCGCCGCACCTACAAGGAGTACGTCCACTCCGACGAACACCAGGGACCGAAGTGAAGCTACCCCAACGCATTCCGCCCTGGTCGGAATCAAGCGAACTCTACTCACCACACAAAACAACGATTGGTCAGAGCAGTGTATCCCTCCGCAGAGCTGACACGCCTGACCAACGGACTAGTTATTGCTCGTGCAACAACACGACAATTTACCACAACAACTCATAGACTTGACAACACAACAACAACCGATATCCTGCCCCGCCTTCTCTGGTATAGAACCAAAGTAATAAAAGGGTAACAATCGGGAACGAAACCAACCTCCCGCTTCCATTCCATTCCTTCAATAAGTGAAGACTGGAATGAAAGAATATTGTATGTCCTATTTCCCCAGCCTCCTACCTAGCCTAATCTTTCTACCTAACCCTGAGGAACTTAACCTAACTGTAGCTAACTAAACCCCAACCTCACATACGCGCGAGCGCGCACACACACACACACACACACACACACACACACACACACACACACACGCACACGCACACACGCGCACACACACACACGCGCTCGCACGCTCTCTATCTTGAACCACCACTACTCTTAAACACATGGACGTACTGATTTAGTACCGCCGATCGGTGACACACCCCCCTGCCTAAGTTTTAACTACAGGTTAAAACCAACAACTTCTCACTCGATCGGCGTTTTAGCCACACTCTACCTATAACAATCCAATTCCCCATCACTCACTCTGTCCTACTGTTACTTTTGATGCACTCCAAAACTTCCATCCCAACAGCATCAACTTTTAAATACATCAACAATTACAGGTTACATTAATCAACCTGGTCTAACGCTGCCACATATGACCTTAATGCAGGCACTTACAGGCAGCCGTTACACTACGCACTACATATAAATTCCATAACTGATGGGGCTCTGATTACGCACAACTGCTGTGTAACACGTGCTACAAATACCACACCCACAGTACACCTTGCTACGCCAATAACACATGCATAGCTTCGACGATGTCAACCTCTCACGACACAGGTTAACGGAACCCTCAGGTTTCCTCTGCCTAGCAGCTTTCTCCTCTTCTATCTTCTTCTGCTTCATCTCTAGCTCCCTCTGCCTAGCAGCCTTCTCTTCAATCTGCGTCCGCTGCATTTCTAGCTCCCTCTCATCCTTCATCTTCTGCCTCACTTTCTCCTCCATCCGGAACTCCAATTCTGCTTCTCTCGCCGTCTTCTCATCCTCATTACGTACCGAGTCTGTGACGAACTTGGCGAGGTCTCCCCCAGCTAAACCCATCGCCGCTCCCAACTTGGCAAACTTTGCATAAGCCCCCGTCCCCTGTTCTCGATCCACCCCCGCATCCTGGTCACTAACCTTAGGTTTGGTATCCGCCACAGGGGCCTGTGGATCCATGACACTATCGGGGTCGTACTGCGGATGGGCTCGGGTGTGTTTAGGCATGGGATAACCCCTACCACCACAGAGCTAACAAGGGACAATATCCAATATGAACGCAACTGGAGGTTCCTGACTACGCACTAGCCCCTGAAGCAACTCAGCACAAGCACACAATACTCTCAATGAGTCACGCACCAAGCACAACTCCACCCACACTTGTGTACCTCATACATATGCCCCTATGGGCTCCAACCCATATAATACTACCAATGCACTGTCTGGTCACGGACTGAACCACGTGACACCGTGTGTCCACTGTCCACTGTGCATGCGCACCAGTTACCCACAGTCACAGGCCTCACTGTCTCTGGTAGGCCGCACCCACACGATCACAGTGCACTTGCACCCCTCAAGTCCATATGCACTCCCAGCACACCTTAGTGTCACAACCCTGCGCACCCTCGTGCTTCCCACACACAGTCACCTGGGCTTACTCTGCCCTTAATCCCCACAGGATATCCGAGCACACAGCGTGCACAGTCACGGGCTGGGTACCACTCTACCTACTCACTGGGGTATACCACATGTAAGGGACACAAAAGACACCTGGTACCCTCCGGCACCTCACCTACACTGTACGATGTAATCACTCACACTTACCACAACCACTCAATGTTTATTGACCATTCATACCTCACTCACACGGTAGCGCCAACCCATTCACACCAACACAAGTGCCCTGCCCAATGCCAATGGAAACCTGCCTGAAGTGAACAGGGACACTACGTACCACCTCCCAGGGTACTGGTACGCTCCCACCAACCACCCACTTACATTTCACACAACGTACACACCGGACACAACACCCCCCTTACCTCCCTCCTAGCTACCTATCACCTACCCAGACCCCTTATGTTACCCCGCATCTCCACCAAGTGTCACGGTCGCTAAGCCGGACGGCCCTACCACCCTTACCCACGCCTATCACACACTAGGTCAGACAACACAGCACACTAACAGTTTTACAATCACGCACGCTTCTTTATTTCACACACACTCCATGGCGCCACCACTCACGCACATCCACAACTGCACACAAGTATCCTAATTCCCGCTGACTTACCCTACTCTACGATAATGACCTGGAAGACCCTAACCTAACCTAAAACACCAGCTGCGGTATATCACTGTGACCTGGGGACACAGCGATAGCCCGCACACGTGGTGACTAACTACTAGGGACAAGGATTTACCAAAGGGACTCTAATCTCTTAACTACTGCTACCACCCACACCTCTCCCCAGGACTCACCCTTCTCTTTTAACCCGGGACCACTACCAAACTGGTCGCTGCGTCCCTAAGGGAGGCAACGACAAGTACCCTACACTGAACCGGCCACTACGTCCTAAAAGGAGGCAGTAGCTAACACCCCTAACCCTACTGCCTAACGCTACACCCCTTCTATCACAAACATGGGACAACCCATCCCGGCCCGGAAAGCTCCAGTCCTCGGCGCTGTACGTGGCCCCTCACAGGCTGACACCTCCCCGGAAGACTCTGCACCCCGGCGCTGTCCGTGGCTCCTCCGCGGGCCGACACCCTCCCCGAAGACTCTGCACCCCGGCGCTGACCGTGGCCTCCCGCAGTCTGACTCCTCCCCGCGATGGGCACGACACCCAACGCACACACACCAGACGCCCTCTCGACGGGTCCGGGGCTCGTAGGACGCCTCCTCCTCTGAAGGCCCCGCCGGACACCAAGGGTGGAAAAAGGCCTGGTGCAGCGCCCTCTCACAGGACGCCTAAACAGGGACGAGGAACCAGTGCCGGAGAACTCCCGGAAGAGCACCGGTAGCTGGAGGAGAGCTGCCCACAGAAGGCAGACGGCCTGGGTGGTCTCCCTCTCCCGGGGAAACAGCAGGCACTGGAAGCGCCGCTCACCTGCCGGCACGCGGCAGTAGACTGCGGTGATCTGGCCCCAGCCTCAGGACAGAGCAGGATACCTGCTGACACAACTGGACATACAGACGATCAACCACACCAGTTCTGCAACTGGCTGACAGTGGCTGCCAACAAGGACGACACCGACTCAGCACAGGCCAAGGGCACCCAAACCCGACGAGGACCTGGCACTAACTATGACTCGAAGTCACTCTTCAAAAACTAACGGCGCTGCCGCCGCACCTACAAGGAGTACGTCCACTCCGACGAACACCAGGGACCGAAGTGAAGCTACCCCAACGCATTCCGCCCTGGTCGGAATCAAGCGAACTCTACTCACCACACAAAACAACGATTGGTCAGAGCAGTGTATCCCTCCGCAGAGCTGACACGCCTGACCAACGGACTAGTTATTGCTCGTGCAACAACACGACAATTTACCACAACAACTCATAGACTTGACAACACAACAACAACCGATATCCTGCCCCGCCTTCTCTGGTATAGAACCAAAGTAATAAAAGGGTAACAATCGGGAACGAAACCAACCTCCCGCTTCCATTCCATTCCTTCAATAAGTGAAGACTGGAATGAAAGAATATTGTATGTCCTATTTCCCCAGCCTCCTACCTAGCCTAATCTTTCTACCTAACCCTGAGGAACTTAACCTAACTGTAGCTAACTAAACCCCAACCTCACATACGCGCGAGCGCGCACACACACACACACACACACACACACACACACACACGCACACGCACACACGCGCACACACACACACGCGCTCGCACGCTCTCTATCTTGAACCACCACTACTCTTAAACACATGGACGTACTGATTTAGTACCGCCGATCGGTGACAGTGGTATTGATGTGGAAGATGATGTGTCCACTCGCTCTCCTATTCCTCTCCCATCCTCTTCTCTGCCTATCATCCACTTTACATTTCGATTAAATTTTATGATCTCTGTTTCTTTATGTTGTGTTCACATTTGTCAATTTCATTTTGAACACAAAGACACATTTCTGCGATTCACACAAAAGGAGTTGATGTCGAAGACTGACAACGCTTTGCTGACATGTGTACAGCAGCGTTAAAAGTGAACGTGAAATAGTACTACAAAAAACTAAAAACACTTGACTATCATACGTGAATTAACATACAAAGAAACTGTGAAAACTGACCATCTTTTGTTGACTGACACCTGTCAGCCAGCTTGCATAGTGCGCGTAAAACACTCGAAGGAAACGCAACACTGATTTATTGACAGTTGTCAATCAACGCTAAAATACTAATGAAACGAAAAAAAAAAAAAAAAAAAAACAGAATGCAAAACAACACTTATTGTATGGTTAATACACTGGCTTTATGGTCAATGTAAAAGAGACAAAAGAATTTTCCACAAAGATGTCTTCTTCAAACATCACACACAACAGACATGAAACACACACACACACACACACACACACACACACACGCGCGCGCGCGCGCGCGCGCACACACACACACACACTCACAAACGCGTGTGCCCGCCCGCCCGCCCGCACGCATGCACGCACGCAAGTACGTACGCAAACACTCACTCACTCACACACACACACACACACACACACACACACACACACACACACACGTGCACACACACACACACACACACACACACACACACACACACACACACACACACACACACACACACACACTAATGCTTCCAAGACAGCAGCCAGCAAGAGAATAAGTGTATCAACTCATAAACATACTGACTGTAAATCGTAACAGACCGAAACTGACAACACTTTATTGACCTCTGTCAGCCAACATACTCAACAACCGTAAGCCGTCAGCACCAAACCCGAGCGAGAGAATTAACAAACAAAGCACGTGAGGCTAACGACCAACGTCCGGCCTGTAATAGCAGATCGATGACCACTGGCCAAGCGCGCCGATACTGGACAGATAAGACCGCAGGATGACCGCACCGCTGACCATACAAACTGACGTGTGCTCTCTCAGACTATGGATACTTGCACTAACTACATCAATCAACGGATTCTGTGGCAGAGAGAAGAGGGATGGGCGAGAGAAGGGAGGGGAGGGGAGAAGGAAGGAATTGGGGGGGGGGGGGGGGGGGGTGGAGAGAGGGGGAGAAGGAGGTAGTTGAGAGCGAGAAGCAGGGAAGCGCGTGGTAAGATTTTAGGGTCAGTTTTGGAAGGGGAAGGAGGGTGTGAGGGTCACCGAAAAGACCGGAGAGATGGAGGGGGGGGGGGGGGGGGGAAGAGTAGGGAAGAGGACAGTTGGCGGAAGTTGAGGGACGGGAGACAGGGGGTAGGGAGTAGGGGCGGGCAGATGGGAGTAAGGGGGTCGGATGAATCTCAGACGTCAGGGTTAATAATCGTCTTCTTGGCGTCAGTCTACCTTTGTGTGAGTGGGCACAGAGAGAGAGAGAGAGAGAGAGAGAGAGAGAGAGAGAGAGAGAGAGAGAGAGAGAGAGGCCGGGAAAAAAGAACATAAATAACAGACAGACTGTGCAAACAGACGTGCGTGCGTGTCTGTGGTCTGTACATGTGTGTTAACATGAATGTGTGATGACATGCATGCTGTAGTCTGTCTATCCTTTAGCCTGGCCCCTTGTCTGTCGGTCTGTCCCTCTCACTCCCATCCCATCCCCTCCGTCTTTCTGTCTCTCTCTAAAGTCATCACCATATTCAGAACCTCATTAAGAAAAAGATATTAAGATCTGAGATTAGCTGAGAAAGATTGAAGCTTTTTTTCTCGTCAGTTTAAACAGACAAGAGACTAACGACACAGAATCAACTGACATTCAGCTAGATGTTCGTAGTTGGTACCGCATCTTTGAGAAAGAGGAAGGCTTCGGAAAAAAAAAATTACAGGGTTTTTAGTTTACAGTTTATCTGATCACAGACCAGCACACACTCCTTCCTTTTCAGAACTGCCAAACTCATACGGGAAAACAAAAAGAAAATCACAGCCTGCAAAAAAAGCCATATCCTTAAATAAAAAAAGGCAACATCGTGAGAAAATGATACAGCCTGAAAAACTACGACATGTTGAACAAGAAACCACATAACACGGTAAATGACATGGTAGCTAAATCATCGACATCATTATGACGGATCAGACTTCGCCTTGCTGAGAGTGCCAGTCACTCCGCTTAATCTATCCCTTTCAGATTTAAAAAGTGAAGCAATTAAATAAAAACAAGTATGAAAATGTCATGTGGGCAAACAGAGTTTGCAGAACGTACAGCTAATATCCACCCCAGACAGTATGTACAATTTTCGCACCTAGTCGCTCTATTACCCCCCCCCCCCCCCCCCCCTAAAAAAAGGCGCTGGCATACTTTATTTAAAAAAAAGGGTAAAAGAGTTTCCAGGACAAAGACACTGGCTTGGTCCACAAATCGCAGAGAAACAGTAAGCAAAGACAAAAACAGAAAAAAAAGTGCAGAGTTAAACACAGTGACAGATAGAGGAAATTACTGGTACAGCACTTGGAGGTAGCAGGGAGGACTACTGTAAGAACCCCCAGCATGTCCGCGGGGCTCTTCACAACGTAAAACAAGGACGGAGTGTGACCTAATGGATAGCGTACTTGCTTTGAAAGCCAGAGAATTCTGGAACAGAGATTCGAATTTCTGACAGGATATTTTTTTTTACCCTTCAACTCTGATCGAATTCTTGAGCTGTAGTCGGAGTACTAGCCTTTCGGTGTTGACGATGATCCAAACCCTGTGCACAGCGTGTGTAAAACAACCCATGGCAACAGGGGACTTGTCCCGGGCAAAACTGGTCAGAAAGACCTGCAGGTGAACAAACATGCACGCAGGCAGACTGAAAGGGGAGGAGGGAGGGGGGTGGGGGGTGGGGGGGGGGAGTCGAGCCATGGCGGCACCTCTCTCCCCGGGAAAAGCAGCTTGAATTTCGCACGGTGAAACTGAGAAGTATATTGTGGCAATGATGTTTTCACACAAGTATGTAAAGAAACACAAGCGAGCGAGCAAACCACGGTATTTTCCCTATCTAAACGTATTGTCGGAAAGTTACGGCTCTTTGCATGCTGTACAACTCGTGTTATGCAAGGCAAACTCAGTTTGTTCTCAAGAAAGCTGAAGCCGCATTGAATTCTGGGACTAATCATACTGAAAGCAAGAAGTAAAAAAAAAAAAATGACGAGTTGTTCATCTTGGCAGCCCTATACATGCACTGAATCTATCTATCTATCTATCTATCTATCATCTATCTGTCTGTCTGTCTATTTACCAGTTCATCTGTCAAACTGTCTCTGTCTGTCTGTCTCGTTGTTGTCTGTCTGTCTGTTTACCAGTTCATCTGTCAATCTGTCTGTCTATCTATCTATCTATCTATCTATCTATCTAGCTATCTAGCTAGCTAGCTATCTGTCTGTCTGTCTATTTACCAGTTCATGTGTCAGTCTATCTGTCTGTCTATCTATCTGTCTGTCTATCTATCTATCTATTTATCTATCTATCTAGTTTCATTAGTTAGTTAAGAAGCTAAGGTCGTTTGTCCTATTTCAAGAAAAAACATTATAAAATGATAGGAATCGCTAGGACAAAGTGTCAGGACGCTTAGGAAAAAACAACAACGTTTTTTGTTGTTGTTGCTGCTGTTATTGTGGCCGTTGTTATTTTTCTGCTTGGGTTCTTTCATTTACTGGGGAAAAAAGAACAGAAACGTGGATTGCTTCTGTAAATTACACAAAACTGAAACAAGGCAAAACAGTTTTTCGAAGTGAAATCTTGTGACTTTCAGAGTTTGCTTTGAATCTTAACAAAGACCATTCCTGTCGGCTGATCGGTTAATGTCAAGTGGACTGTATATTTGCTGTACATAGCTTGTGACTGTTCTCTTTGTCCTGGAGTGTGAGCACAGAGAAAGTCTTGGGTTACTTGACTTCTTCTTGTTCAGTGCAGTCAGAGAATGTGCATCCACTGCCCCGGCAATTCCAGTGTTTCTCGTCAGCATCATGGGTTGGAACAAACTGTCAGCGTCCGGTTCTTAGGACAGGAAGACGCTTTCACAGTATCGAAGTACACAGTGTGAGTGAGCAAATAAGCCGCATACGTGCTGACGTGTAACTGCAGCGATACAAGTCCGTTAATTAAAACAGGTAACTGGACTTAGCTTTTGTCATGAAGAATGACCGGCATGTCCGACTTTGTGGTAACAACAACAACAAACAACAACAACAACAACAACAACAACAACAACAACAACAACGACGACGACGACGACAACAACATTAGGACGAGGTAACCGGATTCGACTGGAAGCAGTTCGGATACTTTTGACCACAGTCAGCTCAGCTTCCTACGTCCAGTGGTCAGATGAATCCCCGTCTATAAACAGACAGCCGCTGTGGAGTTACCTGGTAAAAGACTACACTCGAGAACTGCAGCAATGGCTCTTTCACATATATGGTTTCTTGATCTGCTTATAGCTATCAAATACCATGCAGCTTCTTTTTTTTTGTTTTGTTTCAACAGGAGGCAGCTGACGTAAGTAGGGGCGGTGTGACATATTGTTGAAAGGTCAGAGCAAAACGTGACACAACATTAACCGTTAGTTTCTACTGTTAACAGAATTACTCCCCGATCTCCTTGTTCTCTCTCTCTCTCTTCTCTCTCTCTCTCTCTCTCTCTAGATCTCTCTCTCTCTGTCTCTCTCTGTCTCTCTGTCTCTCTCTGTCTCTCTTGTCTGTTGTCTGTCTGTCTGTCTGTCTGTCTCTCTCTCTCTCTCTCTCTCTCTCTCTCTCTCTCTCTCTCTCCTCCCCCCCCCCTTTCATCCTCCTTCGTTCCTTCAATCACAAGTAATCCGCCATTTGTATTATGTGCTCTTAGAAAAAAAGAAAGCGGCTGATTTCCAAGTGTTGTTCCTTTTTCTCTGATCGCCTCTGATGAACCTGTTAGAGAGAAGAATATTGCGGAACCTCCCTATCAAAGCATCTCTCAGACATCCTTGAGAAAAAAAAAACACCGGACGTTTAAACAGAGTGAGTCCTCATTCAGATGTAAATGTCGCACAGACAAAGATATTCAAAGAAAGGAATGGAGTCGTTACTCGTAGGGTGTTTATTCAGAGGGTCTTCATTCGGAGGGGGAGGGGGGTCTTTATTTGGAGGGTCTTTACTGGTCCATCTAGAGGATCTGTATTTGGCGAATTATTATCATTTGGAGGGTCCTTGTTCAGAGAGCCTTTTATCCAAAGGTATTTGTTCAGCAAGTTATCACTCTGAGTGTCTTTTCGAATAGTTTTTATTTGGAGAGGCAATATTCAGAAAATGTTCATTCAGATGGTTTGTGTTCGGACAGTCTTTTTTCAGAGAGTTTCTGTTGGGAACAGAATTTTCATCAAGAAATTTTTGTATTCAGAGATTTTTCTTTGAAGAATCTAGATTCGGAGCGTCTTTATCAGAGGATATTTGTTCACATAGATTTATCCGGAAGATCTTTATTTGATGTGTCTTGATTTGAAAAGTCTGTATTCACATAATGTTTTCGTGGAGAGTCTTTATTCGTAGGGCCTTTGATAGGAAGTTTCACTGTATGTTACAAATCACAGATGCTTGATCCAACTTTCACTATACAACTTGTATAATGTATAGATCAAGCTCTCTCTTATATTAGGCCAGTCATCATCTACTTCCCTTCTTCATGGTTATTTCCTTTTTAGTTTCAGAACTTCCTGAAAATGAAATAACTTTGACCCAAATAATCACCAACAAAACCAACTGTCCACCCTCACACACAACAGCAACTTCCCTGCGTTACTTTTTACCTCACTATGACATCCCTACCCCTACACCAACTCGCTCTCCCCTCCCGTGGGCCCATATCCCCTCCCTTCCTCTCTCGCTCTCTCTGCTTCTGTCGTGGTCTGCTGTCTGTCTCTGTCTCTCTCTGTGCCCACTCACACAATGGAATAATGACGCCAAGAAGACGATTATTAGCCCTGACGTCTGAGATTCATCCGACCCTCAACCCCATCTGCCCCCCACCCTCCTTCTCCCCTCCCTCACCTTCCACCACTTAGCTTTTTCCCTACTTCTCCTCCCGCCCTCCCGTCTTTCCCTCATTTCCTCTTACTCCTTCCAAAACTGATGTGATTCAACGTAGTTCCCTTTTACTTTGGTGCCCCTTAAGACTTTGACCCTGGTCTTTTTTTATTTTTTTTTTTTTTTAAAACAAATATTAACTACTAGACTGATTGCTTCTGGTTTTCATCATCACCCTGTCTTTGGCTCTGCTTTCCAGCGTTGGTCATTCTCGGGGTGGATGAAACTCCACTGTATGCTTCCTGCATTACTGTTGGAACCCACCTCTAGGCAGGAACTGGCTGATTCTGAAAATCCTGCGGTGGTATTGGTTCTCACAGGGTTTGGATCTGCGATCTCCAAACCGTCAGTGTTTTACGTCAACTGCTGAGTCAGAGCGCCTGGTACCTACAAAGCGTATTTTGTTTAATTGTAAATAGATGGAACCTTTCCTTGACAGAAAACGTCCGTCTGCCTGCTACCGCTTCTCTGCATAGTATTGTTACTATGAGGGTGATCGTGAATTGCACATTCATTTCCGTCTATTTTCCTATTTCAGTAGAAACACTTAGCTTGTGACGTAATACACATGTACTTTTCGTTGCGATCCCGCACCTTTTGAAAACCTGACGACATATCCAACGTAGAAACGTTCTTTTTAATTAGTAGTTTTGTTTTTTTATTTGAACCCCGACCTTTTTAATGATTCAGTGATTCTATTTCCAGAATCAAAACACGTTGCTGTTTACTTGTTGTTTTTTCCTGCTCGATACTCCCATCCCTACGTTAATTTAATGAGGTCATCCCAGCTGTGAAATATCCCATTCCCCTTTCCGCTGTTCAGTATGCATAGAACTGCATTCAGTTCCGTCCGCCCATCCAGGCAGTAGTTCTTGAAGAATCAGAGGACATGCATGCTATATCACTATTTTGCATAAAGAATCCGATGAGACTATTGGCACGTCTCTCTCTCTCTCTCTCTCTCTCTCTCTCTCTCTCTCTCTCTTCTCTCTCTCTCTCTCTCTCTCTCATACTCTCTCTCTCTCCGTGTCTCTGTGTGTGTGTGTGTGTGTCTCTCTGTCTCTCTTTGTCTCCGTCTCTCTCTCTGTCTCTCTGTCCTGTCTGTCTGTCTCTCTTTCTCTCTCTCTCTCTCTCTCTCTCTCTCTCTCTCTCTCTCTCTCGCTGTCTTTATCTATGTATATTGACGTCCAGAGCCTTTTATGTAAATCAAGGAATTAAATTACGAATCATCTTACTTCATATCTATACAAGTCCTTCGATAGGAAGAGTGGTCTGACATGCGGAAACATACACTCTCCTCTTTTTTTATGCCTACGTACAATTCTGTTTTCGTAACTATCATATTCAACTTCATTTACTGTTTTACTTTTTTCTAAAAGAGAATTTTTTTCTAGGGACAGTGGAATGACTCCAGACGACGTGATACTGGTTGCTCCCTGTAGACTGTCAGTGGTAAGACAGGACAACCCGATGTGGCTGTGTATAGGACATCCAGGATGAGCGATGTGAGAGTGAAGCCAGTGGGAAGGGAACATGGATGACAAGACAAACCCAATTTTCTTCTTTTCTTTTATTTATTTATTTATTTTTTTAGGGGGGAGGGGGGGGGGGGTTGCCAGTGACACCTTCTTTTGATAAGAACGTGTGAACTCCCGTCCTTCCCCTCCCCACACCCCGGTCCCCGTCCTCTCGTCCACTTTCATTGACCTCCTTTAAAGTACGAACAGCAGAGTGTTCGGAGGCGACCCATGGTGGGTGTGTTGATCAAAATTATGCTTGAGCTTTGTCATGTTACCCCCCCCCCCCCCACACACACACACCTCACATACATACATACACATCCCCAAACCAACCCACTCACCTTTCCACTCACTCCACCCGCCTACACACCTCGTTTTACTTCCATTGTGTATGTGTATTTGTTCATTTCCGCCATCCCGCATTTCCTTGACAGTTAGGACCATCTTTCCTCGAACTTTGTGCTCAGAGTACAAGGGAAAACATTATGACTGAACATAAAAAGACAAGATTTTCTTTTTGCCTACTTGCCCGTACCGACAACATTTCTCACGATTGTATTGAACATGAAGTGGATTTCAAACGGATAAAAGCTGCATTAGAAAGTAGTTTTTTTTAAATTTGTTTTTGTTTTCATTTCCAGTTATTCATATATATGTCGAGGTACGTTGTCGGCCAAATTTTGTAAACGCCCTTGAACAATAGGAGTTCACCTATCAGCTATATGTCAGCAAATGCAATGAAGGGTTTTCATGTATCCAGTGGCTGTGGATTTGAATAAAAATGTGTAGGGCCAGAAGCAGTAACTTCTCTGTTTGCTAATCAGAGTTCCATCGCACACATTGGAGGCATTCACCATTTCCTGTTGGTTTTATTGGTTGTGTGTCTGCGCACACATTGAAGGCACACATCATTTCCTGCTGATTTGATTGGCTGTGTATCTGCGCAAACATTGAAAGCATCCATCATTTCCTGTGGGTTTGATTGGCTGTGTATCTGCGCACACATTGAAGGCATTGATTATTTCCTGTTGGTTTGATTGGCTGTGTATCTGCGCACACATTGAAGGCATTGACCATTTCCTGTTGATTTGATTGGCTGTGTATCTGCGCACACATTGAAGGCATTGATTATTTCCTGTTGATTTGATTGGCTCTGCATCTGCCCACACATTGAAGGCATTGATTATTTCCTGTTGGTCTGATATGCTGTGCATCTGCTCCTGTTCGTGGGCTTGCTATCTTTCCACCACACTCCGAACTGATGGTGCCCAGCTGTGAAGTTTGAAGCACAGGCAAACCTACCTGCAGGCAGGAGGCCACCTGCACTGAACAGTGGTCAGTCAATAAGAAACAGACATATGTGATTGTGTTGATTCATGTTTGCGGAAAGGTATGCCATATATATATATATATATATATATATATATATATATATATATATATATATATAATATTATATATATATATAAATGCAACTGATGAATTTAGCAAAAGTACACCCAAATTCTGCAGAAACATAGTCGTATTTTGAAAATGTGCCACAGCCTTCATGGATACTCACCCTTGGTTCTACAACTTCGCTCAGGTTTCTTTTCTTTTGTAAATTGTTGGGCTATACCCGTCCAGTTTGAAACTGCAACAAAGGAAGTCTGCCCCCCCCCCCCCACACACACACACACCCTCCAACCTTCCCTCCCTCTCTCTCTTTCATTCTCCCTGTGGCTTGGAACAAGAGATTCGTTTGTTCGTCCACTCTCTTTGTCTCTGTCTGTCTGCTTCTTTCTTTTTTCTTTGTTTTTCTCTCTCTCTCTCTCTCTCATCTCTGCCTTTGTGAGCCATTGCGGAGAAATCATTCCATTTTAGTGGTCGTGTACAGCAGAGTTCACACCCTGGTTCAACATCATGCGTCTTTCAACCAAACAATAAAGGATGCAACTTCTGTCTCTGGAGGGGGGTGGGGGGTGGGGGGGGGTGGGGTCAGACATTCCTTTGACCAACTGGCCGATTACATTAGCATGCACCTTCTGATCATCATGCATCATAAAGATAGAAAGTGAGTGTGGGTGGGTGGTCCTTAGGGTAGTAGCTGGGGTGAGGACACAGGGATTAGTGGAGATAGTTATGGAGAGAGAGAGAGAGAGAGAAGAGAGAGAGAGGAAGAGAAAGAAATATATATATATATATATATATATATATATATATATATGAGAGAGAAAAGAGAGAGAGAGAGAGAGAGAGAGAGAAATGTGACAATTGATGAAAATGCTAATGACTCAATATTTCGTAATAATAAAACTATTGGCTAAGTTAGCTCTTTATATATGCAATTATTATTCTAAGAAAACTTTAAGCGCTATAACACATACATAACATATTGGTACCTGAG
>CM065718.1:61251364-61253864 GCA_033310375.1 Conus canariensis | reverse complement strand
GAGAGAGAGAGAGAGAAGAGAGAGAGAGAGGAGAGAAGCCTGTAGTCAAATGTTCAGAGCTTTTAGTTGTAGAACTTGAATTATTAATTTTACTTTATGCAATGAGAATACGTTTTACTTCATGGTTTCTTGTGAAGGACATACTCTATATTTTACTTATGCAAATTTTTAAATCATGGTTTAAGCTGCATCTCTCTCTCTCTCTCTCTCTCTCTCTCTCTCTCTCTCTCTCTCTCTCTCTCTCTCTCTCTCTCTCTCTCTCTCCGTGTACATATGAAAATATGTCTGAGCACGTGTGTTTGTTCTTGTGATTTTCATGCCAGAGATATGGTGATGCTTACATCGATTCCTGCATACGGAACGGTATGTCCGACTTTGTGGAAAATATAATTAACAAGTTTAGGGAATGTAATCCCACATTGTACAGAAAGGAAGAGCTATTTTTGGTGCCACATCCTCTATAGATACCTACAGTTTGTGTTCATGGCCGACCCATGGTGGGTGTTTATTCGAATGAATTTATTCTCCTAAAGTGTACTCTCTTTTTTAAAATTTTTAAAATTTTAAACTCCAGTGTGGAACTTCTTTACTTCATGGTGCACACTTGTGGGCGACACCTGCTGTACACACCCATGTCAGTGAGAAAATTGCATCCACTTCTCTCTCAAAAGTGTAAGCCCCTCCTCTTTTAACCTTGCTTTGGAAGTCACAGACAATCCAAAGTTCGGGAAGACATTTGATGTGTGTGTGTTCTAATAAATTTCTGACTGTGATCGGATCTCCTTTCTTTTGTCACGTGCCAGGCTATACCTGTCTGGTTCAATATCGTCTTCTTCTTCTGCGTACCAGGCTGATACTCCTGCGGACACCCCCTGTATAGGGAGTGGAGTTTTGTGTGTATGACTGTTTTTTTTTTATCCCGCCATCAAGGCAGCCATACTCCAACTTCGGGGAAGATGCATGCTATATGTAACGTGTCATCCATACCAACGGCCAAACTGGCCTTCTCTTCCGAAAGTTGGTGATGGGATTTTACGTGTGTGTAAGATGTTATGCGTGCGTTCACACACGGAACCTCGGTTTATAGTCTCATTCGAAGGACTGCAAGGGAAATGGAGTCAGAACCAATGTTAACTCTGAGGGAAAAATCCCCCTCTACCGAAACGGCCTGGCGGAGATTCGAACCCACAACCCTTGGATTACGAGTCCGGCGCTCTACCACTGAGCTATTCCGGTTCAATATCAAAGAATGATTTTGTCGCTGGTGGTCTCTCTGTCTGCCAATCCCCCCCCCTCCTTTCCGCACTACTCACCCATCCCCACTCCTCTGTCTGTCTTCCTCTCTCTCTCTCTCTCTCTCTCTCTCTCTCTCTCTGAATTTGTATCTGTAGCTTTGTACGAAAGATTTGTTCCCATGTTCATCCCCTTTGTCTCAGTCTGTCTGCACCTTACTTTCTTTCTTGTCTCTCGTCTCTGCCATTGCAAGCAGTGTGCAGAGAAATTCTTTCCATTTCTGTGTCCGTGTACAGCAGAGTTCACACCTTGGTTCAACATCATGCGTCTTTCTACCGAACGACGAAGGATGCAGCTTCTATCCCTGGAGGAGGATCAGACACTCTTTTGACCAACTGGGTGATTACATTAGCACGCTCCTTCTGGTCATCATGCATTATTAAGACAGGAAGATTATGAGGGTGTGGGGGTGGAATGAGGAATGGGGATAGCAGAGAAATGGGTGAGAGAGAGAGAGAGAGAGAGAGAGAGAGAGAGAGAGAGAGAGAGAGAGAGAGAGAGAGAGAGAGAGAATGGCCTGTTGTTGAATGTTTGAGTTTTTAGTTACAGAGCATAAGTTATCAGTTTTATCTTAATGCAATGAAAAAGTTTTACTTCATGCGTTTGTGTTGATTATTCATCCTGTATTTTACTTTATCCAGTTCTTTTAAATTATGATTTAAGCTGCACATTTCTCTCTCTCTCTCTCTCTCTCTCTCTCTCTCTCTCTCTCTCTCTCTCTCTCTCTCTCTCTCTCTCTCTCTGTCTTTCTCTCTCTCTCTCCCTGCAGGTATCTGAAACATCTGTGTCTGAGCCTGTGTGCTTCTTCTTGCAATGTTCATGCCAGAGACATGGTGACACGTCGGTTCCTGTGTATGGAAAGGTATGCCCCACTTTGTGGAAAATGTAACTGACAAGATTAGGGAACAACTCCATATTTTGCTGTAACGTAGTGCTATTTTAGGAAGCGTGCTACAACCTTCATAGGTACTCACAGACTGTTCGTGGCCGACCAGTGGTGGGTGTGTTTATTCAAATGAATTTATTCTGTTCAAATGTAACCTCTCCCTTCTTTTGTTTTAACTCCAATATGTAAATTTTTCCTCCATGGTGCAACTGCTGGTACACACATCCATTTCAATCAGTCAGTTAACTTCCACCTTCTCTCTCTGAAGTGTGATACCCCTCCCCTTTTAACCTCGCCGTGTAAGGCACACACAATCCGTGT
>CM065718.1:61211364-61248864 GCA_033310375.1 Conus canariensis | reverse complement strand
TTTAACTCACAAGTGTAACTCTTTCCTCAAGTCCAAGCTCATGGGCAACATCTTTTGCATACTCTCTCTCTCTCTCTCTCTCTCTCTCTCTCTCTCTCTCTCTCTCTCTCTCAACAACAACAACAACACACACATATCAGTGACTAATTCATCTCAGGTCTTTAGGGCGACCAGCAATCGTTCCGGCGCAAATCCCTGGTGTCGTTTCCATGGACACGACTGAAAACTACACCGGCTCAGACACCATTCCCATTTATTCTGGTGCAGGTGACAGTTGCCATTTACCCCGCGGCTATTGCCAATCACATGGAATTCCCAGCTGCACTGTGACAAATAAGTAGATTGGCTTCCACCTTCTGTCTCTAAAGTGTGACCCCCCCCCCCCACCCCTCCCCACCCCTCTGCCGGTTTGACCTCACTGTGTAAGGCACACACAATCCGTGTTCGGGATGACAGTTGGTGGGTGTGTTCTGATAAGTTACTATCTTTACTCAGGTCCCCTTTCTTTTGCAACATGCTGGGCTGCACCCATTTGGTTCCAAATTGTTCTCAAACGATGTCTTTGTCTCTGTCAGTCTCTCTGTATGTCTGGCAATCCTCACGCCCAGCTGCACTAGCCCTATCCTTCTCTCCAAATGTGAAGGGCATCTGCAACAAAGTAGTTCTCAGTTGTACTGATGGAACAACACCTGGGATTTTAGTTGGGATGATTGCTGGTCACCTCTAAGACCTAAAATGCGCGCGCGCGCGCGCGCGCGCGCGTGTGTGTGTGTGTGTGTGTGTGTGTGTGTGAGACACAGAGAGAGAGAGAGAGAAAGAGAGAGAGAGAGAGACAGACAGACAGTTAGATAGACAGACTAATATATATATATATATATATATATAAGAGAGAGAGAGAGAGAGAGAGAGAGAGAGTACATGCATGGGGAGGCCCTAGTCGAATGTTCCGGACTTTTTGGCTGCGGAGCTGAAGTAATTAGTTTTACTTGATACTTTCTTTTATGCTTTCTCTCTCTCTCTCTCTCTCTCTCTCTCTCTCTCTCTCTCTCTCTCTGTGTCTGCATCTTTGTCTGTCTGTCATTCTGTCTGTCTCTCTGCATGTGTATGTGAAGATGTGTCTGAGCGCATGAGCTTGTTCCGGTAATTTTCGTGCAAGAAGTATGATGACACTAACGTTGATTTCTGTTTGCTTAATTAAAGGTTTACCCAGTTTTGTGGAAGATGAAACTGACACATTTAGGGAATGGAATCCCATATTTTGCAGAAACGTAGCACTATTTTTGGATATGGGCTACAACCTGTGTGTACATTCACAGTCTGTGTTCGTGGTCCATCCATGGTGGGTATATGTTTATTCAAAGGAATTTATTCTCTCAGAGTATAACCCCCCCCCCCCCCTGCCCCCCCCCCCCCCCCCCCTTTTTTCCAGCTCCAGCATGTAACTTTTTCCTTAACAGTCCATGCTCATGGGCAACGCTTTGTGCATGGATCCATTTCAGTCAGTGAATGGGCTTCCACCTCACCTCACTACAGTATAATACCCCCTCCCCTTTTAACCTCGCTGGGTAAGGCGTACACAATCCATATTCGTGGGTGACAGTTGTTGAGTGTGTTCCAATGAATTACTGACTTTGCTTAGGTCCACTTTTGTTTTGTCACATGCTATGTTATACCCACCTGGTTCAAAATTGCAAGCAAAGGAAGATAATCTCTGGCACTCTCTCTCTCTCTCTCTGTCCAGAAGTCTCTCGGTCTGTCTGTCCATTCCGTTCCCTCATCTCTCTCTCTCTCTCTCTCTCTCTCTCTCTCTCTCTCTCTCTCTCTCTCTCTCTCTCTCTGTATGTGTCACTGTGTCTCTGTCACTGTAACTTTGAAAAATTTTTTTTTATCATTAATTCTTTTGTCTTGGTCAGTCTGCAGCTCTCTTTTTTCTCTTTCATCTCTGCTTTTGCGAACCATGTTGGACAAATCCCTTTTAGTTCTGTGGCTAAGTACTGCAGAGTTCATTCCCTTGTTCGACGTCATGCGTCTTTCAACCGAACGACAAAGGATGCAGCTTCTGTTCCCGGAATGGTCCTTCGAGGGGGATCAGACATCTTTTGACCAACTGGATGATTGCATTAGCACACTGCCTCTGATCATTATGTATGATACAGACAGAAATGGAGAGTGGGTAGGAAGAAGTTAGGGTTAGAGATGGTGTTGGGGTGGGGGCGGAATGGGGGTCAGGGATTTGTGAAGATAGGGATGGAGGGAGAAAGATGGGAAAGAGAGAGAGAGAGAGAGAGAGAGAGAGAGAGAGAGAGAGAGAGAGAGATGGACAGACAGACAGACACACAAACACACACACATACAAGAGAGAGAGAGAGAGAGAGAGAGAGAGAGAGAGAGAGAGAGGAGAGAAGGGGCAATGACAATAAATCTTTAGCCATTTCCATACTCTGCTAAACGCTTCAACACATGCATCAAAATGTGAGTGTATGAGAGAGAGAGAGAGAGAGAGAGAGAGAGAGAGAGAGAGAGAGAGAGAGAGGAGAAACAGACAGACAGACAGACAGAGACAGAAGGAGGGAGGTAGGGAACAGGATAAAGGGGAGGGAGAGTTGGGAGAGATTTGAGTCAAGTATCCATGCTTTGAAAACAAAAAGTAATAATCATGATCATCATTGTGTAATCATGATCATCATTGTGTGCATCAATGAGAGTACTAATATATGGTTCCAGGAGACATAAAATCGCAGCAATGCTATGAAAAGATGTCCTTTCTGACAACAATTAACAATGGCCCTGCTTGTGTCGATTATGAAGCAGATTTTAAACAGAAAGACATTGAATCAAAGACTAGGCGGTTTAGACTGCATTTTTCGTGTGTTAAATCTCGATCTCGTTTACTTGCACATTCGTCACCATGCAGCTGGGAATTCCATGTGATTTGCAATAGCCGCGGGGTAAATGGCAACTGTCACCTGCACCAGAATAAATGGGAATGGCGTCTGAGCCGGTGTAGTTTTCAGTCGTGTCTGTGGAAACGACACCAGCGATTTGCGCCGGAACGATTGCTGGTCACCCTGAAGACCTGAAACGAATTAGTCACTGATATGTGTGTGTGTGTGTGTGTGTGTGTGTGTGTGTGTGTGTGTGTGTGTGTGTGTGTGTGTGTGTGTGTGTGAGAGAGAGAGAGAGAGAGAGAGAGAGAGAGAATTCTTATTCACTAATGTGCTATGCCCATGATATACTAAGCAGCACAAGAATTGTATTATCATTGGTTTGAATGAACACGATTAGCATCATCATTTTCATCATTATCATTATCATCGTTACTATAATTATCATTATTATTATCATCATATAACGTGTGTCCTTCGCTAGAGACCAAGCTCTAAACACTTAGCAATTTACACTCCCGATTACACAGCTTCAGTCAACTATACGTGAGTATAGCAACTGAAGAGCTGGTTGCTGGCATTATTTTCAGTCATTTCCTACATCATTCAGTCAGTCACTCAGTTTTTCACTCATATTTTCATTCTTTCGATGCACGCCATAGTCTACATGTCATCCATACCAATGGCCCAAATGGTCTTCTCGTCTGAAAATTAGTGATAGGATTTCACGTGTGTGCAAGATGTTCTGCTTGCGTACACGACACGAAACTCTTGATTTATTGTCTCATTCGAAGGATTTTTTGGGAAGTGGAGCCAGAACCAATGTTAACTCGTAGTGAAAAATCCCTCTGTGGAAAAACTGCCTGGCGGAGATGCGAACGCATAACCCTAAGATCGCTATGATCACGAGTCCTGTGCTCTACCAACTGAGCTATTCTTTATTACCACAGCATAGGGGTGTAGAGGTCATTAGCTGTCCCAAACAATGGACGTCAAAATACAGAAAAGCCATACAGCGTCTTTAAATTGTCGATCATAACACCCTTATTTTATGCGCAACACACATACCCGCATACAATATACATACACACACGTCCACACACACACACACACACACACACACACACACACACACACACACACATCTGTGACTACTTCATTTTAAGAGCTTTGGGCAAAATGCACACTCGACTTCTTGTTTTTTTTCTTGGATGGTTTTGGGGGAAAATAGTTTGTAGGTAAAATTAAATGACCGAAGAATAAAACAGTATTCAAAACTTTATGCTATTTTCTCCTGGCCTGCACACTGACCTCATCTCTTGAGTACTTGCCTCGTTCACCTGAGAACCGACCTGCGTCGCTACACAACCAGTCTTCTACACCGTTGAAATGCAGTCGTCAGACGGCAGGAGAAAAGGGAGACAACCGTGTCGTGTGTGCAGTGGAAACATTGTTGTAAAAGGAAATCTGACGAAGCACGAAATCCGCTGTGGACTCAAACTAAACCAGCCGGCACGTGAACTTGGGGATACACTGATTGACTAGCATGGGCCATAGCAGGTGCCCATCACTTTCTGTGAAGCTGATGTAATGTGCTAGAATCACTCTAGTCAGGAAGACTGCCGAAGTCTAGTTACTATGGCATTCAGCAGGTCACGCTTTGTAAACTACCACTGTGCTTTTGACGTCGGCCCAGATCACGACTAGTTTACGATGCAGCCTGCGTATACACTCCTTCTCCAACGCTCAGATGCAGTGGAAACGTGCTTGCTGAGCGGCCACAGAATCGTGTGACAGACTTTGCACTGCTAACATGATGCAACTGTTACTGTCCCGTTCACGTTGCTCCGCGTATACCGCAAAAGGCTATGGGTTTGTTTACATCTTATCCATCATAAACATGACATTTCTGCCATTACGTTAGAAACGCACGTGCGATTGAAAATTCGGAAATTTGGGGAAGAAAATATCGTGTCATACAATCAGACGTATTGTCATCTGCCATGGGTACAAATAATTTTTTTTCTGTCTTTGTGCCAAGTTTCATGGTGGCACCATCATGGCTGAGCGCTTAAGAGATGGGAAGCAACTCAAGTCTGGATATGCTGCAGTGAATTAACATTGCTGGTCACAATCTTCCCCTTAGTTTCTGTGTAGTGAAAATTCAAAAAAAAAAAAAAAAAAAAAAAAAAAAAAAAAAAAAAAGATCGGGACCATGGTAACATTTCATAAAATCATACAATTTTCTATTAACGGAAAGCTATTTTTTTTAATTGACGTTAAATTGACGTTAATGCAGCTGAAATAAATCTGTCGAAAAGTACACTTTTGTATTAACGGTGATGCAGCTAAAGTTAATTGGTTTAAAATAGTGGAGAAATAACAGAGTCTGTTGAACAGTGGCTTGGTAAAGAGAGGGGACGTGTTTTTTTTTTTACTTGGGTAGCTGTCTATGCGTGCTGGCGACAGTTCTTACAACGTTAAGATAGTGCTTTCGGCGTATGAAACAACAACAATAACAACAATGATAACAAAACAAATCCCACTGTGGTTGTATTCATAGGGTATAGTGTATGCGCTACGGCAATGTGTTTTGACAGGTGTTTAGGGCAAAATACATCAGGAATACGTCCAGTCGAAATCGGTCATGCAAACGGAGTTGAGACTTTTAATTTCCTTTTTTTTTTTTTTTTTTTTAGCTTTATCTTCATAGGTCAGTGTCGTCAGTATCACTTACAACTGACCCTTAAAATCTTTCAGTCACAGGACATTTTTTTGTGTCAGTTTCTATCCAGCCGCCAATACCAAAGCCGCTGTGGCCGAGATCACAGTTAGCAAGCCACGTTTGTGTGAAGCGCTGAAAAGTACATCAGATCACCAAAACAACCATCGTTTGTATGTGTTGTTTTAATCCGAAAATTGGCGCAAACTGCTTCTTCTTTTTGTTTGTGCTAAATTCAAGGAAATCCTAAATGTAAAGTTTCCATTATATTTGAAAAAAAAACCCTACTAATTATGTATGACTTTGAGGGAACACCAAACAGGTATGTGTTGAAAATTAACATTGCCAGCAATCTGTTCCTGATGACTGTATTTCCAGGTCTCAGCGTCCCTCATCATCAACTACCGTTTGCCCAGCCTGCATTGCAAAAGACGTGTCAATGCTTCTGCTCCAGCAAGTGCGTGGTATTGAAATAAGCATCCTCGAAGATAAAATCTTTCCATCTT
Organism: Conus canariensis; assembly: GCA_033310375.1. NCBI lineage: Eukaryota > Metazoa > Mollusca > Gastropoda > Neogastropoda > Conidae > Conus > Conus canariensis. The sequence goes on along the minus strand of CM065718.1, from coordinate 61,242,751 downwards.
TCTATTCTCCATAGTACGCTTACTACACTGTCTTCACTTTACAAATCGTCCACTCGTCCTAGACAGTTGTCCAGTACAGAGTTATGCTTTGTTTTTACGTTGATTCATTGCTGCATAAAGTCTCTACCACGCGCCACGTGTGTAGGGATTGGTTCTCAAAGAGTCGGTATAAGATGTATTAAAGATTCTGTTAAAAAGCTCGGACCACTTGTTCTCGTCACCTGTGGCACATACCCTCAAATATACGAGAACAATTCATACGCTGTCGCCGATATGTAGTCAACACTGGATGGAACCAGTGGAGATCTGACCATTCACCAAGACAGTCAGTCTGACACCAGTATTGGAACCTGGGAAGATCTCGCCATTCACTATCTTAGTCAATATTGCCAACGTGATATCAATACTGAAACCTGAGAGGATCTCGCCGTTTACGGAATCGGTCAATATGGCCTATATCACACCAATATTGATACCTGAGAGGATCTAGTTATTCACCAAGATAGCTGATAGTGCCAGCATGTTGCCAATATTGGAACTCGCGTGGATCTAATAATTCACCAAGATAGCCAATAATGCCAACATGATACCAATATCGAAACCTGCGAGGATTTCGCGATTTACTGAATTTGTCGATACTGCTTATATCACACCAATATTAAAACCCGCGAGGATCTAGTAATTCACCAAGAAAGCCAATATTGCCAACATGTTGCCAGTCTTGGAATATGCGAGGAACTAACAATTCACAAAGATAGCCAGCATGTAGCCAATTTTCAAATTGCAAGGATCCAACTAACCGCCATCATAGAACCAATACATTCCCCGCCCCCTTTTTGCACTTTCCGTATAGGACAAATGTTGGCGGCCAATATAGTGACATTATCAAAGCCATCATAGAACCATAACTGGACCACTATATGTGTGCTAGCCGGAGAATTGGAACACTGATAGAGTAGTTGAAATAACATGTGTTCTTGATAAGTTTAGCGCCAAGAGATTGTGAACCAAATGAATATTGACCAGTGTGTTTTCCTGAAGACAGGTTAACATATTCCCTGATTTGACAATATTCCCTAAAACAGCCCTTCTTGAAGATGAGACACAAAGATTCTAATATGTCACAGTATGGAAATTGTCTTGGCAGAATGCTATTGATATTTTGTTTTGTTCCTTTATTAATGAGTTGTCCCCCTTCTTGTATCAGAACAGGCACCACTGAACACAATCGAAGTGACTCGGCAGCAGTGCAGTGTCTCCTCTTGGTGGGTTGCATCATTAAAAACTTGATATTGACTGCTCTCTGTAAATTGCCGGTGCCGTGGCTGAGGCGGGATCATCTAGGCCGTGGTGGCTGTGGACGCAGAGCCGAAATGAGCTGCATGGGCGCAATGCCACTGAAGTGGCACAGAAGATGAAACAGCGAAGACAAACAAACAAACAAATTCCCATTCAAATTTACGCTCTATTCAATTGCTTCCCCCCCCCCCCCCCAACCCACCCGTCAGATGTGTAATTCCTTGTATACAGGCTGGTGGTCGTACAGCGAAATTCATTAGTTTTCCAGCTAGGTGGTGAAGTGGTAGCGCCGCAGTCTCGGCTGGGAGACCGTGGTTATGATTCCCACCAGAGCCATTTATTTGTAGGATTTTCTGCCCCGACCGGCTCCAACACAGAGCTGAGTTTGCTATGGGCTCAGCTGGGAATACTAGGATCGTACAGTCAAGTTTCATCCACTTATTCTTTGAGAGTACTGCTCAAATTTCCTGAACAACACTGCAGATGTCTGTATCGCTCGGGCCTGGTTGACGCCGGGATATCTTGTGACGTACAGCCTGTCATGCTGTCTCAGACCAGAATGGAAAACGAAGTATAATCCTCATAATCATCACCCTTATCAATCAGCATGGAAAAAGTCTTATATTCTGTGTCCCTTCATTCCCTGTTCTCATGGTAATCTCATTTTGGATTTTCTCTCCTCGTCTCTGCCCTTGGAGAGGTTCTGTAGGGATCACCGGTATCTGAAAATTCATTGGGTCTGTCGTTGGACGGACGAGGTGGTGCCCTCCGGAGGGAGCGCTAACTCACGCTGGCTCCTCGACTAAGCATATTATTGTCTTCGGTAGGAAGCTTAGTAGGTAGTGTGTCGTGCATACGCTGGATCAGAACAGGCAGAACTGAGCACCACTTAACTGACTCAGCAGCAGTGCAGTGTCTCCTCTGGTGGGTTGCGTCGTGAGGACTTGATATTGACTGCTCCCTGTGGATTGCCGATAGTGGGGCTGTGGCGGAACAAACTGGGCCATAGCTGTGGACGGGGATTCCAACTGAGCAGCATGTGTGCGATGCCACTGAGGTGGCACAGAATATGAGACAGCACACAACAACACACACACACACACACACACACACACACACACACACACACACACACACACACACACACACACACACAGGGTTCCTTCTCTGTTTGTCTTAGGCCGTGTCCCTGACCCGTCTGTCTCTGTCCAAATGCCTTTGCGTTGCTGCGGGGCTTTGTCACATAACGATTTGTTTCACGTTTTCTTTCACTACTTTTTATTGAACTTACTGTCTTTTATTCCTTTTTTCCGTTCTTTCTTTCTTTTCTCTTCACTTTTTAACAAACCGTTCTCTCGCGCCCCCTCTCCCTCCCCATTTTTTTCATTTTCTTGTCTTCCCGTCTGTTTTCTTTCTTTCAGATCATTCCCCCACTGTTGTGATCAAATGGAAAGTTATACATGAAATACGCGCATTTTGCCCTGTGTTCAATTCTCGATCTCAGTAAGTTCTCATATGGATTTCATACATGTAAAGAACAAATCTGAGTAAATGTGTCTCATGTCGTGATTGGACATTCAAAACATTCAGACCAGAGACATTTTAATTATATTGTTTAGTATCTGCAGACCAAGGCTCAGAGAGCTGAGCGATTCCAAACCATTTCGTATATTCACGGAACCAATCGAAACAAGACTTTTTAAAGAAACTTCCATGACTGAACAAATACAGTGTACGCTTAAGTAAATTAACAGAAAAGAAAAGAAAACAAACTTTGTAATCTAGGTTACGCGGTGGTCGAAGTTTGGAATGCGCGAATGGTATGCGAAAGGTTGCCAGCTTGTCTCCCACGAGAACTTTTACATGTTTTTTGTGTGTGTTTGTTTTCTTTTCTTTTCCTTTCTTTGTTGTTGTTGTTGTGTTGTTATTTTTGTTGCAACTTTCTGCTTTTTCATGTTTTTTGTTTCAAAGGGCTCTCCTCTAATGCGTAGATACCGTTACCAAGATTGTTTCGATTGATTAGTGGCTGGTTACTCATTAACGATAACTCTCTGAGATGTTATTATGAAATACGTATACTTCAGCCAACTTGTTTTTGAATGTGTAAACGTTGTAACAGTTTGCTGGAATATCATTCCAGGAAAGTATACCTTTTCCTTTCTTGATTGATTATTGAATAAGTTGTCGTCAATATATTCGTTTTCTGATGGACCCCACAAACATCCAGCGCTCTCTGTCTCTGCCTGCCTGCCTGCCTGTCCTGTCTGTCTGTCTGTCTGTCTGTCTGTCTCTCTCTTCTCTCTCTCTCTCTCTCTCTTCTCTCTCTCTCTCTCTCTCTCTGTGAGACTGCAGATAATGAAGGATAGACTTTAATCCATACGCTTACTGTCACAATCCTGAAGGTATAGTAGACCATCAGCAGCAGGAAGAAAAAGTGAGTGACGGAGTATTGGTCGATAACTTTACAGTTCGTAATCATTGTCATTGGCGTTTTCGTTTTTTTTTTTTTTTTTTTTCTTTCTCTGTCTGTCTAGGTCTCTTAGTGTTTGGTCGGTACCTTTGTCTCTGTCCGTTTCTCTCTGAGAGTCACCTTTGACTGTCTATCTGTCTGCCCGTCTGTCTGTCTGTCTGTCGATCTGTCTGTCTGTCTCTGTTGCTGTCTCCGTCTCTGTCTGTCTGTCTGTCTCTCCCTCCCCATCCCTCACTTCATCCCACCTCTCTCTCCTTCAACTTTTTTTGTCGTGGTCTACATGTCTGTCCTTACATGTCTTTTTTGTTATCTATCTGCCTATCTCTATCTGTCTGCTTGTCTGTCTCTATCTCTCTGTCTCTCTCTGTCTCTGTCTGTCTGTCTGTCTGTCCGTCTGTCTGTCTATCTCTCGCTCGCTCGCTCGCTCCTCCCTCGCTCGCACCCCTCACTCGCTCGCTCTGTCACTTTCTCTACAATCAATTCACATAATAAAAAAGGAAAGAAAAAGAAGAAGAAAAGAAAATAAAAGAAGAAGAATAAAATGAACAGACAAAATTAACACTTACCTTCGTGACCTGAGCGTCTATCTTCGATCTGGCAGACAGGTAAGGAGACAAAATCTGATCAGCCTCCTCCACCACCTCTGACCAATCGATCTGATGGTCTGAAGACTCCGAAGACGGCGCACGTGATCGAAGATCGATGATATGATGAGACCTGATGACAGTGCGGTAATGGATGGAGGACGCACGATTGCAGCTGCTGCTGCTGATTCTGCGGTCTCCGCCAAGGCGCTTCAGTGGCAGGGCACCTTGTGGGAATTACAGAACTTTTCGAGCTTGGAGGTTTTGGCCTTTCCCTCTTCTCTCGTCTCTCTGTGTGTGGGTCTCTCTCTCTCTCTCTCTCTCTCTCCTCTCTCTCTCTCTCTCTCTCTCTCTCTCTCTGCGTCTTCCGAAAGTGACCCGTTTAATGGTTTGTTCTTTAGTGAGGAGTTTGTGAATTTAAGTAGTTGGATATTCTTAAACGGTTTTCGAGTTTAATGTTTTTGCGTATGTGTGCTAACAACTCGTCTTTTTTTTCTTTTTCTTTTTGTTAGTTACCACAGTAATAATTTTTTTTTTCCACTGAAAACTGAACCTATGATACCAACCTACGTGGTGGCTTTAAACCTTTGTTCTTTGTAAACCACGAAAGTTTTCAGTCGGCTTTTTTTTTTATTAAAAAAAAAAAGCGTTCCTTACAAGAGACCCTGCAATGTCTCCCGACAATACTGTCTTTGACTTCCACAAAGATTCCCCCCCTCTCTTCTCAAAGAATGAGCGCGACAGGTACTTTCTCACACAAAACAAGGGTTTTGTAAGTTCTAAGAACTGATGTATTATCTTCCCCAGCATACGAGTTCTAAAACACTACGACGCATAGGGCAGAGAGAAGCAACGGACAATATTATATTGACGCCTCCATCCTTCGCCGACCAATGAGAATGAAGTCCGCGCGAGCGGTGGTGGTATGGTCCACCAAGCGCGTCAAAAGAAGTATTCTCGGCACCTCAGTAGTGACAGAAGCAGTCACGCCACTCAGCTATGATTGTAAATTCCGCGTTTTTTGTTTGTTTAATTGTTTGTTTTTAAACAGTCAGAAAGAAGCTTATGGAATGTTGCAAATCATGTGGCGCGACATATAAATCAATATTTGTAGATAAAAAGACAGATAAAAGACTAAGGAGACATTAAAAAAATTGTTGTTGATTTAGCTTATTCTGATTTCACACTCACTTGATCTTTCATACAAAACAAGACGAACGTTGTCTTTGTTGGCTTTAATTATCCGAGGTCAAAAAGCAAATTCTTCCTAATCCTGTCCAGCCATTCTGTTTTTCTCTCTCATGCACCAGGAATAGATAAGTGACGTCCTCTCACTGGCAGGCGAAGTGCGATCTCCAAATCTCTGGTTCTACGCTCCCTACACCTAACAAGCCTGCAGCAAGGCAGTGCCGTGAACTTTGTGAAAATAACTTCTACGTTTCAGTAAGCCCGCGCACTTGCAGGAATACGGACATACGTGTGTAGGCACATGCACAGGCATGCAGATAACAGCTTGTATGCTCACACACACACATACACACAGAGACACAGACACACAGACACACACACAGTGAAAGACAAAGTACAACGTTTGAACAGCTCCATCTCTTATCTGCCGTCTGTCCTTTCGTTTTCCCCCAAGACATCCTCAACACAAGCAAGATGAATGTTGGTCAGAGCTACAGTTCAGGAAGGAGTTGTTTTCTCGTAATATCCCCAAGACATCCTCAACACAAGCAAGATGAATGTTCGTCAGAGCCACAGGTCAGGGAGGAATTCTTTTTCTTGTAATATCCTGCTGTTGTATCCCTCACCTGAACCCCTTCCCTCCTCTCTTACCCACCCCCCCCCCCAACACCCCCCCGCCCCCACCCCAACTCCGCTGGCTTGCAACATGGATGGTAAATTGGCCTGATTGATGCAGGAAACGGGCGGTCTTTTCGCGTCGTAAATGAAGCGTGATCATGGCCGTGGGGTGATGTAAACAGATAAATGAAGTCATGGGCGTGGACTGAGAAGAGAGAGAGAGAGAGAGAGAGAGGAGAGAGAGAGAGAGAGAGAGAGAGAGAGAGAGAAGGATGAAGAGAGAGAAATATATATATATAAGAGAGAGAGAGAGAGAGAGAGAGGGGGGGGGGGGGGAGATTAAAAAAATCATTTTGATGAACTTACACTTTGATATCTTTGGTGTCACAAAAAGTGCACAATAATTCATACTTACGGAATTGAATGCGGAATAGAAATTATGACGATTAGATATAAAATGTCAACAAATTACACTCTCCATGATGAATATAAACATTGCAAGACGATCAGCACAGTTAAAAAAAATCACATTGCGATCATCTATCCAATCATCTAAAGTAAATTTGTTTTAAAACAAAACGATTTCATTTAATGCTCGATGATCATGCTTCTTGATGTGTTACTTTTATTGTTATTAATTTGCATTTGACTTCCTTTCTGTGTATCGGAATTAAACCAATTTGCATTTGACTTCTTTTCTGTGTATCGGAATTAAACCAAGGAACTCATTAATAACAGTTTCAATATCAGACAACAGGACAGCATAAAGATGAGAGAGAGAGAGAGAGAGAGAGAGAGAGAGAGAGAGAGAGAGAGAGAGAGAGAGAGAGAGAGAGAGAGTTTCTTTTAATATTTTTGTTTATTCTACGCCTTGATATTTTTGCCGTGAAAAAATATCATACACAATGATTTATGCTTATGAAATCGATTAAAGAAAAAACAAAACCCAAACAATTTATGAATAAATCATCAACAAGCATACTCTCTCAGTATGAACATATATGAACATATACGTTACAAGAAGAACAACAACGACAAAAATATGAAATATGAAATGAATAAAACACACATTGTGCGAAACACTACCGACACTTTCGACCATCAACTCAATCATCTAACGTTGATCTGGTTTAAAGCACAACCATCTAATGTGATCCTTACAGATGATGCCTCTGGATGTGTTAATGTCTTGGTTACTCAATTTAAGCTGTCTTCTTTTCTGCGCAAGAATTCACCATCTGAATCAGCATCTTTTCATCACTTGCCCCTTTGTGATACAAATCAGATCAATCATGTCTTCAAGGGTTAGTAAACACACCTTTTTCTCATTATGTAATGCTCTTAACGTCACCATTACACTATAAGTCACTAGAAACGTCTGCTGACTGTTCGACGTTCTTTGTGGAATTGTCAGACTCAAAGTCCTGTCTTAGTCACAAGATTTCAAAAAAGGAGGGAAGAAAGAAAGAAAGAAAATGACAGGTCGGCACTCCAGCGGCATTATCAGACTCAAAGTCTTGTCTCAGTTACAAGATTAAAAAAAAAAAAGAAGAAAGAAAGAGAGAGAGAAAGAGAGAATGCAAGAGAACAAGAAACACAGAAACAAACAAACAAAGAAACAAACAAAAAAGAGAACAAGAACAAGAAAAACGCTTACACAGCTCAATACAAGTTCTAGCAGACACAGATTTGGACTTATGTCCTTCCAGGTAAAGGCTCATTCATAGATCCCGTAAAAGGTTCCAAAATCCGCAGGTGTCAATATAAATAACCCAGCCTATAGAGCCCGGCCTCCACGACTCCACAAAGCCTTCCGACTGGGATATCAAGGGTGCTTGGGCCGTTGGACGTCACAGTCGCACCATTCTTCGTGGGAGTCAACTTTACTCGCAAAGGGAGACAATCTGTACTTTCCCCCGTCATATCCCGCGTCGATGGGACTAAAACAGGGCAAAGATGTAGAGGGGAGAGAATCAGTATCGCGCCTCGTGTCTTCTCCACTCGCCTCTGTCGGAGTCCCATTCGCTGAGGCAGGTGACAAAAAAAAAAAAAAAAAAAAAAAAAAAGGAAAAAGGAAAAAAAAAAAAAGGGGGGGGGGGGGGGGGGGAATCGGTCGAGAGAACTGTTCGATGACCGGAGCGCACTCTCAGGTAAGCACGCATACCAGTTTCTTTTCGCACGCTGTGCAGTGAGGTTGGCCTGCCGCCTGCACGTAGGGTGTGCCGGCGCATGAACCACCGTGTATGGGCTTCAGAGTTGACAGTGTGGCACTCTCAGCAGCGAAAGGTGGCGAAGAGACATCCACCCTGTGAACAGCAGGCAGACACAGAGCCAGGCTGACCAACAGGGGGTGGTGGACGCCTTCAGGGAGTGTATTGCGACTCCAAAACGGCGAAGACATTTATCCTGTTCCTTCTACATCGCTGACCAGGGCCATGTGAAGCTGATAGCGGGCCAAGAACGTGACAATATTGCATGCGCAGACGGTGAATACATCCAAAGCACCCCGGTCTGCTCATGACAAGTGGTCACAGGCTCCTAAATGGGGCCAGAACAGCTCAGTTGGTAGATCACTGGACTCGTTATCCTGGTGATTTTACGGTTGCCAGTTCGGATCTCCGCCAAACCGTTTCGGTTCAGGGGGGGCAGGGGGGAGGGGGGCGGGGGTGTGTGTGTTACCTCGGAGTTCACATTCGTTCTCACTTCCATTCACGAAAGTCCTTCGAATGGGACTATAAACCGAGGTTCTGTGTCTTAACGCACACGTAAGATTTTGCACACGCGTAAAAATCACATCACCCAACATTTTGAACAGAAGGGTAGTTTGGCCGTCCATATGGATGACACGTCACAAAGAGCATTCACTCTGCGCAATATATATGCATATATATATGTATATATATGCATATATATCTCAAGCACATACTGTTAGTTAGGCAGAATTAACTACCACTGCAGATGTGAATGCTTATCTCCCCCTATTTCTTCACTCTAAGACATAAGAGCAAGTTTTGTTTTATAATTGAATATATATATATATATATATATATATATGTACATATCAATATCAATATGTATATATATACATAAATATTGATATTGATCACACGGCTTCTAACCTCTTTCAATATTGTATCTATCTATCTATCTATCTATATAATGGATCTTCAAGCATAGGCTCAAAGATTGTCCCCTACATTTTATATTGTTTGCATAATGCTTTTAGTTTTTCAGCAACTTTTTTCCTCTCCACACTTTCGTTTTGTTCCATTTACTACCCTTCGCTGGCTGCTTTGGGGATGCTGTTGAATTCTTGTTTAAACCCTTGGTGGTGAGAACACCACAGAACTATGGACTGTGGTGGGTCTCTATTTGACACCAAGAGCACAGACACAATCAGCCGTGTCTCCCTGATGAGTCCGACCCAGCGGACGAAAGGCCTAGGAGCAGGCAAAACAAAATAGATCTGCCTTCAAAGGGGATTACGATGGCTCCCTAAGGCAGCTAGTGAAGGTTTGTCATATTTTTTATATATTCCCCCCATTCTCTTTATCTTCAATTTTTTTTTCTAAAAGTTCAAATCTTTGCCAAGTCATTACTATAATGACTGAAGAATTGGTTAGCCTACACTTGTTTTCCCCCACTACTTAATTGTTCAGCATTATATTGTTTGGTCAATCAGTGGGAGATTGCATCTCTTAGGAGATCCAAGTAAAGGTTGTTCTGCACAATTCTTAGCCACTCACAATGCTTTTGTTATTGAACAGCAGAGCTGACCACTCACACTGTTCCGTATCTTTTGATCTCCCTTGCATCCTTGAATGGATCCTCAAGCATAGGCTCAAAGATTGTCCCCTACATTTTATATTGTTTGCGTAATGCTTTTAGTTTTTCAGCAACTTTTTTCCTCTCCACACTTTCGTTTTGTTCCATTTACTACCCTTCGCTGGCTGCTTTGGGGATGCTATTGAATTCTTGTTGAACCCTTGGTGGTGAGAACACCACAGAACTATGGACTGTGGTGGGTCTCTATTTGACACCAAGAGCACAGACACAATCAGCCGTGTCTCCCTGATGAGTCCAACCCAGCGGACGAAAGGCCTAGGAGCAGGCAAAACAAAATAGATCTGCTTTCAAAAGGGATTATGATGGCTCCTTAAGGCAGCTAGTGAAGGTTTGTCATATTTTTTATATATTCCCCCATTCTCTTTATCTTCAATTTTTTTTCTAAAAGTTCACATTTTTGCCAAGTCATTACTATAATGACAGAAGAATTGTTTAGCCTACACTTGTTTTCCCCCACTACTTAATTGTTCAGCATTTTATATATATATATTAATATATATATATTGAAAGAGGTTAGAAGCCGTGTGATTGCGAACCCTCCGATAAACTTGGGGAGTTTGAAATGGAATTTACGACCACTGATGTACAGAGGGACTTGGAAAAGGAAACTATCAGCTTTCTAGTAGGTTTATCTGGAAGGTTCAAAAAAAAACCTACAACCCTTAGTGTTGTGAGGCGTTTGAAAACCGAAACTACCAACCGTCTGATGTACCGGGTAGCTTGCAAAGGCAGCGTGTCCATGGAGCAGAGATGGGAAATTAGGAAAACCAACCTGAACACTCTCCAAGTCCGGATTGCACGACTCTAATCTTAGCAGTAAACCTAACCATAATCTAGCCTAACACAAACCTAACCGGAACCCTAACATAACCTTTAGTGTATTACTCCCGATTGATACAAATATTTTCATTGATAAATTGTGCCGTAGTGTTAGGTAGCGAAGTTGTTTTTCTCTTGGTCTCTACAAAGGAAAGTACGTTTGCACTTTGGAAACAGAATCTACCGGCCTACAGATATGCTTAGGGCATATGGAAACACAGACTTCCAGTCCTTAGATACACATGACGAGTATGGATACAGAAATTACCAACCTTCTGGAATACCTTGGCAGTTTGGATACAGAAACGAACACCCTTCCTGATTATATGGGCAGTTCAGGTACAGAAACCACCAGCCATCTAGAGTAACTGAGAAGCTTTAAGAAAGAACTCCACCGCTCTCCTCCCTCCCCCCTCCCCGTTGTACCTGGAGAGTTTGCAAACAGAAACCACCAACCCTTGGCATCTATCTATCTATCTATCTGTCTGTCTGTCTGTCTGTTTATCTATCTATCTATCATCTATCTATCTATCTATCTATCTATCTATCTATCTGTCTGTCTGTCTATCTATCTGCCTGTCTGCCTGCCTGCCTGGCTATCTGTCTGTCTGTCTGTCCGTCCGTCCGTCCGTCCGTCGGTCGGTCGGTCGGTCGGCCTATCTATCTATCTATCTATCTATCTATTCATCCATTGTTGAGACGAACCAGTGTACGGCAGTTCTAGATGGAAACGGAAAGGTTCACGCCTACCACTTAAGCGAACACCGTGCAATCCCAAACCAGCAGGTGCAGACGAAAGTAACGGGGTCAGCGGAAGTCGATGCATCATTCGTGAAGGGAGGCAAATGTATTCTTCCGGTTAGATTGGTGTTATTGGAGAGGTGTCCGTTTCTTTTGCGTCTTCTCTCTCTCTCTCTCTCTCTCTCTCTCTCTCTCTCTCTCTCTCTCTCTCTCTCTCTCCATTTGATGTGGGCGCGCTTTTTGGTTTCGTTTGAGGGCATGTTAAAAAGCAACAAAACCAACAACAAACAAACGAAAACTTGTTGCACTTATCCTTTTTTACACTTAACAAAACATCGGTTCTTATTGTTATTCCGTCTGCCTCTATATCTGTCCGTCCCGTTATCTGTCTGTCTGTCTATCTGTCTCTGTCCCTCTTTGTCACTCTGTCTCAGTCTGTCTCTCAGTCTATGTCTGTCTGTCTGTTTATCTGTCTCCCTCTGTGTCACTCACATGTATGCACTCATACATGCTGTATGTTTGTCCGTCGGTCTGCCTGTCTGTCTGTCTCTCTACCCGTTTGCTTTCCAGCAATCAATAATTAATCCTTTTAAAACTATAAAGCAAAGCGTATGAAAACCCTCAAGGTACCTTTTCCTGTTCATTTTCAAATAAAATACAATGATAAATTCAATACGATGCAATTCAGCGCGATGCAATACAACGCAATGCAATGCAGTGGTACACAACGTAGTGTAATGCAAGCAACAAAGTAATACAATACAGTCTCACACCGTACAGGATAATGATAAGTACAAAATAGTACAATGCCATATAATGCAACACAATGCAATGCAATACAATGCAACCTAGAAAACTAAGATGAACCACAGTGCAAGGAAAAATACCGAACAATGCAATGCAATACATGCAGTGCCATTCAATGCCATTCTATACAAGTCAATACAATATCATGCAATGTAACGCATTACACCACAATGCAAAACCAACAGATCGCAATGTGATATGGTGCAACGCAAAGCAATGTGATTACATGCAACGTAAAACGAGGTAATGCATTATCAAAAAACAATACAGTAAATCACAATCGCAATATAATGCAATACATTAATACTGTGCAATGCAATACAATGTAATGCAACGCAACATTCACAAAACAGTAAAATGCAAATGCAATATAGTTCCTTCGAATGAGACTATACACCAAGGCTCCGCGTGTGAACACAGGGATACCTTCTTGCGCACACGTTAATCCCGTCACTCTCTTTGGGAGGAGTAGACCCGGCGGCCCGATGATGACGGATGACACTTAATATACTTTGCATCTATCCTGTGCGCTGGTAGTTGTCTGAGTGAAGACGGTTGAGCCCGGCGCAGGATAAAATCCCTCCAACTGGAAGAAGAATAAGAACACAGGACTATACAATGTGAAAGGGTATGATGGCATGCGATGCGATGCGTTGCGATACAATAAAATATGGCAGAGTGTAAAACAGGGCAGTGTAATGCGGTACTATACGATACGATATGATACAATACAACGCAATACAATACAATACAATACAACACAAACACAATGCAATGCAATGCCATGCCATGCCATGCCATGCCATGTCATGCCAGGCAAAGCAAAGCAATGCAATACAATGCAATGTGGTACAATACAATGCAATGCAATGCAATGCAGAACAACGCGATACCATGCAAAACAATGCAATGCAATACAATGCCATGCAATACAACACAATGCAATACAGCACAATACAAAACAATACAACACAATGCAATGCAATACAACACAGTGCAATATAATACAACACAACACAATGCAATACAGTACAATGCAATGCAACGCAACGCAACGCAACGCAACGCAATACAACACAACACAGTGCAATAGAATGCAACGCAATGCAACACAACACAATGCGATGCAATACAACACAATGCAATGCAATGCAACATAATGCAATGCAACACAACGCAATACAATGCAACACAACACAACGCAATGCAATACAATACAACGCAACGCAATGCAATGCAATGCAACACAACGCAACACAATGCCATACAATACAATGCAATGTAATGCAATGCAACGCAATGCAATACAAGACAATGGAAAGCAATGCAATGCAATGCAACACATTTTAATGCAATACAATGCAATGCAATACAATGCAATGCAGCACAATACAATGCAATGCAATACAATACAGTACAATTGTACAATACAATATAATACAATACGATGCAATGTAATAGAAAACAATACGATTCAATGTGATTAAATAGAATGCGCTTCAATGTAGTACACAATACAATGCATTATGATACGATACAATACAATACAAAACAATCATGTATAGCACAGAACACAGAACTATACCGTAAAACACAACGCAGCACAATAATGCAAGTTAATGCAATGCAATACAATACAAAATACTATACATACGGCACAGTACAATACAGAACGGAATAGAACAATACAATACAATAAAATGCCATAGAGCACAATGCAGGACAATGCAGAACAATACCATACCATACCACACCACACAACACCACACCACACTTTATCATACCATACCATACCTTACCGTACCATACCCTACCCTACCCTACCCTACTATACCATGCCATACCATACCAAACCCTACCGAACTTTCCATATCCTACCATACCATACCATTCCACACCATACCGTACCATATCATACCAAACCCTATCAAACCCTACCATACTATACCAAACCCTGCCAAACCCTACCACACCATACCAGACCAAACCCTACCACACCATACCAAATTATACCCTACCCTACCCTACCCTACCCTACCCTACCCTACCCTACCATACCATACCACACCATACCGCACTACACCACATCACATCACACCATGCCATAGCATACCATAGCATACCATACCATGCCATACCATGCCATACCATACCATGCCATATCATACTATACCATACCATAGCATACCATACCATAGCATGCCATACCATACCATACCATACCATACTATACCATACCATACCATACCATACCATACCATACCATACCATGCAATGCCATGCCATAACATACCACCATACCATAATACCATTCATACCATACACCATACCATACCATACCATACCATGCCATGCCATACCATGCCATGCCATGCCATACCATGCCATGTCATACCATACCACCATACCGTACCAAACCATACCATACCATACCATACTATACCATGCCATGCCATACCATGCCATGTCATACCATACCACCATACCGTACCAAACCATACCGTACCAAACCATACCATACTATACCATGCCATGCCATACCGTACCATACCGCACCATGCCATGCCATACCATACCATGCCATGCCATACCATTCCATACCATGCCATATCATACCATACCACGCCATACTATACCATACCATGCCATACCATATCATACCATGCCATGCCATGCCATACCATGCCATGCCATGCCATACTATACCATGCCATACCATGCCATGCCATGCCATACCATACCATACCACCATACCATGCAAAGCTACACAGTGCTGCAATGCAATGCAATGCTTGGTGCTCAGATTCAGTTCCATGCAGGAGGCGTTGTCACTGACTGCGGACTGGTCCATATACGCCACACCACATCTCCAAAGCTGCGTGACTACAGCGCGGAGGATTCACAGTTGATGCATAAATTAGTAACTAAGATGGAACGATTTAAGGCAAGGATCTCATGGGTACGACCTAGCAGCACATGTCAGGCCTTTGCTTTAGCCCAGCGCGCTGATCAAACCGTGGGTACCTTCCTCACGTTGTCTGAGCCACTATTATAGCTGTATGCGTGTGTTTGCGTGTGCGTGTGCACGCGCATGCATGCATGCATGCATGCGCGCGCGCGCGCGCGCGCGTGTGTGTGTGCGTGTGTGTGTGTGCGTGTGCGTGTGTGTGTGTGTGTGTGTGTGTGTTTGTGCGTGTGTGCGTGAGTGGATGGGCCCGTGTGTGTGTGTGTGTGTGTGTGTGTGTGTGTGTGTGTGTGTGTGTGTGTGGCGTGCGTATGCGCGCGCGCGCGCGCGTGTGTGTGTGTGTGTGTGTGATTATTTGTGAGGAATGGCAATTCAGAATATGACATAATAGATATTGATCAACAACAACAACAACTGGAATAATGATGATGATGATTGTAATGAAAATCAAAATAATGTTTAATCTTTTGTGTTGATTTTCACCACTGCAATGTCATAAAATACAATGAAAATGCAGCGGAATACATCACAACACAATACAATATAACTTGATACCATGCAGTAATATTATGCATTACAATACAATCTTATACCACGCTGTAGTAATGTTATCGTTATAATACAATATAATGCATTACAAGATGAACAGTGCAATACAATGCAACACAATACAGTACAATAAAATGCACCGCAGAAAAAGGCATCACAATAAAATACGGTACAATAGAGTACAATACACAGCACAACTAAAAGGAATACAACAATGTGAAATATAATACAATGAAATATAGTGCAATACGATACAATGTTTCAAAATGGAACACAACACAATTCAGTACAACACAGTACACTCTTTTTCAATGCAACTGACATCCGTAATATCACTCATTTGTACATACGGTAACTGTGTACAGACAGCTTTCGTGCAGTGGGACATCAGGTTTGGCAATGATCTGCATCTATAATATTCACGGAGGGGAAAGGGAGGAGGGGGAGGAGGAAGTATTTGAAGTGGCATCAATCGCATTTGGAGTGCAGTGATATCCCTTGACGACCTGAGAATTACGTCCTCTGCCAACCCGTCAAATGTCAAAATTGACTGAATTGTGAAAGAGAACGCACACAGCGCAGTCAGTGACCATTAGCTTAATTGGCACCGATCGATTGAACAATACATGACAGCTAGAGACAAACGAAACGGGAACAAACCAAGAGGGTAGGGGCCTGTTCCTACACCGAAAATGTTTGTAACGTTAGCTATGAATCTGACGGTGCTTAACAACAATCATCATTTCTGTCATTGGTTGTTATTTTAATTAAAAAAATGTCACGTAGCTTTATCAAACATTCTCTGTTTTTGATTCTTTGTGTGTGTGGTTGTCACAATGAGTGTACGGGTGGGGATGATCGTTGTTACTTAAATTTGGATGCATTATTTTCAGTGTTGTAATATGGAGAGGTTGTGTTTAAACGATCATAAGGTAGCCTGAATTTCGACACTTCCTGATTCATTCGTGTGGCGTTGAAAGTTTTGAAAGTTTCGGCGCTGCTATAACTACTGATTCCAGAGACATTTCCTTGGAGTAACAGGTTCTACTCAGAGCGGCGACGTGGTCGTTGGAGGTCACTGGGGAGCCACATTCATGAACAATATCACCAGGTTCCTGCGATTCTGTCGGCTGTATGCCAAGGCTCTGGTCTCTGTTAATGTTTTTCCTGTCCTTTCTGCGATGTTGTCAGTCCATCGTTTTTTCTGCGTTCCCCTGCATCTTCCTCCTTCGACATTTCCTGGAGCATTGTTGGAGCAAAGCAATTGGATTTTGCAACATAACCGTACAAACGCAGTTTTCTGTTCTGAACAGATGTCAGGGGACCCTCAATGGTCCGATGTGCACGTGTGATGGTCTGACGCATGCTCGTCGGTGATATGATTAGTATATGTGGTGTTTCATGTCTTGGGGTAACATCTCATATCCATGCCTGGGATTCCCCTTCCCAGGTCCGCTGTTAAGGCCCATGCCTGGCATGCGAACAGGGAGATGGAGTTTTCCACTGTACACGGGCGCCTGATCTTGAGTTTCATGGATGGTCTTGTCTTTTCGTGCAGGCGTTTGTCTGCACAGCGCTGATATTGTCTTTGCTGCTCTTGAGAGGATTTCCGCTTGGGCCCCCTCATTGCTTATCGTGGATCCCAGGTAAGTGAAGCGTGGAACCATTCCCAGTTTCTGTTCTGTTCATGGGCAGTTGGATCAGCACGGATGGTAGTGTTGTGTCTGGCCACCAGTTTGGTCTTCTCTGCGCTGATTTCCTTGCCGCACCATCTTGATGTTGTCGTTTGCATGAAAAAGCTAAATTCTGATCGGAGCTGAAAGAGTCACTGATGGTGCGGATGCTGTCCAACTACGTTCACCTATGAGTTGAGAGGGGTCTGCTCTATAGTTTATGGCTACTTTCTTAGAGTGGCTTCTGATTTCATCTGCGTCTGTTTACCTGTACTTTAGCAGGAATTACACAAAAAACTATTGAAAGTGTATTGATTAAGCTTCAAGGCATAGTGACTGCAAGATGAAGTCAAAACATGAAATCAAACGTGGAAGAACTGTGCTGCCAAACGAATGCTACCAACACTGAAGTAACGTGTCTCGGCCTGTTTGTCGTCATCACGCAGAACGAGATCAAAAGCAAAAAAACAAACAAAAAACAAACAAACAAAAAAAAAACAAAAACACACACACACACACACACACACACACACACACACACACACACACACACACACACACACAAAAGCCGGTGAACAAGTGCTCATTCACTACAAAAAAAAAAAAAAAAAAATGACTCAACGAGGATAGAGTTGAAGAGGGGAAGGGGGGTGGGGGGTGGGGAAGGAGAGACAGGATGAGAACGACGTTCATCTATACAGATTAGATCCTTCGTTGACAGCATTGACAATAATTGAGTTCCGTATTTTGAGCAGAGCCATTTGTTTATGCCCAACCAGAGTCGACTTTAGTCTCCAGAGGACCCTGACCACTGAAGAGTTCCCACCCACTATATGTTTATTTCCGTTGTTTGCTTTTTTTATTGTTGTCCTGCCTTACACACACACACAACACACACACACACACACACACACACAACACACACACACACACGCGCGCGCGCGCGCGCACACACACACACCACACACACACACACACACACACACACACACACACACACACCCTCGCTAGAAGTTCGAGGCTCGTTACTCGAGTGTTAATTGTGTCCATTTGGCGGCTCAGCATTCGAACGATCCTTTTCTTTTGAATTAAGCTTCAACTAAGAAATATCATGGCCCTTGGAAAGGACCCATGAACGTTTTGGGAGGATCCGTGGCGCACACACGGATCAAACAGCAGATCCGGTGTCGTATAATATCTGGGAACCGTGATATATGGGAACGCGTTCCCAGATTTACCGTGATACCTGGGAACGCGTTCCCAGATTTCCTGAACTTCCAATCGTGAAATCTGGGAACTGGTGTGAAATCTGTATACTTTGTGAAAATCATGCCAAGAAATTAATGAAAAAAAACGTGGCAAGAAGGCCAAAGATCTCAATTGCACCTAAATAGTTTCCTACCTTATCTTGAAAACCCATTCTTTTTTCGTCTTCTTTCTGCCCTTCTGAGCTCTGAAAGACCACGTTCCCAGATATCACGGGCCTTCCCATATATCACAGTACATTTTGGGAACGCGTTCCCAAACAAATCTGTGATACCTGGGAAGCCTTCCCAGATATCACGTTCCCAGATTTCACGCGACACCGGGATCGTCTTTCATATTCCATACTTTTAGTCTTCTTTTTTGTTTCTTTGCGTTAACCCCCCCCCCCCCCCCCCCCCCCCCCCCTCCCAAACAAACTAGAACCACGTTTCTACAGATCTGTAGCCTAAGATCTAAAATAGTTTACGTCATTTTTGAAATAGTATCTTATCTCGCAGTCAGGGAACTAAAGGTTGCTAAAATCAAATACTTTTTTGGTTACATTATGCAGCCGTTTAATTTGCGCCGACAAGAAAATGTTAACTTTGCACGGTCACATTAATCAATAGAAAAAAATCACTAGCCTATGGCGCAGCATGCACATTGAGTAAGTACTCTTCTTGTTCAGCTTGGAATACACAAAATATCAATATATTAAGGAAAAAAGTCTTCTTTGCTGTGATACAGAATGTAAAGAATGGTTTGTAACAACTCAATGATTAGTAAAAATTACCGTGTTCTAGCGTTACACATTTCTTGACAAAAATAATGAAGGAGACTCTTCAGTAGACGGTGTTCAGAAATCTGCGAGGGAAGCAGTTGTTAGATTCTGCTTTCAGCAAAGTGATCCCGCCATTTTCACCGGACATATGTCGCTGGTAGGCACGATTAAAGCAATTTTGTCCCATCAATCAGCTTAACAGTTCAACCCAAGAGAGAAAATGCCCCAGACAAGGGTGTGAAACGCTGCCCCTGTAATGCAGACAGTCGCCATCCCGATCGTTATCTTGCGTAGGCTTCACATCGACTTTCTAGATCTGTTTGTTTGGCCCAGAGACTGAGAAAGGGTTACTCTATCTGCAATGGAAAAACTGGCGTTATTTTCCCGTGAATTTTTTTTCCCCGGGACAGGTCTATTGCCGCAAGGTCTGGGGTGTGAAATAGCCAGTCCCCTATACAACAACTACGACAACAACAACAACGACGACGACGACGAGGACGACGACGACGACAACAACAACAACAAACAACAATACTACTGCTGCTGCCGCTGTTGCTGCTACTTGTACTGGTACTAGTGCTGCTACTAATACTGCTTCTACTACTAGTACTGCTACTGCTGGTACTTCAACTACCACCACCACCACCATGCGTACTATTACTACTACGGCTACTACTGCTACTGCTACTACTACTGCTACTACTACTACTACTCCTGCTACTACTACTGCTACTACTACTACTGCTGCTGCTGCTACTTCTACTGCTACCACCACCACGCGTACTACTACTACTGTTACATTATCATTCTACTACTACTACTACTACCACGGCGCGTACTACTGCTGCTACTACTACTACAACTACTACTGCCGCTGCTGTAAATATGTCTACAGCGTGTGTGAGAACTGTGAGCAGTAAATGATTATTGTCACAAGAAAGAAATGCTTACAAGCATAGTAAACTGTGCACCATTGATCTGCAGACCTATTTCATGTATAGCTTCCTAGCTTCCAAACACTTCACCAGGGATCAAATATTGCCGAAATATCAAGTGTTTATGCCGCAGTCATGTTGCTGTTCATCGTTATCATCTTTGATTGTGAATTAATGAAGCCTTTCTGACGTGAAATCTTACCATGTTCATACACTCGGAATGTTGATGTTTTTGACTTACTGGATTCGTTATCAGTTTGTTTCTCTGCGACTAACGCTTTGCTGAGTCCATTAAATAATTATAGTTTGTTTGATTGCTTTATATGTTGTTCTTCCTCCCTCCCCCTCCCCCCCCCCCCCCCCCCTTCGCCAGTACTAATTTCAACTTCTTTCATTCAGGATCAGTTCAGTGAACCGTGCACTGGTCAGGATTCCTGACCACTTAAGCCTTGACCCGAAAACTTCAATGCACAGAAAAAGAGCTAGCCTGGACTCTTGTTCTTCGACATGTTTGTGTGGCGAAGTGAACCGACTGTCTACTGATTTCACATCTCGGAGCTCATGATGTTCTATGATACTCAAGAGAATTAAGTTACATAAGCTTTAACTTAACGTGTTCACTGTAGCATCTTTCATTGCTGTTAATCTTCGTCAAACGAGGAGCTTGAAGTATATAAAGGTAAGTGAAATTCGTATTTTTTCAAAGACTACCGTGAATGAACGACATGTCCCTGAAAGCTTTCGCTATGAGGACGTAAAACTCAACTATTTTCGTATTCTTTAAATGGGGGCTATAATAGCTCTGTTGGTAGAGCGCCGGACTCGTAATCCAAGGGTTGCGGGTTCGAATCTCCGCCGGGCCGTTTCGGTACAGGGGGATTTTTCCCTCGGAGGTAACATTGGTTCTGACTCCATTTCCCCCATACAGTCCTTCGAATGAGACTAAACCGAGGTTGGGTGTGTGAACGCACGCATAACGTCATGCACACACGTAAAATACCATAACAATGAATACTTATATATAGCGCCTATTCTCGGCTAGAGACCAAGCTCTAAGCGCTTTACAATCAACACTCGTTTACACAACGGGCTGCCTACCTGGGTAGTGCCGACTGAAGAGCTGCCAGCTGGCGCTTCATTCAGTCGTTTCCCGTGTCATCCAGTCAATATCGTTCAATATCGTTCACTCAGTTTCTTTACTTCCTTCATTCTTTCCGTTTCTTACGCAGGGTGCATGCTGTGTGTAACGTGTCATCCAAACCAACGGCCAAACTGGCCTACTCTTCCGAAAGTTGGTGATGGGATTTTACGTGTGTGCAAGATATTATGCGTGCGTTCACACACGGAACCTCGGTTTATAGTCTCATTCGAAGGACTGTATGGGAAATGGAGTCAGAACTAATGTTAACTCCGAGGGAAAAATCCCCCTGTACCGAAACGCCCCGGCGGAGATTCGAACCCGCAACCCCAGGATCACCAAGATTACGAGTCAGGCGCTCTACCAACTGAGCTATTCCGGAAGAGAAGGCCAGTTTGGCCGTTGATATGGATGACACGTTACACATAGCATGCACCTTCCCGAAGATGGAGTATGGCTGCCTTAATGGCGGGATAAAAAAAAACGGTCATGCACACAGAACTCCACTCCCTTTGTTGGACAGATGGGATTAATACTTGCCTGTCTATATAGGGAGTGTCCGCAGGAGTATCAGCCTGCGTACGCAGAAGAAGAAGTATTCTTTAACTCTGTGGGGAGTCACTGGTGCACCACACTGAAGACCAGTCCACCAGGTTCCTCCAGTGCAGTCGGTTGTGTGCCAAGGCTTTGGTATATGTTAAATTTTGTGCTGACAAAAACCAAACCAAACAACACAAAACAAAACGAAACGAAAAAAAAAACAAAAACAAAAAAAATCAAGAACAAACAAACCAACTAACCGCAAGCATGCATGCAAACATCTATACATATGTTTAAATTGCTGTTGAAAGTGATCTCGTGGAAGTGAGAGAGAGAGAGAGAGAGAGAGAGAGAGAGAGAGAGAGAGAGAGAGAGAGAGAGAGAGAGAGAGTGTGTGTGTGTGCGTGTGCGTGTGTGTGTGTGTGTGTGTGTGTGTGTGTATTCTGATGATTGAAGTTGGAAGAAGACTTCGACTTGCCCGTGATGAACATTTTCGTAGATGCTGCAGCAAAACAGAACAGGTGAATTCTAGTTTATTAGGGAATGCCCCAAACATGCAGATTTAAGAACTATTTTCAGTCTAGCAAATTCTTTTCTGTTAAGTCTGGTTACAAGTTTTGCAGATCATTTTCTGGTGACAAGAAGGCACTGTAGAACTTGTGCAAATCTGTTTGTTCTCGTCAAAAGTAAAGTCGCTTACCTTTTGTGCAATTCGCAATGAAATGAGACTTGTTTCAAAAATGCGTTTCGCTTTTCGTTTTCGCATTTGTTCTTTTATGTAGCTTTGATTGCTTTATTGATATCTTAAGTCCCCAAAATGTCTCAAAGGGTTGACAGGATCATGGAATCTGTGTAAATATGCTTCATACCAATGATTCTGACATCGTCTGATAAGATCATCTTTCACAAGTCATAAAGTTCTGTTACTTCACTAAAAAAAAAAAAAGAAGAAAAAAAAAAATCCCTGGGTTTCTGGAGCAATGATTCCGTGTATTACTCAATGTTTCGAGCGCGTGGGACATCGCCTGCACATTCATTTCCACCCACCGACAGCCGGCAAACGGCGTCACGATGACGTCTGAAGGACTGATGAATGCCATGGTGGCAATGAATTCAGCACCGTTCGTTAATTCTGAAGCTGGTCTGGACTATTCAGTTTAGGGGATGGGCAGAGAGAGAGAGAGAGAGAGAGAGGAGAGAGAGAGAGAGTGAGTGGGAGTGGGGTGGGGGTGGAAGCAGCCTCAATGTTATAACTCACTTTGGGTCACGAGGGCGGTGGAGCAAACACTGCTTTTTCATTGCCCCCCCCCCCCCTCTCTCTCTCTGTCTCTTTGTGAGAGAGAGAGAGAGAGAGAGAGAGAGAAGCATCTCTGTGTGTGTGTGAGAGAGAGAGAGAGAGAGAAAGGGAGAGAGAGAGACAGCATCTGTGTGTGTGTGTGTGTGTGTGTGTGTGTGTGGAGAGAGAGAGAGAGAGAGAGAGAGAGTGAGTGTGTGTGTTGGTGTGCGTGTGTGTGTGTGTGTGTGTGTATTTTTGGGTGAGTATAAGCGTGTGCACGATTGTGTGTGTGTGTGTGTGGTGTGTGTGTGTGTGTGTGAACACATATGGGGCTGTCGTTGTGCATGTGTGCTTGTGCCCGCAAATACATGTGCATGGCCGTTATTGTGTGTGAAAGATAATACTTATACACTTCGACTTACCAAATTTTCATGAAGTCTGATATTTTGCAAACAAGGGTTGCGGAGGGGGGGGGGGGGGGGGGGGGGGGACCCAACCCACAGTCACTCGCACTCGTGTAAATAAATATGCCACCCGTTTAACTTCACTGCCAACAGACTGCACTGGATGCCTTCATGGGGACGTGTCTGTTGCAGCCCTGTTTACTGCCTCTTGTGTGGCAGAATCCTGCTCAACAGGTGGTGAACAGCCTTACCACTGGACGTCCTTTGCACGTGCATCATGTACTGCCACTTGTCGCCATCACGGCTTGTTAGCTTAGATGGTTTTGAGAATGGGGTAAAAATTCCGTGGCTTCCCTGGATTTTGTCTTGAGGTCTGAACAGCGATGTAGTAAGCAGAGAGGGGAAAAGGATGATTCACGTGCACAGCGTGAGATCTCAAGTGTCATTGTCAGCAGTTTTACGTGTTCAAGTGTTTTCTCTTTTCTGTGAAATTTTATTTGGAACTGCAGAAAATCGAAGATTGGCCTTGACCTTTTACTTTTTCACATATTATTGTTTTGTTTGGTACTGTGCTGAATTGTATAGTATTGTATGGTATCGAATCGTTTTGTGTGGTATGGTATATTATGTTGTGTGGTATTGTGTTATATGGTATGGCGTGGTGTTGTATGGTGTGGTATTGTGTTGTATTTGATTGTTCGGCATGGTAGTGTATTGCGTTCCATTGTATTGAATTGTTCAGACGACCGTTTTTGTACTCCCAGTTCTTATAGAACAGGGAGTACTTTAGAATGGGAACGAAGAAATGCTCTGCGTGGTGTGTGTGTGTGTGTGTGTGTGTGTGTGTGTCCGTCCGTCCGTGGTCAAAGTGTATTCCACTCGCTCCAGACAAAACTACTGGGCCGATCTTTCTGAAAATTTGTAGGTATGTTCATTATGGGCCAAAGATGATGCCCGATGTGTTATTTTACCGTTATAGCCGTTACTAACGGCTGTAATGGCCTGTAACGGGTTTTCTTCTTTATGGAATATCTCAGAAATTACTTGGCCGATCTTTGTGAAAATTAGTAAATATGTTCATTATGGATCACGAATGATGCCCGATGTTTTAGTTTACGGTTATAGCCGTTACTAACGGCTGTAACGGCCTGTAACGCTTTTTCTTCTTTATGGAATATCTCAGAAAGTACTTGGTTGATCTTTCTGAAAATTTGTAGGTATGTTCATTATGGGTCACAAATAATGCCCGATGTTTTAGTTAACCGTTATAGCCGTTACTAACGGCTGTAGCGGTCTGTAACGGTTTTTTCTTCTTTATGGAATATCTCAGAAAGTACTTGGCCGATCTTTGTGAAAATTACCAGGTATGTTCATTATGGGTCACAGATGAGCCCGATATTTTAGTTTACCGTTATAGCCGTTACTAACGGCTGTAACAGCCTGTAACGGTTTTCTTCTTTATGGAATATCTCAGCAAGTACTTGGCCGATCTTTGTGAAAATTACCAGGTATGTTCACTATAGGTTACGGATGATGCCCGATGTTTCAGTTTACCGTTATAGCCATTACTAACGGCTATACGGCCCATGACGGTTTTTCTTCTTTATGGAATATCTCAGAAAGCACGTTGTCGATCTTTCTGAAAATTTGTAGGTATGTTCATTATGGGTCACAGATGATACCCGATGTTTTACATTGCCATTATAGCTGTTACTAACGGCTATAACGGCCCATAACGGTTCTTCTTCTTTATGGAATATTTCAGAAAGTACTTGGCCGATCTTTCTGAAAATTAGCAGGTTAGCCGTTACTGTCGGTTATAACGGCCCATAACGGTTTTTCTTTTTTATGGAATGTCTCAGAAAGTACTTGGCTGATCTTTCTGAAAATTTGTAGGTATGTTCATTATGAGTCACGGATGATGCCCGACGTTTTAGTTTACCGTTATATCCGTTACTAATGGCTATAGCGACCCATAACGGTTTTTCTTCTTTATGGAATATCTCAGAAAGTACTTGGCCGATCTTTCTGAAAATTAGCAGGTTAGCCGTTACTGTCGGCTATAACGGCCTATACTGTCGGCTGTAACGGCCCATAACGGTTCTTCTTTTTTTATGTAATATCTTAGAAAGTATGTGCCGATCTTTCTGAAAATTTGTAGGATGTTCACTATGGGTCACGGATGATGCCCGATGTTTAAGTTTACTGTTATAGCCGTTACTATTGGCCCATAATTGTTTTCTTCTTTATGGAAAATCTTGAAAGCAGAAAGTACTTGGCCGATCTTTCTGAAAATTTGTAAGTATGTTCATTATAGGTCACAGATGATGGCCGATGTTTACCAGAATAGCCATTACAAACGATTACACCAGCCCGAGACGGTTTTCCCTCTTTATGGAATATCTCACGTGTATTCAGGATAAACTGGGAGTACGTTTATATGCTTTGCATCTTGTTTTTTGTTATCCTTTCTCTGTCTCATTATCTCCCTGTCTCTGTCTCTCGCTATCTGTCTGTCTGTCTGTCTGTCTGCCTCTCCCTCTATCTCAACTGTCACTCTCTGTGTCGCTGTGTCTCTCTGTCTGTCTGTCTCTTTCGGTCTCTCTATATCCCCCGTCTTCGCTCCCTCTCTCTCTTTCTCTCCTCCTTAGCAAGCACCCTCCCACCTCCCCCCCCACCCCTCACACACACGCACGCACACACACACACACACACACACACACACACACACACACACACACACACACACACACACGCACGCACGCACTCTGTTACTGATGGCTGATCCGAAGATAAAACGATCATACAAACGGATTTCGAGTCGAAACGCCACAGACAGAGGGCGAAGATACAATATATATTTCAATGAACCAACAACTTGTGCGCGGACGTGGGAGTAAGGTATTGCTTTGATACATACCAGATTGTTTGTCTGTCTGTTTGTCATTCTGGTTGTCATGAAGGCCACTGAAAAACGCGTGGATGAATCATCGTTTGATTTCGCCGGCGTATTTGAACGGTCAGTGCCCACGAACGATTTGATTGTGAAGCTTCTATATGCATTGTTGACGACATGCTGAAAGAAAAACAACAGCATCCAAACACCACACACACACACACACACACACCCCACACACACACACACACACACACACATCACCCACACACACTCACTCACTCACTCACACCCTGCTCAATACCTCTTCCTTATGTGCACAGGGAACGGCTGTGCGAGCGCGCAGGGTCAGCGTCCCGCCCCATACAGGACGTTATTATCATCCTTTAATTTGACACAAGAAGCGTCATAGAAATTTTGAAGAAGGGAATGTGAAGAGGTTGCTCCGGGATTGGACGTAGAGCAGCGAGTTCGTAGTCAGAAGTTGTGAGTTCAATTCTCCAGTGGCGCCCGCCACAGAAAGTGTCGTTTCACTACCCGTTTATTGGGTTGATTGTCGTTCTGATGGTACTGGTATAGAGAGCGTTAATACCGATGGTTCTTTCTACCAACCAGAGAACGTTACTATTTTTTTTGGAGGGGGGGGGGGGGGGGGGGGGGGGGGGGGGGGGGGGATGAAATAATGGCTGGAATTACATTAGAAATTTTTTTTTTTTTTCGACCTGAAATCCATAAAAACAACATTTATTTTGTTTGTATTAAAGGGTAAGTTTGATTTAATAAGAAAAAAAGAAAGAAAGAAAAAAAAAAGAAGCCGAGTTAGAAATGAGATAGTAGAAACTTTGTCTTTCTTTTCCCCATCTTTTGTATCTTTTATTTATTTGTATATCTCAGTCGAGCTATGTGAATCACCGGATTCTGTTAGCTTCTTCGCGATTGGTACAAAGAGTTGTCAGCATTCATCTGGTGGTTGACCTCATTTAAGCTAGAGCTCCAGCCCGACTCTCAGGGGACTTTTACTCTGTCTTATTACCATAAAAACTCTGAATATTAAAAAAAAAGAAAAAAAAAAGTAATGAGGAGGCGGATAGGGAATTAAGGGAGGAGGGTGGAGGAGGAATGGGGGAAAGGGGGAAGGGGAGGGGGATGATGCACGCCTGACCGGGTACGGAATGGGTAATAATCGTAGTCCCCAGACATCCGCTGTTCATGCCATCCATCACTGAGAGACGTCGATGACACATGTGGGATTCGAACCGTCACCCATTGCCCCCACCCTCACCTCCACACCGCCTCTCCACTATTCCCTGTAACTGGCACCGACTGGCATGAATAGAGAGCTGACTGATAAGTACACTGAAGTAAAAAAGAATCAAGTGGGCGGTTTAGAAAATCCGAAAATCTCTCTCTCTTCTCTCTCTCTCTCTCTCTCTCTCTCTCCTCTCTCTCTCTCTCTTTTCCCTTCTTCTTCTTCTTCTTCTTTCTTTTCTCTAGAATGTTTGCTGAGTCGGGCATACTTAGATCGACCGATGAATCGCGCACTGAGTAACTGCCAATCAGAGAACGAGTTGCAAAGTGAGGCGACTGCAGGCGGAAATCTAAACAAATTTGAAAAATTATTGATAAAGCTCCGCCGAAAAACGTTGACGAACGTTGTCTTGTGATTCGCTTGTCAACGTATTTTCGGCGGTGCTTTATCAG
This sequence comes from Conus canariensis, assembly GCA_033310375.1. Lineage (NCBI taxonomy): Eukaryota > Metazoa > Mollusca > Gastropoda > Neogastropoda > Conidae > Conus > Conus canariensis. The sequence goes on along the minus strand of CM065718.1, from coordinate 61,214,276 downwards.
TAATTCTTCAAATTCACTCGGAGAACGTTACTATTTACCGCAGTACGAGCCCCTCCAATTGTCGGAAATGCAAGACCATGGTACGACTAAACTACAATTTAAGTTCTTTATGAACCACACAGACAAATGAAAGTGAATTCTACTCAGGTTCGGACCATAGACAACAGCAGAAAGGTAAGTATCTCGGCTCGTTTCCTCGCCGTAGTTGGAGACCCGTTCATTCTCACAGGTCACGAACAACATCCGGACACCAGAGTCATCGCAAACGTGAGAGACTTGTTCAGCCGGCTAGGCAGCCTTCTAGAGTTACAACGTATGCCAGCTTCTTCTTGTTCACTGTTCAGCAAGGGCGCGCTGCCTGCTCGTAGTCTTTGCCCGCGTGCAAATGGGAATGTCTGTGGTTCAGACTTGATAGTTTGATGCAGTCAGGATTATGTAGAGTCCATTTAATGTGAAGGGGGGGGGGGGGGGGGGGGGGGACTTTGAATTACAGTTTACTTCTACCTTCTCTTTTACTGGTGGTGGAAGGAGTAAGTTTCCAGTGCTAGGACACTGAAAATTATTTTGAAGTTTCGGGGTTGCTAAAGATAGGAATGACTCAGAACATAATCTACCTTAGGCTTAAATACTCAAGAATGCTTGTGCTCCAGTTTGACACACAGAATTAACACAGGGATATACCAGAGGTAATAGAATATGAAGAGACTGACACGGGGATTTTTATATGTAAAACTTTACTTTGAACACATTAATGAAAACAATGAAAATACCAACAAAAAAACAAAAAAAAAACAAACAAAAAAAAAAACAACAAAAAAAACAACCCAACAAAACAACAACAACAAAACCCCTCAAGACATGACGCACGTTTTGGCCTTTCTCCGTTTGGATCCTGAACAGTTCTTGTCGTCATCAAGACTGCTGAGTGCTGTACATTTTGGACACGAGCTGTCGGTTGAATCGAATGCATTCAGGAGGCTGGATGTGAGCTTATCTTAAACACAGCTCAAGTGGAGGGGTGGGTTGTTTTTCTTGCGTTGATGTGACGTCACCAATTGGGTTGGCCAGCTGTACAATTTGTCTGTCCGCCTGTGGCTGCACACCAAAAATTAATGCGTCAAGGCCTTGCTTACGGAGTCGAGTGCTTATAGACTGGCCCCAATTAGATCGTTTTGAGAATTTTTATAGTGTTTGAATGTTGATTCTCCTCATTTTCTTTCATATGGCCATCGCAAGCCAGATGGTTCCAAGCAGACAGATTAAAATCAGCGGAATGGGACTATTCTGGCGCTTCAAGGTGGCGCAAAGATAGGGTCACGGGTGAGTGCAAAGGCCTGAAATGTGTCGTCAACTAAGGGGAATGTCATGTATTTGAAGATTGTTTGTGATGTCATCGGTGAAAATCCTCAAAACAAGGGAAATGATTGGTGGGGAGTTTGTTTGTTTGTTTGTTTTTTTAAATCATCAGTTTAACATGAAATGCTAGCTGAAATTTATGGCAGGCATCAAAACGCTTACATGGATTATGTCGTGTTTTAGTGAAAATTCCTAATTGTGGCGTGTAGCCTGTAGCTAATGGCTTTAAGTCACAGCCAGCATTGGCGTCCAGGGTGCCCATGGTTTCTATGGAAGCAATAGTCTTAATTCCAAATATTCTCGGAGATCTGGTTGGAAATAACCTAACACTGGTCCTCTGAGCTTTCAGGAAAATGTGAAGTCTAAACCGGCATAGTGAGACATAATGTAAATGTAGCGTATCTAACTTACTGTGTGCTTCCATTTTTGACAAAAGATAAAGGCAATGTAGAGCCAAGTTCATCAACTGAAGGGAAATAACTCTTCAACATTGTTACATAATCTGGAGTTTTACCTTTTTAGTGAAATTAAACAAAGCAGAAATATCAATAAGTTATCTCGGCAGTTTTAACCAAACATTGACATGCAGATATACTGACACTGGTAAGGCATAAATGCAAGGCAAACTATCAGGCACCAGAGTTAGAAAATAAGTAATGCTTGCTTTGGACTGTGGGGCTGAATGAATTGAAAGTTAGAAGTAGAATCTCAGACGTAGCGATCTAAACATTCACTGCTCGATTGATTAAACACTACGTTAAACACTGTTTTGATTTCACTGAGTGCTGGAGTACATTCGCCAGTCTGACAGCCTTTTGATTAGTAACCGTGGCTCATCTGGGTACAGCGATTAATACGTGAAGGGTGGCGGCGATGGTGGTGGTATCTGCGTGCTAATGTCTAGCAGATTGAGAAGTTATCAAGTGATAAGGACGAGACAGGTTCAAAGTGGGCGGAGCTAACTGCGTAGTTTGAACAGGCTAGCGGAAAGTCAAAACAGACGCTTCCGATGCTGTTAGGCAGGCGGCCCAATGGTTGTGTCGTAATTATGCTGACAGCATGAGATTTCGTAAGTAGCACGGGTGACATCGAACACAGAAACTACCTTAAACTGGGAAAGCATCTTTCAAAATATTTTCATATGCGTTTTAATGGTTTGCGCAAAAAAGAGAGACCCCTCCACACACAACACACACACACACACATGCAAACAGCATATTGTTGGTAAGGCATACATGCATGAATCTGCTCTTGTACATGGTCACCTCAACATACGTAAACAGCGCTACAGTATATGTAAACTGGGAATAGATGTGGGAACACCAAACACACACACACACACACACACGCACTCCTTTAAATACATATTCGTCCGTTTACGCATTTTTTTAAAACGTCATTATCTCTACGTATTTATTTGTCTTTCATTTGATGTCATCAGTCCTGAAGATAGTCTGACCGAAACGTTGATGATTTCTGTTCTTTCTTCTTTTTCTTTTTTTTTTCAATTGTAAATCTTCTGAACATCCTCAAAGATAGTTTGTATTGATGAAACA
>CM065718.1:61191364-61206364 GCA_033310375.1 Conus canariensis | reverse complement strand
ATATCCATGTGTCTGTGGAAAGCGTTTCGCTACCACCCGTGGCATGAAGATCCACAGAACAAAGATGGGATGTGTGAAGACTCATCTGAATGAGCAGCAGCGCACTGCATCAGCAGATAAGACGTCGGAAGACCAAGGCCAGGATTTAAACCACAGTGCCAAGGACATCCACGCTGTTGGTTCGGATGAGGAATTTGCACAGGCCCTCGATGCCAGGCGCCTGAAACTCAACCTGCCACGAGCAAACGAAACTGAAGATTGGGAGAAACTGGATGCAAAAATCGTCCAAAGACTCGATGCACTGATAGGGAAAAGCACCCTGGAACACAAACTAGCCACATATGGGGACATTGTGTATGCCACATGTAGAGACGCCTATGGAGCAAAACTACCCAAAGAGAAAACACCTCCAAAGAAATCCAGACGCCAAGAAAAGATGGACAAGATCAGGGTCCAAAAGAAAAACCTCAAGATGCAAATGAAGACCGCACTGCCAGCTGAAAAACAAGGCTTGGAAAAACTGTGGAAAGACCTGAAAGAAAAACACAGTGCCCTCAGCAAAGCGGAATCTGCGAGGAAGAGGAAGAGCAAAAAGAAGAAGACACAAGAGCGCTTCTTCAGAGACCCCTTCCAGTTTGCCAGAACACTGTTTGAGCAGCCAAAATCTGGGACCCTAAGTGTGGACAAAGGAGTTCTTGAGCAGCATCTGAGGAAAACATACTCTGACCCACAGAGCAAAGCACCACTCGACATTCAAGGTCTGGTGTGGCCAACCAACCCTGAGGAACAATTCAATGGCAAGCCTCCAACGTTGGCTGAAATCAAGAAGGTGGTCGACAAAGCCAGAGCCAAATCATCACCAGGGCCAAACGGAATACCTTACCAGCTTTACAAGAAATGTCCCAAGGTGCTGGAGTGGCTCCACAGGCTGCTGCGATCGGCTTGGAGAAACCAGAAGATCAGCGGCCAATGGATGACGGCAGATGGTGTGTACATCCCCAAAGAGCAAAACTCAAGTGACATTAGCCAGTTCAGGCCAATATCACTACTGAACGTCGAAGGGAAAATCTTCTTCTCTGTCATGGCAGCAAGGCTGACCAAGTACCTGATGGAAAACAAGTACTTGGATGTGTCAGTCCAGAAAGGTGGCATCCCAGGCGTGGCGGGCTGTGTAGAACACGCCACAATGATCTGGGACGCAATCCAAAAAGCAAAAACAGAAAAGAGAGACCTGGACGTAGTGTGGCTTGATCTGGCAAACGCATATGGATCTGTGCCCCATGAGATGATACAGTTGGCTCTTGAGATGTACCATGTGCCAAAGAACATCCGCGACATGCTCAAGAAGTACTTCAATGGCTTCTCAATGCGGTTCTCTACCAAGGAGTACACAACAGACTGGATCAACTTGGAAGTGGGTATTGCAATGGGCTGTGCAATTTCCCCAATACTGTTCGTGCTGGCAATGGAACTCATCTTGAAAGCAGCAACAAACAACGCGAGACAAACAGACCTTGGCGATGGATACAAGATGCCTCCTCTCAAGGCCTTCATGGATGACACTACAGTGATTTCATCCAGAGAAGACGAGACACGTCATGTGCTGGAGAGGCTGGACGACATAGTTGCCTCATCCAGAATGAAGTTCAAGCCAAAGAAATCACGGAGTCTCTCACTGAGGAAAGGAAAAGTGGCCGGATCTGTGGTCTTCAGTGTTGCCAAGCAGGCCATTCCAACAGTCACAGAAGAACCAGTCAAGAGCCTTGGAAGATGGTATGATGATACGCTGAAAGACACACAAAGAGCAAAAGAAACCAAGCAGATGGCGGAGGAAGGCTTGGAGACCATTGACCAGTGTGGGCTCCCTGGCAAATACAAGGTCTGGTGTCTGCAGTTCATGCTGATACCAAAGCTGCTATGGCCTCTGATGATATACGACATCTGCACCAGCATAGTGGAGGCAATGGAAGCCAAAATCAACAAGTTCACAAGGAAATGGCTTGGTGTCCCACCCTGTCTGACTGACATAGCGCTGTACTGTCGCCAAGCAAAGCTGAAACTACCCCTGAAATCCATCCTGGAGGAATACAAAGCAGGGAAGATCAGACTTCAAAGCATGCTGGAGGACTCAGGAGACAAGGTGATAGAAGCAATTAAGCCCCAGCTGAAGACAGGCAGAAAATGGAAAGTTCAAGAGGCGATGGATTCTGCAAAAGAAAGTCTCAAGATCAGAGAAATAACAGGACACACACAGACCAACAGACAGGGACTGGGGGTGACCAAAACTGAATGGTGGTCAAAGGCCAAAGGAAAAGCCAAAAGAGACATGATGATTCAGGAGATGAGAAAAGAAGAAGACCAAAAAAGACTCCAAAAAGCAGTCCAGCAGAGCCAGCAAGGGCAATGGACAACGTGGGAGAATGCACTCCAAAGAAGTCTCACTTGGAATGACATTTGGCACATGGCCCCTCTCAGGATCAGCTTCATTCTCAGATCTGCATATGACCTTCTGCCCTCAAATGCAAACCTGGTGAAGTGGGGGAAAACAGACGATCCTGCATGCCCCCTCTGCCATGAAAAACAAACAGTGGAGCATGTCCTAAGCTCATGTAAAGTAGCCCTGGCTCAAGGAAGGTACACATGGAGGCACAACCAAGTGCTCAAAGAAATTGTACAAGTAGTCTGGGCTAGTACCAACACCACAAAAGGGAAAATCAGGACTCCAAAAGCACCCGCAACATTCTTCACGGCAGGAGGCAGCAAATCATGGCCAAGAACAACAGTGCCACTCGAAACATGCAGGCAGAGTCTGCTGGACGGGGCAGATGACTGGGAGTGCACTGCAGACCTCCCAGAATGGAAGAGTCACCCAGAGATCATCAGCAAGAGTGGCATGAGACCAGACATAGTAGTCCACTCTAAGTCAACCAAGCAGCTGATCATGATCGAGCTCACGGTGCCATATGAGAACAGAATGGAGGCAGCTCAAATCTACAAGACTGAAAAGTATGCTGATCTGGCAAACAGCCTGAGGAGAGAAGGCTATCAGGTCAAAGTCCTCACTGCAGAAATTGGAGCTAGGGGGTTTGTAGGAACGTCTGCATACAGCCTCATGAAACAGCTCTCAGTTGCAGGGAAGGAAAAAACCAGAGCCCTGAAAGCAATGGCAGAAGCGGCAGAGAGGTGTTCAAGCTGGATCTGGTCAAGGAGGAACAAAAGTGAACTTCATAAGGCTTAATTTCCCTACAAATATCAGGTGTCCCTGTGGCTCAGTGGTTAAAGCGCGAGTCATTAAGTGGAAAATGAGCATGTCCAGAGGGTCATGGGTTCGAATCCCAGCCATGGCTCGTCCCAAGATGGGAAAAAAAAGGGGCAGCAGAGGGACATCCGGAGTCATGAACCGGGTGTGGCCCAACCCCCCTAGAGTGTCAGGAGATAAGGGCCGAAACACTTGCTTGAAGGGGGCTTCTCTTCTGAGGACTCTCTGCTGCCACGCTCTCCACGAGTTTCTTTCTACTGGCGTTCCGACACACTCATACCGTTTCAGAAGGACAGGCATGGAGATAGGGCTACTCGAGAGAGAGAGAGAGAGAGAGAGAGAGAGAGAGAGAGAGAGAGAGAGATGGGGGAAGGGGGGAGAGAGAGCGAGAGAAAGGGAGGGAGGGAGTTAAGGGGGGGGGGGGGGGAGAGAGCTTTGGCATTCTTTAACTTTTCTCATGCACGATCAAAGCACCAACATCCGACGTACATGCAATTTGCAGTTATGTGCGTATATATACACGAATTTTCTTTCTATTTGTCTGACCATAGACAATTTTTCCTGTATTATTTCAATCATACAAGATATTTACAATTTGGTGAGTCCGTGTCATCCATATGAGCGTTTATTGTTACTGTGTAAACACTCTCAATTGTTTTCTTATACGCATTTGTTGATAAAAAATAATTTGAAGCGATGGTAAGGATTTTGATTTTTTTCGCAATACTAATGCACATCTTACCAATAAGAATAACTTGATTTATCAAGTCAGTTTTCTGTTGGTTTATCACATCGCATTGAATTTTAAACAGAACATCAGTTTCATTTAAGTTAACACCGACTCCAATACTGCTACGTATCAAAGTGTCAATATGTTTCCAAAATGCATACACTGAGGAGCAATGATAAAAGAAATGTACTACAAAATCTATTTCGTCTGCACAATAATCACATTTGATTGTATCCGTAACTTTCATCTTTTCATCTTTCATCTTTTGCAAAATTATGTTGGTTGGATATATATAAAGGCCTAGGAGCAGGCAATACAAATAGATGTGCCATCAAGAGTGATTACGATGGTTCCCTCAGGCAGCTAGTGAAGGGTTTCTCCTATTTATAATACATTCCCCATTTTCATCATCTTCAATTTTTTTTTTCTCTAAAAGTTTAAATCTTTGCCAAGTCATTACTATAACGACTGAAGAATTGTTAGCCTGCACTTGTTTTCCCCCACTACTCAATTGTTCAGCATTATATATATATATATATATATATATATATATATATATATATATATATATATATATATATATATCATGATTTATTTTCCATTGCAACTCGCTTAGACGAATTTCTTTAGCTGCCTTTCTAGGTGTATCCCACACAGTTTCGTTAAAGAAAAAAAAAATCTCCTTCGCCAGAAATCACATGCATGTGGCTTTGACATTGAGTTTTCATATTTGGTGCTCAGAATTCTTCTTATTTCTTTTATTTTGAATTAGAAGTGCTTGCCTCACAGAAGATGGCAATTGATTCTTCCTCAGGCAATGAATCACTTTCTATCCAGTTAATCCATGATTTAGGGATCGCGTTGTAGAGGGCATTATATTCTAGGGTTGTGCTCGCTTTAGATTGATCCAGGATACATGCAATTTCATTAATATTTAGCAGTCCATTCACAATGGACCTTCTTTTCTAGGTGATTAAACAATGGAAATGACAAAGCAGCGGACAGGACAGACAAAAAGGCTCAACGGCTGTCACGTGCGGTACGGACAGTCTTAATGTGTCCAGCACCTTGTCGTCGTTTTTGCTTTGTCACTGTCGTTGATGCTTCTGTTAACTGCCAGGAAATCATTCATTATCCATAGTCCAGCAGCCGAAATTGATAATGTGTATGCAACAAACGGAGAACAGTGCCTCCCAGTTCCCTTCATGGCACAAACAAAGCTGAACTGCATTACAATACCAGCCGCCCTGGGACAGCGGTCAACGTCGCAACTTCTGGGGTTTGAGGTGATGGGTTCGAATCTTGTTACTTACTTACTTTACTTAGGTCCATTGCTCTTGCCAGAATGTAGGCCATCAACAGCTGCACGCCAACGACCACGGTCCTGGGCAATCTGTTCTTTTTCGCCCCAGCTGTAACCCATCTGCCTGGCGTCCGCCTCCAGGTCCCGCCTCCAGGTGTTTCTTGGTCTTCCTCGCTTCCTTTTGCATTGGGGATTCCAGGTCAGGGCTTTTCTGGTGGTGTTGTCCGGGGGCTTTCGGAGGGTGTGCCCTATCCACTGCCATCTTCTTTTACGAATGTCTTGCTCTACTGGCAGTTGGTTAGTTCTTTCCCACAGCTCTTTGTTGCTGATTGTCTCTGGCCAGGGGATGTGGAGGATCTTTCGCAGGCAGCTGTTAATGAAGGTCTGCAGTTTGAGTATGGTGGTCTTTGTAAGAGGGATTTATTAGTGAATATTTTTTTTGCCCTGACCGGTGTAACACACTAAAAATGCCACCAAGCCAAAAACACACCTGAAGTGCTCACAGCATACGCTCTGAATACTACGGTATTGGTTTTCGTGCACTCCTTTATCACTATCTTTATGCGTGAACTCTGACCACCACGCTTGATCAGCTATTTTCCAAGCATTTTACACTACTCCTCGCTTTTCCAAACCAACAGTTCCACAGATTTTGTTTTCACTTTACCAACTAAATAACAAACGGGCAAACTCTTGCTTCATTGGTGAAATAATCACACGCCCATAACACCAAACAGAATGTTGCTTACGACACAGAATCACCTAGCAGACATGATAGCACAGAGCACACAGAACAAACAAGGAAATATCCGAAACAACTAAGTTTTTTTTTTTACGAACTAAAGTTTGGATAAATAATTTACAGTTTCAGTAACGTCTGTACGAACAGAAACTAATCAAACAACAGTTTGACAGTTCACTTCGGTTTTTGCAGGGACAGAAAATTCCCAAGGGACTCTACTCCAAAATGATCTCTCCAATTTGCAGAAGGAAGTTCAAACTACCCCCCTTTCGGTATCCTGTTGTAGTTTTCTGACAGTGTTTTCAGCCTGAATGGGTAGCGTTTGTGGTTTAGGGTGGAGTGATCCGCTTGGCTAGAGTAGGGGTGTATGCACAGGCTGCACAGACAGTTGTGTTTATGCCGCACACCACTGGCACAACAGAAGTTTTCAAAGCGTGAGCTGGTGACGGCCATACTGACTACGGTAGATCTTCCTGCGCTGAGTGTTCCTGGCATTTCCCACCGGCTCCAGTTCATGATAGGTGTGCTGTTGGTTGGACTGGGAAGACTGGAACTACAGTCTGAGAAATTTACCCCGATTTCTAAAACCAACACCGCAGATGTCTGTATCTCGCGAGCCTCGTTGATGCCGAGGTATTTTCTAAAAAAAGAAAGGGGAAAATACAGCGCTGAAGTCTTGTCTCCAAACAGAATGGAACTTCATGACATCATCTGCTCTTTCCTCGTCCTCATTAACCACGAAAAGTCTCAAATTCTGTGGCCTCTTCAGCGCTGCATTCGTAGTGACTTCAGCTTTTATTTCCTCTCGTCATTCAGGCTCGTGGTGGGTTTGTGTTGATGTGGTAGGTATTTGGAACTTCACGAGAACTGTCACTGGATGGACGTGGTGGCGCCATCTGGAGGGGGTCGTTCATACACGATAGTCCCTTGACGAAGCAGCCATCGTGATCAGTAGAGGCAGAGTTGCATTGTACTTTGTCTTATTAGATCAGAACAGGCGCCACTTCCGAAACGGTACTTAAGTGGCTCAACGGCAGTGCAGTGTCTCCTCAGAAGGGTAACCACAAGGCGATCTGTTGTCAGTTGTTCGCTGTGGACTACCAGTGCTCTGGTTGCTGTGCACGTAGCTATGTAAGAGGATGGTGGTGGTGTCGATATTAGAGGCGTGAAATTAATGACAGAAAGAACTTGGATGATGAGACAGGGGGGAAACAAGTAGGAGATCTTGAAACACATTGTCATGAAGTCTGAACGCATGGGGGCAAGGTGGGGGGGGGGGGGGATGTGTTGAGGGAGTGGGAGGAATGAGGTGGGGGGGGGAGGGAGGCAATCTAGTAGGGTCTGACGTCAAACAAAGAAATGGGGGGGGGGGGGGGGATTAGAAAAGACTAGGGAGTGGGGGGGGGGGGGGAGGGGGAATCTCCATCCTCCCCCAACCCAAAACCAAAACCACCCGGAGCTTTTTAATCAAAAAGAAAGCAGAGAAAAATGCAAAGAGAAGTTGTCGACAGAGATTATCATGAAAAAAAAGTTTTTTTGGGAGCAAAGCTCAGAGTGCTTTCCCCGGTAATGGGTGACCAGAGTATACATTACAGTTCTCTCTCTCTCTCTCTCTCTCTCTCTCTCTCTCTCTCTGACCGATTTCCCCCGAGACTGCACCACAACAAGAACGGAAGATAAAGGAAGAAGGAAACGCCCATACTGAGAGGGAAGAACAGAGACCTAATGGCTAATAAGGCAAGCACAATTAGCCGGCGGAGGATGGGATCATTTATAGCGTGCGGCCTTCCAGGATATTTCTGTAATCTGCAAAGCTGAAAGCGTGTGCGTGCGTGCGTGCGTGTGTGCTTGCGCGCGTGTGTTTGCGTGCGTGCGTGCGTGCGTGCGTGCGTGCGCGCGCACGTGTGTGTGTGTGTGTGTGTGTGTGTGTGTGTGTGTGTGTGTGTGTGTGTGTGTGTGTGTTAGTTCTTCAATTTAACGTCTGTTCACTTTAAGTGATATTAGACAAAATAATGCAGAAATGAGTGGATGAAGGAAATGGAAATAGTGTATGCAAAATGCTAGTATAGGCCTACGTACGAGTGTGTGTGTGTGTGTGTGTGTGTGTGTGTGTGTGTGTGTGTGTGTGTGGTGTGTGCGCGCGCGCGTGCGCGCGTGCCTGTGTGTGTGTGCGTGTGCGTGTGTGACTTTGACAATGAAATGAAAATACTGTTCTAAATGTAACAATTTAAAAAGATAAATTACAAAGCATTAAAAAAAAACACACCCTGGAAATATTTACACAAACGAGCCAACTGGGCTTAACATCAACGAATTTACAAAATTAATGTAAAAAAGGCGTGAAGATTCTGGAAAATGCATAGGGAATCTTTCTGTCGGAAGTTGGAGAGATGAGTTAAAATAGGAACAATTAAAAAGAAGATGCAGAGTATTGAAACTGTCGACTGCTCCACAAACGCATTGTAAATTTCTGTGGAATTTTGTACGAAGAGCGTTAACTTTAAGCCTATAAAAGAGAGATTCCAGTTTCCGAAATTTGTGTACATGTACATACGTCTTTGTATACAGTTTACGAATTTGAATGGACGAGTTGGATGGACGAGTAGATTTCTGAGTTCTTGAACAGCAACTCAGTGAAGAATCTTGTGCATGTATTTTAAAGAGTACTAAATCTTTGTACAGGTTATGAAAAGACTCAAAAGAGACTCTTTTTAAGAGTCCATAGGCTTCATGAAGATTCCAAGGTATTTTGATATAGACAGAATTTTCAGAGTTTTTGGATCCCATACGGGCAGTTCTGTCTGCCCATTCATTTCCTACAATCCCACAGTGTGACGGAATCCAGCAAAAGTCCACTGTTATCCCTTTAGATGTAAGGAAATGGATCAGAATTTTTAGTTCGGTGATAATCTCGGCGCGATTGGTAGCAGCAATAGATTCCATTGCTTGAAGAACAGATTTGGAATCAACACAAACAAGTATTCTAGAAAAATCACGTGGAATGTCAATAATATAATGCAGAGCCATTAGAATTGCTATCAGTTCAGCCGTAAAGACAGAAAACCCCTTTCCAAGATGAAAAGATTTATCTGCTTTCAAAGCAGGAATAACAAAGCCGGAACCAGCATTGCCATTTAATAGGGATCCGTCTGTATAAACTTTTAAGTGATTAGGATAACTATCGTCAATATGTGACTTGGCCATAGCATCTAAGACGTTATTATTAACATTCTTTTGCAAATCAGTGTATTTATTATCAAACCTTGCCGGGATAAGTTCCCAATTAGGAATGGGACTCAGGGGATAACGTGGGGCTATGGTTTTGTGATCAATTTTGGCAGATTTCAACAGGTTTGAGGAGTACATAAGGATGGTTTTATTTGATCGTATTGTTTTTGCACGTTTTGGAAAATCTAAATCAGATCGCATATCAAGTTCATCCTCATTTGAGTTCTGAACAGTTGAACATCTTAGAATGTATTTAGCACAAGCTAATTTTCGATAAGCATCCAGGGGCAAAACGCCAGCTTCACGATATGTCCCTAAAATGGAAGCGTAAAGGGGAACTCCCATGGCTATTCTGTATGCCTTGCAAGCTGTGCTTTGTAACTTGTTTTATAGAAGATACTTAGGAGCTGTAAAATATACTTCCTGTGCATATGAAATCCTTGTCCTGAACAGAGAATTTGATAAATGAATTAAAGTGCACGTATCCTGTCCCCAACTCGGGTAACTCACAACTTTAAAAAGATTAAGGCTTTCCTTGCTTGAGTTATGATATATTCAATATGTGTGTTCCATGATAATTTTGAAGTAAGATGTACACCTAAAAACTTTATGCAAGATGTGTAGGTAAGCACAGTGTCATCCATCTTAAAAGTAGGGAGATCATGAAAACTTCCACCAGCATCAAAAAGCATCATATGAGATTTTTCAGCAGACAGACATAACCCATTCTCAAACATAAATCTAGCGATACTGTCTACGTCTCTTTGATATAATTTTTTCCATGTATGTAATTGACGTTAAAGGTGTGTTCTTTTTTAAAGTAACATTCATCCATAAACATATGTTATCAGCATATTGAACTAAACTGGAATTTTTAGAAATACTTTTTGTGAGATCATGCGTTAGGATATTAAAAAGCAAAGGGGCAGTTACAGAACCCTGAGGGATGCCCATCTCCACAAATCTCTTGCTAGAATATGTATTTCCCATTTTTGTTTGAAGTGTTCTGTTAGCCAGAAATTCTTTGAAGTAATCCTAAATGTGACCAGAGAGGCCTATTATTTTAAGTTTATAAAAAGTCGCTCATGCCAGACTTGATCATACGCCTTTTGACATCGAAAAAAGTTGCAAGTACATTTTTCCTCTGGACAAATTGACGTTTTATCTGAGTTGTAAGCTTTACAAGGTGATCAACAGTCGATCGGCCTTTTCTAAACCCAGCCTGATCAGTAGGAATATGTCCGTTTTTAAGAGGCGTGAAATTAATGACAGAAAGAACTTCGATGATGAGACAGGGGGAAACAAGTAGGAAATCTGGAAACATAAGGTCATGAAGTCTGAACGCACAGGCAAAGGTGGGGAGGATGTGTTGAGGGAGTGGGAGGAATGAGGTGGGGGGGGGGAGGGAGGCAATCTAGTAGGGTCTGACGTCAAACAAAGAATGGGGGGGGGGGAGGGGGGGAGGGGCGGGAGGAAAAATTTAGAAAAGACTAGGGAGTGGAGGGGGGGGGGGGGAGGGGAGGGGAAGCTCCATCCTCCCCCAACCCAAAACCAAGACCACCCGAAGCTTTTTAATCAAGAAGAAAGCAGAGAAAGATGCAAAGAGACGTTGTCGACAGAGATTATCATTAAAAAAAAAAATTTTTTTGAGCAAAGCTCAGAGTGCTTTCCCCGGTAATGGGTGACCAGAGTATACATTACAGTTCTCTCTCTCTCTCTCTCTCTCTCTCTCTCTCTCTCTCTCTCTCTCTCTCTCTCTCTCTTGACCGATTTCCCCCGAGACTGCACCACAACAAGAACGGAAGATAAAGGAAGAATGAAAGGCCATACTGAGAGGGAAGAACAGAGACCTAATGGCTAATAAGGCAAGCACAATTAGCCGGCGGAGGATGGGATCATTTATAGCGTGCGGCCTTCCAGGATTTTTCTGTACTCTGCAAAGCTGGAGGCGTGTGTGTGCGTGGGTACGTGCGTGCGCGCGCGCGTGTGTTTGCGTGCGTGCGTGCGTGCGTGCGTGCGTGCGTGCGTGCGTGCGTGGTGTGTGTGGTGTGTGTGTGTGTGTGTGTGTGTGTGTGTGTGTGTGTGTGTGTGTGTGTGAGTGTGTGTGTGTGTGTGTGTGTGTGTGTGTGTGTGTGTGTGTGTGTGTGTGTGTGTGTGTAGTGAGTCTGTTTTGTGACTGCATGAGTTGTGTGTGTGTGTTGGTGTGTGTGTGTGTGTGTGTGGTGTGTGTGTGTGTGTGTGTGTGTGTGTGTGTTGTAAACACGTGATATTATATTCGAGGGGGAGATAGAGAAGTGGGGAAAGGATGGGTGCTCTCGTCTCGTCTCTCTCTCTCTCTCTCTCTCTCTCTCTCTGTCTCTGTCTGTCTGTCTGTCTGTCTGTCTGTCTGTCTGTCTGTCTGTCTGTCTCTCTCTCTCTCTCTCTCTCTCTCTCTCTCTCTCTCTCTCTCTGTCTTTTTCTGTCTCATTCATATCTTCGATTAAATTTCATATTGCATGATTTTACGTTTATTGACTCTTCTTATCCTAGATTGTTGACCCTATTCAGCCGTCTATCTATCTATCTATCTATCTATCTATCTATCTATCTATCTATCTATCTATCTATCTATCTATCTATCTGTCTATCTATCTATCTATCTATCTATCTATCTATCTATCTATCTACAATCCTTCACTAGCAGCATATGGGATCGTGGTAACTCATCTTGCAAACAGAACCATTCATATCGCCTGCTCACAGGCTTTTCATCTGCTGATTCACAATTAATGACATACGGCTGATTGTGTCGTTGCTCACTTGGCATCAAGTAGAGATATACCAGAATCCATAACTCTCCACCAAGGGTTCAAAAGCAGAATCCAACGGCATCCTAGAGCAGCCAGTGAAGAGTAGAAAAGTGAAAACGAGAAGAAGACGCTGTAAGGAAATAAGTTGCTAAAAAAAACACAGCTAAAATCATACTGTGAAAAGTAAAAAATGAAGGGGAAAAACTGAAATCATTATGTGAAGAGTGTAAAATGAAGGGGGAGAACTAAAATCATTATGTGAAGAGTGTAAAATGAAGAGGAAAAACTAAAATCATTATGTGAAGAGTGTAAAATGAAGGGGAAAAACTAAAATCATTATGTGATGAGTGTGAAATGAAGGGGAAAAAACTAAAATCATTATGTGAAGAGTGTAAAATGAAGGGGAAATACTAAAATCATTATGTGAAGAGTGTAAAATGAAGGGGAAAAAACTAAAATCATAATGTGAAGAGTGTAAAATGAAGGGGAAAAACTAAAATCATTATGTGAAGAGTGTAAAATGAAGGGGGAAATCAACAAGCCTATGCTTGAAGATCCACTTAAAGATACAAAGAAGGTAACAAAGTGTCGACAGTCTGAGTGGTCAGCTCCACTGTTTACTGACCCAATCACTGTCAGTCCTTATAAGTGCTGACAGCATCTACGAGCGCCACAAAGAAAGAGTTGAGCAGATTGTCTATCCCTCACACTGGTATAAAACCCAAAACACAGGTTTATGTCAAAGACCTCTGGCAAGAGGAATGAAACTCGCAGACGAATAACAAACTATTCAAAATCCGTCCAAACCTGAAAGAGTTTTTACCATGTTCCCGAGGCGGCCGTAAAGACGAAACAGTCTTATGCCGTTTGCGTACAGGCCACTCGTTTCACACCTATTCTTATCTTTTAAAAGGCGAAGAAGCTCCGTGGTGCATTCCATGTCATGTTCCACTCAGAGTGAAACATATTCTTTTAGAGTGTTGGGACTTGCACGATGTGAGACATAAACATTTTACAGCAGACTCCATGAAAACTTTGTTCAGAGATGTCCCACCCGAAGTGATCTTTGAATTTCTGAAAGAGTAACATTTTTCATCTGATCTAAGATTTTGCGAAAGAAAGATTTTTTAACAGTTTCTGGTGCGTTTTCAGAAGGTGTATTTTACAGAGACTGTGAATGGTGTTTGTTTTCTTCTTTTTTTGGTTACTTGTGAGTTGACTTCAACGTGGTGACAGCCCTGATGTGGCCTTTTGAGGTCGGCTGGGCTATTAGCAATATTACCTTACCTTACCCAACATCTAAGAATTGTGCAGAACAGCTTTTACTTGGATCTCCTAAGAGATGCAATATGCAGCTCACTGACAAAACAATAACATGTTGAACAAATTTGTAGCGGGGCAAGGGGAAAAGTTTCAGTTTCAATTTCGACCTCATCAAGGGGTGTGTGACTGCCTACGGACTAGTCCATAAACACTACACCACTTCTACTAAGCTTCCAGACCCCACTGCGTACGATTTACAGCTGGTGGATAACTGCGTTAATGACTACGAATAGAGAATTTAAGAAGCGGGGAGAAACACGTGCGTAAATAGGTGTGTGTGTATTCTATGATGCCATGTGCTTGTGTACATTACAACAGATTTTTGCCTTATGATTGTCAGGTCTCCATGTACTATCCTCCTCCTCCTCTCTCTCTCTCTCTGTGTCTCTCTGTCTCTGTCTCTGTCTCTGTCTCTGTCTCTCTCTCTCTCTCATGTCAGTCATCTTTGACGCCAACATTCGTAGATATTCAACGTCATCCATCCTCCCCTTCCCTCATCAGCTTTTCCCCTATACGCTCTCCACTTCCATCTTCTACCCTTCCCCGTATCTCTCCCCCATCCTGCCTTCCTGCTCCGCCAAATCCCACCCCCCATCCTGACATTAGAGTCCATTACTACATCGGTCGGCCTTTCAGTGTCCATTTGTACGCTGTCGTCCCTCACAATAATGCACCTGACCTCGTGAGAAATATGCCATTGGTCCATCGTTCCGTGACGGACTTCATCACCGCTGCGTCATGAACGAATGGCCCGTTGTTAGCCGGTTATGAATTCATAGACATGTGTATGATGTACTATAGGAAAAACAAAGCCATTCAGGTAGAATAACAGAGATCGGACTTCAGAGAAGCGGGCAGAAGTAGTTGAAGGTGAAGAGTTCAGGTGCCATTTTGTTGCGATGTCGGACAGTTCCGACTGATACAGAACCAGTCGCAGCTGCTGTTGGAGAGAATGGCTTTTGTTAGGCGTTCTTTCACTGGATACCTGCCCGGCCTGGATTTTACTTATGGCAGCAACTGACAAAGACTGTCATTTGTGTCCGCCGATCCTTTGATGGCTTACTTACTGTCCGTGTACTCACCGACAAAGATGCTTCCTCTCTCTCTCTCTCTCTCTCTCTCTCTCTCTCTCTCTCTCTTGTCTGTCTGTCTTGTCTGTCTGTCTCTCTGTCTGTCTGTCTGTCCGTCTCTCTCTGTCTGTCTGTCTGTCTGTCTGTCTGTCGTCGGTCGGTCCGTCTCTCTCTCTCTCTCTCTCTCTCTCTCTCTCTCTCTCTCTCTCTCTCTCTCATCAGAAAAGAAAATTTCCACGTGACAGGAACCACTCTTTGATGATCTTATTTCTAAGGAAGAAGTTACGTCCAATTTAAGAAATCTAAAAGCTGGATGAAGCTGAGATTGATGAGATGGCTAGCGAAATACCTACAGATGCAAATAAAACAATACAATTTTTTTCACTTAAATTTCTCAACAACTTATTTCATCAGGATGAGCAACTATCCCCCCCCTCCCCCCCAAAAAAAAAAAAAAAAAAATCGTGTACATCTATCATTGTTTCGGTTAAAACAAAAACTCTGACGGGAACCTACCCGATGATTACCGTGACATCGAGTGAAGTAATGTGGTAAG
>CM065718.1:61178864-61183864 GCA_033310375.1 Conus canariensis | reverse complement strand
ACCAGGAACTGATTAGGGGTGGAACCTTGATGATCCTGGGAACAAAGCTCAAGGTTCTTTTCGTCTGGCAGACGATGGTGGCTGGTGCAACTCCCCCCACCCTTCCTATCCACTCTTCCCCCCTTCCCTTCTTCGTTCCCATTCCACCCCATCCTTTTCCACACCCTATCTCTTCTTGATGTCTGTCTACTGTCTGGGACATCAAGATACTTGGTCTACATTTCCTATCAGAGCTAGTGGTAAGTAAAAAAAAAAATCTGAAGGGTCTTGCTAAATACCAGAAAATGTTTCTATTTTAGAGGGTTCAGAGGGTGTTGGGGGTGATATATATATATATATATATATATATATATATATATATACTGTTAAAAAAAAGAAACGCAACAAATGATATTTTGGAATACGATGCAATATTTACATATTCCCAACATGAATGATGTTGACAAATAGCAGAATTGATTCACCCGTTCCTCTGCCATGTCAGTGTACAAGTTCAGCGCATGCCGTGCGATAAACACGTGCTGGTGGGCTAAAATCTAGCGCTGTAAACTTTCGACTGTCGACGGATTTGCAGACGGGAAATTCACGTGCAAAGCACAGAATACAATACTGACAACACCTCAATAGCAGGGTATAAAAGGGGTTTGGCTTCATTGAAAAATGAAACCAGAAACGAAAGGAAAGAATGCCAGATCTGAATAGCCAACAACGAGAAAATGCGATAGGCCGGTTGCAGGCCGGACAGAGTCAAGTGGCTGTTGCCAGACATTTCAATGTGGCCAGAAGCACCATCAGTAGGCTTTGGAACCGGTTTGGAACGACGGGGTCAACAGCAGATCGACCTCGTTCAGGACGGCCAAGGTGCACAACCCGGGCCCAAGATCGCTACGTTACGCTCCGCCATGTTCGGGATCGTTTCCTGTGTGCCTCCTCTACAGCCCAGGCCATCCCTGGCCACAGACGTGTAAGCGGGCAAACCGTACGCAATCGTCTACATGCTGTTGGAATGAGGGCTCGAAGACCTGTCCGAGGACCCGTTATGACTCAGCGTCATCGCCAGGCACGACTTCAATGGTGCATGCAACATCTTCACTGGGCTGTTCATCGTGAATGGAGACAGGTTTCATTCAGTGACGAATCACATTTCCTGCTGCAACGCCATGACCGGAGGAGGAGGGTCTATCGCAGAACGAATGAACGCTATGCACAGAACTGTGTTGATCAGGCACCTCCCCATGGTGGTGGAGGGGTAATGGTATGGGGAGCCATCAATTTCAGTGGCAGAAGCCCCCTAGTACTGGTCCAGGGACGACTTAATGCTCAGCGCTACATTGCAGAAATCCTCCAGCCTCACGTTCTTCAACTCCTGGCTGCTCCTGGTTCCATATTCATGCATGACAATGCTCGGCCACACTCAGCCCGCTTAACACATTTCCTGGCTGCCAACAACGTCAGTCTCCTTCCCTGGCCCTCTATGTCACCGGATTTAAACCCAATAGAGCACATTTGGGATGAGTTGGATCGCCGAGTCCGTGCCCGAGTTAACGCCCCTACAAATGAACAAGAGTTGTTCCAGGCTCTTCAGGAGGAGTGGGACACCATTCCACTGCGCGTCATCCGCAGTCTGCTGCGATTCTTGCCCAGGCGACTTCAAGGTGTGATTGCTGCACAGGGAGGACACACACGCTACTGACGTTCGAAAGGTGTGAGCTCTTCTGTAATGACTTTTTGGCACTGGTTTTTTTCAACGCAAAATCAGATAAGCCATTATGTTTCAATCATCTCCACTTTAACGGTGTTTTGCAGTTACCTGAAAATGTACAATGTTTTGAAAACAGTAAAGGCAGGTGACCAATTGCTGCTGTTCCGTTTCTTTTTTTGAACAGTATATATGGACAGATTTCGGAACAGACTAACAGGTGGACAGAAACTGTGACAGCTGCACGAACAGACAAACATCCAAGCAAAACACCCCCAAAAAAACAAACAAAAAAACCCCCACCAGAGTTAGGACCAAAATCTAGGCCCGCATGACTCTCCCATGATCTCATGTATACAACTGTTCAAATGTTAACGCATGAAGTCTGAACATCATATATAAGAGGGTCGAGACGCAAATACCCCAAAGTTATGAAGAAACCATCTTTTCCTCCAAAGTCATTAAGATAGCACACAAAAGCATTGCAGACAAACACAGTGAAATGACTGACAGTTCACTGCTACTACGGCTATTAGCCCATGGGGCTTTAACCTTCCCTTTTTGTACTCCCAGTTCTTATAGAACAGGGAGTACTTTACAATGGGAGCGAAGAAATGCTGTCTATGTGTCTGTGTGTCTGTCTGTCCGTGGTCAAAATGTGTTCCACTCGCTCCAGACAAAACTTCTGGGCCGATCTTTCTAAAAATTTGTAGGTATATTCATTATGGGTCAGGGATGATGCCTGATGTTTTATTTTACCAGAATAGCCGTTACTAACGGCTATAAATGATAATAAAAAAAGAAACAAGTCCAATAAGGGAAATAACCACCGTGCTGTCGAGTTTTTTCTTCCACTAACTGGAAATTGTCTCCCTTCTTGCAATGACGGTTTATAATTTTATGTTACCAAATTATGTCAGCTCCTCGGCAGTATAGTGGTTAGTATCTACGCCTGTCACGCGGGAGACCGGAGTTCTATTCCCCGCTGGGGAGAGCAACATTTTTTTTTCTTTTCTCTTACATACGAAATTTTTACCACCAAACTGGGAGTACGTTCATATACTTTGCATCTTGTTTTTTTTTTCTTTTCTTTTGAGATACAAGCACTGCTGTCAATGTCCCCCCTAGTCCAACCCACCCCACAGCTTCTGACATGCACTTCTTTGGCTTCCACACTGATCTCATAATCCATAGAGGTCTGTATTTGCCATTTGGAGAGATACAACCTCGCAGTCGGAAAGAAGAAGAATGTTAACGGTTAACAAATCTTAAATAAATGTTAGCGAACCGCCCAGAGAACGTGGACAAACGAGTCACAAGACGAAACACAACGCGTTTCGACCTCTTAGGTCTTCATCAGGTGAGACATAAACGAATAAAACAACGAAAATTCACTTAGCTTTGATCGCTTCAGATCACTTCACAGGGTTCAGCGCAAGGAAGAAGGCGTTGAATGAGAACGAGGCTGTTGGAAGGGAAATAGTGAGCGAGTCAAAGTCGTAATGAAGATAATAATATTACTGATAGGGATACTAATAATGGTCAAAATATTGAGAAAAAAGAAAAAGAAAAAAAAAAAAAAAAAGGGGCAAGATTACTACCAATCTTAGTGTCAATAAGTATGGGTATGGGAGAAAGGAGAGTGGGTTAGAGGATTCTTAAACAGCAGGGTTGCCGTGGCAACAGTCCCAGAGGCGAAGGCGATGGTGATGTCAATGCCAGTGGTAGTATCAATACTAGCAATAGTATTACTGAATGATACTGCTAACAACGATAGTGAAGGTTAAGGTAATGAAAGCATGATACAGAAATATATTTAGAAAATACATTTTTATAATAATCAAACAAATAAATAAATGAAACATTAAAAAAAAAAAAAAATTAAAAAATAAGTAAATAATAAAAATAATGATAATAATAATGATAATAAATGCATAAATAAGATAGCTATAAGTTGTGTGTGAGGTGAATAGTGGGAGATAAGGTAGTATGTGTGTGTGTGTTGTGGGAGGATATTATAGGCTGAGATTGAAGTGGTGGGTTGGTACATGTTACTTTAAGGTGTTGATGCTATGAGGGTGGAGGGAAGAAGGGGATGGGTTTACGTACTAACTGGGGAGGGGGAGGGGCAACATATTCACACCTATACACAATCTCTCCTCTCTCTCTCTCTCTCTCTCTCTCTCTCTTCCCCCCCCTCCCCCCCCCTTCACGACCAACGATAAAGGAGCCAGCATTCCAGCATTCTATTTATTATGTGTGTGTGTATGTGTGTGATGTGTGTGTGTGTGTGTGTGTGTGTGTGTGTGTGTGTGTGTGTGTGTGTGTGTGTGTGTGTGTGTGTTCCATTTGTAATATCAGCCTTATTCATTGGTTATCCCCACCTCCACCCCCAGCAACCGCCATATCCACCAACACCCCTACACACATCATTACTAGGGCAGGGGGAGGGGGGAGTAAGTCGATTGATGTAGCAAATGGAGAGACTCAGAGAGTGTAGGAAAAGGGAAGATGATGATAGCTGCAACCTATGTCTGAGGTAAACAGTGGGAGGTAGGGTGGTATGGGTGTGTGTAGGTGGGGGATATTTCAGGCTGGAGCTGCAGAGATGGAATGGTACATACTACTTTTGGACGTTGATGCCATGAGGGTGGACGGTGCCCAGTTTGGCAATGAGATGAGATTCCTGCATAAGGCGTTCCAAGTTGTCACTCTTAGATTGCCAAAGTGCCAAGACTTTGACATGGTTGATGTTGTGTTGGGCATGGTTGAAGTGTAGAGCGACTGGTTTGGGCCGATGGTGGCGGATGTCGGCCAGGTGTTCAGAGATGCGCGTCTCAAGTGTGCGAGATGTCTCACCTACATAGATCTTACCGCACAGCTGACAGTGGATGGCATACACAATGTTGTGGCTCTGGCAGGAGAAAGTGCGTTTAATAGTGAAAGAGCCTGTGGGGCCATGTAGGATGGTGTCTGGTTTGGTGAGAGAGCAGATTTTGCAGTTGGGTTTTGAGCAGGGGAAAGTACCTGGTGGCTTAGGTGTGGAGATTTTGTTCAGCTTAGAGCGCACCAGTAGGTCGTTGAGGTTTTTGTCACGTTTGAAAGTGATCGTTGGTTTGGTCTCAAAGGCAGGTTTATGATTTTCTACTATGTGCCAGTTAGACTTCAGGATCCTGCAGATGGGCAGATTGTGAGGATGGAAGAGAAGGCAGGCAGTGGGTCTGTCTGTCTCTTTGGGAGGTTTAGTTTCCAGAGTAGATGTTCTGGATTTAGCTGCAGTGCGGCTGAGAGCATCACTGAT
>CM065718.1:61148864-61166364 GCA_033310375.1 Conus canariensis | reverse complement strand
AATGAAGAGAGACGATGAGAAACACACCACAGGCACAGTAATTTGTTATCATCACAATCTGAAATAATGGCAACATTTTTAGAACAATCTTCTTTTGTCATACCTGAAACCTCCAAAAGGCAATATATCTAAAACCGGTTGCTTCCAGAGATAAACTTATGAAGAGCTTCAAATATCAATATATTGGTATCTATCTGCAGATTACGGTCACCTTTCAACAGAGTTCGAACATTTCTGTAGTGTGATGGGAGATCGGAAATAGTATTCTGAATGTGGTCAGACCACTGTTGCCAAGGGCAATCAATCAGGCGTTGACCAGAAAGGCTTACAAATTCATGTGCATTTCCAGCACCTTGATTGAGCCATGCAAAAACCCAAAGTAGGCGAACAAGAAGAGAAAGAGAGAGAGAGAGAGAGGAGAGAGAGAGAGAGAGAGAGAGAGAGAGAGAGAGAGAGAGAGAAGACAGACAGACAGACAGGCAGACAGGCAGACAGACAGACATTTTTATTTTTATTTTATCGTTCGTGCAATAGATAATCAGAATAGTTTTGTTTGGAGAAGTGTGCAGTGCTGGTTCAAGGCGCGATCACCACGTTGAGTTATTGTGTATGACAGGCATCTTGTTTAATCTAGTCCATGATCCCCTTTTCCATATCCTCTCTACCTCTCTCTCTCGCTCTATCTCTCTGTCTCTCTCTGTGTCTCTGTGTCTTTCTCTCTCTCTCTCTCTCTCTCTCTCTCTCTCTCTCTCTCTCTCTCTCTCTCTCTCTCTCTCTCCCTCGCGAAGTTCTTTAAGCCCAAATATTATAGACAGCCATCTTTGTTTAAACTAAATCTAAGCCTACTTCTGTCTTCCACCTGCTGCTGAAGTTGCTAAACAATTTTTATTGCTTCTATACAAAGCTTTAAACTGAGAGAAAGTGTTTCTTCTTGAACATGTGACAACGATTCGCTATTTAGTTCTTTACGAATTATGATTGAATATAATTATTGTGATGCATATGTTCACACACCTCTTCGTTAGGGGCCATAGCCTATGACGAATAAATCATCTGAATCTGAATCTCTGTCTCTGTCTCTCTGTCTGTCTCTGTCTCTGTCTGTCTGTCTGTCTGTCTGTCTGTCTGTCTCTGTCTCTGTCTGTCTGTCTGTCTCTCTCCACTTATATACATCTTATCTAACTGTAATCCTTGCACTCTGCGGTTTCTTGACATAACAGATGTGGGACTGAAACTGAAACTTACCTGCCGTAAGAATGGGTATGGCGGCAGAATTTTTAACTTGCTGGAGAATGATAGACAAAAAAAAAAAAAAAAAAAAAAAAAAAAAAGAAAGAAAAGAAAAGAAAAGAAAAAATCCGATAAAGTATGGTCTTTGTGCACAATACTGATCATATCACCCCACCCGCTACGCATGAGCAGTTCTTTGTTTGTTTAGTTTCTGTTTGTACCTTTTTTCGTTTCGTTTTTGTTTTCGTTCAGCAAAGCACTGCCGGATATTGTTAGCCGCCCCGCCCGTTTTCAAACATATCATGTTGACATTCGTTAAAAGCTTTCGTCCTGCAATTCCAGCAGTCGTGCTGATCCAAGGGCCCCCGTTACCTTGACAACTGCAGACATCATTTCCGGGCTGAAACAAATGAGAGCCTCGTTGCTGTACAAACAGGAGTTGCAGGACAAGTCAACACAAGATCATTGCAGATCTAACCCGCGCTACACTCAGTTAGGTGAGCTCCCATAGATAGCTAATGTTGTCTCTTCTTGGTCCGTTCGCATGTTTGTCTGATGGTTTACAAGATGGCGCAAACACTGCTCTTGTCTTCGGATGGATTCATTGAATTTTGGCGGCGAATCCTGGCACAGATCCAGGCCAGAGGGCATATTCAGTCTAAATTCGTTTCAACCTAGTTGACACAGATTCCACAGATTTTAAACTTTGCGAAGTTACTGTGCCCAAGTGATCAATATCTTTCAAAGACAGGTGTTTGGGTAAAAAAAAAGAGCCGAAAAGCAGCTACAAAATACAAACCAACCAACCAACCAGCCAACCAACCAACCCAAATCCACGAGCAGTTCTTTGTTGTTCTCGTTTTGCTTTATCCCCCTCTCTCCCCTTCTGGCCTCCGTTCTACTTTTCCCAAAATATTCAGTCATTGAATACTCAAACCAGACATAGACGGCGACTCACCGTTACTGAAGACGAGTGGATATCAATATTCAAATCACCACGACAGCAGAACACGAACAGCCCAATGAAGCGGATGAGAACGACGACGACGATACCTTAGAGGTCCATTTCAGGTTTGAGGTCATATGACAGCTTTCTGTCTTCATGTTATATACCCGGTCGCCGCCAGGCAGACCCGATGGGTATAGACATCGGCAGTGAGGGCCAGGAAATGTGAGCAACACTCTCAGAGACGCTTCCATTAAGCGGGCTGGTGGAACTCGACTATGTAGGGAGAAAGGTGGCAGAGTGGTTAAGACGTTCGCCTGCCAATCCAACGTGTGAGAAATGCGTGGGTTCGAGCCCTGCCTTTCTCGCCCTTTCTTTCCCAGTAAACAAGTGGGGTATTTTTTGCTCCCATAAGAAAACCTAACACAGAGTAACTTTTATGCAAGACTGGCACAACCTTTTAAACTTGAATAAAGTCAGACAAATACATAGACGAACAATCTAATAGTGGGGGAAAAAACAAGCGCAGGCCAACAACTGAACTGTGTTCATAGTAATGACTTGGCAAAGATTTGGACTTAACGGGGTGGGGGGAGTTTCCCAGTTTGAATGACAAATCGAACTGAACGTCAAGTCCATCGGATGGGGACTATAAGCGAGTCAGACCCGTGTGCCTTCCTGGCCCCCTGCACAAGTTAAAGAACCCACGGCAGCTGAAAATCGAAAAGAGCAGGGGGTTCCCCGCTGCCCTGGCAAAATTGATGTAGATTGAAGATAGCCGCCTGGTATTTCTTACCAAGCCACAAAAATTGTCACTTGCTGTTATCGTGTGCCATCGTGTACCGGTGGAAATGGAGGACACGTATAGACATCGCATGCATCCTATGTGAGAAACTGGAGGAATAAACGAGATGATTGAAAATGAGGGACTGATATTTGAATGGTACGGGAAACGACTGAATGAGCGCCAGTAGGCTGCTCTTCGGCCGGCTCTACCTGGGTAGGCAGCCCGTTGAGTGAGTGAGGTAGTGTGTTTATTGTAAAGCGCTTAGAGCTTGGTCTGTGACCGAGGATAGGCGCTATATAAATACCCAATATAATAATAATAATCTTCTCGCTTGGGCCCACAAGTAAATCAAGAACTGTGGGTGAGAGCCGACCTGAGCAATGAGAAACAGCTACCCCCCCCCCTCCCCCCTCTCTCTCTCTGTTTGTTTGTCTGCCTGCCTGCCTGCCTATCTGCCTACGACGAACTGCATCATCAATTCATGATATGATTTTGATGTCAGCAAACACACAGGAACTTCTTTAGCTGGATGTTGTTGTTCGCTCCATTCGGGAAGAGATGCTGGCATCGCTACTGAGCAACTACTACCATCAGCAGGAGGGTGGGGAGGAAGAGAGGCTACAAGAGCTGGTAATGGTGGGTTGTCGGAGAACCAGGGCAGGCGAAGGCTTCGCATGTATTGTGCTGCTCATGATGTATTAGAGCACGCATCACTGAACTCCACCTACAGAACTCAGCAGCAGTGCTGTGTCTGCTTTGGAAGGGTGCCTTATGGCGAGCTACTACTGAGAGCTCTAACTGTGGACTGCCTCTGCTGATTCTGCGACAAGACGAACCTGGCTATATATAATAGAGCTGGATGGCACAGCGTAGGAGAAATACGGAAAGAGAGAGAGAGAGAGAGAGGAGAGAGAGAGAGAGAGAGAGAGAGAGAGAGAGAGAGAGAGCAAAACAAAAATAAAGAAAAACAAGGAATTTCATTGGACTCTACAAATTCAAAGCTAATCATATTAATTCACATAAATCAAAATTGTATCTAAAGAGTATGATTACTTCTTTCATGAGAATCGATATGATCTATTTTATGAGAAATGGAAAAACAACAACGACAAGCGCGCTCACATACCCACACCACCACACACACACACACACACACACACACACACACACACACACACCACACACACACACACCACATCACACCGACAACAAAACTTCTGAAGCCAATAGATTACCATACAACTCCTATACATGTGGCTAGCTTCAAGGCTGCGACGAAGACGTCACTTTCTCTCACACTGTATATAACAGAAGCGCGGGGTGTTTTCTCTGTCAATTTGCCGTCCCTCTTCTCGTCCTTCAGGTTGCCCCGAGTTGGGTCGATAACTGGAAGTTGTCAAGTTATTTTGACGTTCTTTGACGTTTGCCCGTGAGTTAGTTAGTTGGTTAGTTTATTTGTTTTGTTGTTGTTTTAGTTGATTTTGTTGATCGTTTGCTCGTGAATTGTTTGACGTTTACCATGGATCGTTTGACGTTTTTCTTGAGTTATTTGACGTTAACCACGCGTTTTTTTGACGTTCATTTTGAACTGTTTGACGTTTTTCCTTGAGGTGTTTGACGTTAACTATGAATTGTTTGACGTTTACCTTAAGTTGTTTGGCATTTACCTTGAATTATTTGAGATTACCAGTCAAAACTTGTTATTATTACTATCATTATGATTATGATGATGATTATGATGATGATGATGATGATGATGATGATTATTAGTAGTAGTATTTTTGCGTTTACCTTGAGTTGTTCGACGTTTACCGTGTGTTTTTATACTGTGAGTTGTTTGACGTTTACTATTATTTTTCTAAAACTTCAATTGCAAGTTGTTCAATGTTTTACTGTGAATTGTTTGACGCATGCTTGACGCTTGGCATGTTTTGTTTCACCTTCATTGCGAGTTGTTTGGCGTTTATTGACGTGCATTGTGATCTGTTAAATGCTTACTGTGAGAAGTTTGGCGTTTACCATGATTTATGTGACGAGCACTGTGAGTTGTTTGACTTTAGCATTAGTTTTAGTACATTCATGTTGAGAGGTATGTACCTTAATTATGAGAGATTTCTTTTATGTTCACCAAGAGTTCTTTGATGTTGATCTGCGGATGGTTTGATGTTTCCTGAGTTGTCAAACGTCCGCCCGTGAGTTGTTCGAAATTAAATTGTGACTTTGCTTGACAATTACCAACTCTCTCTCTCTACCATCTCGTGATGACGGACAGGGGGAAGAGGGTGTACGGTGTGTGTTGCTTTCCTTCGCTTTTTCTAAAGTCATTACTTTTGTGTTTCCTTCTTTCTTTTTATTGTTCTTTCTTCCCTTCTCCTGCCCCCCCTCCCCCCCTCCCTCCTTTTTCTGTTCCTGTTCCATGGCTTCAGCCCAAATAGGTTATGTTTTCACGCAGGTCTGCATGTCTCTCAGCAAGCTTACGCAGAAATGTGGAATCGATATTAATGAAACTTTGAAGAGAGAGAGAGAGAGAGAGAGAGAGAGAGAGAGAGAGAGAGAGAGAGAGAGAGAGAACTGAACTGAACTGAACTGAACATCTTTAATGTCATTAGCTATACAGCCTTGATGACATGGGGGTGCAAAGCAAAAAGCAAATAACGTAAACAGTAAAACCACAACAAACGAGAATTAAAACAATGCTACTATTCCAAGCACCTCAAGCCTGAATACCGACCATCCAGAATAATGCACCTTCAAGAATTCGCAATGCATTAACAATCAAAACTAAAATATGAGAGAGAGAGAGAGAGAGAGAGAGAGAGAGAGAGAGAGAGAGAGGAGAGGAGAGAGAGAGACGAAAGGCGAAAGACGAAAGAGAACTGGAATGTAGCGATATTTTTAGCTAAAGAACCAATCCCTTAAATTTTGGTGCATATCTACGGTGCATATCCGTGTCAGCAGGTGGACCCAGGGTATTTCAACAACTTAAAAAAAAAAAAAAAAAAAAAAAAAAAAAAACGAAAAGAAAAAAAAGAAAAAACCTACTGCATTGATTTTAATGAAACTTGATGAAAAGATAGAATATGACCTAAGGACCAAATTTTTTACATTCAAGAGGATATTGTGTCGCAGATCCGGTTCAAAGACCATATCCAGGATCCGTACCACCTTTGTGGAGGTTTGCACTTTTCCAAGTTTTCTACTAGTTCTTTTTTGTCTGTCTGAGTGTTGCAGTTTCATCTCTCTCTCTCTCTCTCTCTCTCTCTCTCTCTCTCTCTCTCTCTCTTGTGTGTGTGTGTGTGTGTGTGTGTGTGTGTGTGTGTGTGTGTGTGTACCTCTGTCTCTCTCTCTGTATCTGCTTGTATGTGTCTTTGTATTATTGCGCTTACAATATAATTATTGGACTGGCCATTGATTCATTTACAGCCTTTGCCCTTTCCTTTCTTCTCTCTCTCTCTCTCTCTCTCTCTCTCTCTCTCTCTCTCTCTCTCTCTCTCTGCTCTATCCTTTGTTTGTTAGCTTATTTGTTTATATGAGGTCAGAATCGTGAAAAGGCCTCAACTGTGCTTTGTTCTTTATTTTCAATCAATTAATTTCTGTCTTTTTTCGTTTCTTCATTCAGTCCTCTTTTTCTTCTTCTTTTTTTTTTTCTTTTTGTCTGTCGACCTTCCTTCCTTCCTTCTTTCATTCCTGCCTTTTTTCTCCGTTCTTCCCTTCCTTCTTTCCTCCTTTCTCATTTCCTTCTTTAAATTCTTCTTTCTTTTTTCCTTCTTTCCTCCTTTCTCATTTCCTTCTTTAAATTCTTCTTTCTTTTTTCTTTCTTTCCTTCTTTCTTTGAAACTGTTCGACGATCTTTGCTTCACTGCATAGTTTTCACTGCACCGCCGTTATTATGTTTGTAGTTTCTGTGTGACGGAGGGGGCTTGGTGGAACTCGTGGATAAAACCTTACTCTCCTGATCCAAGGGTTCGGAGTTCTGTCCCCCCCCCCCCCCCCCCCCCCCCCCCCCCCGCTTTCGACAGCCATGTCAAAGGACATTTTCTTATGTCGCGTCGACCTCTGTCGCAGACTTTAATACTTACCAAGTCTTACGGATAAAACTTTCAACGGGGAGGCCCGCACATTTACGTATGGCACATTAACGCATGGCACTTTAACGCATGACACATTAACGCATGGCACTTTAACGCATGACACATTAACGCATGGCACATTAACGCATGGCATATTAACGCATGGCATATTAAGGCATGGCACTTTAACGCATGACACATTAACGTATGGCACATTAACACATGGCGCATTAACGCATGGCACATTAACGCATGGCACTTTAACGCATGACACATTAACGCATGGCACATTAACGCATGTATCTAATGAACAAACCAACCCTCGCAGGCATGTTAAGTCCGATTCCATTCTTCGTAGAAGGATTGGCCATTGTGTCATTGTGGGATGGATAAACAACGACACCAACGGCAACAACTACGATACAACAACAACAACAAAACAGACAACAAAAGCAAGAAAAAGTACGATGTTGTCGTGTTTAAGCATCGTCCCCGAAGACGGTATACAGCAACCTGTGTGGTTGGCTTAAAAACGGCCACATAACGCAAACATCTTGCTGGTGACGAACCTTGAAACTCTAGAAATGCAATGACGAAGGAGGTGAAGAAGAAATAGGCAAAAAGGGCGACTGCTTTTCCTTTCACAGTTCATGGGTTTGAATGGAGAAATTTCTCTGAGCACAATAGACCTGTTCTGGAAAAAAAAAATACAGGGTGAGGTAACGCATGTCTTTCCATTGCAAACAGAGCTTCCTTTTGTCAGTATATGGGCCACACAAAAAGATCTAGAGAGTCAGATATCTGATTTGAAGCGCGTGCCAAGATAACGATCGGGGCATTGACTGTTCACATTACATGAGCTCTGTTTCGCACGCATTTCTCATTTTCTCTCTCTGCTTGACCTGTTCAGCTCACTAATGGTGCTAAATTGCTCTGGGTGTACCCACCGGTGCCATTTGTCCTATGAAAACGGTGGGGTCACTCTCATTGAACGCCAGCGCTTAAATAGATTACCTCTCTTGCAGTTTTCCGAACATCGTCTCCAGTCAGACCTATTTCCATAAACCGTAACTAATGGTTTTAAAATATCGGAATTCAATGAATTACGAAGAAGTGAGATACAATCCATTTATAGTCGAATATAATTATATACATCGCTAAAATGCAAAGGTTTTTTTTTTTTTTTTTACCTCCTCAAGAAAGCTTTGTAAGTTTTTTTTTCCAAGCTTCGACTACTTTTCTTCTTCTTCTTCTTTTTTTTTTAAGAAACGGTTTGCCTGAATCATTGATATGAGCTTAAGAAAAGGCAGAGAAACACACAAGAATAGTAAAGATAGAATGAAAGAGATAGAAGTAGGAGAAAGAGAGAGGGAGAGAGGGGTAGGAGGGAGAGAGAGAGAGAGAGAGAGAGAGAGAGAGAGAGAGAGAGAGAGAGAGAGAGAGAGAACGAACGAACGAAATGATTTATTGCTGTAAAGCGGTACAGCTTCCAAAGCAATAAAGCGCGATGAACAATAGCACAACAAATCAGTTGAATAATGCCGCGCAGTAAGTCCGACATGGAAATCATGGCAAACAATGTTCATTTTCGTCGCTAGGCTGGCATATGTCCCACAGGAACCCGTCCGTCATGCCAGTCTCGTAAACACAGGCTGTCACCCCAGGTAGAACTGGATCAGGCCGTGCAGCGTCTCCATCCCTCGTACTGCACGTGCTTGGATCTCGGCGTGTTGTTTACTGTCAACACGTTTCCCTCTTCGAAGACTGGCAAGTTTTGCACGTTCCTCTGTCGGTATGTTTCTGTTTGGATTGCTTTACAAACCAAAACACACACTCGCTGTCACCAGATAACTGCTGTACAAGAAAATTCGAGGACAAGAACGTCCGATTCACACATCAGCACATGAGTATCTGTGGATCGCTGCACTGTCACTTTTCTAAAGGATTTGTTTCTATCCTTGTCCCTCAGTCGTCTTTGCACAGATCTATCTGTGAGGATAGCGACATAGCTTTCCACTACACATGGTACTAAAACCACCAACAGAAGTATCAATCATTGGCTCGATGTCCGCGTCAGGTTGCTGAATAATGGCAGTGTCACAGTTCATCGTGCCAAACGTGTCGCTGGTTTCGTGCACGTGGAACACATCAGACAGTGCTTCGTTCTCGTCTTGCTCGTTGTCATTCTGGTTATGCCGTGTTGTCAAAACGTAGTCCTGTGTGCTTGACGTCTCCCACGGTATGTCAAGTAAGAATGGCGCATCCAGTGGGTGTACTGTGTCAAAGTCACAGTCACGCTTTGTACTTGCCTGTTTCTGCTGCAGCTGTTGGACCCTTGCCTGGTCTCGTCGAATCTGACTGGGTGGCTTTCTTCTATAATGTTGCACCCGTATGTTGCGATTCAGGACGGGATCCGCCATATTTGTTGACAGTGGCGGGCTGGCAGGCTTGAGGCGTAAGACAACCACCGTGCTGTCTGCTTCTCCCGCCACTTTCCAACTGGTCACCATGTTGTCCGTCAGCAGACAAAAAAAAAATCTGTACCTTTATAAAACCCACATTGTTTACACTATTTATCGAATGCCGTGGACATAAATCAGAAATGTTCATCGTCTATATCAGATCCATGTAGCAGGTGTGTTATTTTGCGGGCATTTACTTCTTCCTCGTACGCCTCGTTTAGATGTTCACTTCACCGTGCCAAACAAAAGCCGCTGTCCTATTCATGTTCACCAAGTCTCCGCACAGCGTGACGTTCAGGGCCGTTGGCGTCTCTGGAAGCAGCATGCAATGGGCAGCTTCGGAAGACGCGGTCTGCTGTCATAAACAAAAGGGACACTCTTCCTGGTTGTCCTGTGCCAAACTTTGAACGCAGGTGATGGCGAAGTCGATTGTCGTCCAAAACTCGGCCGGAACACCCTCACCTGTTCGTTCCTATCTTCTCAGCAGAAGGTGGCTGTCATTTGGTCTGTCAATGTTCACAACGTTCCACATTGGCGAGTCTTCAAGTTGCCCATGCAGTACAGCCCCAATGACAGTGGAACACTTCCTGCAGGACTGTGCCACACATAAAAAAAGTTAAGGGCAGAGACCTGGCCTGCCAACACACCGACAAGGGAAAAGCTTTATGGATCACTGGCGGGCCTCCGCCTTACAGCAACCTTTGTCAGTACCTCTGGGGTTCCTGTCTGAGTGAACAAAGAAGAAGAAGAAGATGAAGAAGAAGAAATTTGGTCTGTTGCGTTTGGATGTTGGATATGTGATTTCATGGTCTGCTGGGCCTCGATGATTGTGTTGACTCCATCACAGGACACCAGGTTGTTGGTCTGCTACTTTTGGTCTACTGCCTCGGCCAGTGCGTCTGTTCTTTTGTTGTCTCTGATCTCGCAGTGAGGACATCCAAGGCTGGAACCCTTGCTTCGTTGGAATGGTGATCTCATCCTCGTTTGATTTCTTGCACAAAGACACGGTACGTCCACATTGTCTGCACTTTGATAATGATTCGACTGTACTTTGATTTCTGAGGTACCTAACATAAAAGTAAAGATAAAACGCAGGTGTTTTCTGGATGAAACGAAAGGTATCTCTTCACTTTAAGAGTAGGAGAATGCTTTACATACATTTGAAACCTAACGTTCAACTGGATGTGACTTTGTTGCACACACACACACACACACACACACACACACACACACACACACACACACACACACACACACAGAGAAAGAGAGAGAGAGAGAGAGAGAGAGAGAGAGAGAGAGAGAGAGAGAGAGCGCTTCAGATTCAGATGTCTTATTTCCATAGGCCTGGGGCCCTCAAAAGGGGGAAAACACGAACCTTAAACAGTTTGTTATGTAGGCATACACGAAATATTATCGTATATAAGTACTTCGCCTTTTCAGCACTTTATACAGATAAGTAGAAAACTGTTTTGCGGTATTTTCATTCGTAAATGCCATTAACAACGTTAACATTAACATTAACATTAGCTTAATTGTTCAAGATTGAATATAAAATTTGTGTGGAATAAATTGTTTTCCTACATTGTGTAATTCTGGACGGGCAAGTACAAAATGGACTTCATTTTACATTGACCAACTACACAATTGTCGTATTAGATTTAAAATACTTGTCTCTCTGTCTTAATGATAATGAACGAAAATATCCGAGACACCGATTTAAAATTCTATTACAATGACCTTTAAATGCCTTTCAGTTTGCATTGACGGGTAGGTCGGGAAGAGAACATAAAGTACAGAATATTCGTGTAATTTCGTTATTACTTTAGACACCCAATTTTCCGTACCTCTTTTGTCTGACTCTAACATCATTTTATACGTTTTATAAGTCAGTCTATGTTTTTCCCCTTGAATTTATGTTAATCAGTATTAAATACATTTGACGATATCGAATATCTGTTTGTTTCACCATAAATTCTATCATTCAGCATATGTAATGACACACCTCAGATTTTCTTTAACGCAAAGAAATAAAATTTTCACCTTGTACAGCAACAATATTGAGACTCCACAAGCCAGCTTTGTATTGCAACATAGGGTGTATATGTGCATCAAAACAGTTTCAAACTAATACAAGAGTCATTATGTCACGATAACAGCTTTTTTCTTTATACTCCTTAGCGCAGTTTTTGCGCTTTTGGCGAGGCCATTACTAGCGAAAGTGAAACTTCAGCGTGTAGAAAAAAAATCCTGAATACTTGTAAACATTTGCCACTGACATAGCCATTCCATCATATGACAATCTTTGTGTTACAGAAAGTCTCCTTTTCTAAAAACAATCATTGAACTTTTGCTGACATTAACATTCAACTAAAGAGATGCAGCACCCCTTTGCAGACTATTTAACGGAATTTGCAACCCAGTTTGTGTTTTTGATACTCATGATAGCAAAATAGACGTATCCATTAAATCATATATAGAATTTGCGCCAGAATTTGCCACTTCTTTTGTCTACTCGTTTATGAGTAGAGAAAACAAAATAGGGCTAAGAACATCGCCTTACTTAACGCCAGAATACAGTTAATATATTCTGTTAATGAAGCACCACGATGCTATGGCCCCTTGCCTCCACACAGCCACACATGGTCATAAAACATTGATACCTATCCCCATTAATGCCATTCTTTAACGAAAACAGATCAAAGCCTGCTTTTATTAATGGGGTCGAATGCTTTTTCAAAATCAATAAAAGCAACGTATAGTTTACGATTCAAGCAAAGCTGCTTTTGCACAAAAGCCACGAACGTGAACATACGGCCAACTGTGGAATACTTACCTGGTTTAGGTCAGGATACATTGTGAAAATAAGCGAACAACACAGTCCTGTCATGCTCTCTTAGGCCGGAATGAAACTCAAACGGCGTCGTATTCTTTATTCTCATCTTCATCGATCAGCATGTAAAAAGAAATCAAATTCCTCGGCTTTTAATGCCCTGCTCTCATGGTGACTTCAGTTTCGATTACCTCTTCAGGTTTATGCTCTTAGTGAGTTCGTGGCTTGTTCATGGGGACTGTCGTTGGACGAAAGTGGTGGACGAAAGTGGTGGCACCCTCCGGCAGGGGGATGTTGATTCACGCTACTCCGCGACTAAGCAAGTACTGTCGTCAGTTGGTGATTTAACAGGTAATCTTCTGCGTATGCAGGATCAAAACAGGCACTGCTGAACACCACCGAAGTTACGGCAGTAGTGCACTGTTTCCCTTGGTGAGTCGCCTTACGACGACTTGACATTGATTGCCCCCCTTTGGACCGCCGTTGCTGGGGCTGTGATGGCAGATGTCAAGGTGTGACGGTGGGACGGGATGACAAAGTGAGCAGAGAGGGAGTGATGCTACTGAAGTGACACGGACGAAAAAAAAAAAGATGTTTTACCAGATCAATTTCGAAGCATGATTTAATAATTCACGTCTGATTTTATCCAGACCGTCCGCTTTACGATTGTCCAGGTTTCCCGAGGCAAATGAAATATCTTCCACTGAAATAGGGCTATCAAAAGTGTCATTATCATTCTGTTTTAGTGGTTATCATTGTTATAATCACTACAAATGTCACGCACTTTGCCATCTGTCAGATCATAAGTAAGTTCCTGGTTTTTCTTTCCAGCAGTTCTTTGAAATGTTGATACCGCTAACTTGTTATGATATTATTTTAAGATTATTTTCTTTTCCTTCAGGCTTTGCGCACAGAAACTCAAAATTCTTGTTGGTTATCGACAGAATTTAGTATTTCATCCCAAATCATTATTACATTGCTTCTCTTTTCTTTTACACTTATGTTTTCTTATACACAAAGTGGTACGATAGAGTGAATTCCATGTACATTTAATTTTTCTGAACGAATTACCTTTCTTTCTGACACGACATTCCTCATCAAACCAGCCTGCATTTTCACATTTTTGCGTACATGTATCTGGTGTTGTTGTTGTTGCTGCTGCTGCTTTTATTTTACGGTCTACCGCGTTTTTCAAATAAACATTAGTAGCTTTCGGCGCGTCATCAATTTCCTCATCAATCGAACGAGAGAGAGAGAGAGAGAGAGAGAGAGAGAGAGAGAGAGGAGAGAGAGAGAGAGAGAGAGATGTGCAGCTTCTGACTTGACATCTGAGTCTCTTTGGAGATCAATGTATCTGTCTTGATTCCAGACAGCTTGTCGTCTGCAGTCACTGGTCGAGGGTGTTCAGGTGTCGGATTGCAGAGTTGGCAGACGCCCTTCTGAGGTAAGTGTCTATTGATTCATTTACCTGTTTTCTCACAATTTACCGTTTCTTCCTTTCTTCCCTATGTTTTCTTTCTCTCCTTTCTCCCTTCCTTTCTTTTTCCTTTCCTTTCCTCCTTACTTCTTTCCTTGGTTCCTTCAATTTTTTTCCTTCTTGTATGCTTTCCTTTCTTCCTAGCGTCTTTCCATTTCCCACCGTTTTAAATATTTCCTTCGTTTTTTCCTTGCTTCTGTTCCTTTTTCTTCATTCCTCCCTTTCCAGCTTCCTGCTTTCCTTTCTTTCTTCCTGCCTTCCTTCTTCTTTTCTTTCTTCCTTCCCTTCTCTGATTGTGGCTTCCTTCCTGTCTTCCCGTCTTCCTAGTTTTCTTCTCGTGTTACTGTCTTTCATCCTACCATCCTTTCATCTTTTTTCCTCCCTCCGTCTGTCTGTGGCTGATTGTCTTTGAGTGACCACCCGTCGCTCTTTCTCTCCTCTGTCTGGCAGTTCTATTCCACCCCCACTCCCGCTTCTCTCCCTTTCTGTTTCTTGCGTATCCTCCCCTCCTCCTCCCTCCCTCCCCTCCCCTCCTTCCCCAAATCCCCTTCTATCACGCCCCCCCTCCCCCTACCCCCACCCTCTCCCACCTCATCTCTGAGCGGAGATCTGGGCTCTGTATAAAAGCATTGTCAGTTAATAAATAAAAGTGCACGCGGACGAACGCACCGCTCCACCAAGGTCGAGCAGATCCAGACTCCGTTCTTTCATTCCGGGTCGCACCAACATTCGGTGGAACCAGTCCCCAGGGCCGCATTCCGTCTTTCTTCAGTTTCGTTGAAATCGGTTTAACTGTTTTTTTTTTCCCCCGTCACCATGATGACAGACAGGCTGATGATGCGGTGGACGGTGGATGAAAAGCTAAGCTCCCTGGCCAAGGTAATTATCCAGAGTGTGTTATCAATGGTGACGGAGAGACGTCCGGGGGTCAACGCGGGACGCGAATTTATTTTTTTTTATTATTTTTTTTTTTTTCTGTATGGAGAGCTGGGTTGATTTCTGGCAGCAAATTCCAGTGTCTGTTGCAGACATTGTTGTTGGTTTTGAATGAGCGGAGAGATGGAAAAGCACCGGTTTGCCTTTGGGATTAAATTAGATGTTGTTATATCTTGATTGATGGAGGGAAGTTAAAACTGGATGGTAGGGGTGTTTCATGTGAAGATAGTTTCATATATATGTGCTAAATGAACGAATATATGAATGAACACATGAATGAATGAATGAATGGATTCAAATAAACCTGTACTCTTTATGAAGGGATGAGAACAGTATTTAAACCGAGCAATACCACAATGTATTGACTGCAAAGACTTCTAAGTATACAGAATCAGAGTAGTCCATCAAAACAGATGTAAAACGCACTAAAATGACCATTGCCGAACAATTTCATCAATTTTTAGAGTATGTAACCAAAAACCTGCTAGCTTAAAAAAAGGGCTTCGTTTGTTGAATGAAACAGTTGTGCCATTTGTCCTGCATTTGAATTGCTGTAATGCTTTGTTGATATTAAGTCATGACGCTGTTCTTGTAAAGCCAGACCGTATCAAACAACATGTACGTCATCCTTTTAGCCTTGCATAGACGACAGCTTACATTTTGTCTACAAGTGTACTTGTATCTACTAGAATGAACTGTAGTATTTTTTTTTTACATCACATCTAAACTTTTCAAGGCACCGCATGAAATATGTAATCTTAAATTTCCAACACAATATGAATCTGTCACTATTGTATATATTCGATTGTTCCATTCACGCCAAGAGTAATCGATTAATCTCTGTTTGCAACATTGTAAAAACTGACACATTCAACGTAATGGTTTTCGCAAACTTGCCCGAATCTGTATGCACAGAAACCCTTACAAACCTACCTCTTTAATTCAAATCACACATAATCGTATATGCTTTAGCTTCATCCATACGAAGTCATTTAACCAAAATTCAATGTATGTGACTTATGAATTTACATACTCAGGGTATCTACCGAATTCTCTTTGTAACAAATCATTTGGTGTGCGCAATCCAGCTCAAGGAAAATATTTCATTGCAAAAGAATGAAAACGTCCAATAGTATGTTTTACTCAAGCGCCAAATTTCTGCCCCGTATTGTACAGTGACCCGTATTTAGGATTCAAATACTGTCATAAATGTATTTAACGTATAATTCTCAGACTCAGCCAAACTCTTAATAGCATTAATTGCCACCTTTTTTTTTATATCTGGAGTTCAAAAACATCGGAGGAAAAATCAAAACTAATCCTAGTTGTGAAAGAAGTTTCAAGATATTTGTGATTGTCAACAACAGCCATTTTTTTTTATATCATTATAGCACCATATCTGTCGTGTTGAGAAACATCCATTCCCCTGCTTAAAAAAGGAAATGCTGCTCTTCTGAATATTAATTCTCAGTTTCAATCTTGTTGCTGCTCTACATAAACTATTTAACTGTGCCTGCGGATCCAAACAATTGCAGACAGAAGAAGAATATCATTAGAAAAAAAGAACAGCTCGATGAAATACCGCAAAAACGGAACCTCATGTCTGTCGTTATTGATTACTGTCGGTGCAAGCTCACTTAGGAGAAGAGAAAACAGCAGAGGATTACAGACATCTTGCTTAACGCCCCAAGTACAATTATTATGATCACTTGATTCACCCCAGCATCTCATCCTAGCCTTGATTTCTCGATACATACTTCTTACACAGCAATATCACTTAACCTTTGTGCATTCTTTGTTAATATTGGCCATACAGTTTTCTACAGTTGCTCTCTGCCTCATCATCAAAATCATTATCATCATCACCATTATCCTAGATTCTCTCTCACCTCTGTCCCAGCCAATAGTTCGGTTCCTGATGTGGAAAGAATACGAAACGACAAGCCTGTAGTGTTGTGCTTTATGTTCCCTCCTCACGCGACAGTACCGTGGGCTGCTTAGCTCTTGATGTCCAGTACGCACGCCGGTTATCTCCATTCACCCATTGTCCGGGCACCTGCTTTTACTGATCCTTCTCTCTTTTTCTTTTGCTAATCACTTCCATCCATTAACGCACATGAACGGGACAACTGTCGCTACCTTTGTTGCTGCTGGATTGTGAAAGCAACAACAACAACGTCAAAGTTGGCCACATTTACCACGACTTTCGCTACTGATTATAACCACAACAAGGACGATGACTACGACGACGACAATACTACTACCACTACTGCTGCTACTGCTATAGCAATAGCTGCAAAAACAATGAAAACAACATTAACGACAATAACAACAAAACAAGTATTCTTTGCCAGTTCGATTTGTCGATGAAACGGAACGGCTTCAAGAACAGATGACGTGGGAAATCTACCACAGGAGCGACTCAGCAGCAGTGCTGTGTCTCCTTTGGTGGGTTGCCTCGTGACAACCTCAGAGTGATTGCTGCCAGTGGTTTGCCCGAGCTGAAGCAGATGTGTGTGTGTGTGTGTGTGTGTGTGTGTGTGTGTGTGTGAACCCCGGCTGAACGGTGTTGCATTCATGCCATTGAGAACATTGAGGGTGAATGACAAAAAAAAAAAAAAAAAAAAAAAAGGAAGGAAACAAAACTTAGTAACGGTGCTTGTATGTGAGACAATTGCATCACAGCGGATCCACGAACCTGTTACGTGCTAAAAATGTCACGTCTCTCTCTAGCGGTATATTGTCCGTGTATACTACGCATA
>CM065718.1:61133864-61138864 GCA_033310375.1 Conus canariensis | reverse complement strand
TAGTGAAAGCGCTCACTTGACGAAAGTTTCCTCCCCCCCCTCCCCCCAAGGCTGTCTTTTAAAGTCAAGCATTTCAGCTGGGACGGGTTTCGATGTTTGCTCCACTCCTCATCAGGAAATTAAAGGCATTAGGTCCGAGGTTTTAAAACCATCTCTCTCTCTCTCTCTCTCTCTCTCTCCCCCCACCCTTCCACACACACACACACAATATATATATATATATAATGCTGAACAATTAAGTAGTGGGGGAAAACAAGTGCAGGCTAACAATTCTTCAGTCATTATAGTAATGACTTGGCAAAGATTTGTACCTTTAGAATTAAAAAAAAAAAAATGAAGATGAAGAAAATGGGGGAATATATTATAAATATGAGAAACCCTTCACTAGCTGCCTGAGGGAACCATCGTACTCCCCTCGAAGGCAGATCTATTTGTATTGCCTGCTCCTAGGCCTTTCGTCCGCTGGATCGGACTCATCAGGGAGACACGGCTGATTGTGTCTGTGCTCCTGGCGTCAAATAGAGACACACCACAGTCCATAATTCTGTGGTGTTCTCACCACCAAGGGTTCAAAAAAGAATCCAACAGCACCCCCAAAGCAGCCAGCGAAGGATAGTAAATGGAATAAAACGAAAGTGTGGAGAGGAAAAAAATTTGCTGAAAAACTAAAAGCATTATGCAAACAGTATAAAATGTAGGGGACAATCTTTGAGCCTATGCCTGAGGATCCATTCAAGGATGCAAGGGAGATCAAAAGATACGGAAGAGTCTGAGTGGTCAGCTCTGCTGTTCAATAACTCAAGCATTGTCAGTGGCTAAGAATTGTGCAGGACAACCTTTACTTGGATCTCCTAAGAGATGCAATCTCCCACTGATTGACCAAACAATATAATGCTGAACAATTAAGTAGTGGGGGAAAACAAGTGCAGGCTAACAATTCTTCAGTCATTATAGTAATGACTTGGCAAAGATTTGAACCTTTAGAATAAAAAAAAAAATGAAGATGAAGAAAATGGGGGAATATATTATAAATATGAGAAACCCTTCACTAGCTGCCTGAGGGAACCAACGTACTCCCCCTCGAAGGCAGATCTATTTGTATTGCCTGCTCCTAGGCTTTTCGTCCGCTGGATCGGACTCATCAGGGAGACACGGCTGATTGTGTCTGTGCTCCTGGCGTCAAATAGAGACACACCACAGTCATAATTCTCTGGTGTTCTCACCACCAAGGGTTCAAAAGAATCCAACAGCACTCCAAAGCAGCAGCGAGGATAGTATATATATATATATATTCTAATGCCTTCCATATGCGAGGTAGGGCAACAGAAACGGCAAAGACCATCCCACCAGTAACACATGACATTTTACCATTAGGCCTGTATTTACGTCGAAGCTGACACAACTGGGAAGTCTTTCCCTGTGAGTGCTCCACGTGTATTGAAGTTCCTCCAGAGCGGAGGTTAGCAGGACCAGTAATTAACAGCTGCTTCGCTTTCTGAAGAGCTCATCAGTAGGGTTATCAATAGCACGTCTAATCAGCTATTCATGTGTGTGTGTGTGTGTGTGTGTGTGTGTGTTGTGTGTGTGTGTGTGTGTGTGTGTGTGTGTGTGTGTGTGTGTGCGAGAGAGAGAGAGAGAGAGAGAGAGAGAGAGAGAGAGAGAGAGAGAATGTGTGTGTGTACATGCATACGTGCAAATGTGTGTGTGCGTGCGTGCGTGCGTGCGCGCGCGCGTGCGTGTGTGTGTGTGCGCGTGTGCGTGTGTAAGTGTGTGTGTGTGCGTGCGCGTGTGTGTGTGTGTGTGTGGTGTGTGTGTGTGCGCGCGCGCGCGCGCGCGTGTGCGTGTGCATGTATGTGCTGCTCAAATATACGAAGCAATTAATAGTAGAATAAATACTGTCAAACAAACAAACAAACACACACACAAACAAATCCGAAGTATTTGAAATGAATATTTCAGAAACAGATTTCTCTCCCACGCCTGCCTCCCCACCCCCCACCCCCATCCGCTACACACGTCAACACATACACCAGCCCACATCAACCATTTTTTTTTCCAGGTTTCATGTCTTCTTTTCAATACCCAATATCATTGGTTAACTGTACAATGACAACAATTACAGACGACAATTGCATTGCTCACCATGCTGCCTCTAAGAATTCACGGACCAAAAACACAATGCTCCAGTTGCGTTCTTGTGAACATGTCTGTTTCCATCCCTAATTATTTCTCGTCTACCATTGGTCAGACGATAATTACGTGAGATAAAGTGCGAGGGAAACTCATCATTTAGTACCAGAACCTGTCTGTGAGCTGCTGTGTGGTGTGCGAAAGTGCGCAGGGAAAAGTATAGCGTTTCTTCAGTTCTCGGTGCATGAAGACCAATACAGGAATTAAGAAGTAAGCAGATTTCCTTTCTTCTTTCTCTATAAGAAAATCGTTGTAACATTACATTTGAACCTAGATCCATACTGAATTTGGTTTAGGAAACCCTTGCGTGCATTCTCTTTCCTCATTCAGTCCTTGTTGGGTTGGTGGTATTCGACGGCCTCAAAGCTGATATTGTTAAAAAGAAAATAATTGTTGTTTGAATAGGCTTGCTACAGAAATGTGTCGTGCACTGGTGAGTGTGACTACTGAGAGCGCAGCCCACCCAACAGAATAATTCTCTCTGGGTGTGCGGTAACTCTGGCAACTCAGGAGAGGTTTGTGCTACACCAGCGAACAAGGCTATGGCAAAGGCCAGTCGTGGGAAACAGAGGTGAGATACAAGGCTATGGCAAAGGCCAGTCGTGGGAAACAGAGGCGAGATACTTATGCTGTAACCGCTTCATCTTTCCTTGCGTCAGCGTTTTGGATCATGATCAGCTGAAAAGTGTTATTTTGGAGCTTTTTTTTCTAGTTGACATGTAATGTTAGTGGCCGTCTAGATTTACAAAATGGATGTGGCTTTCGATCTACACATGTTTTTCTGTCTCATGGTCCATGGTATGACTCCCACATCGCTCGTTCTGACTCCAGCTCATAGCCACTTGCTGGTTTTTCCTGTCGCAGCCCTGACACTGGGAGTCACAGGGAGGGGTGAATAATTAAGTCGTCGGGAGGCAACCCACCAGAGGAGACACTGCTGTCGAGTCACTTTGGTGATGTTGAGCAGTCCCCATTCTGATTCAGCAAGCCAATTAAACCCCTACTGACGACACTACGTCGCAACTACATCCGTCCAACGACTGTCCCTGTGGACTCACTAATACCGATAATCTCGACACAAATTCACCATTGGCATAGACGTGGAGAGGAAATAAATCGAATCTGAGGTCACCACGAGAGCAGGACATGAAGGGCTACAGATTTGAGACTTTAAAAAAAAATGCTGATCGATGAGGTTGAAGATGATGAAAAGGATGCCATTGAGTTCCATTCCAATGAGGGAGCACGACAGGGCTGTATACTACGCTTTTTTTTCATAGTATATTCTGGCGTCAACCAGGCCCGAGAGATACATAAACCTGCAGTGCTGGCAATGAAATTTGAACAGCAATCTCTGAGAAGAATCCATTCAGTGGATGAAACTCGACTAAGTGGTTCAGACTTCCCAACTGAGCCCACAGCAAATTCAGTTTTGGGTATGAGCCTGGTGGGGACAAGAAAATCCCACATACGAATGGCTCAGATGGGAATCGAACTCAAGGCCTCCCAGCCTGCGATATGCCATTTCTGCTACTAAGTTTCAATCTTTGGAGTAATGCTGTCTAATCAGACCTTTGTCTAATCAGACCTTAAGCGACTTGGGTTACGCAATGCAATAATCTAGATTTATGAAAAAAAAGATGTTTTGTCTACTCTGAACTAATTCAGACTGTCAAGGCCAGGCACTTTCGGCTACGTAGCTCTCCCCATAATTAGAACCTGACCAGCACAACCCCGACCAATCACTTGCTCCTGCTTTAGAACAATCCTGGTCTGTGTTTGAAAGGAGAGTTTGCTGAGCTCCCTCCTGAACGATGCCGGAGACGGACCCTCGAAAGCCGAAGTTAGGAAAGCATTCTAGACTAGAATTTCACTGGGAAAGAAACTACATCTAACGCGGTTGGTTCTGACAGAGATCTAGTGGGATTTTACGGGGAGATCGGATCTTGACCTTGTGGTTGCTGGCTGATAGGAAGGTTCAGGAGGAATCTACACAAGCTTGTTGATGATCTTGCACGTGGTCAGCAGAGCTTTTGTGCCCCTCAACTCCAGAGTGTCTCACTTGAGATCTTTTAGTGAAGCAGTGACACTGAGAGACCTCTCATACTGAGCAATCATATATATTGCTGCTCTCCTTTGGATCGCTTCAATCTTGCACATCTTATT
This sequence comes from Conus canariensis, assembly GCA_033310375.1. Lineage (NCBI taxonomy): Eukaryota > Metazoa > Mollusca > Gastropoda > Neogastropoda > Conidae > Conus > Conus canariensis. The sequence continues at coordinate 61,134,508 of CM065718.1, read as the reverse complement.
TGTGGTATGGCGATTCCATGAAGAGGTGAGAGGGGTACATGGTTATTAAGGGGACTGGTTTTCTCATGTCTTGTTCCTTAAGGGAAGGCTGCGTCGGAAGAATCCTAACAGACTGTTTACCTTCTGATGGTATGGGTTCGAGTCTTTGAAGATATCAATGCCATGGTATTTGGCTAAGCATGTCTGCTCCAGGTATGACCCGTCAGCTTTTACTTTGGCCGGAACAGAACAGGGCACTACACGTAAGGGTGGAGACCCATGCCCCACGTTAGTTCCCTCTTTTACAAGATGCTGAGCCCGGAGAAGCTGGTCATTCTTCTGACTCCGACTTTCCATGGACGATGCAGTCGTCAGCTAACAATCTCGGTATCAAGTGGAGCCGGTTTGGTAGATCGTTAATAAACTCTGAAAGTAATGAAATGAGATCGGGAACTGTATCCTGTGGGACATCACTGATGACAGAGACTTGGTCAGACTTAGCACTTTCTGTTTATTGCATTAGTGAGTGATGAAAACCTCAATCCACCCACGAGTCGATCCTTGCATTCCGTAGTGTATCAGCCTGCCGAGAAATCGCTTGAAAAAGAACCTTGTCAGAAGCGTGAGAAAAGTAAAAGAAAATAGGCCAGACTGGTCTGCTCTGT
>CM065718.1:61126364-61128864 GCA_033310375.1 Conus canariensis | reverse complement strand
TAATCCTCGCTGACGTTCGACTAAGACAGATCGTTAGGCCGACTGAGCCTGAAACTGCTTTGGACTGTCCGTGAAATCGATTTTTAGCAGTATTTGTCCTGAATTTCACGGTTTTTTTTCTTCTAGAATACAGTGAATTTGAACGCTACGGCCTCACCAAATGAAGCGTTTACTTACCATTTGGAGTGCGAATTTAGCTCAATCCACCACAAACTGATTTCCAACACATAGAAGCTTTTTATTGACCGCTTCCCTTTGAACGAATCCTAACAGTTCTCAGATCATCTTTGAGCAGTTTTGTTTTTTCCGTGAAACTGGGGTTGCCGAATCACGTGTACTACAGCGATCTGGGATTACAAACGAAAAGTTAGTGCAGTGGAAGTACAAATGTAAGAATCTAACAAAAGAAGTTAATGAACAAGTCGGGTAACTCTTGCTCCCACGAGCAAATAATAACAGGCCCATAACTCCGAACAAATGCTGTTTACGATACCAAATCGCCTCGCAAGAATGACGACACAGAGCACACAGAACAAACACGGAAACATCCCCTAATGAAAGAATGTAACTCTTGCTCCCAAGATAAAACAATTACACGCCCATGACTACAAACGAATGTTGTTTACGGCAACGTTCGCCTAACACAAGTACACGAAGCACACAGAACAGAGAGATCTTCTCACGAAAGTATGTTTTCAGTTTGCCCATGTGCCCCGTGTCTGACACATGCACAAAGCAACAACAGCGTAAGAACTCAACGTACACAAATAAATAAATATTGAAGACTTGTAAGGCGTTCTGATCTTGAACATTGCCAAACAGAACACGCAGTAGAACAGAAACTAACGTAAGTAACCTCAGTTTGACTGACATGATATGAAATCTCAAATGAGCCAGGGAACAGCAAAGAGAAAAATAACAACAAAAACAAACAAACCAAAACAACAAAAAAGAAACTTTTGCTCTCATGATGAGACAATTACACTTTCTTTGAAAGCAAATCTGAAATAAGACGGTGAACAGCAAAGAGAAAATAACAAACATGAAGGATAACTCTTGCTCCAATCATGAGACAAAAATACGCCCAGCATTTCAGCATGGGAGCAAGAGTGACCCTTCCTGTCTGTTGCTTTCTCTTTATGCTCCCTACTTTACTTAACATTTCATTTGAACGACAAGGATCGTTGTTTGAAAGACAAGGATCGTTGTTTTTGGAAGACAAGGATCGTTGTTTGAAAGACAAGGATCGTTGTTTGAACGACAAAGATCGTTGTGTTTGAAAGACAAGGTTCGTTGTATGAAAGACAAGGATCGTTGTTTGAACGACAAGGATCGTTGTTTGAACGACAAGGATGGTTGTTTAGACAACAAGGATCGTTGAGATCTCCTAAGACCTCATGACTTCCCGATCTTTCGCAATATTGAAGATTTTTCCAGTTAATCACGGTTTTGTAAAGTTTTGTTTATTTATTCAGTCATTTTTTTTCTTTCAGCCCCAGCTTGTTTGTTACACAGAAATCCAGACAGATTTCGCTTTTTGCACTTCCGCCAAGAAAGTTACATTCTTGCATGCGTCCGTTCGTTTGTTTGTTTGTTTGTAGTCTGATTGTCTGTCCGTCTGTCAGCAAGACTACGGGTAAACTACTGATTCATCAATTTTAACCAAATTTGGTGAAAATGCAAACTGTACCTTACGAACCGACTTTGTAGGCTTTGGCTAGGGTCTGTTGTAGGAATTCGGGTCACGCAGCAGATTCAGATTCCATTCAATAATAACTGATCAAAAATTATCCACTAAACATGAATGTTGTGAAGCTACTGCTCAAGTTTGATAACCGTCTATGAGGTAATTAAAAAAAATCGAATGTCAATACCTTTCAGTAAAACAAACCTTGGCATTTGTATTTGTCCGTATCCTACTGAAAGAAAATACATTGGAAGCAACTGTCTCAGTCCTCGCTCACTGCTACTCTCCTTGGCGGAAGCAAATCTTGGTTCCACTCATGAACTAACTCAAAGATTGGATTCAGGATCTGCTCGACCATGGCAGAAGTCTGCGGTTGCTCTTCTTGGGTGTGCTCCTCTCTTCCAGCCCTCCCCCCCCCCCCCCCCCATCTCTCTTTCTCTCTCTCGCTTTCTCTCCTTTTCTTTTTCTTTTTTTAAAAAAAATAGTTTTTCCCCCTTATTTCTCTTGCTTACTTCCTTTCGCCCCAAAATTGCCCTGCCCTCATTCTATTCTTTAAGTCTGATTAAAAAAAACAACAAAACATTATAAGAGTACTCATTTAACACCACATCCACCAGACAAGATTTGCTTTATTCTTCATATTCCATTCTATCCGCTCATATTTATCTCTCATATCTGTGCATATATATATATATATATATATTTTTTTTTTTTTAAATTATTTTTTATAGTCTTTTTCCAGTACGAAGTCCTCTGCGAGTTGAGGGAGAATTACGGTGACCGCGATTTGACTGAGGTAATCAGTGTCCAGCT
>CM065718.1:61093864-61123864 GCA_033310375.1 Conus canariensis | reverse complement strand
TCGATGCCTTGTTCATAATAGATGAAATGTCGTGAGGTCCATGACCCTTCGGGATAGGAATGGGGGTGGGGGGTGGGAGGAGGGGAAGTGAAACGAGAGAGAGAGAGAGAGAGGAAGATGAGGTGGGTGGGGGTAGGAGAATTTACAAAGATCCAGAGGGAATAAAATGCATGCAAGTGTATGTGTGTGTGTGTGTGTGTGTGTGTGTGTGTGTGTGTGTGTGTGTGTGTGTGTGTGTGTGTGTGTGTGTGTTGTTGTCTTCAATTTCATGTCTTTCCACTTGAAGTGATATTAAACGAATGTGTGTGTGTGTGTGTGTGTGTGTGTGTGTGTGTGTGTGTGTGTGTGTGTGTGTGTGTGTGTGCGTGCGTGCATGCGTGTATGTGTGTGTGTGCGTGTGTTCTCTCTCTCTCTTTCTCTGCATGTTCGTTCGTTCGTTCGTTCTTTGTTTTTACGTCTTTTCACCATAAGTGATATTAGACCAAAGTGTGCGTGAGTGAGTGCATTCTGTCTGTGAGTGTGTGAGAGTGTAAATGTGTGAGGTAATGTAAAACTGTGAACACTGCATTAACAGTAAAGAGGTAATGTTGAAGATACATATAACAAACAAAATGCAAAATACAGAAACGTGGGTGGGTGGATGTGTCCCTCACCACTAATCTACATTGGAAGAAAAAAAATCTACAGGAATGACCTGATGGGTGTGTGAATTAGGGATTCAGCAATTTGTAGTAAAACCTTTGTATCATATAATAAATCTTCTATGTTTTCTTCCGAAACATTCTTTGCTGTGACTGAATCAGGTAGAAAACCTCGGAGACTTTTACAATGGAACAAAATGTGATTAAGTGTGATTTGTGCACCACACAGGCAATATACATTTTTGGAGAATTTTGTTTTTAAAGCGTTCATTTTTAGGCGGAAAAAAGGGAAGTTACATGTCTAGAATAATATAACTGTGCTTTTGACAACTTTCTTGATACAATTTCCAACGGAACTGCAGCTGTATTTTGTGTTAGAGTCTTTTCATCGGAACGTCTGCTAATTTTTTTCCATGCTGTTGTTTCTAGCAGCCTGTAGTTTTCATGGAGTGACAAAGGAAGTATCATGTCTATAGTCTTCTCTAAACCTTTTGCGCCTCTTTTAGCAGCTCTGTCGGCCATTTCGTTTCCATTTATGTTACAGTGCGAAGGCACCCAACAAAACTCAATGACTGTGCCTTTAGCCGACAAGCAATGTGATAAATAATGATATAAATGATATAAAGGGTTTTACTCTGCATGTGTGTGTGTGTGTGTGTGTGTGTGTGTGTGTGTGTGTGTGTATGTGTGTGTGCGTGCGTATGTGTGTGTAAACGCGTGCGGCTGCCTTGTGTTTGCATGCATTTGTGCGTGTGCTCATCTCTGCGCTCAGGTGTTCTTGTGTATGTGTGTGTGTGTGTGTGTGTGTGTGTGTGTGTGTGTGTGTGTGTGTGCGTGCGTGCGGCGCGCGCGCGCGCGCGTGTGTGTGTGTATGTGTTTTTTTTTTCTCTCTCTCTTTCTCTCTCTCTGCATGTGTGTGTGTGTGTGTGTGTGTGTGTGTGTGTGTGTGTGTGTGTGTGTGTGTGTGTGGACGTGCGTGCGTGTATATGTATGCATGTTCTCTCTGTCTCTGTCTTTCTGTGTGTGTGTGTGTGTGTGTGTGTGTGTGTGTGTGTGTGTGTGTGTGTGTGTGTGTTAGTTCTTTAGTTTAACGTCTATTCACTATAAGTGTTATTAGACGGGAAAACACACACACACACACACACACACACACACACACACACACACACACACACACACAAATGATTGTGTGTGTGCGTGTACGTGTGTGTGTGTGTGTGTGTGTGTGTGTGTGTGTGTGTGTGTGTGTGTGTGTGTGTGTTTCTCTGTGTGTGTGTATGTGTGTGTGTGTGTGTGTATGTGTGCGTGTATGAGTGTGCATGCGTGTGTGTGTGGGGGGGGGGGGGGGGAGGGGGATGCAAGAGAGAGAGAGAACTGTGTTAGGGACAAGAGGGGAAGGTTGGGATGGGTGGTAAGATAGGTAGATATTTACTTATCTAGCCTTTAGTGTATGTTGATCGGGGGAATTAAAGTATATCAAATGACACAAGTTTAGTAGAATTGGCGCATAATGCAGGGGGATGGGTGGGGGAGGAGAAAGTTTGCGGGTGGGGATGGGGGGCATCAGGGTGGAAAGGAGGACGGAATAGAGGAAGGGAGTGGGAGGATGGGGGTGGGGGGATAACCATATATATCATATAATCGTAACTCTTTTATATCAATGTCGTACAACGCAACAATTTTAGTTTAAAGTACATCAGAGATAGATACCAAGTGGACCGGAATTAAAAATTTCAGAGAACACGCAAAGTAATGAGTGATTATTTAAAATATTTTCAGTGGATACTGGTGCACTGGCTGACAACTGATCTGCTAACTTTATCTTAGGAACAAAGTGCCTAACTCCTGGGCAGTGAAGAAGTAGGTGGTTTACAATTATTTGTTTGCCACATATGCAATGTATATTTTTAGAGTACTTTGTTCTAAAAGCATTTAATTGGAACCTATACATCAAACTAGTAACATGTCTGGAATGCATTACAGATAAATTGTTTAAAAAGGATTTCGGATTCGCTGCATTCTTTACTTGTACACAGTGCTGGTAATACTGACTATTTGTTTTCTTGTGCAGTTCAGCAACCTGATTTTGTGACACTTTTACTATGCGCTGGTTAAATTCATGCAGATCTAGTCGAATGTCGAGATGCTGTGACCCTTCTTTATTTTTTGCTGCCCTTTTAGCCGCATGATCTGCCCACTCGTTTGGGGTGATTCCGGAGTGAGAAGGAATCCAGCAAAAGGTAATACTGGTACCCTTTAGAGACAACTCATGAATAATATGTTTTATTTCAATAGTCATTTCTAGTCGTTTTTTTATGCCTCGGGATTTAATGGCTTGTAAAACAGACTTTGAGTCCACACAGAATAAGATTTTGCATGTATCCGTCGAAAGATCTACAAAGTAATTTAATGCCATAAGTATGGCTACAAGTTCAGCAGTAAAAATGGAATAATGTTTACCAATGTAGTATCGTTTTTCTGTTTTTAATGAGGGTATTACAAAAGCTGCACCAGTATTTCCATCATCAAGAACTGATCCCTCAGTGTATATCTTTAGATAGTCTGTATATTTACTTTCCAAGTGGGAATCAACTAAACATTTTAATAGGTTAGGTGAATGGTTTTTGGACAAATCTGCGTGATCAATGTCAAATATTGGTTGATTTTGTTCCCATTCTGGAAGTGGAGAAAAAGAGGGTTTAATTGCAACATTTTTCCCGTTCAGCTCTGTATTACAGATAATATCTGAGGCAAATGTATTGATGGACTTCAATGACTGTATTGTTCTAGCTCTTTTTGCAAAGTCCGTTTCTGAATTAAGATTTGTTTCTTTTTTTGAAAATGTTTCATAAGCAGAAGTTTTAAGGATAAATTTTGCAGCTGAGGCTTTTCTTTGTTCATCGAGGGGTAGAATACCTGCCTCTGTGTAAGTTCCTAAAATTGACGCGTGTATTGGTACACCCAGAGCAAGTTTGTAAGCTTTGGAATCTATGCTCTGCAATTTCTTTAGCAAGTGCGCTGGAGCGCTGAAAAAAACCTCCTGGCCATACGTCAGCCGTGAACGTACAAGGGAGGTAGCGAGAGATATTAGTGCCTTTGTGTCCTGTCCCCAGTGCTGTCTGCTTATTACCTTCAAAACGTTAAGACTTTTTCTAGCTTTGTTTGTTATGTAGTCGATGTGGTAATTCCACGAAAGTTTTGAAGTGAGGTAGACGCCAAGAAATTTGACAATTTCTGTATATTTTATGATTGCATCATTAATCGTGAATTCAGGTAATTTATTAGGGTCATAGCCTGAATTAAACAGCATGATTTTTGTTTTTTCCAATGATAATGTTAGTCCATTTTCTATCATAAAGTTGTTGATTTTATTTAGTTCACGTTGATACACTTTCTTTGTATAGTTCAAAGCCCTGACTGGAGTTTTACGTTTCATTGTCACCTTCATCTACAAGCAAATATCATCAGCAAATTGAGCTAAAGTGGTATCTTTGGACAAGTCTTTCGGAAGATCAGCTAAAAGGATGTTAAACAAAATTGGAGAAATAACCGATCCTTGAGGCAGACCCATACTTAGCTGTCTGGGTTTTGAATATGAATGTCCAAGCTTTATCTGTACAAACCTATTAGATAGAAAGCTGGCAATGTAACTGTACGTGTTACCTGTTATGCCTATGTGTTTAAGTTTATAGAGAAGGCGAGTGTGCCAAACTTGATCGTATGCTTTTCGGACATCAAAAAATGTCGCTAGTATATTTTTTCGCCTTGCGAACTGCTGCTTAACTTGGGTTGTTAATTTAACGAGATGTTCAGTTGTAGATCTGTCTTTTCGAAATCCAGCTTGGTTGACAGGTATTACTTTATATTTTTCGCAGTAATGAACTAGTCTATTTAAAACAATCTTTTCCATTAGTTTGCATGCGTGGGATGTTAAGGCAATTGGACGATAGCTGTTTTTATCTGCTCTGGACTTTCCTTGTTTGTGTATTGGAATAATGATTGAGTGCTTCCAGACGAGAGGGATATTACCATCAGACCAGCATTTCTGTAGAAGAAAACGAAGAAATTCTATAACATTATCTGGCAAGTGTCCCAGCATTTCTTTTGAGATTCCGTCTAAACCAACGGATGTTTTCTTCTTAAGACTTGAAATACATTCTTTTACTTCGTACAATGTTATATCAGCATTTATATACGATCCATTTATATTATTTGTTTCTCTATGTGTTCTATTTTTTTTCTTGGTTTTCTCTATATCTCCTGCCTTTCTCTGAGAGTCCAGTATTTCTACTATAATTTGCAAACATTTCAGCAAATTCTTCAGCTTTTTCTAGATTTGTAGGTATATCTGTGTTGTCCAATTTGATAGGACACTGTGGCAAGTTAATTCCATTCTTCATAGTTTTTAGTTTTTCCCAGACTTTTTGCATGTCCTTGTGATTTGATACTTCATTTATGCAAAAAATAGACCAATATTGCCTTTTTGCTTGTGCATTAACCATATTGGCTTTGTTTTTTGCTTTTTTCATCTCTAAAAGATTTGGGACAGACTTATCTCTTAAATATATTCTAAATTTTGATATCTTTTCCTCCTTTGCTTCTTCACAAGCTTGATTCTACCAAATATTACCCGAATGCTTGTGAGATCTTACTGACTTGCACCGTGGGATAGATTCATTTGCAGCATCTAGGACTACATTTGTAAATAAAGTATATAAGCTATTGACATCTTTGTTGTTTGCGTCATTAACTTCAAATGTAGAAAGTAAACTTAAAAATGTTTCCCAGTTTGCAAGTCTACAGTTATACTTGGGTACTTTGTCCTTGGTTGGATCTGTTGATTGAGATTTTTTAGTTTCAAAACAAGTGACAATAGGTAAATGATCACTATGTAGGTTGTCATCAAGTGTATTCCAGCTGCAGACCGGTGCCACATCTGGGGACACTAAAGTTAGATCGATGGCACTCGCTCTATGACTAGGATTATCAGGAATACGAATTATTCGACCATCATTAAGGAGATAGAAGGAAGCATCAACAATATTTTCAACGAAACGATTACTTGTAATTGATTGACAGTCCTTCTCCCAAAATGGTGAATGTGCATTGAAATCTCCTGCAATGAGGAATTTTTTTACCTTGGTCCGTCTGGAGTGTTCGAATCCACTCTGTGTTAGAATCATTTAGACCCTGTGGTAGGTAAACAGATATGACAGTCAAGAGTGAAGAGTTCAACTGAACTGTCACGGCACAAGAATTAAGATTGGGAATATTTGGTGGAATAGGGTTAGGGCATGAAGTGTACTTTACCCCTTCATGAATATATATAGCTGTACTGATTTTCCCATCGGTATCTATCTTCTGATGTATAGGGGAAAATAATAGTTTTTTTAATTTAGGTAACTTGTCTCTTTTAACGTTTAGAGACTGAAGAGCTAAAAGTTGGTATTCATGGTGCGCCAGATGCTGCACGAGGTGATCCAAGTTCGTACTGATGGAGCGACAATTCCACTGGAATACGCTGAAGTTACTTTCCGCAGACATCAACGAAATCTTTCACAATCTGATAAGTTAACGGGAAATAAAATAATAATAATAATAATAATAATAATGATAATGATAACGTCACTATTATCTAAGGGGAAAAATTTGCATGTGCAGTCAAAAATTAGCCGACAAAAATTACAGCAGTTATTTGCGCGCAACGCAGTCTAAGGGCACAGAGGTAAGTGAATTCGCAAGTGTGCAGACGCATGTGACAATTCTTAGAATGCTGGCCAGTCTCCTAGGACGTCAAAAGGGTTGAACCAGCTGCGGTCGAGGTAGGGTGGACGTAGGAAGGGTCAGGCATAGCGGGCTGGCTTCCTGGGCGTTTCCCACAGAAGATCCCTGACGCGTCGCCCCACGTTCCCTGCCAGCAGACTGGTCCCCCTCTGTGACAGGTGGCAGTTGTCCTTGAGATGGTAAGGCCTTATGTTATGATGATCGACGAGCGTGATGTTGTTCACGTCGAACAGCTCGGAGGTAAGGATGGCTTTAAATAACTGCCGATTTACCTCCATCTTCAGGTCTTTCACAGTGGGAACTTTACTGACGACGAATCTGGTGTTAGGATTCTTTCTTGATGCGTCTTTAAATGATTTAACGAAGGTGTTGCACAGCTTATTTGGCTCTGTTGTCTTCAGGTCCACAGTGGATAACCACAGCATCAAGATGAGGTTCTTTTGTAGCTATCTCCTGCAAGTGATCTTGAGTTATTTTCAAAGTGTTGCTTCGTTGTTTTGAAGGTTTGAAGTGATAAGACCGACCAAGGCGTGTTTCTTGTACTCCGTTCATAACAGAGTCGTGAATAATAAGTACATTCGGTAGATCGGAACTAGTATTCGATTTCTTTTTGGAATCTACAAGATGACGAGATTTGTACTTGACGTCATCTCTTGACGTGTCAGCCTTGGAGGGTTTGGCGTCATTTGTCTTCGAAAGGCTTGGGCAGGACACCTTTTTGTTAGTCCCACCTTTCTTCAATATTTTTTCTGCAGCAGACGTCTTGTGCTGTGCAGGATGACTCGCAACGCCTGACGACAATCCACACCCCGCCACTTCAGCGTAGGTGGGTCCAGCTGGAGGGCAGGGGTCTGTTTGTGTTTCCGTGGTCGTCATGGAAACTTTCGGCTTGGCGATGTTCTGAATCATGCCGTTTTGAAACTCCACTACTTTCTCTAGGGAGGATACTCGGCAGCAAAGATTTAAAATGACTTGCCGCAAGTCAGGCGTTGCGTCGGATGTCGCGCACAGCACAGGTGTCGAGATGACGCCGCTGCACACTGACGCGTTCGAAGACTCCACTGTCGTTGGTGTAGGATCAGTGGACGGCTTCTCGTTTCGTGGGTCGCGTTGATGACTCTCCGAACGATCGGACGTGTTTGCGTTCGAAGCTGACCATTGTTGGGAAGCCCGAGTTATTCTTTTGCACGCAGAGTGCCGTTACTTCTGGATTTCATGTCTTGATCCACTTGCGAAAACTTTTACCTCGCGAGAAAAGTTAACTGCTGGCAGTCTCCGCCATTTTGTGTGACGTGTCGTGTGTGTGTGTGTTTATGTGCGTATGTGCGCGCCCGTTTGTGTATTCACACTGCGCGCATGCTTACGTTGCGCAGAACGAACATCACTGTCAATGCCCCAGTACTGTCCACAAAGCCAGCATCACGCCACTTCTCATACCACGCAGTGTGTTTAAATGGATATGTTGTGTCTCCCAGCATGTCATTATGAAACAGCCTTTACTAACATAAAATTGCCCATCAACTGCACTATTTGCTCATAGTTCTCCGCTCCCCGTCGTGTTTTTCTTCCATGTCTTCTTTTGTTTGCAACAAAATAATCGGCGGGAAACCGTCGCTCACATGTTCACCGACCACTTCTAGAGTGGATAAAACCACAGCAATACTGTGCTGGTTGAATCAGAACTCGGTTCTAGACAAGAGTCCGCCACAGCATCGTCTCCTCCGTTGTCTGTTTGATGTTCCCGCTTCCCTGTGTGTTTTGCATTACTGTGCAGACATGCCAAAGAACGAGCCTAAAGCCAGCCTGACCGGGTGTGAAAGAGAAAGCACTTCTGGCAGATCTGAAAGCGATGCTTCGAGTCATGATCTCTTCTGTGCAGCAAGTTCTACATTGTATCTAGCGGGGAAATAGGAAAACCCGGACAGAGTAGCCTACTTTTTATTTTCATTTCTGGCAGTACTGGGTATTTCTAGGGTTGTAATCCGCCAAAGTAACATGCTGTATATTTCATACGGGAAATTTGCGGTGAAGATGTTCTTAGGGGTAGGATAAAAGACTTGGAATACGTACATTGTTATTAGTTTGGGGCTCCAGTTTTTTTTAACTTTTTGTTTAACATTAAGATTATAACCACCTTTATATAATCGTATATAGTGCAAATGTTATGCCATAACTTGATTGCGCTTCGTAAGTGTATTCATAGTCAAATCTTTCGGTGAAAGATCTCTAGGTTTGGGGGGCTCTGCTATCTGGAACGAACTTTCTCAGAATATCGGATGCTCTGGTTCCATCGATGGCTTCAAGTCATTTAAAAAACAACAAAAACAACATCATTTCGTGCCACAGTCACATTTTCCCGCCCCCCCCCCCCTCCTCCCCTTCCTGCCATGATCTGTTTCCTGGCTTTAGCCTGATAAGCCCGATGGAGGGGGAGGGGGAGGACAGGAAGACGTGAGGGAGGTGGAGGAGGAAAGGGAAGGGCGGAGGGGTTACAAAGAAGTGGGTGGTGGGGTATTAACGAGCGAGTGCCTGTGTTTATGCCGTAACATGCCTGTGAATGTGTCGTGGATGGTAAGGGATGGGTGGTGTGTGTGTGCGTACGTGCATGCGTGTGAATGTGCGTGCGTGCACGCGCGCACGTGTGTGTGTGTGTGTGTGTGTGTGTGTGTGTGTGTGTGTGTGTGTGTGTGTGGAGAGAGAGAGAGAGAGAGAGAGAGAGAGAGAGAAAAGAACATAGTGATGGAAGGAATGACTTCTTTGTGAAGCACTTAGAAGCTGGACAAAGACAGGCCGCTATTGAAATCATCATCATCATCTGTACCAGAAATCCATACCCACATGCAACGGCTTCATCCTTGGCTGCAATCCGTCTCACCACCTGGTTTCGTTAAACTAATCAAGTTTTGCCGCGAAGTGGAGCAAACAAAGGCAGACCTCAACTGTATCTGGCATGTAATGGCAAAGACACAGTGAACGCTGCTGAATGGATTGGACGGCTTCCTCTGTGCACTCAATGCCCAGTTCCTGATAGTCGTAGGCTGCTGAGAGTTGGGAGAACTTGATTTTGATTTCCGGCTGTTCTCATGATCTCGACGGCCGTGTGTGTGTGTGTGTGTGTGTGTGTGTGTGTGTGTGTGTGTGTGTGTGTGTGTGTGTGTGTGTGTGTGTGTGTGTGTGTGTGTGTGTGTGTGTGTGTGTGTGCGTGCGTGTGTGTATGAGTGAGTGAGTGTGTGTGTATGAGCGTGTGTGTGTGTGTGTGTGTGTGTGTGTGTGTGTGTGTGTGTGTGTGTGGAGGGGACTGGGTGAGGTCTTGCAGCAGTCGTATGCAGATCATGGAACACGTCCCCCCCCCCCCCCCCCCCCCCCCCCCCTCTGGTTTCTCCATTGCCCCACCCTTTCCGTTCCTCCTCCACTCTTCCGCCCACCCCCTACCTCACCCCCACCCCGGTCACCCCTATTTTTCTCTTTTTATCTCCTTCTTTTTTTCCCTTCTCTCCTTTTTGTCCAGTTTAGATACCATACAGTGTAGTCCGACATGTGGTACTGGACCATTAAATGAACGTCGGTTTTGTTTGTTCGCTTTGTGTAATGAATGTGTGTGTCTATTACCTCTCCATGCTTACAAGTGTCTGGAATTTTGTGTTTGTTCTAGGGAATAATATTCATTTTTTTAATGATCTAGTGACTGTTTCTGTTTGTCCGTTTGTTTCCTTTTCGGTGATCTGACAATAATAGAATGGAGAGGATTAATCTGCATGTCCAGCTCAAAGGATGATGGACAGAAGTAAAACCTTTCTGCGCACAAGAACTTCTCGTGGGAATGCCTCGAGGTTTTAGGACATGGGGTAGGATGGGTGGCGTGGGATGGGTCCTTTCCATATGTACTGTTTCCTGAAGCTTTCTGAACACTCTCTGCAAACCATTCTGTTGTGTGTCCTTTCCTTTGATTCTGCCTTTTCTTTCATTTTTGTCTTTTCCTCTACATAGTCCTATTTTGCTTTTTTTGTGGTCTTTGTCATATATTCACTTTTCTGTATTATAGAAAGTGTTTCCATTAAAGAAACAGAAAAAGTGAATGAATTCTTATGCGTTAAAAAAAAAAAAAAGACGGATAACAATTGAGCAAAATGGCGGTCGCACGAAGTGCGGCTCAGTGTTATTCCCGTTGATGTGTCACAAAGTAAAGATTACCGTATTGCGAATGATGCAGGACAGCAAGGGAGCTGGGAAGCGGGTGGAAGGGGGGAGGGGGGGGGGGGGGTAAAACTCAAGTTTTGCCGAGAGGTCACGCACAAACAATAGCAGACCCCAGATACGAGCTGTTGTTTGTGACAGCTGTAGGATGTGGCATTAATCAAACAGTGAATGCTACTACACGGATTTTTACGGCTTCCTCGGTGCGCTAAATGCCGAGTGTCTAATAGCCGAACGCCGTCGAGCGCCGGGGAAATTTGTTTCCGATTTCCAGGCAGTTCTCATAACTTTGACGACTGATAGCAGGTGTGTGTGTGTGTGTGTGTGTGTGTGTGTGTGTGTGTGTGTGTATGCGTGCGTGCGTGCGTGCGTGCGTGTGTGTGTGTGTGTGTGTGTGTGTGTGTGTGTAGAGGGTCTGGGTGAGGTCTTGCAGCAGTCGAATGCAGATCATGAAACACGATTTTTTCTCCTTGCTTCTCCATTGCCCCACCATTTCACTTCCTCCTCCACTCTTCCCCCCCCCCCCCATCACCCCTATTTTTCTCTTTTTACCTCCTTTTTTTTCCCTCTCTCCTTTTTGTCCAGTTTAGTTACGATACAGTGTAGTCCGACATGTAATACTGGACCATTAAATGAACGTCGTTTTTGTTTGTTCGCTTTGTGTAATGAATGTATGCGTCTATTACCTCTCCAAGCTTACAAGTGTCTAGAATTTTGTGTTTGTTCTAGGGTATAGTATTCATTTCTTTTTTTTTTTTTTTAATGATCCAGTGACTGTTTCTGTTTGTCCGTTTGTTTCCTTTTCGGTGATCTGGCAACAATGGAATGGAGAGGATTAATCTGCATGTCCAGCTCAAAGGATGATGAACAGAAGTAAAGCCTGTCTGCACACAAGAACTTCTCGTGGGAATGCCTCGAGGTTTTAGGACATGGGGTAGGATGGGTGGCGTGGGATGGGTCCTTTCAATATGTACTGTTTCCTGAAGCTTTCTGAACACTCTCTGCAAGCCATTCTGTTGTGTGTCCTTTCCTTTGGTTCTACCTTTTCTTTCATTTTTGTCTTTTCTTTTAAAAAGTCCACTTCTTTTTTGCCTTTGTCGTATATTCTCCTTTCTGTATTATAGAAAAGGTGTTTCCATTAAAGAAACAGAAATAAAGGGAATGAATCTTTATACACTAACAAAATGACGACTAAATATGGAGCAAACTGGCGCAGTGCGGCACAATGTTATCCCCCTTGATGTGTTTCAAATTAAAGATTAACGTTTTATTGCGAATGATGCGGGAACGCAAGGAAGCTGGAAAGTGAGGGAGGAAGGGGACAAGGAAGGCGGAGGGGGGGGGGGGGGGGGGGGTCAAACTCAAGTTTTTCCAAGAGGTCATGTACAAACAATAGCGGACCCTAGAGACGAGCTGTTGTTTGTGACAGCAGCAGGATGTGGCATTAATCAAACAGTGAATGCTACTAAACGGGTTTTACAGCTTCCTCGGCGCGCTGAATTTCGAGTTTCTGATAGCCGGAATGCCGTCGAGCGTCCGGGAAATTTGTTTCCGATTTCCAGAAGATTCTCGTAACTTTGACGACTGATAGCAGGTGTGTGTGCGTGCGTGCGTGCGTGTGTGTGTGTGTGTGTGTGTGTGTGTGTGTGTGTGTGTGTGTGTGTGTGTGTGTGTGTGCCCGCTTGTATGCATGCATGTGTGCGTGTACGCGCGCGCGCGCGCGCGCGCGCGCGTGTGTGTGTGTGTGTGTGTGTGCAGTGTGTGTGTGTGTGTGTGTGTTGTGTGTGTGTGTGTGTGTGTGTGTGTGAGGAGAGAGAGAGAGAGAGAGAGAGAGAGAGAGGTTAGCCTCAACCGCATGCATCGTTTCAGTATCCTCCCCCCCCCCCCCCCCCCTCCTCCTCCTCTTACCTCCATTTGGTTCTGGTTTACCTCTCTATTTTCCTTTTCGTTTTCCGTTCATTTATTTATTTATTTTTTTCAGTTCAGTTATACATTTCAGTAGGCATTCAATACAGAACATTTCAATCATTCAATGAATGTTTTTTTCCCCTATTTGTTCGAGTTGCTCTAGTCTCTGTTTTCCAAACTTGCAAGCACTTACACGCGTCTGGGATTTTATTTGCTCTCTTAGTTCTAAGGGTTTAGATTCGTCTTGATTTTTTTCTTGTTTACCTAGTACCCGCGTGACTAATAGTACTATCATTCATATCTATGTCTGGCCACGAGGAGGATGAACAGACGGGTCACTTTTTTCAAATAAAAACCTTTCGCAGGGATGTCGAAAGGGGTGAGGAAAGAGGGGGTAGGTTGGGAGTATTCCAGCCTTCTTAATTTCTTTTTACCAGTAATTCTGTCTTTTCTGCCATTTTCTTCGACTACCTCCCCTTCTGTCTCTCCTCCTCCCTCTCTCTCCCCTTCTCTCCCTCCCCCTCTCTCCCTCCCTCTCTCCCTCTCCCCCCTCTCTCTCTCGCTGTGTAATGTGTCCATTTTGTTTTTGCATTTGTGGTACACTCACCCTTCCGTGTGATAAAATGTTTCCACATTAAAAAAAAATCGAATGCTTTTTTCGCTAAAAAAGATAGTTGCTATACACTGAGCAAAATGGTTGGCATAGTCTCAACGACCCAGTTGTATCCGCCTTAAGGATTTCATAGATGAAATCAATGTGTTGTGAATGGTGATGAAATATATACACGCATGTCTTTTTTTCCCTCAAGGCAGTGAATTCTTTTTTTTTTCTTTCAACTTGAACACCAGCCTTCAAAGGGACGTGTGTGGTCGGTTGATCTTCAATGGAATTGAAACTGAACTGTAATTGCATATTAGACGGTAAGAAACAGTCGAACTAAGAACAAAATCAGAAGTACACAGGAGGAGAGCGTAGATCTCCACCACAGGAAAATGATTTCCTGCCAGGGGAAGTAACAGATTATATGAACCGAGTAAGTTACTTCCCTTAAATTTTTTTTCCCGAAATCACAGGATAGTTTTAATATTCCATGAAAACATATCTCTTCATAGACAGTTATCAGTTCCTACATGATAACTTCATATTGCTCATGTTCAGTTAAAACAAAATTTGTAATCTTGCTCAACAGATCGTGGATCCGTCTATCTGCACTATCGAGCCAATCTTTTAATGGCTTCAACTTTGGCCCACATTCCATCTTTCCACCGAATCGGTTCAGCATGTGTGTGTGTGTGTGTGTGTGTGTGTGTGTGTGTGTGTGTGTGTGTGTGTGTGTGTGTGTGGTGATCTTTCTGACGGGACAATTCAACCTCCTACCTTGAAGGAAGTTAAAAATCAACAGCATCGACGAGCGGCATGATCCAGACTCAGCAGCTAAGATTTGCTCACGTCGTTTTGCAGATTAGTCATTCGAGGAAGTGGAAGAAGTATTCTTTCCGCCCCCTACCCCCTCCTCCGTTACATCCTTCCCCTTTCCCTCAGCCTCCCCCCCCTTCCCATCCCTTCGACCGTCTCTGTTGTTCAGCTCCAGATCGATCTCTGCTGTAAGGTTCCCCGAACTTTCGTGATCGTGTGTGTGTGTGTGTGTGTGTGTGTGTGTGTGTGTGTGTGTGTGTGTGTGTGGACACGATTTCTTTTATTTTACTGATTGCTGAGACCTGAAGGTTTCGCAGCGATTGCTGTTGAAGCTTTCAGTGAGATGAGAGTGATGGATACAACCAGTTTGTTTGTTTGCTATTTGGTGAGGGGGAGGAGGGGGGAAGAAGATGGGGAGAATAGAGGAGGGTTGTGAGGGAGTGGAAGGTGGTGTGTTTGTCTCATCTGTCGATTTTTCCGCAACATCCACTGTGTGTCATTTTTCCCACGCTGCTTCGTCCAGCTGCCCTGAACATAGCCACACACAGGTTTATCTGGTCGCAGGCTCGGCAATGCAGGCCACCGCAGTGAGCAACACTCAGCAGGCAACCCACCAGAGGAGACACTGCGCTGCTGCCGAATCATTTAGGTGGTGTTCTGTGGGAACACAATCAGATTTAATGACATTGGTAGATGCTGTACTCACTGTTCGGAATTCTTTTCTCTTCTTTACTCATCTTTTGACTTTTTGTTGTTGTTGTTGTTGTTGTTGTTGTTGTTGTTGTTGTCGAGCTTTTGGCATATGGATCGAAAATGTAAACAATATAGCATCTTTTTGTAATTATGTCTGACCGTGACAGATGACAACAGCTGCTGGAAATATTGAGACCATTTGCCTGAACTGTTGAGAACAGAGTAATATGAAATATGTACGTGGTTACTGGGTCAATGTTCCGGAGGTCAAATGATCATATTGAGTTGATTGTATGTTTGTTGTGACATTTCCGAAATAAGGACTGTTTTCGTTTTCATCGACAGATTTGAAAGACATAGTAGTAATAATTTATAGTTCCAGTACATATGTACACCTCTCTCTCTCTCTCTCTCTCTCTCTCTCTCTCTTCTCTCTCTCTCTCTCTCTCTCTCCCCCCCCCCCCCCTCTCTCTCTTGTTCGTTCCTAAAGCATTTATTCATAATTTTTTTTCTAAGAAAGATACTGTGCACCCGTTCTTCAGAATTTAATAGATCTTTATAGCATATATCTACAAGAAAGGTCCTCTCATTCCGCTACACTGTACGCGCGCGCACACACACACACACACACACACGCACGCACGCACGCACGCACGCACGCACGCACGCACGCACGCACGCACACACACACACACACACACACGCACGCACGCACGCACGCACGCACACACAGTCACACAAGCACACAGATTCATACATACACATGCACGCGCTCACACGCACACACACACACACACACACACACACACACACACACCACACACACACACACACGCACGCACGCGTGCACACACACACACACACACACACACACACACACACACACACACACACACACACACACACAGAGTGACGTTAACTGTATACGGATTGATCTATACCATTAGCATTACATGTACTGATATGAACTGTATGCGGATATTTTCATAGCGATAGCATCATATGCATTGATGTTAAAAGTAGGGAGATTTATCTATAACGATTTGTCACGGTCGCTAAGCCGGACGGCCCTACCACCCTTACCCACGCCTATCACACACTAGGTCAGACAACACAGCACACTAACACAGTTTTACAATCACGCACGCTTCTTTATTTCACACACACTCCATGACGCTACCACTCACGCACATCCACAACTGCACACAAGTATCCCAATTCCCGCTGACTCACCCTACTCTACGACAATGACCTAGAAAACCCTAACCTAACCTAACACACCATTTGCGGTATATCACTGACCTGGGACACAGCGATAGCCCGCACACGTGGTGACTAACTACTAGGGACGAGGATTTACCAAAGGGACTCTAATCTCTTAACGACTGCTACCACCCACACTCTCCCCAGGACTCACCCTTCTCTTTTAACCCGGGACCACTACCAAACTGGTCGCTGCGTCCCTAAGGGAGGCAACGACAAGTACCCTACGCTGTGCCGGCCACTACGTCCTAAAAGGAGGCAGTAGCTAACACCCCTAACCCTACTGCCTAACGCTACACCCCTTCTATCACAAACATGGGACAACCCATCCCGGCCCGGAAAGCTCCAGTCCTCGGCGCTGTACGTGGCCCCTCACAGGCTGACATCTCCCCGGAAGACTCTGCACCCCGGCGCTGTCCGTGGCTCCTCCGCGGGCCGACACCCTCCCCGAAGACTCTGCACCCCGGCGCTGACCGTGGCTTCCCGCAGTCTGACTCCTCCCTGCGATGGGCACGACACCCAACGCACACACACCAGACGCCCTCTCGACGGGTCCGGGGCTCGTAGGACGCCTCCTCTGAAGGCCCCGCCGGACACCAAGGGTGGAAAAAGGCCTGGTGCAGCGCCCTCTCACAGGACGCCTAAACCGGGACGAGGAACCAGTGCCGGAGAACTCCCGGAAGAGCACCGGTAGCTGGAGGAGAGCTGCCCCACAGAAGGCAGACGGCCTGGGTGGTCTCCCTCTCCCGGGAAAAACAACAGGCACTGGAAAGCGCCGCTCACCTGCCGGCACGCGGCAGTAGACTGCGGTGATCTGGCCCCAGCCTCAGGACGGAACAGGATACCTGGACATACAGACGTTCAACCACACCAGTTCTGCAACTGGCTGAAGTGGCTGCCAACAAGGACGACACCGACTCAGCACAGGCCAAGGGCACCCAAACCCGACGAGGACCTGGCCCTAACTATATGACTCGAAGTCACTCTTCAAAAACTACCGGCGCTGCCGCCGCACCTACAAGGAGCACGTCCTCCGACGAACACCAGGGACCGAAGTGAAGCTACCCCAACACATTCCGCCCTGGTCGGAATCAAGCGAACTCTACTCACCACACAAAACAACGATTGGTCAGAGAAGTGTATCCCTCCGCAGAGCTGACACGCCTGACCAACGGACTAGTTGTTGCTCGTGCAACAACACGACAATTTACCACAACAACTCACAGACTTGACAACACAACAACAGCCGATATCCTGCCCCGCCTTCTCTGGTATAGAACCAAAGTAACAAAAGGGTAACAATCGGGAACGAAACCAACTTCCTCCTACCACTCCCTCAATAAATGAAGACTGGAAGGCAAAAATACTGTATGTCCTACTTCACCTGCCCCCCTACCTAGCCTAACCTTACTACCTAACCCTGAGGAACTTAGCCTAACCTCAGCTAACTAAACCCAGTCTTACCCCGCGCGCGCGCACACACGCACACACACACACACACCCACACATAAGCACACATACATGCACGCATACATGCACGCTCGCACGCATACGCGCACGCGCTCTCTACCTTGAACCACCACCACTCTTAAACACGTGGACGTACTGGTTTAGTACCGCCGATCGGTGACACGATTGCATCAAAGACATCGACAATGACTGTATGTAGATTTATATATAGCAAGACATCATATATATTGATATTAATTGCATGCAGTTTTATCTGTAGCAACAGTATCATATATATTGATATTAACTCCGTGCAGTTTTATCGAAACCATCAACATTACGTGCATTAATATTAGCTGTATGCAGTTTTATCTATAGCATTATAGTGTCATATGCATCGATATTAACTGTACGTAGTTTTAACCGTAACGATATAGCGTCATATACATTAGTATTAAGAGCATACAGTTTTATCAATAGCAATGTAATGGCGTATACATTGGTATTAGTTGTATGCGGTTTCATCAATAGCAATAGAGCGTCATACGTGTTGGTGTTAACTATATGCAGTTTTAGCTATGGTAATATAGCGTCGTGTGCATTTGCTATTAACTGGGTGCTGTATTATCTGTAACCATACAGCGACATATGCAATGGTATTCACTGCATGCACTTGTGTCTGTAGCAATATAGCGTCATATGTATTGACATCAGTTGCAGACAATCTAGAGTCATATGCATTAGTATTAAGAGTATGTCATTTTCTCTATGGCAATACAGCGTTTATGCGTCGGTATTAAATGTATTTAGCTTTATGTACAGCATTATAATGTCATATGCACTGATTTTATCCATAGCAAGAACATCAAATGCATTGATGTAAATATGCACTGATTTATCTCTAGCATTGGCATCACATGCATCGATGCGAACTGTACGCAGAAATTGATAGCAGTCGCATCATATGCGTTGACTAAAAGTACAGGCAGATTTTTCTTATAGCATCATACATATTGACATTAACTCCATATGTGTGTACTTATAGCAATAGCATTTTATGCATTCATACTAATTGTATGCAGTTTTATCTCTTACAACATTAGACACATTGATGTTAACCGTATGCACATTTATCTGTTAGAGTATAGCATCAATACTAACTTAACATATTAACTGTTTGGAGGTTTATATAGATCACCAGCACGTTACTCATTAGCATCAGCTGTATGCAGATTTATGCATAACAGTACCATGATGTGCATTAATGTTAACTGTATGCAGATTTATGTACAACAATGGCATGATATGCATTGATACGAATTGTACGCAGATTTGTACAGCAATAGCATGATATGCATGTATATCAATTGTATGCAGGTTAATGTATACCAATAGCACGGTATGCCTTGGTATTATCTGTATGCAGATTTATCAACATCAAATGCATCATGTGCATTGAAATTAACTGTCAGCAGATGCATCCACACCAAGTGCATCAAGCGAATTAAAATCAACTGTGTTAAGATTTATATATGTGAAATGGATGGTACGCATTCATCTGATGACCTGTACCCATCTTCATCTACGTCAAACACATCATATGCATTAACATCGAAAACGAGCGTAGGACATCTGAAAACGCTGCATGGAAGCAGCGGTAGAATCAGCATCAACAGCAACAGCAGCACCAGCGGCAGCCGTGGTCACAGCTGCGGCAAGTGATGCAACAACAGCAACAGGAGAAGAAGGAGGAGGAGGAGGAGGAGGAGGAGAAGAAGAAGAAGAAGAAGAAGAAGAAGAAGAAGAAGAAGAAGAAGAAGAAGAAGAAGATGGGGAGGTGGAGGAGGAGGAGGAGGAAGAAGAAGAAGAGGAAGAAAAAGAAGAAGAAGAAGAAGAGAGAAGAAGAGGAAGAAGAAGGAGAAATAGAAGGAGAAGAAGAGCAGCAACAACATCAACAGCAGCAGCAGCAGCAGCAGCAGCAGCAGCAGCAGCAGCAGCAGCAGCAGCAGCAGCAGCAAACAACAACAACAACAACAACAACAACAACAACAACAACAGCAACAAGGACAGAAGAATGCACATCACGATCGTCATCGTTATCATTATTATCTCCTTCTCTTTCCCCCGTAAGGATGTGGAGCGTTCTTTAGGAATAAAGTTGTATCCGCACCTTTCGGAACATTCTGCGCTGGTAATTGCCTCTTTTTTGTCACTCTCCCTAACTTTCGTCATATCTCCTTTCTTCATTGCCATCCAGTGATTTCCGGATTTTGTGGTCCAATCGCCTGCCTCTGTTTAAAAGTATTCATTTTGCTTTTTTTTTTTCTCTTCTAAAAATGTTGTAATCAGGGTTAAACACTTAAGTAAAATATTTAGCGTTCTCAACATATCCTAATTTCTACAAGTATTGAATCTAACCATGAAAATGCCAATTGTTAATGTAAATCGAAGTTCTAACAACATCAACAACATATATATATATATATATATATATATATATATATATATATATATATAATGCTGAACAATTAAGTAGTGGGGGAAAACAAGTGCAGGCTAACAATTCTTCAGTCATTATAGTAATGACTTGGCAAAGATTTGGACTTTTAGAAAAGAAAAAAAAAACCAAAAATGGAAGATGAAGAAAATGGGGGGAATATATTATAAATATGAGAAACCCTTCACTAGCCGCCTGAGAGAACCATCGCAATCCCTCTCGAAGGCACATCTATTTGTATTGCCTGCTCCTAGGCCTTTCGTCCGCTGGATCGGACTCATCAGGGAGACATATATATATAAACGAAAGAAAAGAAAAATTGAAAAAGGTCCTTTCTTAACTGGTGACAGCATTGAAAAGGCCATTTGATGTTGGTGAGCTATAGCAGAAACAACAACAAGAACGATAATATCAACAACAACAACAACAACAACAGTCACAACTTTAATAGTAATAAATGTGATAATAGTATTAATAACAATAACACTAATGATGATAATAAATATACACCAAAACTTCCATTTTAGACATAAATCGTGGCAGAAGCATTTGTAGGAAGCATTAGTAGCATCAGCAAAATCTGTAACCCCCCCCCCCCCCCCCCCACACACACACACACACACACGCGCGCGCGCGCGCGCACTCACGCACACACATACATACAACCAAAACAAAAAAAACAAAACTCAACACACACACACACACACACACACACACACACACACACACACACACACACACAACAAAAACCTCACACACACACACACACACACACACACACACACACACACACACACACACACACACACACACACACAGAGTACGGCTTGATCGTGCTGATGTTCTTCCAGTGATTTGCGCGCTCTCATCCCAGCGGAGGTCAAGCCACACATAATGCAGACGCCATTATCATTACTCCTAATGCCTCATAAATCGGCTCACGAATCATTAGCTCGACTGGAGTACTCAGATCCACGGACCTTTTTAATTTATTTTTTAATGAGAAGGAGAGAGAGAGAGAGAGAGAGAGAGAGGAGAGAGAGAGAGAGAGAGGAGAGAGATAAGGGAAGAGCACTTCGGCACGGTGTCATTTGGAGTTATGTGCCTTGACTGGAAACAAGAAATAGACTAGGCCATTGAGTCTCTTACGATCTTGGGGACAGGACGTGTTACGAGGGCGCAGACCAGCAGATCCATCGACCCATGATCAATTTTACCCTTGCTCTACGACAGTCAAACATCTTTATGGGTCTTAATCACGCCTTAATGTTAAAACCATTGTCGTGGAGAAGTGTATAACTTGTGTAGTTGTTTTTTTTCCTTTCAAGTGGACGGGAGTCAGGAACTGGCGAGACATAACACGAAAACAACAGCGACCAAACAAAAAGTAGTGTTTGTTATATAAACAGCAGAAGAAAAAGAAAAGGAAGGAGTAGAATAAGAATACGGGGAACTAATAAAACAGGAACGAAAAAAGAAAAAAAACAAAAACGAAGAGGAGGACCGGGAGGAGGAGGAGAAGGAAGAGCAGCAGCAGCAGGAGAAGAAGAAGAAGAGGAGGAGGAGGAGGAGGAGGAGGAGCAGCAGCAGCAGCAGGAGAAGAAGAAGAAGAAGAGGAGGAGGAGGAGGAGAAGAAGAAGAAGAAGAAGAAGAAGAAGAAGAAGAAGAAGAAGAAGAAGAAGAAGAAGAAAAAGAAGCAAAAGAAGAAGAAGAAGAAGAAGAAGAAAAAGAAGCAAAAGAAGCAAAAGAAGAAGAAGAAGAAGAAGAAGAAGAAGAAGAAGAGAGAGAGGAGGAGGAGGAGGAGGAGGAAGAAGAAGAAGAAGAAGAAGAAGAAGAAAGAAGAAGAAGAAGAAGAAAAAGAAGCAAAAGAAGAAGAAGAAGAAGAAGAAGAAGACGAACAACAACAACAACAACAACAACAACAACAACAACAAGAGGAAGAAGAAAGCTGGAAGAGGAAAAAGAGAGAAGAAGAGCGGCACTAACAAGAATAAAAGGAGAACAATAACAAGAATTTGAAAGAAACACAATAACTGTACGAACCACAAGAACAAGGAACTCGCCTAACAATGAACAGTTTCTTCGGCGATGACCACTGGGACGGAAGGTAAAGATTCATGTTACGTTCAGATGCAAATATCTCTCAAACGCTATATACTTTTTTGCCTGTTAATTAATGTTCTAATCATGGGTTCAGAAAGTAGCTGATACTCTCTCTGTGTCTCTGTCTCTGTCTGTCTCTGTCTCTGTCTCTGTCTCTCTCTCTGTCTGTCTGTCTGTCTGGCTATTGTTTTTAAGCAGTCACCTGACTCTCAGAACAGCCCTAATATGGCCCTTTGCGGTCGGCTGGGCTTAAGCAACATTATCCCTCTCTTTCTCTGACTCTCGGAACATCATTCTAGAAACTCATCATTGACCAAATGAATCGTTTTATGTACATTTGAGCCATGTATCCAACTATGCCATTTTGCTTTTTGTATGTCTTACACGTAATTTTGCTCGCGCATTCTAAGGCTATCTATCTTTGATCCTGTCAAGAAATTCTCAAGAAATCTTTATGGCTTTATCTGTATTCGGCTGTGTCGGAATATAAACGGCATCTCTTTCGATTTTTACACTGACTGGGAGAAGCCCGTAAATGATTTTCGGGGTCATGCAGCGAGCTTTGATGTGGTTATGCGCACTGCAGATTATTAAAGGAACGATTCAAAGTGACTGCTACCTGCATTTTTTTTTTTTTAATTTTCAGGTCGACTGACGCCTGACGTGCAAAGTGTACGTCCACAGAGCCCTGGTTATGTCTGTCTGTCTGTCTGTCCATCCGTCAATCCATCCATACATCCATTCTTCCGTCTGTCCGTCCGTCTGTCTGGGATGTCACGCATTCGTTTCTTCTCCTAACATGACTGAGAACAAGAAATACAATTTCTATGCTACTTATAATCAAACAAGAAAAATCCAATCACACAAAATGAAATGATCAAAACATAAAAGATCAACACTTCCTAATCTCGGGTTATAATAAAATGGCTTCTTACCGGCCAGGTTTTCACACACACAACCACGCTTTCACACCACACCACATTTCTTGAACAAGTCTCTTCAAGTTTTCTTCAGCACTGCTTGATGGTGACGCCCTTGGTTGACTGGCTCCAGGTTTCAGGACTGGGTCTTCGTGGTCGTCTCTGGGATCTCGACATAGAACTCTTCTTCTTCGTCTCTTTCACCCACCTCTAGGTTCAAATTTAGTTTGTCTGTCTTCACCCACCTCTGGGGTTCAAATTTAGTTTGTCTGTCTTCACCCACCTCTGGGCTTCAAACTTAGTTTTCTTCTCTTCCAGCTTGTCTTTAACCCTAAGACTTTGCTGTCTCTTCTATCTCCCAGACCACGTTTCTCTCGACCCTACTCTGTCCTGCTCACTCTCCTCTCCTCTCTCTCTCTCCTCTGCCTTCTCTCTCTCTCGTGGTATTATTCTCCTCCCGCGACACATTGTTCTCCCTCAGTTTATACAGGGATGGACACAAAGAATTTCCCTTCGGGCCATGCCTTTGTCCATGCTGCTTCTCAAACACCCTGTTCAGAAGTACCCTGAATTCTCCATTCGCTACATTCTTCCACACATCAGCATTTACCCACATCCCTACCTAATTGACTAGCAAACAACCACTTGGCACCAGATGGACATCGAAAATTCCCGCCCACTTTGGGGGCCACATACATAGTAATTATCCTGGAGAAAAGCTACGACAACAATGTCCACGTGCATTCAACCAGCCTGACAATAGAACCAACACAGTGCCCCACAGCAATACCATCTGAACGAGCCAAAGACTCCTGCTCTTCAAAGACTGTTCACAAAGTGACCTCAGCTGACTGAGTAGTTAGTGCGCACCCGATGCTCCAAGGTCCTAGTGTCTGTCTTCACCCACCTCTGGGGTTCAAATTTAGTTTGTCTGTCTTCACCCACCTCTGGGCTTCAAACTTAGTTTTCTTCTCTTCCAGCTTGTCTTTAACCCTAAGACTTTGCTGGCTCTTCTATCTCCCAGACCACGTTTCTCTCGACCCTACTCTGTCCTGCTCACTCTCCTCTCCTCTCTCTCTCCTCTGCCTTCTCTCTCTCTCGTGGTATTATTCTCCTCCCACGACACATTGTTCTCCCTCAGTTTATACAGGGATGGACACAGAGGATTTCCCTTTGGGCCATGCCTTTGTCCATGCTGCTTCTCAAACACCCTGTTCAGAAGTACCCTGAATTCTCCATTCGCTACATTCTTCCACACATCAGCATTTACCCACATCCCTACCTAATTGACTAGCAAACAACCACTTGGCACCAGATGGACATCGAAAATTCCCGCCCACTTTGGGGGCCACATACATAGTAATTATCCTGGAGAAAAGCTACGACAACAATGTCCACGTGCATTCAACCAGCCTGACAATAGAACCAACACAGTGCCCCACAGCAATACCATCTGAACGAGCCAAAGACTCCTGCTCTTCAAAGACTGTTCACAAAGTGACCTCAGCTGACTGAGTAGTTAGTGCGCACCCGATGCTCCAAGGTCCTAGTGTCTGTCTTCACCCACCTCTGGGGTTCAAATTTAGTTTGTCTGTCTTCACCCACCTCTGGGCTTCAAACTTAGTTTTCTTCTCTTCCAGCTTGTCTTTAACCCTAAGACTTTGCTGTCTCTTCTATCTCCCAGACCACGTTTCTCTCGACCCTACTCTGTCCTGCTCACTCTCCTCTCCTCTCTCTCTCCTCTGCCTTCTCTCTCTCTCGTGGTATTATTCTCCTCCCGCGACACTTTGTTCTCCCTCAGTTTATACAGGGATGGACACAGAGGATTTCCCTTTGGGCCATGCCTTTGTCCATGCTGCTTCTCAAACACCCTGTTCAGAAGTACCCTGAATTCTCCATTCGCTACATTCTTCCACACATCAGCATTTACACACATCCCTACCTAATTGACTAGCAAACAACCACTTGGCACCAGATGGACATCGAAAATTCCCGCCCACTTTGGGGGCCACATACATAGTAATTATCCTGGAGAAAAGCTACGACAACAACGTCCACGTGCATTCAACCAGCCTGACAATAGAACCAACACAGTGCCCCACAGCAATACCATCTGAACGAGCCAAAGACTCCTGCTCTTCAAAGACTGTTCACAAAGTGACCTCAGCCGACTGAGTAGTTAGCGCGCACCCGATACTCCGAGGTCCTAGTGGTTACATGCCTCCCCCCTTTCACTATCGGGAAGGTTCGAACTCGGGAGAGTCCTTATTACCTTAGGTGCCATCTGTCACCTGACCACTTCGTCCTCCTTGACACAAATCGACCGTGTGCGGTGGGTAAGGCCCACTGGTTAATGGATCTATTACCTATTTCGGTACTACGTACAAACATTCTTTGCCTCTAAGCGCTTCAGGTCTTTTGTGAGAGATTTCACTGCCTTGACAAATATGTTATGGTTTGGTCAGTCAGAGGTAGTTTGTTTCTCTTAGGAAACCCAAGTAAAGCTTTTTTTTTGCACAATTCTTAGCTGCTGTTAGCACTAAATTGACAATATGCTTGGTTTACTAAACAATTTAGCTGACCACACTGACTGTCGAAACCTTTTGGTCTCCCTGGTATCCTTAAAAGGATCCTCAAGCATCGACGCAGACAGAAATTACATCCTACATTGATTACTCTTCACATGGTGATTTTAGTTTATGCAGCTTATTTCCTTATAGAGCTTTCTTTACGCTAAAAAACGGAAACTTTTCTATCCTTCTCTGGCTGATTAAGATTGCTGTTGGATTCTGTTTTTGAACCACAGAATTATAAGCAGTATATGCCAAGAGAGGACCAATACAATCAGCCGAGTCCCATTGATGAGTCTGAATCAGTGGTCGAAAAGCACCTCTGGGATCGTAGTATAAATGGTTCAATTCTCAAGACGGGCCATGATGGTCCCTAGGTACTGCTAGTGAAGGATTTCATAATCTGATGCCCTCTTTTTCATTTCCCATTTTATTTGTCCCCACCGCCATTTTTTCCTTTGCAATGTTATTGTTTTAATGACAGAAGAATGGTTAACCTGCACTTCTCCCTCCACTCCCTATTTATTTGTTCTCTCTCTCTCTCTCTCTCTCTCTCTCTCTCTCTCTCTCTCTGACGCAAAACCTGTAGATTGCTGAGCACCGCTCAAGGCCATTGAGTGCAGATAGCTGACTGTAGATAAGAAGAATAGTCGTAAAATCCGCACCTCCAACATTTCCACTCCACATCTGTTCATATTCCGAGCTTTCGCCTTTACCCCCCCCCCCCCCCCCCCCCATTACCCTTATATTCGACTCATTATTATTGTATGTTCACCCATACATTATGTCCACCCGTCTCTACAACAGTAATGGTATAGTCAACTGCAACAGGAAATAGGTAAGAAGATTGGAATATTGCTGATTTTATCAGTAGACCCTCCCCTATGGTATAACTTTAGTCTCTCTCGTTCTGCCTGTCTCTTTTAGTCCTCCTTTATTTATATGCTGTTCAAATTCTGGGTCTTGCCTGATCCCCACACCTCAACCCTCTCCAGAAAGTCCGATCGACCACCCTCTCCCTCTTCCCCCTGTATTTGCCCTGTTCAGACCGCAGTTTGTTTGTTTACTCTCCGCTTCTCTTTACGCCCCCTCCACCTATGACTATTCTCTCTCATCCACTCTCTCTTAGTTTCATATCCTTATCCAATTGATCAACAACAATAATTTGATATTGTTATCTGTTGAGTGATTGGTTACTTGCTTATGTTTCGGATGGACTGACTCTTGGATTTCTTTCCTTTCCTTGTTACTTCTTTCGTCTGATTTATCCCATGCAACCCATTCGGTTTAGGTACACCGTAGTCTCTCTCTCCCTCTCCCCCCCGCCCTCTCTCTCATCTGTCTGTCTGTATCTCTGTCTCTGTCTCTCTCTTTCTCTCTCTCTGTCTCTCTCCGTCTCTCTCTCTCTTTCTCTCTCACTCACTTTTTCTCCCCCCACCCCCCGCCTCTGTCTCTCGTGTTGCCGGCACCCCATGTCCCTCTTTCTTGCTTTGCCTGCTCTCTCTCTCTCTCCTCTCTCTCTCTCTCTCTCTCTCTCCTCTCTCTCTCTCTCTCTCTCTCTCTCACCCCCTTCTCTCTCCTTCTCTCTCTTTTCTCCCCTCTCTCTCCCTATCTCTCCCGTTTTTTTCTGCATCCCCTTCCTCTCTTTCTTGAGTTGCGTGATCCTCTCTCTTTCTGTCTCTGTCTCCCCCCCCCCCCTACCTCTCTTTATCTTGATTTCTCCTCAAACATACAGTGGTCAAGAGGTCGATTTTTTTTGTGCTGTGTGGATATTTGCTTTTTCCATTTGAGTGGTGGCTAGGTAACTCAACAGTTACATTGTTCTATGAAAAGTTATACTCTGTCTGCCCCTCCGCGGGCTAAAGTATCTTCGGGCAGTCTGATCCGCCGCTGAACAGAATGACAACCAAAAAAAAAAAAATGCATGGCTTGGTGGCAGACGATCTGTTTACTTTGGGGGTTTGAATAGTCCCCTAAAACCACAAGGGGATAAAACAGAGGCAGCAAGAATAACAACAACAACAGTGCTTAAACCATACAGCTTCATACTTTGAAACCCGTATCAACTTAACCCGTTCAAGCCAGTGTCCCTTGTCCAAGACGCACACATTCCATTGTTTTACGGAAGTCTTGCACTGAAAAGCACTTGGACGGTTCGAGAGCAAGGGCAGGGGACATCGACATTAAGAAAGAGCAACAATAATCGTGAGATGCGTTTTTTTGTGTTACCAGCAATGCACATCGTTGCAAACAATTCTGCCAGACAGGAATAAGAAAAGAAGTCGTGTACAAAATGGGTTAAACTTCGGTGTAGTCCTGCAAGCTGGTCTCCGCTGAGTGCCATATATATTGCTCTGCTTAATCTAGATATAATACAAAGACATTCTTTGGGCACGCTTGACAGTAGAAGGTCTTCGCGCGCGCGCGTATGTGTGTGTGTGTGTGTGTGTGTGTGTGTGTGTGTGTGTGTGTGTGTGTGTGTGTTTGGTGTTTCCCATCGAATTCTGTAATCTTCTTCACGACTGGTAGAGAAAGCCATTGTCATTCACTTGTTGACTCGCGTCAAATGGTCCAATGGGGAAGGCGGGTGGCGAGGTAGGACAGAAGGGAGTAGGCAGGGCCGGTGGTTTCACCCCTCTATCTGGTTGCGCATGACACCGAAGATAGAGAGCAGTGGAAAATCGGTCGCTTTGCCACAAAACCCGACGATCTGTGGTTTGGGAACCCGGATGATGAACAGGATGTCATTGATTAGTTCAGCGAGAGAGGAGAGAGAGATAGATGGGTGGAGGGAGGAGAGAGAGAGAGAGAGAGAGAGAGAGAGAGAGAGAGAGAGAGAGAGAGAGAGAGTGAGAGGCAGGGAGAGAGAGTAAGATAGAGAGAGAGAAAGAGAGGGGAGAGAGAGAGAGAGAGAGAGAGAGAGAGAGAGAGAGCGAGAGAGGGAGTGAGTGAGTGAGTGAGAGAGAGAGAGAGAAAGAGAGAGAGAGGATTGAAATAGAAAGTTATCTGGTTTTTTTTAATTTGTGGTGCCGTTTGTTTATTTATTTGTTTATTCGTTTCTTTCTTCCACTCCCTTTCAGCTGTGTTATGACCGAAGGGTGCCATTCTGTCAATAGTGACTGTCTGTCTGTCTGTCTGCGTGGATGTCTTCTGTCTGTCTGCCTGGCTGCTTCTCATGTGTGGTGTAGAGTAGGGGATCAGTGTTCGTTAACTTTGTGCATCTGAAAAGTAATGAACTGGAAGAACGGGAAAATATGGCAGACAGCGGACGTGGCAAAGAAAGGCCTCGAGATTAGGGGAACAAAAGAACACACACACACACACACACACACACACACACACACACACACACACACACACGCACACACACGCACACACACGCACACAACACACACCACACACACACACACACACACACACACACACACACACACACACACACACACACACACACACACACACACACACACACACACACACACACACACACACACACCATTAACAATAGTGGCACGAGACGGGATAAAGCACTCGACTGTCATTCTCCAAAACAAACGATTCTCATCGAATTTCCTGTGCCTTGTGATAACAGAATGAAGAAAGCGCATATCTACTAGACCGAAAAGTATGCCCGTCTAACCAGCAGCTCCAAGCCGAAGTCCGCGCCATGAAGGTTGGAGCAAGAGGAGCTGCGCACACACCTGCTTATGAACACACGAAAAGACATTGATCTCTGGAAAGAAGAAGACCATAGCCCTAAAGACAACAGCAGAAACAGCTGAAAAGTGTTCCCAGCTGGATTTGGGCGAGAAAGAAAAAGGTAAACTTCATAGGGTTCCAGTTTCCAAAAGCTAAAGTAAGTGTCGGATAGCTAAATGGGTAAGGCATCGGTCACAAGTTGACTTGGCCTTGAGGTGTCCGATAATTTAGCGGACTCAGGTTCGAACCCTGGCAGCGCCAGAAGGAAAGAAGAACAACAGCAGAAGACCATCGAGGACTCCTGACCTGGATGTTGTCCGAACCCCATGGAGTGTAAGGAGTAAAGGGTCGAAACGCAGGCATGAGGAGAGGAGGGAGACGTTCTTTTGTATGATACACTTCTATCCGGTTCTACCTAAAGTTTGTTCCTACCAGAACAGCCGACCACAATGAGCATTTTCCTATCTGCTACAACATAGGCAACACATGAGTGATCCTAATATCACTGACAACAGTATCAATTAATATATCTTTAATTATAACATGGCAATTCATCTGTTGAGATCTTCAAGGCTAATGAAAGTGGGCCATGCTGTAGACACCAGGCATTTCTTTTAGTTCATCATCGCCAGCTTTTGAAAATGTGAAGTGAAAAACACATAGAAACCAGATAAACAAACAACCAACCAACCAAAACCATTAAAAAAGCGACATGGGCTCACAGACACGGCAGACTGACCAAACAGCAGGTGCAAAAACATCAAGGAGAAGCAGGAAAAAAGGTACCTTGAGCAGCACCCAGACTTCAACAAGGAGGAGGCATACTACCTGCTACCCACACCAGACCAAGTGAGCATTGTGA
>CM065718.1:61071364-61073864 GCA_033310375.1 Conus canariensis | reverse complement strand
GATCCTGCAGTGAAACTGCTAGGTCAAGTCTGATCGCTAGATATTTGAAGGTCGATTTACTACTGATGTCACTTCCAGTGTTAAGCTGACCCACATTTTTCACTTTCCTTTTAAGTTTTTGTTTGCTTGTTTGTTTCGTATGCTTTTTTGTTTGTTGAGAGAAAAAAGGACGTTCAGCGAATGGGATTGAAGGAGGGTCAAAATGGGGGGGGGGGGGGGGGGGGGGGAAGAAGAAGAGGGTCAGGGGTGGGGATGGGGGGATGGATCATTGATCAGCAAGTGCACATCCCTTCCATTTCGGTTTAAAAAAAAAAAATCTTGTTTTTCCTCTGTAAAATTTTTGCTGTACACAATGATGCAGTTATAGATGGTGTGAAATGGCGATTGTTATATATAAAAAAGTGTTTATGAAAAAGAGGAGGGGGGGAGGGGGGGATGTGTCAGCAATTACGTCGCAGCAACATATTAGCGATGATAGCTCACCCGAAGAAGCACCAATTCACATAGATGCAAATGAGCAGTTCTGACACTGAAAGATCACAAGTCCACCTGGCTGGCCCATAAGACCAAACAGCGCGAGCTCATGCTCAGTATGACATCTTAGTCGCTCCAAAAGATCAGAATCACCGCTTTCATGTAAAATCAGTAAATATCCACAGATGATTTTTGTTGTTGTTTTTTGTTGCATAAAACAGTAATTTTTCATTTAGACGCAAAATTATTCGCGTAAACTATTGAAAGAAATGTTGCACAGTTTCCACTTGAATACATCTAACCGTTAACAGTTTCGTTGTAGTAATCACAAATTGAAGATTTAAGTAGACGGAAGAGAGGGCGAGGACAGAACGCAGACTCTGAAGAGAAAGTAACACGGTGACTGTTGGTGACGAGTTTCACTTTGTTTTTACAATATCCGAAAAATGCAATGATCCGAAATAGGCTGATTCTCACAGGGTATTGGCCTTGTTCATCGATGTTCAATCTTTGTCAGGTAATTCGAGCTGGAAAGAAGGTACAACATTTTTTTTGAGTAAATTCGTAAAAATCTCGGGAAAAGTTAGGACAGATGCTTGATTGTAATGATAAGAAAAATTTTTAAGTTTAAAAGGTACTGTTTTGTTTTGTCTTATTTGTTTTATGTATCAATTTTATGACTTTTTTTTTAAGCAACGAAGCAATGGTACAATGTATTTTGTCGCCGTATCCTCCGTACTCCGAGGTGGAAGAATTAAACATTTCAAATCTCTATGAAATTATTGTTCATGTTGTCAAGACGTCATAAGAAAGAGAACAATGTTGTGACTCAACTAAACTTTGAGCAGTGAAAATGGTTTATTATGGCAGTTATTTCTGGTTTCTGGCTTTTCGCTGTGTGGTAAGGCAGTACCTTAAAGCCGACAGTCTGCGCAATGATGCAAGTGCATATGCACATGATTCAACGTTATCTGTTCTCTTGCGAGTCGTCATCATCTATTTATGCATGTCATAATTACTGTTTTGATGTGCTTCAGTCTGACCGTTATATCAGGCTGAAATGCAAGAAAACAACTAATTATTATGAAGCAACAACATCAGTGGTAATAATAATTTTGACGTGAAAAAGGTCATAACCATATTTTTTTTCTGTCTGATATTTCCTATCTCCTCAGGGGCATCATTCCTTCGCCGCTTATTTTGCACCTTCTTGCCCACAGTCCGCACCCCTCCCCCCCCCTCCCTTTTTTTTCCATTCTGCCCACCCCATTCCCTCTTCACCAACTTCTTAAACAGCCACACACACGTACGTCCCATAGCAGGAGCGGTAGCACCGGCCGTTCATAGGAATCAATCCATAATCATCAGGTCACCACAACGCATCCCAACTGCGTTCACTGTTTCTAGTGAAAAACACGAGTACTTTAAGGAAGAACAAGATGCAAAGCATATAAACGTACTCCCAGTTTATCCTGAATACGCGTGAGATATTCCATAAAGAGGAAAAACTGTCTTGGGCTGGTGTAACCGTTAGTAATGGCTATTCTGGTAAAAATCGGCCATCATCTGTGACCTATAATGAACATACTTACAAATTTTCAGAGAGATCGGCGAAGAACTTTCTGAGATTTTCCATAAAGAAGAAAACCATTATGGGCCGCTAGTAACGGCTATAACGGTAAACTTAACATCGGGCATCATCCGTGACCATAATGAACACACCTACAAATTTTCAGAAATATCGGCCACGTACTTTCTGAGATATTCCATAAAAAAGAAAAACCGTTATGGGTCGTTATAGCCGTTAGTAACGGCTATAACGGTAAACTAAAACTCGGGCATCATCCGTGACCCATAATGAACATACCTACACATTTTCAGAAAGATCTGCCAAGTACTTTTTGAGAAATTCCATAACAAAGAAAAACCGTTATGGGTCGTTATAGCCGTTAGTAACGTAAAGTAAAACGTCGGGCATCATCCGTCGCCCATAATGAACATACCTAAAAATCTTCACAAAGATCGG
>CM065718.1:61058864-61063864 GCA_033310375.1 Conus canariensis | reverse complement strand
CTGTCGGTGCAGCTCAAGACCCGAGCCCCCGGCGCCAAGACGTTCCTCCAGGTGATAAACGCCCGCTTCGGCAAAACCACCCACAAAGTGTTCTGTGTGTTCGCCCTGGCCACCAACATCATCGTCACCGCCATGCTTATGCTGGGTGAGTGTCGTTGCCGTTGTTTGCAACGGGAGGTGGAGGGGGAGTTCGGGGGGGGGGGGGGGGGCAGAGTGAGGGAGGGAAGGAAAGAGGGGATGGATGGGAGAAAGAGAGTTCAAATAGCGAAAGAGTGTGCGAGTGATTGACAGAGAGAGAGAGAGAAGAGAGAAGAGAGAGAGGAGAGAAGAGAGAGAGAGAGAGAGAGAGAGAGAGACGAGAGAGAAGGGGAGGAGAGGAGAGAGAGTAGAGAGAGAGAAGAGAGGGGGGAAGAGAATGGGTGAGAGAAAGAGAGAGAGCGAGAGAGAGAGAGAGAAGGGGTAGGGATGGGGGAGAGAGAGAGAAAGAGAGAGAGGAGAGAGAGAGAGAGAAGAGAGAGAGAGAGGAGAGAGAGAGAGAGAGAGAGAGAGAGACGGAGAGAGAAGGGGAGGAGAGAGAGAGAGAGAGAGAGGAGAGAGAGAGGGGGAAGAGAATGGTGAAGAGAAAGAGAGAGAGCGAGAGAGAGAGAGAGAGAGGGGTAGGAATGGGGAGAAGAGAGAGAGGAGAGAGAGAGAAAGGAGGAGAGAGAGAGAGAAGAGAGAAGAGAGAGAGAGAGAGAGGGAAAGAGAGAGAGAGAGAGAGCGGACGGAGGCAAGAGAGAGAGAGAGAGAGAGAGAGAGAGAGAGAGAGAGAGAGAGGGGAGAGAAAGCGAGAGAGAGAAGACAGACAAACAGGCAAACAAACAAACACACACACACACACACACACACACACACACACACACACACACACACACACAAAAAGAACAAGACACAAGAAGAGAGTATGATTCATTCAATAACTACAGGTTCTTTGCCCTTGCGAAGAGTGCAAGGGTGGTGGTAGTTTTTGTGCAAACAGTTCCAATCCATTAACAATAATCATTCTGAATGATTGTTAAGTCTCCAGTGATTTATGACCAAGTGATTTCTCTTATCAAGAGAGAGAGAGAGAGAGGAGAGAGAGAGAGAGAGAGAGAGAGAGAGAGAGACAGAGACAGAGACAGAGAGACAGAGAGAGACAGAGAGAAGAGATAATGTGTGTGTTTGTGTGCGTGCGTGTATGGGCGCTCGCTCGCGTGTGAGTGAGTGTGTGAGTGTAGTGAGTGAGTGAGTGAGTGTGTGTGTGTGTGTGTGTGTGTGTGTGTGTGTGTGTGTGTGTGTGTGTGTGTGTGTGTGTGTGTGTGTCTTACTCGATGAATAAGGCGTCAGACTGTAGTTCCATGAACTGGAGCTCGATTTCCACACAGAATGCCAGACTGGGAGAGACGTTCTGTTTTGAGATAACGCGTGTGCGGATTGCAGACCTCTCCTAATTCCTTCGATGAGGTTTTAAACCGAGGTACCGTGGTCGAACGTATACATGCATGAAAAATAAATCTTGCAGACACTTTCCATCCCTTTCCGCTTTCAGAGAAAAGAAGTCATCGTGAATCCTGTGGGATGAATGACGACATAAATGAAACACACGCACTCTGGTGTCGAGTTCAACATGCCCGAAGACACAATGTGGCTACCTTACTGATGGAATTAAAAGGGTAAGGTAAGGAAAGGTAATGTTGCTTACAGCCCAGCCGATTGGAAAGGGCCATACCTAGGCTGTCACCGCGTTGAAGTCAACTCACAAAATATCAACAACAAAAAATACGATGAAATAAAACAAACTCATTTACATAACCCTTTAAAACACACCTAAAAAAAAACACTTCGGAAATTTTGTTTAAAATCTTTCTTCTGTAAAATCTTAGATCAGATGAAAAATGTTGATCTCTTTCAGAAGTTCAAAGATCACATCAGGTGGGACATCAGGGATTAAAAGGGTAGCTTCCGTTTTGCCGTTTCCGTGTCATTCTCTCCATGGTTCTCGATATCTAGTTTAGTCCTCTTCTTCTAGTCAGTCACGGTCATGTCGTTTCGCTCCCTGCAGCAGTGTCACGCAATTAGTTCCCCTTTCTTTTTTCTTCCTCGTGTTGGTCTTTTTTTTTTTTACCCCTCGCAGTGAATATTCTCTTTCCACTTTAAACGTATTATACATCAACAACGTGTGGATGTTTTACCCCCGAAACCAGTCAATGTAAATGAATCTTTTATTTCATAGCAGGGAAAACTGGTTGTTGATTGAAAAAGAAAGTTTTTAGGCGAGTTTTTGTCAGTCAGTCGCTTTATTTTCCAGCACACAAAACTTCCTTGTCAGATTCTTTGAACCTGGAATCCTCCTGGAGAATCCTCATAGTCGAAGACCTGGGTTCAGGGGACTTTTTTTTTTTCAGTTTAATCAATATGTGTGTTCGCCAGTGCTGAAGTTGTAGTACCGACTTTGTAGTACAATCGAGTCCGAACAAACTTAAGACATGATAAATGATTGAACGGTTTAAAAACTGAAGGAAATGGGAAAAGAGAGAGAGAGAGAGAGAGAGAGAGAGAGAGAGAGAGACTTTAAGATAAAGTCTCCTTTATAATGAGGGCGAAAGAAGAAAGAGTGAAACGGGAACCCCCTAATTAAGAACGGTCGCATGCGTAAACAATCTTGCTAACGGTGAGCCTTGGGATTCTACCCGAGAAAAGAAGAAAGGAAGAAAGGTAGGCTTCTGCGTGTCTGAGCTGTGGAACTGTTGAGCTCTTCGTCTGATTTTCTCTGAGGCATAGACGTCACGTCGGTCTCTTTGATCTGACCACTGATGACGGGTAGGTAAAGAATACGGATATGGAATTAGAAACCGATCGCGGTAAATTCAAACCCTGCTCTTGTGTGTGTGTGTGTGTGTGTGTGTGTGTGTGTTTCTTTTTCTTTCTTTTTTTATGGTGTTCTGAGACAAGAGAGAGAGAGAGGAGAGAGAGAGAGAGAGAGAGAGAGAGTTTTTTATTTTCAGTACAGTTAAGATGTAATTTGTTTTTATTGTTACACTTTTCTGATTTTATTATTTGACTTATAAATGTTAAATGTTACCCTGTTAATTTTCCTTTATGATTTTTATGTCACTCAGGTGCTATTTGTATTATTTTCGTTTCTCATTAATTTATTTAAGGTTTTTTAAATGTCAGTACAACACTATGTTAATCTGACAATAAATGGTTTCAGTCAGTCAGTGTGTGTGTGTGTGTGTGTGTGTGTGTGTGTGTGTGTGTGTGTGTGTGTGTGTGTGTGTGTGTGTGCGTGCTGTGCGTGCCCATGCGTATGTGTGTGTGCGTGCGTGCATGAGTCTATTTAAGTATGTGCATATGTATGTGTGCGTGTATTTGAGCGCATGCGGGCGTTTCTCTCTCTCTCTCTCTCTCTCTCTCTCTGTGTGTGTGTGTGTGTGTGTGTGTGTGTGTGTGTGAGAGAGAGAGAGAGAGAGAGAGAGAGAGAGAGAGAGGGGGGGGGGGTTGTTGTCAATTTTAACTGTGTTTTTCAGCACAACTGTCTTGGTAGTTCCTGGGAGTTGGAGCGCACTGCTTTTTGTTCAGACAAAAATCAACCTTTTTTTTTTCTCTGAGATGGGCAACACTGCCGAAATGTTGGAGATTCATGTATAATTCGCTATTTTGTCCTTTTGTATTTATTGTTATTATTTTTTCAATCTTGTAAGAGAGAGAGAGAGAGAGAGAGAGAGAGAGAGAGTTTGTCTGTGTATAAATGCGCGCACGAGTGAGGGCAGTATGTGTATGAACATATCTCTCCATGGAGTGGCAGTTGAGAAGATGGTAATCTTTAGAAACCTCGGGGGGGGGGGGGGGGGGGGGGGGGGGTTGGAAGGATGGAAGGGTGGATAGGAGGAGAGGAAAAAAGCTAAACTAAAATAAAAGGGCATTTGGGAGAGCGAAAATCGCAGCCAAAGTTGAACGGACCGTGTTCCCCCCACTCGCCCCCCCCCCCCCCCCCTTCGATCCGGATCCGCCGGGCAGATCAGCACCAAGGCTTCCCACCAAATTTCATTCAAATTAGACAAACTAACTAGTGAACTCCGAGGTGAAAACATAACCTCTTTGGCGGAGACACTAAAAACATTCACCCCCGCACGTCCTCGCATCCCTGCTCTCCCGGTCCTGTGCCAGACCACGCACGCACTGACACTGATGTGCGCCATGCAGCGAGCTAGGTATTCAAGGCCTCACACGCTCCGCCATCATGATCCGAGTGGGTCGGTCAACACAGAGACTGATAAACACAATCTGCTCTGAAAAGCCATTAACTCGTTCATTAATTCATCGCATCTGACATGGCGAGGTCCCAGTACGGTCACCAGGCCAGGAAAAGAGAGTGGGGGCTGGGGTAGGGGGTAGGGAGGGGTGGGGGAATAATGATGACGTGAAACAGAAAATAAAACAAAAATATTTAAAAGATCACACGGACAGACATGGGTCATGTCCTTATCGTGTCTTCTGCCAAAACGGGAAAGACGCGTTCCGATTGGCACAGAAAGAGTGTTACATCATTGACCCCCGCCCCCCCCCCCCCCCCCCCCACCCCCCAACAAACAACGTTGTGGCTAATACTTCTCAACACCTTCGATCCCGTTTTGGACTGACTTCTCGATAAGACAATCACGGAGGTAGCCAAGCCCCTCTCCCTTCCTCCTCCCCCACCCCTCCCCCCACCTTCTACCCTATCCCTCCCATCCGTTATCTACTCCAGCATAACACGTGACCATCCATTACGTAATCAGAAATGGAGCTCCCAGGCTGCTTTGACACAACCAACCTCACGACCCGGCATTGGTGACAGAATTAATAGATTTTAGAGTGTAACGCTACAAAATTAGAATGTCGGCGCTATTGTGCCATGGCTCCCTGGTGCAGAAATCGGCGTCCCATGTTTCAAACCCGCAAAACTAATTTAGAATTGAGTGGGAGAGGATGGGAAG
>CM065718.1:61053864-61056364 GCA_033310375.1 Conus canariensis | reverse complement strand
GATGAAGCTCAATGTTCAAGGCAAAGAAGAAGAAGAAGAAGAGAAGAAGAAGAAGAAAAAGAAGAAAAAAAAAAAGAAGAAAGAAGGTGGAGGAGGAGGAGGAGGAGAGGGAGAGGAAGAGAGGGAAGGAAGGAAAAAGAAGAAAAAGGCGAGGAAGAAGAAGAACAAAACGAAGATGAGGAGGAGGAGGACAAGGAGGAAGGAGAGGAGGAAGAGGAGGAGAAAAAGGAAAAATAGGGAGGAGGAGGAAGAGGAGGAGGAGGAGGAGAAAGAAAGGAAGAAAGAAAGAAACAAAGAAGGAAAGAAAGAAAGAAAAAGAAGAGAAGGAGAAAGAGGAGGAGGAGAAAAGGGGGGGGGGGGGGGGGGGGGAAGAGTAGGAGAGAGAAGACTAAGAATAATAAGAAGAAGAACAAGGAGGAGGAGGAGGAGACCAAGTGCATTTGTAGACGATGAAATGATATCGTCAGCAAACAGCAAAATAAACGGCCCCACACGATCAAAAGCAACATAGTGCCGTACATTTGGAATGAGTGATTTCCACAGCTTATTCACTGACAAACAAAGAAAACAACACTGGGCTGTTACGGTCACCTTGCTTAACCCCTCTGGTACACATGTTGAAAATGTGTAATTTGATCCTGATTTAATTCTTGGTTTTACTTCGCTATGCATATTTTTTACACAACGGTACACCTTTCCATAACACTTTCTGTGAAACTGAATGGAAAGCGTTTTCGGAATCCACGAAAACCACATGCAACTTCTGATTATTTCCGATTTTTGAAACTACCGCTAATAGAATAAATAATCATATAGTTCATTGCATAGCAGTCTTTCTTTAATCTTGCTTTATGGTCTTCCATTAAATCATTCTGCGATATCCATCTACGTAATCTGTTATTGACCATGTTTTGCACAAAAAATACCTACATTATTATTGACGTCCTTTACCTCTTTTCTTGAACAAAGGCTTTGTTATGAATTAGTTCCCATTTTCAGAATGAATATTGTCATCAAACAGATAGTTAAAACGTATAGTTAAAAAGGGTTGAAACAGTCTCACCAAAAATGGTGAAAATTCCCAAATGCGACCGTCAGGTCCGGCAGTTTTATCATTCTTTAAATCAGGTATGGTTAGTAATATTTTCTCTCAGGATATTGGTCTGTCGGATGTATTTTCTTCATTATTTCTAGTATCATTAGTCTCAGTGAATACTACGTCATTCTTATCCAATAGATTTCCAGAATGTACGAAACAATCATGCACCAGTATGCAATCTGCAGACTTTGTGTGTGTGTGTGTGTGTGTGTGTGTGTGTGTGTGTGTGTGTGTGTGTGTGTGTGTGTGTGTGTGTGTGTGTGTGTGTGTGTGCCACACACTGCATTCTGCATCAAAACAATTCTGTGTAAATTTCTTGTTTACTGGTACATGATATAGTTTCCCTAATTCCAGGTTGTTCTTTGACGCTTGCATTGAGTACAGACAATGCTTCGTTACTTTCAACGTGAATCAGATTCTCTGCAGATTTTAACTTCTCTGGAACAGTTGGCGAATTCACGAATGAACTGTTGACCATAATCTTGGTTCTGGCAATATTTAACAATTGACTGATTATTCTCTACATTAGGAAGCAAATGTGTGTGTGACTGATCAGTCTGCATTACAATGCGCGACACAAGAGGCGAGTGATCAGAATCATGTCTTTCCATCTTCCCATTCATACTAGAAAACCGTCATTCACATTGTTCCCTACATCCTAAATATATGTGAAACGAACTTTAAGGTCGCCACAACAGACAGACAGATAAACAGAGAGACAGGGACCTAGAGAGATAAATACAGACAGACAGGAGAGACAGACAGGCAGACAGACAGAGACAGTCAGAAAGAAAGAACGTTATTGATACCAAAAGAAATCAAATAATTTATAAAAAAAAAAAAAAGAACCTTTCTCACTACCTAGGTGGCGCTGCCGTCACTACGTCCCTGGTCAAAGAAATCAGCGTAGAGTACGCCACTACGCTGGTGGCCGCCATTATCGGCGCGTACACCTTCATCGGCGGTCTGGGCGCCACGTTCTACGTGTCCTACTTCAACGCGGTCATCATCTACTTCGTCATGATCATCTTCATCGCCAAGGTCTACATGAACCCCGACGATCCTTCCAATCCGATCGGTGAGTTGCTCGCCCGTCGCTTGCTTGCTAAGTGGTGGGGTATTTCAGCGGTGATTCCTTCTTCTCCTTTCCCCGATTACCCATTGAAAAAACCCTTTGACATGTACATGTACGTATACAGATACACACACACACACTCTCTCTCTCTCTCTCGTCATCTTAAAGTTTCGTGTGCGGTGTATTAATTTCTCACAGATCATCAGGTCTTGATGAGTTTTGTTTTGTTAGTACATAGACAGACAAAAAGCACACCTGCAGAGATATTTACGCACATGGCATTCTCTCTCTCTCTCACACGTAATATATATATATATATTATATAT
>CM065718.1:61011364-61043864 GCA_033310375.1 Conus canariensis | reverse complement strand
GTGTTTTACGTTCCTTCAAAAAATTGAGTATATTTGGGTAAATTGGTTATCTGTCGGCCCTCGTGAATGTACAGTTGTCAGCGTCCTGGTTCTCCCAAGGTGCCACTTTCTCAGTCATATGTCTATCCAAACTGGGAATAAACAGTCTGTCTGTCTGTTTGTCTGTCTGTCTGTCTGTCTCTCACTCTCTCTGAATTGTTAAGCTGACTGATGGGGTGCTTTGGCCGTGCCCACCACTGGCATTTGTCCCATTAAAAACGGCGGAGTCACTCTCGCTGAACGCGAGCCCTAACACAGATTATCTCCCTTACAGAATTCAAACCATGGCCTGTTTCAACCCCATACACAACCCAACACCATAATAAATGTTCCCCCAGGTCTGGTTCCTCCCGTGGTGGCCTCACGTCTCCTGGGCAGATCAGGGGAGCTGATGATGCTGAGCATGATCCTCATGGCCGTGACCTCCACGGGGTCGGCCGAGGTCATCGCTGTGACCTCCATCATGGTCTACGACATCTATGGCATCTACCTCAGGGTCAGTTCTTGCCTCGAGTTTCTGTGACATCCTCTCTCTCCTCCTCCTTAATATGACTTCAGTATCGGCGTCTTCATCATCATCATCATCATCATCATCATCATCATCATCATCATCTTCTTCTTCTTCTTCTCTCTTCTTCTTCTTCCGGCTGGTAAAGACTTTTCTTTTTTTTTTTTTTTTTTTTTTAAGGATCAGTCTTTGTATGCCAGGACATGATTATAACTTTATTCCAGTCTTGCAGCTTGGCGTGTTTAATTCGTATGTAGATCCTTTTTTTTTTTTTTTAATTTGCAGGCCACCCTCTAGTGGCTTCTATGGTCATCTGTTCTAAGAAACAATTTAACTTGACTTTATCGTCAACATCACCATCGTCGCCGTCGTCGTTGTTTCGTCGTCGTCATTTAAGTCGTCGTCGTCGTCGTCGTTGTTCATGATCTCCATCCCCATTCTTATCATCATCGTCTTCTTCTATTCGTTCTCAGCGTTCCTCTCCTCATTGCTCTTCCTCCCAGCTTCCCTCTTCTTCCCCCTGTTCTGTCCCCTGTTCTTTCTCCTTTCCTTCCTCTTCCTCCTTCTCTTCGTTCTTCTCTCTACTCTTCTTCATCCTCTGATTCATCCGCTTTCTCCTCTTCTTCCTCTTGCTTCCTGTCCTCCTCCTCTTCTTCTTCCCCCTTTTTCCTCTTTCTTCCACCTCTTCTTCCTCCTCGTCTTCCTCTTCTTGACTCTTCCTCCTCCTCTTCTTTTCTCCTCCCTCTCTTGTTGCCCCCCCCCCCCCTCTCCTCCTCCTCCTCCTTTTCTGCTCTTCCCTTCTGCTCCTTCCTTCCTTTTCCTCCTCCTTCCTCCCTCGATCGCCTTCCTCACTCAAAGAGAGAAGGGAAAGAAGGCGAGGAGATGAAAAGAACACTTCCAAGTCGCACGAACGGGATGGAGAGGAGAGAGAGAGAGAGAGAGAGAGAGAGAGAGAGAGAGAGAGAGAGAGATCTTAATTAAAAAAAAAGATCACCTTACCTTTCTCTTACTGTTATACAATAAGCGTTCATTTCTACCTTATTCTATGTCTTGCATTTTGTCTTGATTTCA
This sequence comes from Conus canariensis, assembly GCA_033310375.1. NCBI lineage: Eukaryota > Metazoa > Mollusca > Gastropoda > Neogastropoda > Conidae > Conus > Conus canariensis. The sequence goes on along the minus strand of CM065718.1, from coordinate 61,042,246 downwards.
GTAACACTGCAATCTGTATAGGTCTCACACACGCACACACGTACGCACGCATGCGCGCGTACGCGTCGCGTGCGCACACACACACACACACACACACGCGCGCGCACGCACGCACGCACGCGCACACACACACACACATACACACACGCACGCACACAAATTTGTGTGTGTGTGTGTGTGTGTGTGTGTGTGTTGTGTGTGGCGCGCTATATTTGCATGTGTGTGCGCTTGCGGTTGCGGGGCAATGGGACTGGGGAGGGGCGTGTCGTTTCTCTCTTACTGTGGGCACGTGATTGCGTGCACATGAATGTGAGGCTGTGGTCCGTGTGCGTTCGTTTATATGACTTGTCAGCGTATCTTTTTTTTTTTTTTTTTTTTTTTTCCCGCGTGTAAGCTCGCGTCTGCCTACCTGTTTGTCTGCGTGTACCTGGACGTCTGTCAATGTGTCTGCAGCCATATCGCCGCACCACTGACGCCAACAGCTGCGTGCTGTGCGGCAAGGGCCGTGGCCGAATGGCCAACCCACGGGACAAATGCACGTGCACCAGTATGACCTACTGTGCCCACTGTCACAAAGACGACAAGTAAGGTCATCGGTCAAGGACGCACGGCATTTCTCAGTCTGTCTGTCTTTTCTTCAACTTTCGTCTGTTTTCTCTCCCCCCCCCCCCCCCCCCCCCCTTCCCTCCCTCCCTCCCCCCTTTTTTTTTTTTTTTTAAAACACTCTTCTTTCCATCTCACTTATCGATCTCTCTCACTTTGCTGGTGGTGGTGTGTGTGTGCGTGTGATGTTGTGTGTGTGTGTGTGTGAGTGCGCTCTCTCTCTCTCTCTCTTCCGAACATAGCCATACTAGCCCCGAGAAGTTACACAGCAGCAGTGCGGTGTTTCCTCTGGTGGGTTGTCTCACCTTGGCCTGCATTTTGTTCGGTCCGTGTGGACTCCCAGTGCTGAGTACTGGAACAGGAGGATACTGGGTACTAACTGTGTATGCATAGCGTGGCCAGAATGGGGGAGGAAGGGGGAGCAATGCCCCAACATGAGCCAGGTGAACAGGAACAATTCAGATTAAAAAGTGATATTGAAACGAAATTATTTCTCCACTAATACAAAGCACAAGATTATGAGGGAGGAAAAAAAAAAAAAAAACTGTCAGAAATTAAGTGCAGGCCATTCTGGTGTGACGTCCACACAATTGTTGATGCATTGTCTGAGCCCCGATACTATGTGGACAGGGAGAAATAAAACAACAGCTACTCCCTGACGACCTTGACCTAAGGAATCACTTAGGTTTGGTCATTTGCCACGTGCACGTAGGAAACAATGCTCAGAAAGACAAAAGCAAATTGAAGCTTCTGTGCTCAGCAGATGAGAACTGATATAAGCCAGATGAAAATAGTTTGAAACCGTTTTTTTGTTTGTTTTGTTTTTTTGCTTGCGCTCGATTAATGTTTCGAATGCTAAAATACCGCTCAGTTTCTTCGCTCCGTTCGAACACAAATTACGTATTATACATAGAATCAGGTTCTGATAACGTTAGGAAGTAGTTTGAAACTAATTCAACATCAATTTCATGACTAATTTCGATTAATGCTGACGGGGCCAGTTTACACTTCAAAGATGGATGTGTATCGATGACGAGAACATATTTTTATGACATGTTAAAACTTTCTTTTCAAACAACCTCGAGATTTCGTATTCTCCATAACCTGTTAGAAAACATACACATGGGAATTAACTCGTTCAGTCTTTACTTACTATTGCTTCCCCTGGATAGTAAGGCTATGTTCGACCTTGGAAAGGATCAGAGTAGAGCCCTTTCAGCAGCTCTTCTAAATCCTCTTCTCGCGATGGCAGGCAGATCGAGCTGAACAAGCGGGCCATCAGGCGGGAGTACAAGTGTCCCATGCACGGCGCCTTCCGCGAGTACACCGAGTACCTGAGCGGGCTGAGGAACTGGTGCCTGGTATGGACCACAATGGCCATCGTGCCCCTCACCGTCATCCTCCACATGATCAATGTGCGTGTGGGGTGTGGTGTGTGTGTGTGTGTGTGTGTGTTGTGTGTGTGTTGTGTGTGTTGTGTGTGTGTGTGTGTGTGTGTGTGTAGGGGGGGGGAGGGGGTACAGAGGGATGGTTGGAAAGGGGGATAGATGGAAGGGTAAGCAGGAGAAGAGGGGGGGGGGGGGGGGGGAGGGGGGCGAAGAAGTGAGGGAGGAGGAAGAGGAGGAGGTGGTAATCTGAAGACCTGGTGTGGACCACCATGGTCATTGTTCCCCCTCACCGTCATCCTCTACATGATTAAGGTGTGTGTGTGTGGGGGGGGGGGGGGGGGGGGGGAAGGGGGGGGTGAGGGTGGGGGCGGTCTTGGAAAGGGGCGTTGGGTGGGTGGAGGGTAAGCAGGGGAGGGGGGAAAGAGGTGGAGGAGGAGGAAGAGGAGTTGAGGAAGTAGTAATCAGAAGACCTGGTGTGGACTACCATGGTCATCGTGCCCCTCACACCGTCATCCTCTACATGATTCAGGTGTGTGGGGGTTACAGAGGGGCGGGGTGGTGCTTGGAAAGGGCGTGGAATGGGTGGGTTGGGTGGGAGGGTAAGCAGGGGGAGGGGGAAGAGGTGGGAGAGGAGGAAGAGGAGGAGGTAGTAATCTGAAGACCCGGAGTGGATCAGCATAGTCATCATTTCCCCTTCTGCCGTCATCCTCTACATGACTTGTGTGTGTGTGTGGGGGGGGGGGGGGGGGGGGGGGGGGGGGGGGGTGGAGGAAGGGGGGGAGGGGGGTGTTGACAGAGGGGTGGGGTGGTACTTGAAAAGGGACGTGGGAGGGAGTGGATGGACGGGTAAGCAGGGGAGGGGGGAAGAGGTGGGGGAGGGGGAAGGGTAGCGGAAGTGATGTAAGAGCTGGAGTGGACCACTATGGTAATCGTTCCCTCTTACCGTCATCCTCTATATGATCAAGATGTGTGTGTGCGTGTGTAGGGAGGGTGGGGAGTGGGGGGTACAGAGGGGTGGGGTGGATGGAAGGGTAAGCAGGGGCAGGGGGTAAGAGGTGGAGGAGGAAGAGGAGGAGGTGGTAATCTGAAGACCTGGTGTGGACCACCATGGTCATCGTTCCCCTCACCGTCATCCTCTACATGATCAAGGTGTGTGTGTTGGGGGGGGGGGGGGAGAGATGGGGGTACAGAGGGGTAGGGTGGATGGAAGGGTAAGCAGGGGCAGGAGGTAAGAGATGGAGGAGGAAGAGGAGGAGGTGGTAACCTGAAGAGCTGGAGTGGATCACCATGGTCATCATTTTCCCCTTCTCCACCCCCCCACCCACCCCACTGTTATCTTCTACATGATTTAGGTATTAGGGAGGGGGGGGGGGAGAGAAAAGGAAGGTGTGGTAAAGTGAGGAGGAGAAGGAAGCTAGGAAAGGGGAGGGGGGGGGGGGGGGAGGAATTAGTGTTGGGTGTGGACCACGGCCATCCTCCTCCCTCACTGTTATTCTCCACATGATTTATGTGTGTGTGTGTGGGGGGGGGGGGGGGGGGGGGGTGATGAGGAGGTAGTGTGGTAGACGAGAGGTCCGAGGAGAAGTGGGGAATGTGGGGGGAAAAAGGAGGGAGTTACGGGTATTCTGACGAACTGGTGTCTCGTGTCCGGATCACATATGGTCATCATCACCACCCCCACCCACACCCCTCACGATCATACCTCAACACGATGGAACTGAGAGAGAGCAGGGAGAGGACGAAAGGCGGGCGAGAGAGAGGGAGAGAAGAGGGATTGGGTGTAGGAGAGGAGGGGGAGGGATGTGAAACGGTTTGAGGACGTGTTGAACGTCCTCCCCCAACGAATCACTAACTTAACGTCTACCTGACTGTGATTGGGGGAGAGGGGGGAGGGGGAGGGAGTGTGGGTCTGGCGAGGGAAGGAGGAGGAGGAGGATGGAGGTGAGGGTGGTGGTTTGATGACTTGGAGCTGGGTGGTTTGCACAGACCTCCAAGACCATCATCCCCGGGCCGGTCATCCACTACCTGATTGAGGTGTGGGGGTGGGGGTGGCGTTGGAATAGGATGAGGTGGGGTGGGGGTATGAGGCGTTGGGGGAAGGAGGAAGAGGAAATTAGGTAACATGGAGAAAAGATGTATGGTGTTTGGTGTGGATAATCATGGCTATCATGTCCCTATTTGTTATCCTTTACGTCATGAGGAGAGAGAGAGACAGACAGACAGACAGAGATGTGTGTGTGTGTGTGTGTGTGTGTGTGTGCGCGCGCGCGCGCGCGCATGCGTGCGGTGTGTGTGTGTGGCTTATGCGTGCATTGTTATGGCGTGCGCTCGTGTGAAAGGCTGAAATAGAGCGTAAGTCGTGATATCTTCTCCTCTTTCGGTAAAATGAGTTTTGAATCTATAGTAGCATTCTAGATCCCCGAAATCTGTGAGCCGCTCGCCCCTCCCCCTTCCTCTCTCCTCCCTTTTTATCTATTATTTTGTTGTTATTGTTGCTGTTGTTTGTTTATTTGTCTGTTTTTGTCTTGTTTTGCTAAGCACACTGCTTTGGTAACAGACTGGGGCCAGCTTATTTTTCGGAAAGAAGAGGGGGGGGGGGGGGGGGGGGGGGCGTTTTCAGGTTCGTTTTCTGTTAATGTTTTTAAAAGTTCATATAAATTATATGTATTCTAGGTGGTGGGAAGATTAATGGAGTTTCCTGGTGTGTTCTGTGTGTCTTTTATTTATGTGTGGGCTAGGTGAGGGGTATTGAAGTGGAAATTTCCTGGAGTGTTATTCGTCCGTTTTGTTTGTTTACTTGTTTGTTGTTTTAATGTGTACCAGTGTAAGGTGATAGATAGAGGCCTTTTTTTTGTGTTGTGTTCCAACTGACAAAGCGGCATAACTGTTTTGTAGTCTTTGAATTTCATTCTGAGAAAAAAAGTGAATGTTTGATAATTATTTTGCTGTTCGGTAATAGTCCAGGTTCTTGTGTGTGTTCTCTGTTGTGTGTGTGTGTGTGTGTGTGTGTGTGTGTGTGTGTGTGTGTGTGGTGTGTGTGTGCGTGTGTCGTATGTGTGTGTGACAGAGAGAGAGAGGAGAGGAGAGAGAGAGAGAGGAGAGAGAGAGAGAGAGAGAGAGAAAGGGAGGGAGGGAGAAAGAAAGGGAGGGAGGGTGGAAAAGGTTGGAGTAAATGACACGAACCGAGAATCTTTCTTTTTGATACGTAGGTGGATGAGCTCGAGGGAATGGAATATTGGAGGAGGAGGGGATGGATTGGGGGAGGGGGGGGGGGGGGAGAAATATCTGGGTTTTGCCTGTGTCAGTGGTGGTTTGAATACATTCGTGCATTTGCATTTATTGGTGTGGCTTGTAATTTATCATCGCTTGGGCTTGTAACTTTGAGATATGTACGTTCCTTTTATCTCTTTATTATGACCCAAAATATAACTATGCCCTGTCAGAAACAACAGGTGAACTCAGGATTTTGAGAAGGACAATCATCAGGAAGTTACAGAATTCGCAATATCTAATCATATATTGGTGAAGATGCATATATGTGGGAGAGGAGAGAAGAGAGAGAGAGAGAGAGAAGAGAGAGAGAGAGAGAGAGATTTTAAACAACCCATTTTTCGAGTCAGCCTTCCTCCGTTTTAAAATGCTTCTTATTCTCCAAAATGCAAATAAACTAAAATGATGAATTTAAAGCGTGGAGGTCAGAGATGACATCTTCTCTCATCAAGTTCTGCCGTTATTTTTCACTTGCCTTCTTCTGATTAGTAAACAATATGATTCTCTCTCTCCTCTCCTCTCTCTCTCTCTGTGGTTCTCAGCTGAGTCTAGGCTGGGTATACCTGTTCATGGGCGTCCTGGTGGGATCGGCGGTGATCCCCATCACGTTATGCATGTTCTGGGGCCGCCTGACGGGCCTGGCCATGGTGGTGGGGAGTGTAGGGGGCACGGCGCTCGCGCTGATCACGTGGTTAGCCGTAGCCTCCACCTACGATGGCGGTCTGCGAAACTTCATGGAGAACACTGGTGAGTCCATCACACCTTTCCTCTCCACCCTTCTGGCCACACGCCACAATTACGATTTCGCACTAAATGGTGTGTGGTGTGTGTGTGTGTGGTGTGTGTGTGTGTGTGTGTGTGTGTGTAATGCTGAACAATCAAGCAGAGGGGGAAAACAAGTGCAGGTTAACAATTCTTCCATCATTATACTACTGACCTGGCAAAGATTTGAAACTGGAAAAAAAAACAAAACATGAAGATGAAGAAAATGGGAAAATGTATATTATAAATATAAAAACCCTTCACTAACTGCATGAGGGAACCGTCGCAATCCCTCCCGAAGGCAGATCTATACACATACATATATAGGCTAATCCATGTAAGCGTTTTGAGGTGTAGCATAACTTTAAGCCAGAAATTGATATTAAACTGAAACAGATCAAATGACCCCCCCCCCCCCCCCCCCCCCCCCCCCCTCCCCATTATTCCACTTGTTTTTACAGATTTTTGTTGATGAAATCAATCACAATATAGAAATACAGGAGCTACCCCTTACTTGACCTATCATGTCAGGCCTTCGCACTCACCCGTAACCCTATCTTTGCGCCAGCGGGTTTCCCAAAAATAGTCCGATTTATTTCATTAAAAACTGTCTGCTTGGAACCACCCGGCATGTACCTTGATGGGCATATGAAAGAAAAGAAGGTAAATCAACTTTCGGACATAAAATAAAAATTCTCAAAACAATCTAATTGCGCCCGTCTATGAAGACTCGACTAGTTAAGCAAGGCCTTGGCGCATTAATTTTGGTGTGCAGCCTCTTCCCCTCTCTCCTCTATGTCACGCACCGCTATCGCCCCCTGCTTCCCTCCCCCCCCCCCCCCCCCCCCCGTTACCCCCTCCCCCCATAAAAAAATTTCCACCCCACCCCTCTCATTGTTTTCAAAGACCATTTTAGCCAAATTTGAGAGTAACAGCGCTTCCTATCTTTTCCAGCACCTCCATTGTTCTCTTGTGTGACGCAGAACGAAGCCTGGGCAATGTATATCTAGTATTAACCGGAGTGGCGGGTGTAGTTCTTTTATTCAGCATGGCTGTTTGCATGTGGCGCTGTCCTCAGATTAAAATCCATTTTGATCGACAAGCAAAACTATGCTGAAAGCATGCCGTTGCTGATGGTCTTTGGGTAGAAGTTTTATTTGCTAAATGTGTGGGCTTGACTTCCAAGATTTTCTTTGTTGTTTACTTTGCACGGTGAATCGACGTAATTTGAAATTTCGCGGACCGTTAGAAACCAGCTGCCGAAGAGAGGAACAAAAGAAGAGAAAAAAAAGACATTAACAAAATGATCAGAATGAAGAATAAAAGAATAGCGGTTTTCACACACACACACACACACACACACACACACACACACACAACACAACTGCGCTCTCTCTCTCTCTCTCTCTCTCACACACACACACACACACACACACACACACACACACACACACACACACACACACACATCTCCTCTTCTATTCTTCTCCTCGTCCTCCTCCTTCAACATCATCTCCTCCTCCTCTCCGTCTGTCCGTCTCTCTCTCTGTATACACATACCTCTCTCTCTCTCTCTCTCTCTCTGCATGTGTATGCACACGCAAAGGAGAGAGAGAGAGAGAGAGAGAGAGAGAGAGAGAGGGAGAAACCGAGAGAGACACGTGAGGTGGGGGGGGGGGGGGGGGATTAGTTCCATGCTCGATTGCGTGTCCTGAGCTGACAACGCACACAGCAGCAATAAGTGAAGAAATAAGTGCAACGGAACGCATGAATCCAGACTGACCGATGCCTTCTACAATCTTGAACCCTTGTAAGACAACACACCAAGACCAATACAAAGGAAACATTAATAAACTCGGCGTGACTGACATGTGAAAGGGAAATAATTCGAAAAGACAGTTTGCTTCTTGTTTAGTTACTTCCCCCAAGGAGGTATTGTTTTCAACCGGGTATGTTGGCTTGCTTATCTATCTCTCAGCAAGATCACGCAAAAAACTGCAAAACCGATTTTAACGAAACCTGGCGGCAAGATGAGGCATGGCGTAAGGATGAACTCATTGCATTCTTGTTTGGGTCCGGATCAAAGGGTAGATTCAGGATCTGTTTGATCTTGCAGAGGTCTGCGTTCTCCTCAGTGCCGTCCTAGTTGATCACTATGTAAGTCTACAGCTGCCTTGTTCATTTAACATTTTCGCTGTATGTTTGAACATTTTAGCAGCCTATTGGTACAGATCGTGGGCAAAGGCATGCGCTTGGTTTTCCAACCTGATAAATGCTTTCTCCTGTCAGCTAGGTTATAAACAACAAACTATCAACAGACATGGTAATCGATATAAATACTACTAACACCACTAACACCTCAGTCTTTACACCCACGTTCCTCTTCTTCGACCCCATTGCAGGCAAGGAGATGTCTATGTTGTGCGGAAACCTGGTGGCCATTTTGTCCGGTGGCGTCATCACGATTTTGACGTCACTGGTGACGAATCGTCACTATGACAAGGAGCAGGCAGGCGAAATCTGGGAGAACACAAGGGACATCGACAGCCCTCTGGTGCCATGGACGGAAATCTACGCCAAGTGAGTCTGATCATTGCGTCGTTGTTTATCTATGTTCTGCTTCCCCAACCCCTTTTCTTTTTTTCTGTCGTTATTTTTCTCTTTTCTTTCTTTTTTTGTTTTGTTCTTTTTCTTGTTTCTTCTTTTTTCTTTCTTTTTCTTTCTCACTTTTTTTTTTTTTTGTGGTCATTTCTCCTTTTCTTTCTCATTTTCCTTTTCTTCTCGTTCGCTTTTGTTTTTCTCGCTTAATGCATTAGCTTAATTCTATCTTCCTTTCTTCATTTTTCTTTCTTTCTGTCTTTCTTGCCTTTTTCTCTCCTGACTTTCTGGGTTTTTTTTTCAGGTTTTTTACTTCTTTCTTTTCTTCTTTCTTTCTCTCCTCCTTTCATTCTTGCTGCCTTTCTGTCTTTGCTTTCTTTTTTTTTTTTTTTTTTTTTTTTTTTTTTTGGGTAGTGGTAGTGGTGCTGCTCCTGGTGTTGGTGTCAATTCAACTGTGCTGTGTGTTCTACCGTAGTTCTTTTACCAACAGCAAATCTAACCATTCTTCTGCAAATTCCACTCCACTGATTCTTTCGTTTTCGATTATTCTCCTGTTTCTATTGTCAGTGTCAGAAACAGTATCAGGTTTCCATTTAAGGGTTCTGCAATCGGTGTGTCAAGCATGATCATTTGGAGTCCGGATCTAGCCTCTTTATTAGGTTACGGGGCACAAACGTCATTCAGCACACTGGAGAAAGGCGACAATGGATCTCAGCATGTGTGCTCTGTCAGTGTGCAAATGCGAAGAAAATACGCCTGAAGAGTATGCACAAAATGTTTCGTCCAGCACTAAATTAATATAAAGGATATACGACGCCAAGCGAAAAGCTCCACGACTACGGAAAGTATTTGTAGCGGCGAAAGTCCATCTGATGAAAGTCCAGAAAACAGGTGTGGTACAACTGGCAGCAGAGGCGGGCAGCGGAAAGTCAAGGTAAGGTAATGGTAATGTTGCTTAGGCCTATAGCCCAGCCGAGCGCAAAGGGCCGTATCAGGGCTGTCACCGCTTTGAAGTCAACTTACTAGTCATTTAAGAAAGAAAAACAAAACCACCACCACCACCACCAACAACATAAAAAAAACCTGTTTCACACAACCCGTTAAAATACACCTAGAAACACACCGGGAATTTTGTTTAAAAAATCTTTCTTCTGTAAAATCTTAGATCAGATGAAAAATGTAGATCTATTTCAGAAATTCAAAGATCACATCGGGTGGGACATCTCTGAACACGGTTTTCATAGAGTCTGCTGTAAAATATTTATGTCTCACATCATGCAAGTCCCAAGAAAGTCAAGGTCGTCGAGTATAAGTCAAGGTCGCCGAGTATAAAAGGTACGTCAGTGGACCACCAAAACGCATGGAACAAACGAGTTACAATGTATCGATAACGCGTTTCGGCCGTTGGGTCTTTTTCTATTTAGACGAACAAATGAAACGAACAAAACATACAGGAATAAGATGAACAAAGAAATGATTGAGCCAAGGGTGAAGAACGGGATCAGTACAGTTGTCCTTTGTTGGCTGGAGCTCCACGGCACATGTTGAAGGTATTCATGGCTTACTGTTAACCGGATTGATTCTGTGTCTCCCTCTTGTTCACGGGCTGGCTGGCTGTTCACCACACTTCACCGCTGACATTGTCAAACTTTCGAGTTTAAAGCACACACACGGTGATTCCTGCGTGGATGAAGGCCACGTGCACGCATATGAGACACCTGTTCTCGCAGCATCGACAAACAACCAGTCAGACAAAACAAAAGAGAGTACTCCTTTTAATTAACGATACTTTTTTTTTTTTTTTACACATATAAATTCCTTCTTTTTTTCGCAAAAAATTAATAAGACAAATTTTTCAAAATTACATCAACAGGTCCTCTTAAAAAACAACTTTTTCCTTTCAAAGTTCGCACCCACAGTGCCACACACACACACACACACACACACACACACACACACACACACACACACACTCGTTTCCATAAACAGTTTCCTGGTCCTCACAGACCAATACCCATTATTTCCCCAATTTCCAGTCCCTGCGACTTACAGAACAAACTGCAAGCTGTGTCTATGCCCCATTCAACAAAAAGACTATAGTCCTAATGAATCCGGGAAGAAAGTTTCTGACGGTTTTCTTACAATGGGCCAGCCATGGTGTTCAATTTACAATTTCACAAGACGCCTCCTGTGTCTTTAATACAAACTAAAAGGCAAGCGTTCCAGCTGAGCATCGCTGTATCTACTGTGCCATCAACCGGTCTTCTCTCTCCCTCTTTGATTCAACTACACGTCCTGCAGGTAACACATCTCCCTGAGCTCTCTGTTCACTGCTCAACATGCATATATGACGTACAGTTTTCTTGAACAGGTGAGCGCAGGCACAAGAGTCTAAAATCCTTCCCTTTTTTTTCCCGATAACCCCAGAAACGATCCATGTTTTCCATCGACACACTCCCCAAACAAATAAACATACGAAACCAACGGGAACTTGGGCTCAATTCCTTACAAGACAGTAGGCTGACCTCGCCGAATTGTGGATTAAAACAAAAAAACAAAAAAAAACAAAAAAAAAGGCGGCACTCGTGGTTTCTTGACAAGGCCGGCTGACTGAACAGTTCACTTGCCGGGAGGTGGTTATCTCCCTGTGCAAGCAAACGGGACTCCGACTAAGGCGAACAGTGAGAAAGCGAGAAAAGATATCGATCCTCTCCCTCTCTTATCTTTGCTCAGAGGAAGTGGTCTCAGTATCTGCGGGTAATGAATAGAAAGTGTCATGAGAGTAATTTTCTCTTGGGTTGGGGATTGGAAGTTAAGGAACGGAACATGTATATAAAATCCCTATTAGCGAAGACTTAAAGATAGAGAACGAAATATAGATGTATACATTACGGAATTCAGGAATAAGAATAAACCGAATAAAATAATAAACAAGTCTTTTTGTCCCTTTTACGTCCAAATTAATGATAAGAAAAACACAAATGATAATAAGACTAGTAAAAAAAAAAAATTTTTAAGTTTAAACTGTCTTTTTTTTGTCTGAAAATTCTCTTCACTTGTGGACAGGGAGCTGGACCTAACAGGCACACAGCACCTGGACAATCGGCCCACGCTGGAGGAGGTCAGCCAAACCTTCCGCACCTCGCGTTGGATTGCCAACGCTGGCTCGGTCAGTCTGGCCCTCGTGCTGGTCGTCTTGTGGCCGGCCTGCATGGTTGCCATAGGTACCATGAGTCGGGAGGAGTTCAGCAGTTGGGTAGGTCGAGCACTTGGTTCGTTTGCTGAGAGAGAGAGAGAGAAGAGAGAGAGAGAGAGAGAGGAGATTCTTGCCCTGCTTTTACAAGACTTTACCTCCCCACACAGACTCGATCCCCCTTTTTTCTGAAACATTTTTGTCCTTTATTATTCTGTGATTTATATCCGTACACAAGACTCGCTGTCTCTTCAGACTTTTTGTTTGTTTCCTTTGCCCATACTAGAATTTCACTCCTCATAAAGACTCATCCTTTTGGAAACTCGTTTTTGTTCGTTGTTTGTTTGTTTGTTTTGTTTTTTGGGGTTGTATAATGTCTCTTTGGTTTTTTAATTGGAATTTTTTGTCCTCTACTTACCAAAGGTTCCTTCCTCTTGTGAAGATTTTTGTTTGAATGTTTTTGTCCAAAAAAAACCTACGACTGTAAAATTTGACCAACAAGAACATTGCCTTTCACTTACGTTACTTGATCCAACTTTAATGAAAGTCCCTGGCATGCTATGTTCTTTATTTCATCTCACTGATTTTTCCACTCATTGAAATCTTAAGCATATAGTTGAACTTACACACTTATGATTATCTCACTCTATTGATTTGAACCTTCATGCATATGTTGCTTTATCCACTCACGATTTTATCCGTTTATGAAACCCTGTTAAGCAATATGTTGCTTTATCCACTACGTTTTATCCACTCATGAAACCCTGTTCATGCATATGTTGCTTTATCCACTTATGATTTTATCCACTCATGAAACCCTTTCATGCATATGTTGCTTTATCCACTTACGATTTTATCCACTCATGAAACCCTTTCATGCATATGTTGCTTTATCCACTTACGATTTTATCCACTTTGAAACCCTTTCATGCATATGTTGCTTTATCCACTTAGTTTTACCCTATAAACCTTTCATGCTATGTTGCTTTATCCACTTGATTTATCACTCATGAAACCCTTTCATGCATATGTTGCTTTATCCATTTATGATTTTATCCACTTGAAACCCTTTCATGCATATGTTGCTTTATCCATTCTGATTTTATCCACTTGTGAAACCCTTTCATGCATATGTTGCTTTATCCATTTCTGATTTTATCCACTCATGTGAAACCCTTTCATGCATATGTTGCTTTATCCATTTCTGATTTTATCCACTTGTGAAACCCTTTCATGCATATGTTGCTTTATCCATTTATGATTTTATCCACTTTGAAACCCTTTCATGCATATGTTGCTTTATCCATTACGCACCTGGTGCCAAACTTGTCCGAAGCCCTGGGTTTCGTGGTCATCGTGCCCCTGGTCAACGAGGCCACTGACCTCGTCCACGCCTTCAAGGTGGGCCGCAAGGTCCACTGCGGGTCCGAGGAGGTCCTGGTGGCTGGCGGCTCAAGTCACGTGGAGCCCCAGGTGCGTCCCAGAGTGCACGTCTCCACTCCGCGGCCCCGGCGACGCCCACACGCGACCCCACCTTTACCACCCTGTCTGCCCAGGGGGAGGAGGGGCTGGGAGTAGGTAACGAGAAGGAGGAGGAAGGGGGTGAGTCCGTCGGGGTGGGGGTGGTGGGGCTGGGGACGGCGACGACAATGACGACGACTCCGGAGATCAAGAGGAGCGACAGCGGCGACATCACTTACATCCAGAGCGGCAGGGGAGGCAACTGCCTGGAAGCAGATGCCGTGCTGGAGGCGCGGGGGGTTTTGGGAGGTGATGGGGATGCGGGGAACGGGGGGTTGGCGGGGGTGAGGATGGAGGGTGGGGAGTGGGACGATTCCAGGCAGTCTGTGTTTTGAGGAGAGACGCTTCTGTGCTTGCTTAGGGGGTGTGCGTGAGAGAGAGAGAGAGAGAGAGAGAGAGGAGAGAGAGAGAGAGAGAGAGAGAGAAGTAATTCTAATGGTTCTGTGAGAGAGAGAGAGAGAGAGAGAGAGAGAGAGAGAGAGTACTGAAAAGAGAACTGCAAGAGAACGGGTCTCCCTGTTTAGACACACCAAAGGGATGGGATCCAAAGCAATCAGGGCAGAACAAAGGTCAGAGTCACAATGCTATAGAACATCTCTCTACACAAAACAGGACTGTTGATTCTTCAGATTTCTTTTCATCTTTAAACCTTTAGAAAGGACATGATCAGTGCCTCCACCTTTCACAGTTTCATCTCGCATGTTGAAGGCATTCGTTACTCCCCAGTTGGTCTGACTGGCTTTGTGTCCGTCTACGTTCAAAGATTGGGTAGTTGCCCACCACACTATCCAACGGACAGCGTCAAATTGTCAAGTGTGAAGCACACACACGGTGGGTCCACGCGGAGGCACAGCCTATAATTATGCAGACAGCATGCCGCCCTTGGTGAACAGCAGACAGACAAGAAGTTCGCAAACGTGGTAACATGAGAGGGCACATCAGCCAGCTGAACGATTCTCTTGCCTGGAACTGGTTAATGAACCGCGTGAGCGAAGCAACTCCCGACCAACGGAACAGAGGGAAAAACGAGGCGAGAGATAGTAACCTCCCCTCCACATGTTTGCATTGTTTCACCTCACCCTTCGAACGGATTAGTGTCTTTGTGAATGACTCGCACATATGCGTTCTCCCACGAAGAAAAGAAACATCCAAGAAATGAGTTCGTGTCTGATATGACGACACTCAGCCACTATGTCTGGATTTGCCCACTGGTGGAAAGGTGTGAGAGGAAACTCGATCCAGATCGTAGAAAGACGAAGTGTGCCCCTCAAATGTACCCAGAAACACTCGCAAAGGGAGAGGGGAGGACTGGACACACAAGTATACCGTGCACATCATGTTTCCGCTCAAAACTGTATCCTGTTGTGACAGGAATATGCACAGTGATCATTCTTTATGTCTTAAACAGATTTTAAGTATCCGAATGTATCACGCTGCTTCTGTCTGTGAAGCAGCGACTGGAGAACAAAGATTTCCAAGCGAGTCTGGGGTTGCATGGACATGCTGTACAGTTCCTAGGACTTCGAACTTGTCTGGATAACTCGCGACATCTGGCTTGTAAATTATCTCATCTGTGTCTCGCAATGTGTGTGTGTGTGTGTGTGTGTGTGTGTGTGTGTGTGTGTGTGTGTGTGTGTGTGTGTGTGTGTATTAAAACAAGCAAAACAAGCCAGTCAAATGGAAAGTGGATTCATATTTGACGCTCTATAATATCAAGAAATTGATTTTTTTTTTTTTTGACGCCATGATCGATGGTCGACCTGCCAAGCATTTTGTGACCAACTCTGTTGGATTGTGTTTGAATAATTCTGTATCATAACTGTTTGCCCCACATATCATCCACCGATTCTCGTCTGCTTCGGCTTCCCTCTGCTCGCCTGAAAACTTCATGGCCAACGATCTTTCTCTTACCTGGCACCTGCTCTGTGGAATGGTCTGCCTTCTTCTCTGCGTAACACGGACTCTTTAAAGACTTTTAAAACCTCCCTGAAGACACATTTTTTCCCCTGGACTGATTAACGATATCCACTTATCTCTGTGCGCGAGTCTGCTTGTTGTGACGCGCTCGTGTGTCTGTCTGCGTGTGTGTGTGTGTGTGTGTGTGTGTGTGTGTGTGTGTGTGCGTGTGTGTGTGTGTGTGTGTGTGTGTGTTGATTTTCGTGTGTGTGTGTGTGTGTGTGTGTGTGTGTGTGTGTGTGTGTGTGTGTTTTGAGTCAGAATTAGTATTCTATCATGTTTCTGTAATATGCGCTTCGGGCTCTCGCGAGGTAAAGCGCTCTATAAATATCTTTTTACATTACATTGTATTACATGTCATGACTGTTATACTAGATGCCTTCAACTATTTCGCTAAGAAAACAGTGACTTTGCGCTTTCACATTCAAACAGTTAAAGACACATAACCCGTGCCAGTACTGCTTGCAGTGCCTGTTCATCTAGCACACATCGTCGTGCGTCGTGTGTCTCTTTCTAGTCGTCTTCTTCCCCCTTAACTCCTTGAATAGTCATTGAGGGGGCGCCACTCCGAGGAACTGTTCACCAGGTTCTTTCAGTTGTGTCGGTTCTGTCCCTTGAGCAATGTTACCAGTCCATCAGTTTTTTCTTTTTTGTTGTTGTTGTTGTTGTTGTTGTTCTCTCTCTCTCTCTCTCTCTCTCTCTCTCTCCTCTCTCTCTCTCTCTCTCTCTCTCTCTCTAACAGCTTCCTAAACAGGGCTGTTTAAGTAAGGCCGGCCATCGAGTCTTATTATTATGTGGCTATACAAACGTAGGTGTCTTTCCTTAACTAATGTCAGCAGATTTTTCCTATGGCACAGTGTGCTATTTGATGGTTTGACACATTTGTTCATCGATGACATGATCGTCGATCTGATGTTGAGTATCTGGCGGTAACATCTCATTCCCATGTCCCTTGGCTACCTATACGCAAAGCGCACTGGCTCCGATTTATGTTTTTTTTTTTTTTTTTTTTTTTTTTCTTGAGAAGCAAAAGTTGCTATCATTTTCATAACATCATGAACGTAACCTTTCTTTATTGTACATATCACTGACACACTGTAATATATTTACTGGTGGATTTAATGGATGTTTAGTTATACGTATCATGACAGCTTGATAACACCATTCTGACCAGATGATTGGATTTTTCGTTTAACATATGAGACTTTTAGTAAAGTCAGTTATGGCTTGAGCTACTAATTGTGCATATCATGCGATTGATGCCTTTGGCTATTTGCTGTATTTAATGAGCCTGTGTGATGTTCTGCTCAAAGCACCGCCTTTCACAAGTGTCAAACACCACACACACACACACACACACAGATGATGATGATGATGATAATCTTGATTTCCAAGGGTAACAGATAAGCAAACACATGCTTTTTTTCATCCGGCCCTTGCCCCGTTAAGGGACTAAGTATGACTAGCGACTAAGACTTACAAAACTTTTAACAAACACACATATCTTCACAACATTAAAAAGTTCATCCATTAAGGCGTAGATGACTTTAAAAGGAAAAAAGAAACGATTTAAACAACAAACAAGAATAAAGAAATGTATTACAAAGAAGAAAAGAATCGGCACACACAGATATGGAATAAGCGATCCTCCTATCGAAGAGGAGAGAGAGAGAGAGAGAGAGAGAGAGAGAGAGAGAGAGAGAGAGAGAGAGAGTTACATTCCTTTTGTAAAAAATTAACATACAACAAACTGCTAAGGATGATAATTAGACAATTACAATGCATCAATAATATCAACATTTGTACTTTCTTTTACATTTACATGATGTGGTTATAAGGCAAAACGAGAACGAAACAATCAGTTATCAGTAAGCAGCAATATTCCTAGCATCAATAATCATAACACTTATTATGATTATGAGAGAGAGAGAGAGAGAGAGAGAGAGAGAGAGAGAGAGAGAGAGAGGAGCAGTATCCCAAACAAGCTTTCGATGTTTTAGTCTATTAAAACACAGATGCATTTGTGTATCTATGTATGTATTATGTAGGCCTATGTATTGATGTATTTATACATGTGTGCTTGTTGTGTGTGTGTGTGTGTGTGTGTGTGTGTGTGTGTGTGTGTGTGTGTGTGTGCTCTCACTTGCCCCTTCTGCATGTTTGTTATATGAAAAAAAATGTAAATATGCCTTGGTTCATCTCCATCGCATAGCTCTCTCTGTCTCTGTCTCTCTCTATCACTCTGTCTCTCTCTCTCTCTGTCATGTGCTCGCGCCGTGTGTGTGTGTGTGTGTGTGTGTGTGTGTGTGTGTGTGTGTGTGTGTGTAAATGTATTTGGTTGTTCGTAAACTGGATCTCTGATGTTTGGTTGCCCTGTGGGGCTGTCCAGCCCACTACTTTATGAACCGTCCACTCCCAGGTCAGAGAGGTGTCCTAAGCCGCAGGATGACTATGGTCTTTGAGGGAAGCGTTCGTGAAGGCGACACGGCGAGCAAAGCCAGCTAGGTAATGGCAAGATTTCATGAACACGTTGTTCAGAGTTTTCACTTGTTGTGCAAGGTGATGTTGCTGGCTCCATAGTGGCAACATTTTAACGCATTAGGGATGGAAGTTTCGATAAGAGAACTCTCCTAATTGTTTTACCCTTACCCTTTCCTTGAACATGGCCTAACATAGCATTATCCTTATAAAACCTGGTTTTGAAACGAGGTGACTGTAGGCGGAAACTATTGAAAAAGAAAGGATATTAGTTCCGCAAGACAATACAAACAGATTACCGGACAAAACACGATGCATTTTGACTTCTTGGGTCTTCTTCAGGCAAAAACAAACAACATTTAGGACAATAAAAACGAAGAACGAGCGACCGCTTATCTTCTCATGTTTGGCGAAAAATGGGCGTTGAATGCTATTAAACCGTTTATACCTTATAGTACAGTGTGGGCGATGGAGTTGTCTTTTCTTGTGCACCATCGACAACAGTCGGATAAGAACGTCTGCTTGCTGTGGATTGGGCCGATGTTTAATGATCACTGTTTGAGAGCCTGCGTTTGAAAGCAGGACGTCTGCGCACAGTTCAGCGCAGGTCCTCCGTTCGTGATGTCGCACACAATTTTGTCATTTATTTGCAAAACCTGTTGCTAAACCTTCACCACCTTGATTTTTTTTTTTTTTTTTTTTTTTTTTTTTATAGGAAACACAATTTTCGTGCGAACTGATCTGATTTGATACTTATGTTTTGGCTTAATACCATGTGACCGTATTTTGGATAAGGCGCGAAGTGGAGAAAACATTTCAAGATTTCTGAATATGTATACGTACCGCTTTTATTTTTTGTTTCTATGACGTTCTTTGATTTGTAGGTCTACCTTACGTGAATGGCTCTCTCTCTCTCTCTCTCTCTTGCCTTGTTTATCCACTAGTGTCGCAAGTATTTCCGAGTATTGTCTCAATCGAGGTCCAGATCAACAACTACGTTTATAGAAACAAGCCAGGGAAATAAACAAGCGCCGTCTCGCGTCGTTTCTCCGAAAGCCCTCGCCACTTACTGTCTTGGTGGCAAGATAACCTAGCATTCTCTGCCGTTTAGAAATGCATCTCTGTTTCCTGGGGTTGTGTATATTCTTCTTTTGTCGGCTCGTGTGGAATGTCAACAAAGAAACTGTATCGCCGTTTCCCAGTCCCGGTACCATTCTTCCCTGTGGATGCCAAAGGTGGATTGGGGTGGGCAGTGGAGACAGGGGAAGAGATGGTAGGACTGGGCGGAAACATGCCTTTTGGGGTGGGCAGTGGAGACAGGGGAAGAGATGGTGGGACTGGGCGGAAACATGCCTTATGGGGTGGGCGGTGGAGACAGGGGAAGAGATGGTGGGACTGGGCGGAAACATGCCTTTTGGGGTGGGCGGTGGAGACAGGGGAAGAGATGGTGGGACTGGGCGGA
This sequence comes from Conus canariensis, assembly GCA_033310375.1. Lineage (NCBI taxonomy): Eukaryota > Metazoa > Mollusca > Gastropoda > Neogastropoda > Conidae > Conus > Conus canariensis. The sequence goes on along the minus strand of CM065718.1, from coordinate 61,023,015 downwards.
AACATGCCTTTTGGGGTGGGCAGTGGAGACAGGGGAAGAGATGGTGGGACTGGGCGGAAACATGCCTTTTGGGGTGGGCAGTGGAGACACGGGAAGAGATGGTGGGACTGGGCGGAAACATGCCTTTTGGGGTGGGCAGTGGAGACAGGGGAAGAGATGGTGGGACTGGGCGGAAACATGCCTTTTAGTTGTATGTGATATCCGCGACTTTTGAAATTTCTATTAAAAAAATTTCCTCCGTGTTCTCTTGCACTTCAACTCTGTGTGTGTGTATGTTTGTGTCACTCCCATCCCATCCGTCCCTTTTTTTTTTTTTTGTATTGTTCTTTAAAGAGGAAAAACCAAAAGGAGAGAGACTGACAAGACAAGACCAAATTCTTTATTAATGAGTATAATAGATAAGCACTGATGTGCTTTTTTACATCCAGTTCTCGCCCTGAGTAGGGTCAACAATGTAAATTAAAATGAGGCAATAGAAGAAGCATGTAAAAGTGGCTAGAACAAAAATTAGACACAGAATTTGTTTTTAAAAGTAAATGAGAGAGAGAAAGGGGGGGGGGGGGGGGAACGAGAGAGACGCAGGAGCGAAAGGAGTGCAGGGAAGGGCGAGAGAGAGAGAGAGAGAGAGAGGGGGGGGGGGGAGGGGGAGGGACGGAGAGGGAGAAAGAGGCGAGAATAGGGTGCAGGAAAGAGCATGTTTAGAATAGTCTGACAATCAAAAGATACCAAGGAGTTGCAAGACGATCGATTTTGAAGCACCAGGAAGGAAAAAAAACAAACACACACACACACTCACAACACACACACACACACAAATGGAGAAAAAAAATGCATAATGATAGCCCAGTCACCACGGGTACAAGGAGGAAAGGGGTGTCATATAGATAATAAATCAAGTCATTCCAGCAGAACTGTGAGATACAGAGAGAGAGAGGGAGAGACAGAGATAGACAGAGACAGAGAGTCACATAAGAATACAAGCATTACGACATAGTGTCGAGTGGGTAAGAGGTAGTAAGAAAACACACACACACACACACATACTCACATAAGACATACTTATTAAACAGAGTAGCATGTGCATTTCAAGTACAAAACACTTTCATAATAATCAGGTTCATACATAAGGTAAAGAGGGTGGTAGTGGTTGGTGGTGGATTTATGGCGGAGTATGCGAGTATTTGCACATAAGATGGATGAAATAATGGTGTTTGAAGGTTGATGTGCATTGGTGTTGCTTGGCTGACTCAGGGAGCGAGTTCCATTGACAGGAACCTGAATATGTTAAACTGGATTTTAATAAGTCATTCTAGGAACAGGGACATGTAGTTTGGGTAGAGTCCTTGAGGAATTAATTGAGAATCTGCGAACTAATGTTGAGGGTGCCTTCCCAGGCATAATTCTGTGCATTATGATCCCTTTGTTGTATTCTAATCTCAGACTTAAGGGGAGAATTTGAACCTTTTTATAGTCCGAGTCTAGGAGACTACTGTTTTTTAGGAGGACTAACTTGAGTGCTCGTTTATGTAGGCTTATGATTTGACATGAAAGCAAGACCATAATGGAGATGAAAAATGACAATATACAAGAGAGACAGACAGATAGAGAGAAGGTGTGAGACAGAGAGAGAGAGAGAGGAGAGAGAGAGAGAGAGAGTAAATGAAATCAAATCCTATCTCTCCCCCTTCAGACAGGGTTACTGAGTATCATGTGACTAAATGTACTAAATCCATGTTTGCATGATGTGAGTTGGGCAAAAAGATATGTTCTGACTGTACAGACTGGCACCCGACTCCTTCTTGTGTACCATTATAAGTTTCAGTTCATTACTTAGTGGAACTAAAAAGACTTGGTGCCTAAAACTGGGCAATGTACTGAAGATCCTGGAGAAACTGTAAGAGTCCATACCTTTTTACTTTCACTATTTGGAAGGTATGCAGTCAACATTTCATTGTAACTCATTCATCTAAACGAAACCACATGAATTACATTTTTTTTTTTCTGTCCAACCCCACCGTTCCACCCATGTCATACACACAAATGCACATATATTTGGTCATGTTTGTATATTGTCATTTCTCATCTCCGTTATGGTCTTGCTTTCATGTCAAGTCGTTTGTGTGAAAAGTACCTGTACATATCAATTAAGAAGAAATTACATAATTTAAAAAGAAAATTGTATTTCAAATTCTGCTCCACCCACCCCACTCCTTTCTCTACTCCTTCCTCTCTAACCTTCTTTCCACAATAAAGCTCTTTTCAAACTGACAGTTGTGTTGATTATTTCATTATATAAAGCAACACAGCATCATGCGTGGATGGAAAGGTGTGATGTGAAATATGGCAGTGTGATTCTTTAAGCATTCTCTCTCTCTCCTCTCTTACAGGCAAATAAACATGTGCACACAGACAATTCAAAGTCATAAAAATAGACTTGTTTTAATTCATAGTCTGACAGTTGAAGAAGGAAAAAAATCAGGTTTTTAATTTCACACACACACACACACACACACACACACACACACACACACACACACACACACACACAAAAGAGAAAAACAAAAAGAAAATCACAACTGAATATGACAAAAAGACCAAATGCACACAAACACACAAAATTCCAGATTGCAAAGTAGCACTCATTCTAATACACAATACAAAACAGAACAGTGAATGTTTTGACAAATATGCCACAACTTTTGGTTATCAAAAAACAACTCCCTAGATAGCTGTTGGCAGGAGAATGTAAATGCCAAACATCAGAAATTTCACACACAAATTCATCATTTCGTTTCATGACAAAATTGAGGATTTTGTGTTAAAAACAAAATATAGCATCAAAAAATAAATAAATAAATAATTTACACAACTGATCACTCTAAGAAAACATCACAACAGGAACTCATGTGCACCATGATGTCATAGACATCAATCAAAACACAAACATGTGATTGATCATCACTGCACACAATCAAATACATGGTTGCTCACCACTGCACACAATTCAAAAAGTGGTAGATCAGTATGTTACCAAGGCCAAAAGCTCCTCATGGCCTGGGTAATGTTCTCTTGGACTTCTGGTTTGAGCCTTTCATGGGAGGATATCCCCAATCCTCGCTCCCCTTCCCTCTTCCATCCACGCCCCTCCGTTTCACTGCTAGACCTCACATGGTAGGTTAAGTGTTAGGTTTTCACATCACTGGAGGTCATTTCAATGTTAAGCATTTTGCTCTAGAGTGAAAGGACACGTGGCAAGATGGAAGTCACCCCTGATAAAATTCTTTTTATCAATTAAGAGAAAAAAAAAATCTTTTTGTAAATTACAACAACAAATCACTCCAACAGGAAAACCAAAACACTATAATGCTGAACAATTAATTAAGTAGTGGGGGAAAACAAGTGGAGGTTAACAATTCTTCCATTATTACAGTAATGACTTGGCAAAGATTTGAAATAAAGAAATTGGGAAAATGTATATTATTATAAATATAAAAACCAAAACATGAAAGATACATACAGAAAGGATGCGGTAGATGTCTATAGCTCTTTTTTTCTCCTCATACTTTTATTTCTTAACTTTCTGTCTTCATTTCAACTTATGATTTGTTTTCAATAAAGAGGCAGGCACTTCAGCAGACAGAGAAAACAAAAAGAGTCTTTCAATCAAGAAAAAAAAATAACACAAGTTGGCCTTTTTAACAGTTAATAAGAAATATATAAAAACATATAACCATTAAATCAAATGGCAGTTTTCTGAGTGCTAAATCAGCAAAGGAGAAAACTAAAGGAACTAAATTCATGCACATAAACAAACACAGAACATAAAGATGTTGGGGGAAAAAACCCATACAACCCACCCTCCTTCTCCTATTCCCCTTTGAAGGAGAGAGAGAGAGATAGAGAGAGAGATTCTTCTTAATCCAAAACAAAGGTACACTCTTTGAAATGGAATGTCCTTTTTCATCTTACACACACACACACACACACACACACACACACCACACACACACAGAGCCATCCCCATCACCACTACCCTCCCAACAACACAAACACACACACACAACCAGTCCCTCACATCCTACACAAAATGTGGAGAAACATCTTTTCTTGGCCGCATAGTGCAACACATTATCTCCTCATCTGGACAAGTCTTTCTTGTCTCATTATAACAGGATCACACGAATATTAACAAGAAAAACACATCACACACACACACACACACACACACACACACACACACACACACACTTGTCTAATATCACTTAATGTGGAAAGACATTAAATTGAAGACAACAACAACAACAACAACACACACACACACACACACACACACACAAAGATAGTCTATTAAACACACAACAATAGTCCATCACTGTAATAGCTGTAAACGACAGCAAATTTCTGTGAAATGCGGCTTTGATAGGTTGAACCTTCATGCAGCTGTGGATTCAAGAGTAGGGATCAACACAATAAGCTGATGAGAGGAAGTGGAATGCAATCATTAAGTATGCGTGTGTGCATTCAAGCGCCCTTCTATGTGTGTGTGTGCATGTCTGTGTGTGTGTGTGTGTGTGTGCACGTGTATGCGTGTTTGAGTGTGTGTGTGTGTGTTTGAGTGTGAATGTGTGTGTGTGTGTGTGTGTGTGAGTGCATGTGTGTGACTGTAAGAACCAATGCACTTTTGCTTTCAAGCAACCTTCACACACACACACACGCACGCACCCACGCACGCACGCATACACACACACCTATGACCCCAAACCAAGCATAGTATTCTTAAAGTTTTAAATTACATGTCAATTTGCCAAAATTCCGTTTTTCTAATTTCTGTACATATTTTCCTATTCTAACTTGCTTTCATCCTTAATGTGACCTTTATCAATGTGACCTCTATGACAGCAGCACAACGAACAACATGAATGACCCAAACCCAACCCATTCGGACGACCACAAAAGTGCGCACAACAAGCTCACAGTGACTTCAGGGATCTATTACAGTCAATATGACCCAGATGTTCAAAAGTACGACAGGATCTGCCCCCAATCTTCAATTTAATCACACATTCTTCTTAGCTGATGACTAAATGAGATCAGAAATGCTGCAGAAGTGAAGACATTCACCATCATAGTCCATGTGCATATAATGTGGAGAAAACTGAACAGATCACAACTTTCCAGTTCCACTATAGAATTCTGGAATGAAACTACCCGTTTGTGAGCTCCTCTCCTCCACTTGAAAATGCTTTGACACAAAATGATAAACACTGGCACATCAACACCAGGCTACAGATTCCATCTGCCGGGTTTGACACTGAGCTGAAAATACAGTTGGTTCCAGCCAATAAACAAACACAAAAGGCTGGTAATCCCTCCCCAGTCCCATGCCACTTGCTTCAATTTGATCAGCTGGCAAACTCTAGCACTAACATTCACAACATTACTACTGCTAGGAAGAAAGGAAACGGTGCTATGATGTCTTTGTCAGTGATGCATGCTGAGTTGCATGAAACTTCTGTGATGTCACTGAACATTCACAAACACACACAGACACACACACGTACATGCATGCATGCACACAGATGCACATGTGCAAATTCAAGCGACAGAAACAGTAGTCTTGAGGAACTGGCAACAATGGTACCTTACAGCAACCTTCTTTTACAAGCCAATCCTGTCAAAATCCAAACAGTGATTGGTACCAGTAGCTTGATTTCTTTTAGCATATCCACTGGTTGAACAGTGGTTTACAACTGATTGTTTTGCACTCCCTTCATTACACTAATGATTATGATCTTCAGATTTATGAAGGAAACTAGGAACTCTTCAGATCATTAGTGGCTGCATAAATCATGATCTACTCACTATGAACTGGCATGGAAGACTTGTCACTCAAACAGTTTAATCCCACATTCTCCCCATTGATCATTTTTCTCATCAACACATCACCAGGGTATTAAGTAATCTGTAAACTGATATACACCTACTCATCAAAAAAGATAAAATAAAAAAGACGGTTACAAAGATGTTTAGAGGACAGTTCTTTCACTTATTTTTTTTCTTTTGTCGGATGTGACCTTGCTCAAGGTATTGTGGAAAGGATCAAAATCAGGGCTCCCCATATTCTGTGTGTGTGCATTACACACACAATGAAATCAAGGACACCAATAAAAGCCTCATCTGCGTGTTTGTACTCTCCTCTGGATGATCACAATGCTCTTTTGTCTGCTTCCCCATGTTGTGTCATCAAGAAATTTCAGGAGGTCCAAAACCATGCTGCCGACGTCATCTTCCACTCAACACCATTTGATCATGTTTCACCATGATTGTGATCTCTTCTCTGGCTTTCCCTTCAGCAAAGGATCTCCTATAAAGCTGCATCTCTCAGATTATAAATCTTTGAATCTTCTTGTATTCGGCATCTGACTGACCTGTTGCATTTGTATACCCAATTGTGTGAACTTCATTCTTCTTCCGTCTCTTTCATACTGTCTCTGTTCATGCTAAAACTTTTGGTCAGTGTTTCTTTGCCTGTCAGGTTCCTTTTAATTGAAACAATCTCCCACATCAACTCAGATACTCTGTCTCGCTGCCCTCTTTTAAACCAAACTTGAAAACTTCTTTTCCCGTCTGACTGATATAGACAACTATGTGCCAGCGTTGTTTTCAGGAGTATCATGTGTTTGGATGCCTCTGTTTATTCATCTGATCATAATTGCTTTTGTTTGAGAGGTGGGTAATGGGCAGAGATGGTGTGTGAGAGGGAGCGGCTGGATGGTGGTACGCATAGATGTGGCATATGGTTGTGACAGCAGGATGCGTTTTTATGTATTTATTGGTGTTCTGATTAATTCTGCTCATTGTCTGATCTATGTTCTTGCCCATGGCTAACATCAAGGGCATTCGGTTCATTAGGTGCATAAATGTTCTTAATAATGAAAATAACAACAATACAAACACAGTGAAATATCCAAGAAGGAAGAAAATCTGGAACACTAAATTCTCTCCAGTATATTCAAAGACACAGTAGATTTGAAACAATAACCCCCCCCCCCCACACCCACACATACACAGAGGAACATCGACAGAGGTAGTCTGTTCTCTCTGATGTGTTCAACAACATGGTAAAATCTGCAGTTCAGCTCACACTTTCAATGCAAGTCTCTTCACAGCAAGCCTCAGTTTTCAGTGTCAAGAGTTATTTTTGCCTAGCCAATCACATGGGGCCCTTTCAGGGTTGTCATCACAGAGAGAAAAAGTTCTGTCAGTGTTACAATCCAGTAAACCACTCGGGGTTCTTTGAGGGATACCACCACAAAGGCAGGAAAAATGTCCTCACCTAAAGTAGAAAAAAAAAATCTGATCTACAAAACATGTTCATCAATTAATAACAATATAGCTGAATTAACAACATAACTTTAGGCATGCTTCCCAATGACACAATAAACTCACTATATCTTTCGCACTTTTTCAAATTTTCTAATGAAATTTTGGGTGTTTGTCACAAACCCAATCAAATATCTGTTAGGAAGAAATGATAAGTCCCCTCATATTAACTATACACTTCCGATGATGTGTGTCGTGCAGGATCCACATTTAAAAAAGCAATAATCAAATACAACAGCATCTGAGTATCGGTCATGGGCAACACACACCAGTTAAACTTTAAACTCTTGAGGACAATTCTGACGTCTAGACTATGGGTCTTATATGACCCCACATCTTCCAAAAAGGAATACATACAGCAAAAACTCACAGGAAAGCCTATATGTAAACTGTATGGGTCACGGGCAACCCACACTGTCAAGAGAAGAAAGTCAAAAGCAACGCTGGGTAAAGGTTAACATAGTGGGGGAAAACAAAGAAAAAGGTGTGCTGACGCTGTTAGCTTCTCTGTTTTATTTTTCTTCACCGAAGATCTTTTTTTATAAAAAGTACAGCATGAAGAAGAAGAAGAAGAAGAAGAAGGAGAAGAAGTAGAAACTATACATATCACTTAATTGCAGCCGAAAATACATTTACAAAGCCGTATGTGCAAACAACGCTACATCATTCCAGCCAATATCTACTCTGAACAGTGCTGACATTTACTTACACTACCTTGCTGCCAGATTACATCTAACAAACAAAAAAAGCTGACATGTTACACATTGAAAGGAAGAAGTGTAAAGGCTTCCTAGAACAAAGCCAAGTGAAAGGGCAACAATGGTGAAACTAAACAAACAAAGCAGAAAAGAAAAAGAGGATGACAATAAAGAAAGATGAATACTTAGAAAAGGGGAGTCAAAATGGGTAACAAAAAGGGCAAATAACTAGAAAAAAAAAATTCCAGAGGGCAGGAATACGATTTACACTGAAAGACCCCCACAGCATCCCCACAGTGGCCTGCAGCTAACACCTACTACTACTCATAACTGGTGCTTTCTAGAAGAGAGAGAGACAGAGAGAGAGAGGGGGGGTGGAAAGAGAAAATGACAGAGAGAGAGAGAGAGAGAGAGAGAGAGAAGGAAAACGATAGTGAAATAATATCAGAGTATTGCACAAAAGTAACAAAACAAAGGTATACTGCCAGTCCCCCACCCCCTCACTCCGTCCACCACCACCCCACCTCCCACCTCACAGCACCCCTCCCCTGCTCAACAAAGCTGTTGGATTAGTATTCTGTCTCACAAACTGAGGAGAAGAACCAGACTTCCCTTTAAAATACTCTCTTAATAAAATAAACAAGCAGACAAACAAAACCTTTATGTGAAAACTCTGAACATACAAGAACATTGTAAAAAGAAAAAAATTCATAATAATAAAAAGCTGTGCTTCAGTTGCCAGAACCATCAAGATATTTTGTGTATTTATTGCTATTCTTTTTAGCACATGCATGTACGCATGTGTGTGTGTGTGTGTGTGTGTGTGTGTTGTGTGTGAATATGCGAGTTTATGTTTGCATCTGTGTGCTTGCTTGCACCCGCACACCCCTGTGTGTGCTTGAGTGCATACGTGTGTTTGTGCGTGCATGTGTGTTTGCATGTGTGCATGTGTCCTGTGTGTAGTTTGACTGAGTATGTGCATATATGTGATCCTCTGTGTGTGTGATTTTTCTATGTGTCTGTATACCTTCTTACTTCACACAACAATAAGTTGCAACAAAAAAGAATAAAAAGAAATGGAGGAAGCTCAATCCAATTTACTTTAACCAACTAAAAATAGTTAATCTATTGAAAATCACAACTGTTCATTGCATTTTTTTCATTCTGGACATAATGAAAAACACTATTGCCTTGAATTTGAAATTCAATGCACAAGAACATAAAAAGACGTACTCATGCCTGCATGCACATTCACACACCTGCATGCACACATACACAAACAGATGTATGTTTTTCTTATCTTGCCATCTGTTGCACTTCTAAGACACACACAAACACAAAAAGGACATTTCGAAATAGACACCATGACTCACCAGAACCGAACACAAACTATATTTCTAAAAGACTGGAAAAAAGAAATTAAAACAAAAAAATGGAAATCACTTTGAAGAAGCCTTTGTCTAGGTAATGCATCCATTTCATCTTTTGTGCAACAGAACCTCGCCTAAAACCAAAGAATTTTCACACACACACACACACACACACACACACACACACACACACACACACACATTTATACACACACACAGTTTTTGTAAGAATGAGGACTCTCAATGCCTGGCTGACGGCCAAGCTGTTCAAACAAGCAGCTGCTATGAGTAGCGATCAGTGTCACCGACTTGCAGGGTGGGAGGTAATGAGTTCGACTCTTACACGAGGCATTTATTTGCAGTATTTTTCAGCCCTGACCCAGAAGCGAGTGTGCTACTGAGCTGAAATGGGAAGTATGGAACCACAGACAACAGCTTCATTTGCTTCATGGATCTATTTATTACAGTGTTAGTCAAACTTCAAGATCACATTGCATGTGTGTTTATCCTTCCAGGCTGGCCAGCACTACGATTATGAAAGGAAGCATAAAGAACAGCACTGTCATGCAGTTTCTGAGTAGGACGGAATTTCTTGGACTCATCCTAAATCCTTGGACTTGTTCTAAACAAAGATAAAGGTGTGAAATTCTGTGGCCCTTCATGGCCTGCTCCAAGTTGTAATGATCTCAGTTTCCATTCCCTCTCCATGTCCATACCTTTGGTGAGTTTGTGTCGAAGTTGTTGACTGTATCAGCAAGTTGATGGGAACTGTCACTGGGTGGCACCCTCTGGACAGAAATGCTCACCCCATACTGGCTTCGCAACAAAGAATTATGGTTGTCAGTACGAGGCTTGGTAATGTGGTACTCCACGTATGTCGGATCAGGACAGGCAACAGGAACACCACCAAAATGGCTTAGCAGTAGTACAGTGTCTCCTCTGGTGGGAGGCCTCGTAATCAATTGATACGGATTGTTCCCTGGGGACTGGTGGTGCCAGGGTCATGACAGCACAAACCTGGGAGTGCTTGTATTTGGATAATAAGAATGAGCAAGGAAGGAGTACAGCCACTGGCTTGTGCAGACAATGACATAGCAACATTCTGGTGTGCGCAGACAATGACATAGCCGCGAACAAAAAGAAAGGAAAGAAAACTGTTCAAACTGGTGAAATGCAATGTTCGCAGCTTTGAGATCTGGAAGCTGTTTCACAGCTTCACTATAGATCGGAGCTACATTGTGTCAGGTCTGACTACAGATAGGTCAGTTTTGTTCTACTTGAATTTGTTGAAATATGTATATCAAAAGAGGAAGAACATAAACCAAGAGCACTAAAATATGTTGACTTTGAACACTCTTATGCTTGAAGTATTAAACAGTCCATGAAACAACTTTTTTAGAATCAGTTCATCGTTCTTCAATTTTCAAAAAGACATCCCTTTAAGTTGCATAGCTACTTCACAATCTTGATAACAACTGACAAAAAACAGAAGAGGCTCAGTTCACACTGCTTGTGTGTATACTAAAAAAAAAAAAGTCATGAAAAGATGAGGTAATACGATCCACCTCTTGACAGACCATTTTTCAACTCCCCTAAAATAATTATGTCAGGTTTTAAAACCTTTCACATCAATTCTATCAAAACCTTACTGTTCCAGTTTGACCTGATCAGCTCTAAGCCATTCAAAACATACGACCAAAACAGTCACCCATTGATATCCCACAGACAGTAACAACTTTTCAGCGAACATACTATATATCACATCTTGAGAAAGCAAGAACATGATCACATCACAAAACTTTCAAGCACTAAACATCCCTAGGGTAGATCCAGCAGTTCGTTGGTCGAGTACAGTCCCTGCGTGATGTCATAGATCACCTTGAGCTGACCAATCAGCATCTCAATCTTGGACATGCCTTCAGGGGAGTTCTCCACCTTCATCTTGACCAGCATGCTGTCGCGATCGGGCAGCATGTACATGGCCACGTGCACCGCCTTCTTGATCACCCAGGGGTGGAACTTGGCCAGCGTGTCGTCGTACGCCTTGGTTGCGTCCTTGGAGAACTTGTCAGGGGTATCCGGTTTCTGGATCTTGATCAGCAGCTCGGCGATGAACTCGAGGGCGTGGTGGAGGCGGAGCAATGTGCGGCAGCCAGAGGCCTTTTTCTTCTGGATGGTGAGGTCGTTGTCCACCTCGTAC
>CM065718.1:60998864-61006364 GCA_033310375.1 Conus canariensis | reverse complement strand
ACTCAAAATCGTGTGTTCGTGTTCAAAATCGTGTGATCGCAGGAACCGAGAGTAGGACAATTCAAATCCATATAAAACTACTACAGAATACATGAAGATTGGCCTAAGGGAAGCAACTGCAAAAAACCCCAAAGCTGTCCCTGAAACGAGATTTACTGCCCTTTGATAAAAGGTGGTATGATTTAAAAATTGTCAAACTCTGTCGGAAGTACACATCCGACATGCCTTCAAGCAATGTGAACAGTGTCGGAAACCCGCTTCCGACAAGACTCGATTGAGTTATGGCCATAGACTTCCCCGAAGCTGGAGTATGGTTGCCTTAATGGCTGTTTAAAAGACGGTCATACACACAAAACTCCACTCCCTTTGTTGGGTAGATGGGATTAATCTTTGCTTGTCTATACTGGGAGTGTCCGCAGGAGTATCAGCCTGTGTATGCAGAAAAAAGGGGGAAAAAAGGCCATAGAGAGCAGTGAACTATTAGAGATCCACCATGTCCAAAGCAGGGCATTATGGAAACATAGCCCATCCTTCTCTGACCACTGCCTTAATCTTCCATGACTTGAATCAGGTAGCCATTTACTGCTGCTGGACAGACACTGAGACAGGGTTTTAAAGCCATAAAAGTCTGATCCTACCAGGTCGAGTCAAACTCATGACCGTCAGGTCAATAAGCAGACACTCTGTTTGACTACCTACCCCCTCTCCCTCCTCCTCCCCGTATCACATATTGTCGGTTTATGTATAGCTGATACATCCATTCTGCATCAATACACAAACTAACTGGGAATGCAATCAGCATGACACAGACCTGTTCATCCCAAGACTACTGTCGGGGTACTTTTCCACAAAGATAAGTGTATTTTGTACAAAGTGTATGTACAAATCTTCCACCATTTCTGCGAAACTCTGTCTGTGTGTGTGTGCGTGCGTGCGTGCATGTGTGTGTGCATGCATGCGTGTGTGTGTGACGGCAAATAATTTTTTCAAAATGTGCAACAGGGATAAATCTGGGGAACAGCACCTTGGAATTAACTGTACTTAGCATCCCCTCACTATCTCCCCCTCCCCCCATACATGATTGCTACTCAACTTTGTGTGTTTGCTACACTTTACACAGATCAGTCATGTTACATACTTACAGTTAAACTGACTTGACTATGTGGATAACACACTTATACTGACTTGCAAGTATCCCATGTTATGTGGATTGGGTTAACTAATTTGCATACTGACTTGGGTTGGGAGGGTGGCAGTAGGGAAGCCTTTAAATCCCAAAAGGTGTATGTAGTTAGCAGCAGCTAAAATTTTTTAAGTGAGAAATGATTTACTTAAAAAAAAATTCTTATACAACTTTAAAAAACTAACATTTCACACACAAAAAAAAACTAAGTGAATATCTTTATTAGGTCTGAAGTTACGGCCGTTTAAAGATCTATACAGGGTGGCAAAAATGATTCCGATAGTGAAATATGGCCCATTTTCAGCCACTCCAAAATCACATGTTGGTTTCACGGGCAAAGCCAGTCTTAATACATCCAATACCAGGAAAAGCTGTGTTCCAAATTTCAAGCTATGTTTCCTTTATTTAAAAAAGTATACATTAAGTGTCAAAGACTGAAAAAATCATGATTTAAAAATGGTTAAAATTGAACTGAGAGCGACGTTGAGGGCACTACAACTTCAGAACAATAGCATTGAAGAGTGTCAGTATTTGCAATTTGACTCTCCTCTATAGATATGTGTTACTGCACTAATTTTTTCTCACTGATCTGAGTTCATTTTCATGGTAAAAACAGTCTTCAAACTTCAGATAAATACCATTATATGTGATTGCATTCATCTGTGTCTGTAATTTTTCATCAGAAAAGTCCATGCCATGATTGAAAAGAAATGGATTTTTCTTTTTTCTGTTTTTTTCTCTTTGCATTTCTTGGTTGGCTGGTATGAGCCTACTGACTTATTAAAAAAAAGTTATCAACACTGTAAGCTGTAGTCCATGGTCTGACGAGAAACTCGACTGGTAGATTTTTTGTCTTTGCACATAATTATGTTAAGAGACAGAAACAGTGAGAGAGAGACAGAGACAAGAGAGAGAGAGAGAGAGAGAGAGAGAGGGAGGGGGGGGGAGGGAGCCCTATGTTGCATAAAGGGGCATGCCTTGATCAGCAGCCATCTTTTTGTTGCAAACAGTTAAGTACTTCAATTTGCTAATGTTCAATTTTGCACTGTCAGTCAGTCTAGTTCATTTCAAATAATTTTTCATGAGTTGTGCTAGAGTTAAAAGCACTCATAGTGTCAGTCTAACAGAAACAACAAATGAAGTCTGCATCAAGTCAAACAATACTGCATCAAGATCCATAATACTTTGACTTCAGATGTTTAATACAACTTCATGCTCTTTATCAGAAAAAGATTTCATCTTTGCAAACATCTAATATGACAATAAGAGACCTACATGTATGTTTTTGCTCTCTACTCAAGCAGTCACCTAAACATGGCATCATCCGGCTACATGGTAATGTAATGTAACCAAGGGTTTAAATGCACCTTGGGCTGTTAGTTTTATGGACATTCTGATGCAAATTTGCACTAAATGAAATGAAAATACTCAAGTGCAATTTCACTTCAAAACGAAATCAAAGAAAGCAAGCATGAGTCACTGAATCAGTCACACACACACACACACACACACACACACACACACACACACACACAAATAAGATAGAACACAGAGAACACACCACAAACATCACCACTCCACGGAGACAACAACAAAAAAGGTGCCAAGACCCGAGGTCTTCGACACAGCAGCTGAATGAAGTCATTGTGAGTACTAGACACTATCCGATACCATAAAACACACACACACACACACACACACACACACACACACACACACACACACACACACGCACGCACGCACCAGTGACAGTAATCACTGATTCACTTTTCCATTCCCTTCCTCCTTGTCATTTCTTGGTTCATGTTGAAAGTAAGGAGAAGTCATCACTCACTGGAAGTTTAAACAGCGGCTAACATCACTTTAATGTCTGATTTAGTTGCATTACACTGTATGCCTATTCACACTGAGTGGGTTGTCCACTTCCACAAAGATAGCTCTAATGAAATTTTCCAAACATCCATATCAACTGACTGTTCATGTTTGCAGCATGCAACAATGAGTTTGGCTCATGCAGTTTGTTTCAGTCAAAATCAAAGTGCACAAAAGTCGGATGACACACTGCGTGATACTGACTCAACAAAATTCTGCATACAGCATAACTGGCAAGTTGGATGACATAATCCTTGAACTCCAACTTTTTTTTTTCCCAATGTTAAGACTTATTTTGTTGTGATCATCCTGCCAATAATTGTTTTTACATCACAGCATCCCTTTGCCTCTTTTGTCAAATGCCTTGCAAAGGTGTGTGTGTGTGTGTGTGTGTGTGTGTGTGTGTGTGTGTGTGTGTGTGTGTGTGTGTGTGCATGCGCGCGCAGTTGTTTTCCCTCACTATTAAATTGTTCAGCATTATATATATATATATTTCTTTTCTGCCAAAATGAAAAACCTCAAGGGCGCACACATTTTCCCTGGTTCAAACTAATCACTGCATCAATGGTGACGAATTGTGTTGCTGGTTAAGATGCATGGACAAGTCTTAACCTCCCATATCATGGATCAATGGGTGAGTTAAGGCTCTTTTCAGCTGATCACAAAAATATCTCATTTCTCTATACTGTTTGAGGCTCAAACTTTACCCATGTCAGAAAACATGCAAGAAAATCTTATTCTTTGAGGCTAAGGACACTCGTCATACTGACAACTCACTAAAACTGTGATCGATGTCAACGACGCAACTAGTTTCTCAGTGGCTTTTCTGAACAATTACAAGATGTTCTCAAGCGTTTTCTGATACGAATAGTTTCAACTTTCAAAGTTCAAACAGGTTACAGATGAGTTCAACACTGCGACAGGTCTATGCGATTATACATTTACTGTGAACACTATATTACATTATACGATCGGTAACTCTCATTCCTGTGAGTGTCAACTGTCATACCACCGACGATTCTGTCTGCTTTTGATGACTCAAAACAATTATCCGTGGACACAAAGTTCAAATAGACAAAAAAAACACGAAAACCAAACTCACTTGCATAGTTCTTCGTAAGCGTCGCAGTAAAACTCAATAGATACTTCATCATTTTCGTCTTTTTTACAGGTCTGAAACAGCTTTAACACTTTTTCTGCATCAAAATCGGACTCTGATTTGCCGGTGTCTCCCTTAGCCGCCATGATTGTTGTCCCGAGATGAAACTATTGGAGCTAGATTATTGGACAGAAATGACGCTGTCCCGTTAGCAACGAAATACTTGCGCAAGTGCATTAGGCCTAGTACTACATGGTTTGGCAGGCAACATCAGGATCAGGATCAGGATTTGGGGCGTTGCATTAAAACAACTTAGCCTTATTAGGCTTTTTACGCCCCTTCTGTGTATATATATATACTTTCCGCGGTCACTGAGAAGAAACAATCAGGTTTCGAAATACCGGTATCTGACCAGGAGTTACATGTTAGTGAGTTTCCTCCCCATTGGACAGTGTCTCTTCCTTGGAGACTATAAGCTTGCTGAAGACTCATTTGAGAAGCATTTATTATTACCCTCTCAAGCACATACTGTTAGTTAGGCAGAATTAACTGCCACTGCAGATATAAATGCTTATCTCCCCCTATTTAGTCTGTAATCGCGGACACACTGGAGGCGGTTGAGCTGGTGGGAGTGTGATCTTCTGTCACGTGAGGTTACAGCCCTAAGTTTTGGTTTTCTATTACACAGAAGAGCTTTTTCAAAGTCCATATGTGTCAAGCCATGCCTGATCTTGTAAAGCATAGCGAGCCGTGCGATCTTTCTCTTTCTCCGGCTCTGTAAAGGTGTCCAGCCTAGTTCGCTGAGCATTTGTTGGACACTTGCATATTTTGTGGGACCTGTTGTAAACGAAGCGGGCTGCTTTTCTTTGCACTGCTTCGATGGTGGTGATATGCTCGTTTGTGTAGGGGTCCCAAACAGTACTTGCATATTCCAAGACTGGGCGCACCAGAGCTTTACATGCGGTCTCTTTGATGTGACGGGTGCTGATCTTCAGGTTGCACCTCAAGAAGCCGAGGGTCTTGTTGGCTTTGTTGGTGATGTTGTTTATGTGGAGGTCCCATCTTAGATCTTGAGAGATGGTAACCCCCAGGTACTTGGTCGAGGTGACATTTGCCAACGTCTGCTATGTAGACGATAGCCTGGGACAGTAAGTTTTTTCTTACGTTGGGTCTGATGACTGAAAGAGTGGTACATTTGCCAGGATGGAAAGCCATGTCCCAACTTTTCCCACTTTTCAAGTTTTTGTAGATCATGTTGCATGCAGATCGCTTTGGTCTTGGCTTGATGTTATTAGCCGGTAGACAGTTGTGTCATCCGCGAAGATATTTTCGGGCAAGTCGTTTATGTAGGCGAGGAATAGACTCGATCCTAAAACGGAGCTCTGAGGTACTCCTGACTTGACACTGACAAAGTCTGATCTGGTTCCACCAACCACAACTGCCTGTCTGCGATCTTGCAAGAATCCACCAATCCACCTGCTGACATGGCCCCGGACTCCATACTGATGTAGCTTGTGGAGGAAGAGCGAGTGGTTCACCTTATCAAAAGCCTTGGCAACATCCATGATGATAATATCTGTTTTACCGCATTCTTCCATCGTCTCTGTCAGCTCTTCCATAAATTCCAAGAGTTGCGTCTCGCAAGATCTTTCTCTGCAGAAACCATGTTGACGTGGGGAAAGGATCTTGTTACTCTCTAGGTGGTTCATGAGAGCCCTGACAATAATGTGCTCCATGATCTTGCAAGGCACACTTGTCAGAGAGACTGGTCTGTAGTTGGCTGGATCATAGTGCTCCCCTTTCTTGAAAACTGGAGCGATATTTGCTGGTCTCCAGTCTTCGGGTACAACTCCGGTATTGATGGAGGATTGGAATAAGCGAGTCAGTATGGGCACAACTTCAGTTGCAAGGGTCTTCAGTACCCTGAGCATGATCTGATCGGGTCCGCAGGCTTTGTGTGGATTTAATCCTTTGATCAGCTTTAGGACACCATTCTTCGAAAATCTGGATACTGGACAGCTCAGGATAGTCAGCATCTCTCATCTGGCATTTCTCTTGAAACTCCTCCCTCGTGTAGGTTTTTCCTTCAGTGAACACAGACTGAAACTGTTTATTCAGAGTTTCCGCTTGATCCTTCGGCTCTGAAATCAGTCTGCCGTTCACTTTAAGAGGGGAAACACCTACTTTTGCTGTCCTCTGATGCTTAATGTAGGTCCAGAACCTTTTAAGTGAAGGAGTGATTTATCCATCAAATTCATATTTTATTTTAGTCATTAACGATAGTTATTCAGAACCACATACACGCCCGGCCAACTTGTTATGTGTGTGTCTGTGTGTAAAAATATTTTTTCTGTGTGTGTATGTGTGTGTGTGTGGTGCTGCGTGTGTGTGTGGTGTGTGTGTGTGTGTGTGTGTGTTTTGTGTGTGTGGAGAGAGAGAGAGAGAGAGAGAGAGAGAGAGAGAGAGAGGATACTTTGTTATCTGCTACAATAAACTGGCAGCTCGCACCATAAATTCATTACATGGGAAGTAAGCTTGAATTTTTAATTGTAATTTTCCCCATTTTTCGTGGAACTTTGGTGTTAGTTGATTAAATTCAGTTACACAAGAGAAATCGGATTTTGCAATAAAAGGCATGACGTACAATCTATATGAAGTCATCAAATTATGATTCCGGACAGCGGTAAAACGTTGCACATTTGTAATGGAATGTTTTACCAAATTTTTTTTTTTTAATCACGAGGGTTATGTGAGAACGCCTAACAGTTAGGGTCTCTCTGCCTTTGACATAAAAGCAATGAGATTACCACACATTGAAATCAGATCATATTGTTTCAGTGTAACGTGGGAGTTTATCTGTAGAGGTTCGTGCCTCACTGAGCCATAGACCCGATCGAGTCACAGCTGTTCCCAAGTTGTCATCCTGCAGTTGCCACTCGGACATAGTTTTATACCCCTCGCCTATGAACTCACAAGCTTCAAGACAGAAACAAGAAACAGTCTTGTTGAGTAGGTTTTTTTTTTAAACTCATCACTAAAGACAGTTATCAAGACCTTCAAACAGCACCAACAAACACAATGATGATTATATGAACATATGCCATTGTCTAGAGTGTTCATTGTTTGTCAGGACTTCGATGTTGAATGGTGCTCACAGAAAAAAAAAAAAAAACCAACAAAAATCAAAACAAAACAAAACAAAAGAACACTTTTATGTTGAACACATTAGAAATGACAACCGTTTAGATATTTAGAAAGAAAGGGAGAGAAAATCTTTACATTTCTTTTTTCAGGCTATTGACTTTTCTTCTGTAGCGACTGCTAAGGGAAAATTGAATACTTGTCA
>CM065718.1:60991364-60993864 GCA_033310375.1 Conus canariensis | reverse complement strand
GTTATTGTTGCTGTTTTGTTTGTTGTAAACTAGCGAATTTCCAAAGTGGAAGGCAACAGGATGGGGAGGGGGGGGGGGGGGGGGGGGGGGGCAGAGGGTGATGGAAGGTGAGCTACTGACTGGTTTGGACGAGGGTTTGACCTGTACATGGGTCATTCCAATAGCATATAGATTCGGGACACGATCCTGAACACCTAATTAATATCAGTACGGCATCGGGAGCTGTGGGTCTGATTAATATTGTGGGTGTCATATGTTGCCTTTATTACCTTTGGAGGGCGGGATGGGACGAGTGGGGGGGGGGGGGGGAGGGGGGGGAGACAGACCGAAGAACAGAGTTTATTGTGGTACATTGTATTGTGCTGTGTTTTGGTATATTGTATTCTGTTGTCTTCTGTTGTATTCGTGTGTTGTGTTGCTCTGAATTGTGTTGTAGGCCACTGGAGGTACTCGCAGTTTCAATAGTAAAAACTTTGGGGTCGGTTCGAATGGCTACTCAGTTCATTTTGCAAATTACAGGTTCGAAACACTATGACATGTACTTTCCTACTGTCAAACGTCGACTTCAGTTTATTCTTTAAGTGGACATCTACTCAATCATATCCGACAGGAAATAGTTCCATGCGCAGAGTGCATGCCTGTCATGTAGTCTCTGACCACGGGCACTCTTCACAGCATCACCCAATCATCCTCATCCTACATGATCATCACGAAAAGTCCAAAATTCTGTGGCCCTGCATACCCTGGACTTGTGGTGTCATGCATTCCGATTTCATCTTCGTTCCAAGTGAGATCGTGTCGGTGTCGTCAGTATGCTCATTGACCAGTTCACAGGGACGGTCACGGAACGGACGTGGTGACGCCCTTTGGAGAAGACCGCTCAGTCATTCTGCTGGCTTCTTAACTAAGGAAACTAATTTAAGAGACTTTACCGTTCCACCGAACGAAAGAGACAAAGTACAAGACAAAACACGACGCGTTTCGACCTCTTTGGTTTCTTCTTCTTCAAGCAAGACAACAACATTCACGACGATGAAAACGACGAACGAACAATCATTTATCTCCTCAAATTGAGCGAAACGCGTCGTGTTTTGTCTTGCAATTTGTTTGTCTCTCTGACTGGAGGAACGAAAGATCTTCTCTTGACTTTATTCAAGTTTTGCTTGCAGTCACCTCACCTCGAGATAAACAATTCATGTCGTCATAAGGGAGGTAAGAAGGTGGTGTCCTGCCTATGTTAGATCAAAACAGGCGCTTCATTACACCACGGATGTGAAGTGCAAAGTCTGCCCTGGTGGTTTGCCTCATTACGACCTGATTGCTCCCTGTGGCCTGCTTGCACTGAGGCTACGACAGAATGATTCAGGGTGTGGCTACGCACTGGGGAGCTGGTATAGGAGGGCAAGGAAGACGAGACAGGACAGGGGTCGGAATAGCTCAGTTGGTAGAACGCTGGACTCGTGATCCTGGGGTTGCGGGTTCGAATTTCGTACAGGGGGGATTTTTCCCTCGGAGTTAACATTGGTTCTGACTCCATTCCCCATACAGTCCTTCGCATGAGACTATAAGCCGAGGTTCCGTGTGTGAACGCACGCACATCATCTTGCACACGCGCAAAATCCCATCACCAACTTTCGGAAGAGAAGGCCAGTTTGGCCGTTGGTATGGATGACACGGTACACATAGCATACACCTTCCCGAAGATGGAGAGTATGGCTGCCTTAATGGCGGGATAAAAAAAACGGTCATACACACAAAACTCCACTGCCTGTCTATACAGGCAGTGTCCGCAGGAGTATCAGCCTGCGTACGCAGAAAGAAAGAAAGAAAGACGGGACAGAAAGGTAAAGCTAGGCTGGGGACAGTGACGTGGGAGTGGGTGAAAAAGGCTGGTTTGTCCATTTTGTTGATCAGCTATTTCTCTGAGTAGGATATCCAAGATGGCGACCCACAAGCTTGATGGCGTGATTCAACAAAAATTGAGAATAAATGTTCTAAACAAGTAATTTTAAAGAAAGTGTCACTTTTGTTTAAATCATCTTTTGGATGTAAGTTCTATCTGAAACAAAAAATCCAGCTGGTACCGTTTGAAGAGGTTACTGAATTAATTTTTCATTGATATGAATTCATTGCATTGTATAATTCAACTTGCTCATCTCAACGAATTTGAGACTGCTTGTCCTTTTGGTAGAAGTTGTCGACTTAATACGATTTACCTCTTTTTCTCGTCTTTTTCTCTGAGGGTTTATTTTTGATTGCCTACCGATATCAATACATTTCGACAGACTTTGTTAGAAACAGCTATATTACAGTATGTTCTTTCGCGCTGAAGTACATTATATGACAGAATATTGTCTTCCATTCCTCCTCGGTAGGAGAGGGTGATCACAAAAGAGAACTCGGGTCCACCTTACCTCCTCCATCCTCCTCTTTCTCCGCCCAGTCTCACCCCCTTCTCTACTTCCCCACCTACATCACCTTCGCTTGCAGGGATGCCAGG
>CM065718.1:60978864-60983864 GCA_033310375.1 Conus canariensis | reverse complement strand
TCAACATCTACCTCTGATACATGTTCCATCTTGAACTTACTGCTCTACATCTACCTCTGATACATGTTCCATCTTGAACTTACTGCTACATCTACCTCTGATACATGTTCCATCCTGAACTTACTGTTCTCAACATCTACTCTGATACATGTTCCATCCTGAACTTACTGCTCAACATCTACCTCTGATACATGTTCCATCTCGAACTTACTGCTCTAACATCTACCTCTGATACATGTTCCATCCTGAACTTACTGCTCATACATCTACCTCTGATACATGTTCCATCCGAACTTACTGCTCTACATCTACCTTGATACATGTTCCATCCTGAACTTACTGTTCATACATATACCTCTGATACATGTTCCATCCTGAACTTACTGCTCCACATCTACCTCTGATACATGTTCCATCCTGACCTTACTGCTCAACATCTACCTCTGATACATGTTCCATCCTGAACTTACTGCTCTACATCTACCTCTGATACATGTTCCATCCTGAACTTACTGCTCTACATCTACCTCTGATACATGTTCCATCCTGAACTTACTGCTCAACATCTACCTCTGATACATGTTCCATCCTGAACTTACTGCTCAACATCTACCTCTGATACATGTTCCATCCTGAACTTACTGCTCAACATCTACCTCTGATACATGTTCCATCTGAACTTACTGCTCAACATCTACCTCTGATACATGTTTCATCCCGAACTTACTGTCAACATCTACCTCTGATACATGTTCATCCGAACTTACTGCTCAACATCTACCTCTGATACATGTTTCATCCGAACTTACTGCTCAACATCTACCTCTGATACATGTTCCATCTCGAACTTACTGCTCAACATCTACCTCTGATACATGTTCCATCCTGAACTTACTGCTCAACATCTACCTCTGATACATGTTCCATCCTGAACTTACTGCTCAACATCTACCTCTGATACATGTTCCATTCGAACTTACTGCTCTACATCTACCTCTGATACATGTTCCATCCTGAACTTACTGCTCAACATCTACCTCTGATACATGTTCCATCCTGAACTTACTGCTCAACATCTACCTCTGATACATGTTCCATCCGAACTTACTGCTCAACATCTACCTCTGATACATGTTCCATCCAACGTATGCTTACATCTACTCTGATACATGTTCATCCCGAATTCTGCTCTACATCTACTCGATACATGTTCCATCCCGAAATAACTGCTCTACATCTACCTCTGATACATGTTTCATCCTGAACTTACTGCTCTACATCTACCTCTGATACATGTTCCATCCTGAACTTACTGCTCTACATCTACCTCTGATACATGTTCCATCCCGAACTTACTGCTCTACATCTACCTCTGATACATGTTCCATCCCGAACTTACTGCTCTACATCTACCTCTGATACATGTTCCATCCTGAACTTACTGCTCATACATCTACCTCTGATACATGTTCCATCTCGAACTTACTGCTCTACATCTACCTCTGATACATGTTCCATCCTGAACTTACTGTTCTACATCTATCTCTGATACATGCTCCATCCTGAACTTACTGCTCAACATCTACCTCTGATACATGTTCCATCTCGAACTTACTGCTCAACATCTACCTCTGATACATGTTCCATCCGAACTTACTGCTCAACATCTACTCTGATACATGTTCCATCCTGAACTTACTGCTCAACATCTACCTCTGATACATGTTTCATCCCGAACTTACTGCTCAACATCTACCTCTGATACATGTTTCATCCCGAACTTACTGCTCAACATCTACCTCTGATACATGTTCCATCTCGAACTTACTGCTCAACATCTACCTCTGATACATGTTCCATCCTGAACTTACTGCTCAACATCTACCTCTGATACATGTTCCATCCTGAACTTACTGCTCAACATCTACCTCTGATACATGTTCCATCCTGAACTTACTGCTCTACATCTACCTCTGATACATATTCCATCCTGAACTTACTGCTCTACATCTACCTCTGATACATGTTCCATCCTGAACTTACTGCTCAACATCTACCTCTGATACATGTTCCAATCCGAACTTACTGCTCAACATCTACCTCTGATACATGTTCCATCCCGAACGTACTGCTCTACATCTACCTCTGATACATGTTCCATCCCGAACTTACTGCTCAACATCTACCTCTGATACATGTTCCATCCTGAAATAACTGCTCTACATCTACCTCTGATACATGTTCCATCCTGAACTTACTGCTCAACATCTACCTCTGATACATGTTCCATCCTGAACTTACTGCTCTACATCTACCTCTGATACATGTTCCATCCCGAACTTACTGCTCTACATCTACCTCTGATACATGTTCCATCCCGAACTTACTGCTCTACATCTACCTCTGATACATGTTCCATCCTGAACTTACTGCTCTACATCTACCTCTGATACATGTTCCATCTCAAACTTACTGCTCTAACATCTACCTCTGATACATGTTCCATCCTGAACTTACTGTTCTACATCTATCTCTGATACATGTTCCATCCTGAACTTACTGCTCTACATCTACCTCTGATACATGTTCCATCTGGAACTTACTGCTCAACATCTACCTCTGATACATGTTCCATCCTGAACTTACTGTTCTACATCTATCTCTGATACATGTTCCATCCTGAACTTACTGCTCTACATCTACCTCTGATACATGTTCCATCTGGAACTTACTGCTCAACATCTACCTCTGATACATGTTCCATCCGAACTTACTGCTCAACATCTACCTCTGATACATGTTCCATCCTGAACTTACTGCTCTACATCTGCCTCTGATACATGTTCCATCCTGAACTTACTGCTCAACATCTACCTCTGATACATGTTCCATCCCGAACTTACTGCTCAACATCTACCTCTGATACATGTTCCATCCTGAACTTACTGCTCAACATCTACCTCTGATACATGTTCCATCCTGAACTTACTGCTCAACATCTACCTCTGATACATGTTCCATCCTGAACGTACTGCTCAACATCTACCTCTGATACATGTTCCATCCCGAACTTACTGCTCAACATCTAACTCTGATACATGTTCCATCCTGAACTTACTGCTCAACATCTACCTCTGATACATGTTCCATCCTGAACTTACTGCTCAACATCTACCTCTGATACATGTTTCATCCTGAACTTACTGCTCTACATCTACCTCTGATACATGTTCCATCCCGAACTTACTGCTCAACATCTACCTCTGATACATGTTCCATCCCGAACTTACTGCTCAACATCTACCTCTGACACATGTTCCATCCTGAACTTACTGCTCAACATCTACCTCTGATACATGTTCCATCCTGAACTTACTGCTCTACATCTACCTCTGATACATGTTCCATCCCGAACTTACTGCTCAACATCTACCTCTGATACATGTCTGAACTTACTGCTCAACATCTACCTCTAATACATGTTTCATCCCGAACTTACTGCTCAACATCTACCTCTGATACATGTTCCATCCGGAACTTACTGCTCTACATCTACCTCTGATACATGTTCCATCCTGAACTTACTGCTCTACATCTACCTTTGATACATGTTCCATCCTGAACTTACTGCTCAACATCTACCTCTGATACATGTTCCATCCTGAACTTACTGCTCAACATCTGCCTCTGATACATGTTCCATCCCGAACTTACTGCTCAACATCTACCTCTGATACATGTTCCATCCCGAACTTACTGCTCAACATCTACCTCTGATACATGTTCCATCCTCATTTATCTTGATTCCCTTTCTTTTTGATAGGTGCCATTGCCTATCAGAACCATCATTTAATTCCTGAGGGTCTTTTTTAAAACTGTGCAGCTGTGATGGTGCTGCTGCTGCTGCTGCTGCTGCTGCTGCTGCTGATATGAATATGATGACGATGTGATGATGACAATATGATGACCACGATGTGGTGATGATGATGATGATGATGACGATAATGTCTGTGGTCACCAGCTGGTCATGGAAGTCAGTCGAAAGTTCCTGCCTACCATGTCCTGTGGCTTCACTGACGCCCGCCTTCAACTCCACGTGAAGGATGGCTGTCAGTTCTTGGAGGACCATCAGGCCACCTATGACGTCATCATCACCGACTCTAGTGATCCTATTGGTCAGTTCCAATGAAACAGGAATGGCTTAGAGAGAGAGAGAGAGAGAGAGAGAGAGAGAGAGAGAGAGAGAGAGAGAGAGAGAGAGAGAGACGCAGAAAGAAATGTAGAGAAGGCAAGGTAGAGAAAAGACGATGGTGATGATGATGGTGATTGATAATGATAGTGGTCTAGTTTGACAATGACTTTAACATTCGAGAAGCAGGAAACGTTACTACCATTTGACAATGATGATGGTGATGCTGCTGCTGCTGCAACTACTGCTGTCGCTTCTGCTTCTGCTGCTGCTGATGATGACGATTACGACAATGATCATCTTTACGAGTCCAGCCTGTTTGCTGTTTGAGAAGCGTTGTCATCAGCTGCTGCTGCTGCTAATGGAGGCTTTATAAGTCCACTGATGATGATAATGATGATGATGATGGTTATGGTGATGAATGATGATGATGATGATGATGATGATGATGATGTGATGACAGTGAGATTATGAGATGATGATGATGATGATGATGGTGATAGTGATGATGATGATGACGATCTTATCAGGTTCAGCCTGTGCGCTGTTTGAGAAGCCCCATAACAGTTGAGGCTGCCGCTGCTGCTGCTGATGGTTGGGCCAGCCATTGCTGTTTGAGAAGCGCTTTTATCAGCTGCTGCTGCTGTTACTGACGACGACGACGACGACGACGACGATGATGATGATGATGATTGATGATGATGATGATAATGACGACGCCGCCGCCGCCGCCGACGACGACGACGACGATAGGGCCAGCCTGTAAGCTGTTTGGGAAGCGCTATTATCAGCTGATGATAATGATGATGAT
>CM065718.1:60948864-60973864 GCA_033310375.1 Conus canariensis | reverse complement strand
CTATTATATAGGCGTTTTAATGTGTCAAACTGTTTTAACAAGAACAACAACAGGAACAACAACAACAACACACACACCAACCCCCCCCCCCCCCCCCCCACACACACACACACACACATTACTCCGGCAAGCTGCATTGATGTAGCAGATATGGGCAAGGATAGATTTTGCTTGAACTGCAAGGAAGATTATTCAGCTGCTCTTCATCGATGTCCGGTGAAACTTCTTGCAACATAAGCAAACAAATTGAAATCTAAAACTTTCATTTCTTCATTATAAGCGCCTATACAGGCCAAGCACCAAATAGTACAGAATGAGTCCGGTATGAAGAAATCTGTGTACATGGGTAAGACTTCTCATTAGCTGGTCCAAAGCACACAGATGATTGAAATGGTCTTGGCAGTACTTATAGTCGTCGGTAACGGGAAGTGACCTACTACCTCGTTGAAGCTCGAAGTCCGTTACTTCAACCATATCAGATGACTTTAAACTCGGTTTGCAGTGGTGAGGGTGGGTAACGTACGACGAGGTAAGGCGTGTACATGATTGATCCGACTTCACCTAGTTTCGTTAAATTTCAGAAATCAGAAGGACATTACTTTGATTGCACATATGAACACGGACGTTGCTCAAGCCTGTACTCAAATCTCTGTCGATTTGCTTAGTTTGGTGTGTGGTGTGTGTGAGTGTGGTGTGGTGTGTGTTAGCACAAACTGCGTTCTTCCCGTTCACTGTTACTTTGTGTCAGTGTGTGTATGTGTGTGTGCGTGTGTGTGTGTGTGACTTCATCATGTTTATGGCCGTTTAATAGTGTTATCAAATTTGTTTTAGTTAGGCTGCTTTTTCAGTCTTTGTGTGTGTCTGTGTCAGCGTGTTTGTGGGCATGCGCAGAAGGTTGGCGTTTATTCAAGACATGCGCAGAAGAAGGGAATCCCTCTTTTTATCTGACCTTCACCCTTTACTTTCTAGATACTTCGTAGGTAGAAACCGAGACAAAGCCCTGAGGATACAGGTACGGAAGTAGAATGCGCTGAACCCGCAGGGTTTGTACCCAGGAGTTAATCTCGTCATAGAAGTAAGTTTACCGACGACATATAAGTACGGCCCCTTGTGTTTTCACCCGCACTGAAGTCATCGGTGGACAAACAATGTCCAAACGTCAAAACTGTGACCCTAAGAACATGTATGATGGGCAGCCTTTTGGTCAACAATGCAGTCAGTTGCCGTCACTTCCAAAGCAGTCTTCAGCTGGACAATATGTCTACCAGATGCCAACACCCCATTCTTGCTCAGCAGCAAGTCGACCTGGCGACCAGTCATCATGCACAAGTACACAATCATCAGCTGCTCAACGGGAATTAAAGCGGTCATCGTTTCCTGAAACTATCAGCATTTGGTCAACATGAAGATCAGCAGCATCCGACTTATAAACAGTCAGCACCTGGCTAACATGCCGACCAGCTGCATCCGACTCCTAGTCTTCATCTGATCAGGAAGGCGACAAGTTACCGTTGACATTCAGTCAGGTATCGTGTGGTCAATATGGCGACCAGCTGCCATAGACTGGCAATCGATCTTCATCCGGACGGTCTGACAACAAGCGGCCACCATCCTCCCAGTCATCAGCACCTGCACAGCATAGTGATCTGATTGCCGTATCTCCCCAAATCATCATCAGTTTGTCTGCATAGTGATCACCCGTCATCTTCCGGTCAGCCGTTCACAGCTGGCCGACACTGTGACTACCTGCTGTCGTTAACTGCGCATCCGCAAGTTTGTAAAATGTTAGCGATAAAAGATGTTTTACAAAGCGGTTGTTTTCTATGAAATATGACGACTAACAATATTGCTTTATACAATGGCAAAAGACATGTTTACTAAGTCGTCTGCTAGTGCTATGATGACTGCTACCTTCCTTTTCCGTGCTTGTCGTCAGACAGTTTTATCAATTTGTATCTACATACACCTCTTCGTCCCTACATTCCCTCCGTCTTTTTCGTCTTCTTTTGCTGGCATTAATTACGTGTCAGTCAAATGTCGGGGAACTACCCCTCGTAATGTGTTGATTCTCAATTTTTTTTTTTTTGAGTTTGTTAGAGGGAGAAATTATATCATTCGGAGGTTAGATATAAAAGAAATTTTTACAAAACTGTCATTTTTTATGACATATGAGCACTTCCAACAATTGCTTTTTCACTGATAAAAGACATGTGTACTTAGTCGTCTGCTAGTGCTACGGCTGCTTCCTACGCTTTCCGTGCTTGTCAACAAATGATTTTATTGGATTAATATCTGCATACATCCATCTTCTCCACCTATCCTCTGTCTTTTACTCCTCCGTTGCATGTAGTTATTACATATCAGTCAAATGTAAGTGAACTACCCATCTTGTTTGTGTTGATTCTCAGTCCATTTTAAAGTTTGCTAGAGGGAGGAATCATCATTATAAAACAAGCATTTGACACAGTCTCTATTACTGAAAGACACAAGTGTTGATTTTTGTTAGATACTAACCCACACTGACTTTGTTTTTTAATGATCAAGCAGACGAGCAAAAAGGGGCGCAAAGAATGTTTCAATTAGTTGCCGAATGTCAGACAAAGAGATGAGTAATTCGGTATATCAGAACCATGCCATAGGACTATTCCTGACATTTTCAAACCTGTGCTGAGTCTGACTTTCAGACTTGTATACAGTTTATTATGACCTGAATACTCTCCCGAGACAAAGTCAGCTTACACAGTGTAAAACACATGAAGCTCGTCTCCCAACTGTGACAAATTCTCCGGGAACATTACAGTAGCTGAATCATACAAGTGTTTCTGAGCAACAGCATGTTTGTTGTTGTAGATAAAATAAATACCCAAATACTGTAACCTGGAAAATAATTTCCACTTTTTTGCTCAATGTAAGTCAATGAGATAAATTTCTAATTTTGCCTGGTGAAAAAAAAATACAGCTTTAGTTTTGCCGCTAACGTCAATCTTCAGTTTTTATACACAGACAGTTTTGCAACATAATACTTAGAACTTTTTGCAAGTCTTCAGCGTTCTCAGCACAAATTGTAGTGTCGTCTGCTTACAATGGAAAAAAATACATGTTCAGCATCACGCTTTCATAAAAACATTTTTTAAAACTGTTTCTACAAGTTCAGTCTTGGGATATCATATTGTTCATTTTCCAATAAAGATATGCCTGTAAATCGTTCGAGTTTGCTGCAAAAAGTACAGCTGTTACTAGATCAGTAAACCTACTGCTGCTGCTGCCGTTACTGCTGTTGCCGCTACTGCTAAGACAGCTGGTTCTGTTACTATTACTTCTGGTGCAGCTAGCATTACAGCTGCTGCTGCTGCCAGTGTCACCACTGTTGCTGCTACTGCTACCAGTGTGCCTTCCACTGTTGCTGCTGCCAGTGTCACCACTGTTGCTGCTACTGCTACCAGTGTGCCTTCCACTGTTGCTGCTGCCAGTGTCACCACTGTTGCTGCTACTGCTACCAGTGTGCCTTCCACTGTTGCTGCTGCCAGTGTCACCACTGTTGCTGCTACTGCTACCAGTGTGCCTTCCACTGTTGCTGCTGCCAGTGTCACCACTGTTGCTGCTACTGCTACCAGTGTGCCTTCCACTGTTGCTGCCATTAACCTTACTGTTGTTGCTGCTACTACTGACAGCTACTACTGTGACTACTTCTGCTACTGTTGCTGCTGCCTCTGCCAGTGTGCCTACCACTGTTGCTGCTATCATCCTTACTGTTGCTGCTGCTGCTACTACTGACAGCTACTACCATTACTATTTCTACTGTTGCTGCAGCCAGTGTGACTGGGGCGGCCTAGCCAGTTGGATACATCGTTTTTCTAAACAATTCCCAATGTGACTATTACTCTTGCGACTATTACTCTTCCTACAGATGCTAGGCCACTGTAACAGCTGATGCTACTCCAGACACTGCTGCTGTCCCTGGGTTGTGATATATTTTTACCCCTACAACCAAATGCTGCCCTACAGTGCTGCTGTGCCTAGGTTCACTACTGCCTCTGCTGTACTATGGTTTACTGCCACTGCTCTTACTGCCGCTGCCGTACTGCTGCCACCACCACCACCACATACTACTACTTACCACTGCTGCTGCTGCTGCTACTACTACTGCTGCTGGGCCTATTGCTGCTGCTGTTGCAGCTGTTGCTGCTAATAAACGTCAGCTATTCAGCGCTGCTGCACTTGATTTCACTGCTGCTGCCTCTGCTTCTGCTACTTCTACCACTCTTTCTTTAAGTGCTGCTGCTGCTACAACCAGAACTATTGCGGACGTTGCCTGCTTCTACCATCACCTGCACAACTATCGCTGTTGCTGCTGCTGCTGCTGTTACTACTTCTACTGCTGCTGATGATATTAGGCCTACAGCTGCCTCTGCTTCTGCTCCTGTTAAAGTACTGCTACTCAGCGTTGCTGTTGCTTCTAGGAGTACTAGGCCTGTAACCTTGTTCCGGTTGTGTACGCGCGCGCGCGCGCGCGCGCGCGCGTGTGTGTGTGTGTGTGTGTGTGCGCGCGCGCGCCGCGCGTGCGTGCGTGCATGTGTGTGTGATTTGTATGCAATAAAGTCATTTAGCATCTGCCCAGTATCCCCATATTCATCCCCCTTTCTTTCCTTCCTCCCCCCCGACTCTTCCTGCTTTCCCCTGCCCTCCCCTTACTAGCTCCACTTCCCTGTTCACACACACACACACGCGCGCACGCGCGCACACACCGCGCACGCACGCACGCAGGTACCACGACACCACTCGCAGCACCACACACACACACACACACACACACACACACACACACAATATGCGCGCTCGAGCCGTGCACATGCATGCGCAAAATAGGCCCTCCACGACTTGAACAACCTTATACGTTCTGCTGTGCAGGTGATAGAGGGTTCCGCCCAATCCTGATAACGGCACAAGGCTTCCCACCAAGGCCGTCCGTGTCGGACTATGGCCATAAACAGCTGACTGCCCCTTTGTATTATGATGCTTTCATCTCGAGCGCTGTGTGTGTGTGTGTATTGGGGAAAGGAGGGGTATGGATAGGATAGGGGGGGGGGGGGGGGGTAGGGATGAGAAGAGGGGGGAGGGTTGGGGTTGACGGCTACTGTGTGTGTGTGTGTGTATTTGTGTGTGGGAGGGGTGGAAGGGGGTTGGCGGGAGCGGTGGTAGGAGGATTTTGACTTCCTGAACGCTGTCATGATCTCATCAGAGATAGGCAACAGAAGGGTAGGAAATTGATGAAAATATGAACCAGGCCACACGACACAGACACACACAGACACACGACACACACACACACACACACATTACGGAAAGGTAACCCGGAGAACAGCAAGGCATGATAGTCTTGGGTACCTTTTTTCCAGTCTTTGCCTAATTCTCTTACCTAATCTGCCTTTTTCTTATCCTCCCCCCCCCCCCCCCCCTTTTCTTTTTTTTTTTTGAACTGATCGTTTTCTGTCTGTTCCCTACTCTTTCGCCACTCGGGGATTATCCTTCTCTACCTGTCTGTGATTGTTGTGCTCTTTTTCGTGCCTTTCTTTGCCATGTGTGTGTCTGTGTCTCCGCTGAATGGCGATCCTGCGAGCCTTTATTGCCTGGAGATGGAATAGATTTACATGGTAGAATAATAAAGTACGATTTATTTGAACTGAACCGAACGGACTCGACTGTCATTGTGACCACGTTGAGCTCTCTCTCTCTCGTCCATTCGATTTGTAACATGGAGCGTTTTATCATTATCACCTGTGTCTAAAAATTTTCCCCGACCTTTTTTCACGTTTGCCTCCCTTTTCTCGTTTTTCCTTACCTATCTTTTACCTTTTCCAACTTGGTTTTGTAATTACCTCCCCTGGCCTTTTCTTCACATTCATTTTCTCTTTTCTTAACCATTCACTGCAAATGTCCTGCCTTTCCTAGCCTGTTTATTTCTACCTGTTTGTTTCCTGTCCATTTACCTTTCATGCATACCTTTCTGTTGCCCGGCCTTTGTTTTGTTTTCTGTTTTTACATGTCATTTTTTTTTTTTTTAACCTGTCCCTACCTCTTTCTTCCTTTTTCACTACCCCTGCCACTGACTTTTTCTTACCTGTCCTTAATTTAGAAAGAGAGCGGGTTAGTTACCGCCAAGGACATAGACAAACAAAGCACAGGACAAGACACAATGCATTTCGACCTTTGGGTCTTCTTCAGGCAAAAAACAACATTTAACATTTAGGACGGTACGAACAAAGAACGCAGAGTCACTTATCTTTCCATGTGTTCGGCACCCGAATAAAGTGCATTACCTGTCCTTAGTTTTTTCCGTGTATATCCATACGCTTTACTTACATTTCTCCGAACTTTTCCTTCTCTTTCTCTACCTGTTTCGTTACACCTGTCACTACCTTTTTCTCACCTTTCCCTAACTTTTAATTACGTGTCCCTACTTTTTTTTCTGATCTTTCCTGCCTTCTTGTTGCATGTTCTTGCCTTTCTCGAACCTTTCCTACTTTTTTTGTTACCTGCCCCCCCCCCCCCCCCTGCCTTTTTTTTTATGTGTTCCCAGCTATTTGTTACCTATCCCAACCCTGTTCTTACATTACCCACCTTTTCGTTTCCTGTCCCAACACCTTGCTTACATTTCCTTTTTTTTTTCGTGTTTGCCTCGTCTGTTCTTACCTGTCCTTGTTTTCCTTACCTTTTTCTAACTTGTCCTATCTTTTTGTTACATTTCCATCCTTTCTCTTGTCAATCTCTACCTTTTTTTTGCCATTTCCATAACTATTTGTGACAAATCCCTGCCTTTTTCTTTAATTTCTCTATCTTGATGTTATTTTTTTTAATCTTATATAACAATTCCCTTTCCCCCACCCCCTTAGATTTCCCTACCTGTTAAGCATCTTCTATACCATTTTCTTACATTTTCCCTCCGTTTTGTTCACTGTCTCT
Source organism: Conus canariensis (assembly GCA_033310375.1). Classification (NCBI taxonomy): domain Eukaryota; kingdom Metazoa; phylum Mollusca; class Gastropoda; order Neogastropoda; family Conidae; genus Conus; species Conus canariensis. Next base: position 60,966,904 of record CM065718.1, on the reverse strand, counting down.
TCCTTTTCTTTGTTATTTCCCCACTATTTTGTTCCATGTCTCTGTCTTTCTCTTATCTTTCCTTGAATTTGTTTTCCGTAAATTTTCGGACCTGTTTATAACCTGTCCGTATCTTTTCTTTACCTTTCCATGCCTCTTATCTTCTTCTAGCCTTACTGAACCTTTCCCATCAATACTTTTTTTTTTTTTTTTTTTTGCCTTCCATACATTTTTTTTAACCTCTAAATAAACTTTCCTGCCTTTCCTTTACCCTTTTCTTATCTTTTCCTGTAGAAAAGAAATCTTTTCCTTTCCGTCCTTTTTTTGTTTGTTTGTTTGTTTGTGATCTGTCCCCATTTTTTCTCTACCTCCTGCTACTATTTACTTACCTTTCCCCAATATTTTTTCCCCTACCTTTTTCAATCCTTTCTTTACATTTGCTTACCTTTTTCACACCGTATGCAATCTTTTGCTTACCTTTCTCTTAAATTTCCTTTTTTTTTTTTTTAACCTTCCGCATATTTTTCCCCACATTTTCCAGCCCTTTTCTCATTTTGTTAAAGAACATGCTTACTTTTTTCGCGCCATTTTTCATAGTTTAAAATGGTTTTCTTCATTTTCCCTGCTTTTGCTTACCTTTCTGTTCTTTCATGTTTGCCTTCCCGACTTTTTCTGTCTGTCTGTCTGTCTCTAAACTCTTCTGACCTTTCACCCCGTTTTTCTTTTATATCTTTCTCTATTTTCAAAACCTCAGCTGCCTGGCCATGAACTCTGCGCATGCGCAGCATGCCGGTAGCTATACGCCCGTCAGAAAGCACTAATTCAGTTGATCACCTGTTGGCAAGATCATAACAGTCGACGATGCTGTCCAAAAGATATGACGCATAATATTTCTGCAAAGATGACTTCAGCGTTGGCTTCTAAAAACTCTCTAAAAACGCAACTTCGAATTACTGAGCTGAATGTCAATTCTTACATAAAGGGGGTGGGGGAAGAACAAGGGTCAGTAAGATGGGTGTACCACTTTGGTATGCCATTCTCTCGTCTGCGGATGCTTGTAATCCCATTTCGTGAGATTCCCACCGAAAGATCTTAAAGTGGTATCACTTCCAGATATTGAACACACACACACACACACACACACACACACACGCACGCACGCACGCACGCACACTACATACGCACATACATACACGAGCGCGTGCGCGCGCGCACCACACACACACACACACACACATGTACGCGCGCGTCCGCGTGCACTGACATCAATATACACACAACCCAAAGATAAGTACGAGAAAGTTGACATGCATGCAAACTCACACAAGCTTGCATAAACAAGTGCATATATACAGAAGGTAGAGAGAAGCCGAGAGAGAAGCGCGTCTGAACAAACAAGGCTGAGTGGGTATATAGCTGGGAGCACGTGTGTGCATGCTTGCAATAGCAAATTCATGAGCCTATGGATATGAATGAGCGTGGAAGAGACAGCAAACAAAGATACCCATCCGTTCATAACAAAGCACACTGTCACACGCACAGGCATGTATTCTTTTATTATTTCATCTTGTTCATTACACATATTTCCTCATGGCACAACGACTAGATTCATTACCAAAATAACTAACATTAATCTGCCTAACGTTGATAACATGTTAGGCTGTCAAGTTTTGATTCAAGAAATCGTTCATTTTTTAAAAAATGTAAATCAACTGTCAAAACTTAGCTTAAAAAAAAACTTATTCAACTGTTGGTCCATTCAGCCGTTGACCCATCCAACTGTCGCTCCATTCAATTTTGGGTCCATTCAACTTTCAGCCCGTTCCACTGTCGACCGATTCCATTATCGGAGTCGGCCAACAGGTAAATGCAGCACCAAGCCCCTAACAACGTCAAGTAAGTTGACAGTGCATGGCAGTCGGGACTCCCAACACAACATTGCAGAAGACACAGAAATGGGAAAGAAAGTTTCAACAAGCCAATCTCTGGCTCCAACTCTTTCAGTTTATTACCTAGTTGCCACATTCAATACAAACAAGATAAATGCTGCTTTCAAGGACTTCAGGTCAGAAAACATTTTTTTTTTTTTTTTTGTCTGAACGTTGTCACACTTTTTTTTTTTCTTTTTTGTGTCTATAAACTGAAACGTCCTTTGAGTGGTCTGACCTTTGCGGAAAGCAAGACACAGCTGAGCAGCTGTTTAATAAACTTTATCTCTATCCTCTGAGTTTCAATGGACATCGACTTCGGTCAGATCTGTCTTGATAATTACTACAGTACCAACAAGAAGGAAAAAAGAATGGCGTTTCTCGGGGAGAAAAAAAAAACAAAACAAAAACAAAACAAGAACAAACAATTGGTAGAAAAAAAGACGAGTTTCACAGTCGCATGCATAATGTGTGAATGACCTTTAAGAAACATTACACTGAGTTACACCAGTTCTCAGTGAGCTGCGTAATTACCTGTGGTTAAATGGTCTGAGACTTTGTATGTGGAGCTCAGGGTCGTGATGTTTGACCCACGCGTCAGATTCTTTTTTATTTTTTTTTTTTGTAATTCGATCTGAAAACCCCGTCTGTCCATCCAGCAGTGAAAGGACGACCTGATTCAGGTCAGGGAAGATTACAGGCGGAGGAAGGACAAGGATGGGCTTCGTCTTTCGTCATGCCGTGCCCTAGACACGGTGATTCTCTGACAGTCAACTGCCCCTTCAGCCAATATAGGACTGCACTTCAATCTGCTCTTTTTGTGTGCTTATGATAGCTTCTCTCTTTCTTTTCCCACGAGAAAACAAAACTTAAACATAAATGGAATGCGTCTCTTGTTGTTGAAACAAATATTGAAAACAATTAAACAAAAATAGAAAAAATAAACATGAAAACAAAACTGGAACATAAACCGGAATGCGTCTCTTGTTTAAACAAAAATAAAAAAATTAATGTACACAAAAAATTTGAAAACAATTAAGCATGATTGTCTTCATTTATTAAAGGCTCCTTTTTGTCCTCTTAAATAATATTTACAAAAAAAAGCCTCCTAATGTATATTAACGCGCACATATCTGTGCATACAAGTAACCACGCTATAAATACCAGTATGTATACCGACAAAAATGAACATTCCACAGACGTTAACATGATTGTCTTCTTTTAACGATCTCAATAGAAAGAAAATAGCGTTCACACATTCGTATACTCATACACAAACACACGCACTTTCTCTCATAAACTTACTCACGCATGATCTCTGATGTTAAAAAAAATCGTAATGGACCGACTAGATATAAACGAAGAAAAAAAAATGAAGAAAAAGAAATAATCAGTATGACTAAAGAAAGCGAGAAACACACACACAACACACATTTTCAAATTTGTTGTTTGTTATCAGTTCATCACATCATCGCATAAACTTCTCCTTAGCAGGCCACACTGAATCCAAGCACAACACGGCGATTCTGTTCAATCCCCAAACATTACATAAGATCCCTCTGATACCACACTCAATGCCCCCCCCCCCACCCGTTCCCCCTACACACTATTCCTAATCTCTACGTATCACACCCAAACCCCACAACACACTAAAACCACGCTCTAAAAACCGCCATGTCCAATCTTCGTTCACCACACACACACACACACCACACACACACACACACACACACACACACACACACAATTCCCATGAACCACATCCAAGTTCTATCCACCACACCCAAATCCGATCCATCGCATCCCATGCCTGCATCACACCCAAATCCCCATACACCATATTCAATCTTCTACACCAACCACACTCGATTCCTATCCACTGCAAACCTGATCCCCACCCACTACCCACGCACCCAACTCATTCCCCCAACGCCAGTGCCAATCCCCAAACATCATACCCAATCCCCACGCACTACACCAAATCCCCATGCACTATACCCAGTCCCCCCAACGCCAGAGCCAATCCCCAAACACCATACCCAATCCCCACTCTCTACATCAAATCCCCATGCATTATACCCAGTCCCCCAACGCCAGAACCAATCCCCAAACACCATACCCAACCCCCTGCACGACACCAAATCCCCATGCACCATACTCAGTCCCCCAAGGCTGCAGCCAATCCCCAAACACCATACCCAATCCCCACGCACTACACCAAATCCCCATGCCCTATACCCAGTCCCTAACACCAGAGCCAATCCCCAAACACCATACCCAATCCCCACGCACTACATCAAATCCCCATGCATTATACCTCGTCCCCCAACGCCAGAGCCAATCCCCAAACACCATATCCAATCCCCACGCACTACATCAAATCCCTAAGCACCATACTCAGTCCCCCCAACGCCAAAGCCAATCCCCAAACACCATAGCCAATCCCCATGCACTACACCAAATCCCCCATGCACCACAGCCAACCCCTATGCCCCTTATCCTATCCCCAAACATCAGATCCCCAATACCCCTCAATGCGTAGCCTTGCTTCTACAGGGAGAGCCTGAATCTCCTCAGAGGGTCAGTGGTACCGAGGTCACAATTATGGCGTTGTGGACTCCATCCCCGGATGCCCACCATACAAATAGGCGTTGTGATTCGCTTGTGTCAAAGCTATCGCTGCTGGCTAGATGAGATCAATCATTAGTCTGACAAACTTTATTAAGAGATTACTGAGACTTTTTTTCCCTCGTAAACACGGCCTACTGCCGCAAACATAATGCCATCACAATCTCCGAAGTGACTCGGCAGCAGTGCAGTGTCTCCTCTTGTGAATTGCCTCACGACGTTCTGATATTGACTGCTCCCTCAGGATTGCTGGTGCTGGAAGTACTGAATGACAAATCTGGATGTGGCTGTGTTTGTGGGAGCAAAAAGCAATTGACAGCACCGTCACCATATCCTGCGCCCTCACCCTCTGTCCCCCTGTCTTCCATCAACCATCCAAAGTCATGTAAGTTGCCCGACTCATTTACCCGTGTTACGTTTCGCTTAAAATGAAACAAAACGATTGGGTGACAGCATTAAAGATTAATGTGGAACCAGTTCTTTCAAGGGCCCTCTTTACGTTCTATGAAGCATCCTTTCGACTGTCCTCAAGCGTGAAGGTCTCTCAAGACCTGAACAAATTGCAGCAGCACTTAAGAGAATGCTACCATTTCAAGACTAGAAAGATGCCACCACTTCAAGACTAGTCTATTAACGTGTCTTCCTCTTTGAATCCCACTTGTATTTCACACATTCGTTGGATATTAATTTCAATGATAATAATAACAATAGTAATAATAATGATACTAACAAGAATAATAGAATAATGATAGTAACAATAATAAGAGTGATAATAATATTCATAACATTAAAAACAATAATACCATTAATAATACTAATAACACTAATAACAGCAATAATGATGATAACAACAATAATAATAATATCAGCAATAATTCATTTGTGACATAAATCATTCTGTCACCTTCCGTGACCTGGGGTGAACTGCTCATGAAGGTTCCGTAAGCTTCTTTTTTAAACCTACATACAGTCATGCGAGCGAAAATCAAAAGCCGTGCCAAGTGCTGTGCCCACCCATCCACCGACTCCAGTGCGACCCTCCCTACCCATGGCTCTCGCTCCACACACATGCATCATCACCACCACCACCCTAACCACCCCCACTCACCAACCCCTCACCCCAATCCCTCAACCCGATCCCACCACCCCTTCCCCTTTCCGCCCCCTCCCCAACGCATCATCCTCTCCACCACCACCTCCACCCTCCAGCAAACCACCCAAACCTTCAGCTCCGAACAACGCTACGCCAAAGGCGCCCCAGACCCTCAGCAGCGAGAGTCACGAGGGCCAGTACAGCACGTGAGAATCGCTCCAAGATGTCCAGGGCCAGGGCCAAGGCGGGGACGACAGGCCTCAGTCTGGGCCCCACCACGCCGTGCAGGAGGCCGTTGGGCTGGCGGTGGTCCAGGAGCAGCAGGAGCAGGAGAAGACAACCCAGGGCCGACAGGAAGAGGCGGGCCCTGACAGTCAGCGACATCCATGCTCGCCTGGTTCTGCCTGAGGGGGTAGACAAATGATATGAACATGTTACTAACCCACCCTTTTTTTTAAGTGGAAAAAAAATATACGCTAGATTTAACATTGTCCCCAAAGAACTGAACTGAACTGATCCGAGTTCTGTGACCTTTTAGTTTTAACGACGGAAGAGGAGGGGGTGCAGGAAGGATGGAGGTGGGGGTGGAGAGTGCCTAGATATTTCTTTTTCTCCTTTTTTTTTTTTTGACTCAATGGTTGCAGCACCAAGTCAGGGTTAGTCTGTAGGGTCAGTCAAATCTTGATGATGCTCTCTGACATAAACTGGGACCATTTCGCTGATACCCATTTTGACGTGATGCCGTTCCCCGGGGGTTAAAGTGTAGTGTTAGACAGGTCCGACCACTCGTCCCCCCCCCAACCCCCCCCCCACCACCACCACCCCCCCCCCACCACCACCCCCCCCCCTCCCGTGCCCTTCTTTTCTTCTTCCGATCTTTCCCCTTCACTCCATCCCCCCCACTTCCCCTCTAATTCACTACCGCCCCATCTTCCCCTTCCCTCACACCCCCCCCCCCACTTCCCCTCTAATTCACTACCGCCCCATCTTCCCCTTCCCTCACCCCCCCCCCCCCCCCCCCACTTCCCCTCTAATTCACAACCGCCCCCAACACACGCCGTAGATAACAGAAGAAAGACTCACGGTAACAGTGACAACTGCACAGTAACAGCGCCTTGGGGCATCCACCAACGGCTGTGAGCAAGCCGGACACGTATCCACAAGCGACTGTTGGGAAATGACAGCACACTGTTACAAACCGTCTGTCACAACGGGACAAACAAACTGCTTTTCACACGCGCTACACGTGGCAGAAATTTTTTGCTTCCCCCCCCCCCTCCCCCCTTTCATATTCCCTTTTGTGACAGACTTACACAAAAAGATCTTTCTTTTCTTTCTTTCTTAGCTTATTTATCACGTCGAACTACTGCTAGCTACGAATAACTCTGCAGGGCCAAATTTCTGTGGCTATCACAATTCTCAAACACCGAACGAAAATGACTCACGTTGCTTGTGAAACAGGTGCGGAGAGGGGTGGAGCGTGCGTGTGTGTGTGTGTGTGTGTGTGTGTGTGTGAACAGAAAAAGACCAAGCGTTACCAGCTCTGCAAAAATTAACCAGATAACAAATCTTATTATCTTTTTTATTTTCAATTTGTTTTGTTTAGTTTGTGTGTGCATGCGTGCGTTTTGCCTTGCTTTGTTTTTGTTCTATTGGGTTGTAGATATACAGCTGGATTTGCTTTTTTCGTTGTGTCCAATACGAATACTTATGCGCGGAATGTTTTCTAATTCCACTGCAGAACCACCGTTTTTTGACGTTACAATGCTGAAATGACAGCTACTGCCAAATATGTCCCGACACGGGGCTAGCGAAGATGCGGAGCTGGTCCCTCTTTGTCGCTTGTAATAGCCGAAAGTATTCACACGTGTCTTATTTACAGATAATAAAATCGATGTTCAAGAAAAACCGAGTGGTTTGACCAATCAATAATCATGGGATAATGCACAATGTTTGAGGATAATAGTGCAGTTATAACCAATCAAAATGCTCGGAACATTCGAGAAACAATTTCTGGCACTTTCTGCCCTATTCTGGCATATCCACTCGAAAGAAACTTCCCGGGAATCATTACACAACTTAGACATGCATATATATATATCCCCCTATTTCTTCAATCTAAGACATAAGAGCAAGCTTTGTTTATAATTGAATATATATATATATATATATATATAATATATATTATTATATACACATATATTTATACACACATAACATACAACATAATATAACATAACACACACTACATGCACTCTGAGTGTGGTGTAAGCGGTTGGGTCGGGGTGGGGGGGTGGGGGGGGATCATGCGCCGCATGTGCTTCCCCCCCCCCCCCCCCCACCTCTCTTTTTTTTAAAATGAAGAACGCTGAAAAAAACCGATGCAAACTTGGCCGATGGATCGGCGATCGAAGAGGAATGTTGGGGGGGGGGGGGGGGGGGGGGGGGGGGGAGTAGGTATGCAAGAAGGGGCGGGGAAACCGAGAAGCTTAAGAGAGAAAAAACAAAGTGGGGTCAAAAAATGAACTCATCGGTGCCTGAGGCTATCCATGTTTCCAAAGAATTCAATGTTATGAAAATTAAACATCCATTTCTTTTTCAATGTCAACACATGAAAAATCTCCATCATTATCACCTCTAATATTCACTTTACATAGTGTATAGACGTGGCTCGTCAACTATGTATTCGCCTCCTGCTACAACAGAATAAGACCAGCAGAAATTAAAAAATCACCATGACCCATTATAGGTTTAAAGATAACAATTAGAAATACAAACAAAATCACTTCTATCAACGAAGGCGATCCACTTTCCCGATCCACACTATCTTTCACAGTGCATATCAACGTCACCCATCGACTTCGCCCTTCAACACTGGATATGTAGGCTACTGAATGCATGTCATATAACACCACACAAAAGACACTCGTGACATTAGTAAATACATGTTCATACAATGACAATGCATCATCTATCTGTTGGCAATAAAGAAAAAAAAAACATGACGCCCTCCACAGGATAGTTAACTTATTATCTAGAAAAAGAGAGGGACAGACGGGGAGAGGGAGGGGGGAGAAAAAGTATTTGTGTATGTGTGTGTGTGTGTGTGCGCGCGCGCCTGCGTATACTGTGCATGCGCGCGTGAGCGAATGGGCGCGCGCGCGCGCGCATGTGTGTTGTGACCCACGTTTTTTTTTTAAACCTATCAACATCATCAATCAATATCACATTTCAATCTCTCTAGTCAATATCATCTTATCAAAACAATCTTCCACACCGTCCGTCTTTTTAACATCTTCTATCACATTGTTCGCCATGTCATTTATCAGTCTCATTCACCAGTTCCATCCATCAGCAATGTGCACCCGCCCCACCCCACCAGCATCACTCTTCCTACATATCTCATCGAATTCATCCTTCAGTGCCTCCTGTTAATCCTTACTATATCCCAGCAAAGTCACCCACTGACACCATGGGAAAAGAACTGTCTGTCTCACCCATCATGATTTTGCATAGGTACTACATGTATACAAATATCACTCAACAACAATGTCCATTAACTTGTTTCTAACCATCGACCATCAGCATCACTTATTATTATATTCCAATAAGTACCTGAATTGCCTCCAGCGACTCTGGTATCATGTCTATCTTTCAATTCATTTCTCTACATCTCCAGTAACCATTACTCTGTATTATCATCCATTTTCATCAGCAGTTAATATTCAGCAACATTAGAAAGACAGCGGGGGTCGTTGGCTCCTGTAGATACAACACAACGAATGGACTTCTACACTGGGTACAACAAAGGGGGCGCATGGAACTACTAGAAGAAGAAGAGGAAAGGACCCGTGAGTTGGGAGCGGGAGAACGGGGAAAGAGGAAAGGAGCCGTGAGTTGGGGAGCGGGAGAGAGGAAAGGAGCCGTGAGTTGGGGGCGGGAGAACGGGGAGAGAGGGAAAGGAGCCGTGAGTTGGGGACGGGGAAGAGGAAGGAGCCGTGAGTTGGGGGCGGGAGAACGGGGAGAGAGGAAGAGGAAAGGAAGCCGTGAGTTGGGGTGCGGGAGAACGGGGAGAGAGGAAGAGGAGGAAGGCGAGTGCGGGGAATGGTCATCTGTTCTCGGTTTCCTTGTAGGTTTCCTAAATATGCCAAATACGTGTGCGTGGTGCGTGCGTACGTGCGTGCGTTCTGAATGCGTTGTGTCGTGCGCGGTACATAGGGTGTCTGCGTGTGTGTGTGTGTGAGTGTGCGCGCATGTGCCTGTGCACGTGTGTCCGCATGTGCTCTCGCATGCTCAATGAGTGTGTCCGCATGTATGTGCAAACATACGTGTGCCCGTGTGTGTCTGTGTGTGCGCGCGCATGCGCGCGCGCGTGTGTGTAGAAGAGAGGGACAGGCAGACAGAGAGAGAAAGAAGAACACTGTGTGTGTGCGCCTGTATGCGTGAGGGGTTGGGGGGGGGGGGGGGGAGGAAGGGAGAGAGAGATGTAATATCTTCTGACCAACTATTTTATCCTTCGGGGGATCTGTACTGGTATATACCCAATAAAAAGAAGCCTCCATTATCCATCCCTACCTCCAATCATCATCAACATTAAATATCTCCTGTTTCCTTCGCCAGTCAGCCTGTTCAATTACTATAAATTATCCACATTATCAATCACCTGTCCACATTACCCGTCCACATTATCAATCATCTGTCCACATCAACTATCCATATTAACAATCATCTGTCCACATTACCTATCCACATTATCAATCATCTGTCCACCTCAAACATCCACATTATCAACCATCTGTCCACATCAACTATCCACATTATACCTCATCTATCCACATCAAATATCCACATTATACCTCATCTATCCACATCAGCTATCCCCATTATCAATCATCTATCCACATCAACTATCCACATTATACCTCATCTATCCACATCAACTATCCACATTATCATATATCTATCCACATCAACTATCCACATTATCAATCATCTATCCATATCAGCTTTCCACAATATCAATCATCTGTCCACCTCAACTCTCCACATTATCAATCATCTATCCACATCAACTACCCACATTATCAATCATCTGTCCACATCAACTATCCACATTATACCTCATATATCCACATCAACTCTCCACATTATCAATCATCTATCCACATCAACTTTCCACATTATCAATCATCTGTCCACATCAACTCTCCACATTGTCAATCATCTGTCTACATCCACTATCCACATTATACCTCATCTATCCACATCAGCTATCCCCATTATCAATCATCTATCCACATCAACTCTCCACATTATCAATCATCTGTCCACATCAACTCTCCACATTATCAATCATCTGTCCACATCAACTCTCCACATTATCAATCATCTGTCCACATCAACTTTCCACATTATCAATCATCTTGTCCACATCAACTTTCCACATTGTCAATCATCTGTCCACATCAACTATCCACATTATCAATCGTCTGTCCACATCAACTATCCACATTATCAATCATCTACCCGCATCAACTTTCCACATTTTCCAACTTCTGCCCACATCAACTATCTACATTATCAATCATCTGTCCACATCAACTATTCACATTATTGATCACCTGTCCACATCTATTATCCAAATTATCAATCATCTGTCCACATCAATATTCACATTATCAATCACCTACCCGCATCAACTTTCCACATTTTCCATCTTCTGCCCACATCAACTATCCATATTATCAATTATCTGTCCACATCAAATATTCACATTATCGATCACCTGTCCACATCCACTATCCACATTAACAATCAATGAATCATCTGTCCATATCAACTATCCACATTATCACTCATCTGTCCACATCAGCTCTCCACATTATCAATCATCTATCCCTCCTCCTGTCACTACTATCATTATCCCCCTGCTGCTGCTTATACTGCTATCTACCTCACGCCTCAGCATTATTTGTCGGCGTCGTATATCCTCAAACACAGCTGGCGGCACACCACTCAACATTATCTGTCAGCATAATCTGTTCACAAATATCACCCTACAACATTATCATTAGGTATCATTCATAACAAAAACACAACTACATCCAACAGCATTGTCACCATTGCCTTTCATCAATACGTTTCATCCACATCTCCCATTAGATTATACTTTGTTGGCATCATCCAAACAGACACACAAACAAAGGGAATGTGTGTGTGTGTGTGTGTGTGTGTGTGTGGGGGGGGGGGGGGGTCGTTGTCCTCAATCCATTCAACCCCGTAAATGCATAGTTAAATGGGCACGGCAGAGGAGCTCTATACAGACCGCGGACAGGGGGGGGGGGGGGGGGGGGGGGTATGGGGGGGAGGAGGAGGCTGGCAGCGGAAGCCGGGGGATGGGGGTTGGGAGAGGAAAAAATAGGCTGAAGCAGGGGGAGCAGAATGGAAATATCCTGTTGGATCAATCATCTTTTAGTTTGAAAGAATGTGTGTGTGTGTGTGTGTGTGTGTGTGTGTGTGTGTGTGTGTGTGTGTGTGTGTGTGTGTGTGTGTGTGTGCGCCCGCGCGCACTAGCACGCGCATGTGTAATTTCCAATAACATGTTTCTTTAAGTATAGATGCTGGCGACACATAACATCTGTCATCCAACAACCCTTCGAAGGTAGTTGAAAGTATACATACGTTACGGGGAAAAGAGGTTTAAAACAAAAAAAGGAAGACTGAACACGCAGTCACTCATGACCAGTTGTGAGTAAGCACTATCATCACATGAAAATCCAATAATCACAACAAGAAACACGATCGTATCCAAAGCACATTATTTGGATATTATTCTACACACACACACACACACACACACACACACACACACACACACACACACACCCGTATGAAAATAAACTCGCGAACCCGTTACTGTGGGTCAAGACGAGGAAGGAAAGGGAAAGCGAGGGAGGGAAAAAACACACAGTCGTTGCGCCAAAATTGAACTGTACATAATCAACTTACTCGTTCAAGCCATTTCTCTCCTGGAAAGGCAGTCAATGTCCATCTTTGAGTCTATCTTCAGTGTTTCTCCATTTTTCAGTTTTGTTAATATTTTACCATTCGATGACCAGGCGGCCATCGTTGCAGAATGCGCGCTAGCTGTTTTTAACAGTTTATAATTAATTTGTGTCAGGTCCTCTCCCACTGTTATTCCGGTCCGTTTTAGTTTCCTCCGGGTCGTCAACACCTCTCTCCTCTTCCTCCGAGAGAAAAAACGAAGGATGATGGGGCGTGGTCTCCCGCCTTCCGTGGTCATCCTCCCCGACCGGTGGGCTATCTCGACATCTGCTGCAGTCACAGGGACGCCAAGTTTACCAGAGAACACATCCACACACTTTTTCACACAGTCCTCCACGGTCACTCCTGCGTCTCTCTGATGCCGTACACTCGCACATTCCACGAACGGCCGTGTTGTTCACTTTCGTTCATTTCACTCTTAAGGGAGCTGGTCTCTTTGGAAATCTGTGCCAGCTGAGCTTTGAGGTCTGAGTTTTCTGTTCGAGTTTTGGTCAGTTCTGATGAAAGTTTGTCCTTTTGGTTTTGCAAGTCCATTACGGTGCTCTCTAGAACTTCTAGTCTTTGTGTCATTGAAGATCTGAGTCTCTCGATCTCTCCTCTCAGCTCTTCTCTCAGCTGCACAACGTCTTCTTTCGTCGACAGTTTTGTTAACTCCGCTTTGATTTCACACAGTGATACTTGAATTGTCATTTCTTCCACACTGCTGTCTAATTCTTGTCTCTGTTTCTTGCTCATTGTTTTGCTGTCTTCACTCGGGCTGGTAATACTATCACTAGACGACGAAGATGGCTTCCGTTTTTCACCTCCTTTGCCCCTAAAATACCTAGAAATAGTAGAAGTCATTTTCGAAGAATCTTTCTGCCATTGCACATTTTAAACTCAAACAAACAAACAAAAATGTAACCTTGTAACTTTAATTGTTCATATCGGAACAAAATAGAAAGAAGAGCACTACAGCACCACCAACAACACACGTCAGTCCATTGTGCCACACAGGAGTTAAACACTACAAGTCACACAAGTTCATTTTCCAGATGAAAAAAAAAAAATCAACTGTTCATCACACGAAGAACTCTCCTGGATTCTTTTCACTTTTCTTTTCACTTAAACCACAAAACCACTGGGTATAGAACGTGAAGGCACAATGTAGACTGGAGTAAGTGTCGAACGGCGGAGCACGCACAAGACACGCCCGACCGCGTCGGTGAGCGAAGTCAAGTCAGAACCACCGTTTTTGTACTCCCAGTCCTTATAGAACAGGGAGTACTTTAGAATGGGAACGAAGAAATGCTGTCTGTGTGTCTGTCTGTCTGTGTGTCCGTGGTCAAAATGTGTTCCACTCGCTCCAGACAAAACTACTGGGCCGATCTTTCTGAAAATTTGTAGGTATGTTCATTATGGGCCACGGACGATGCCCGATGTTTTAGTTTACCTCTATAGCCGTTACTAACGGCTGTAACGGCCTGTAACTGTTTTTCTTCTTTATGGAATATCTCAGAAAGTACTTGGCCGATCTTTGTAAAAATGAGCAGGTACGTTCATTATGGGTCACGGATGATGCCCGATGTTTTAGTTTACCTCGTTATAGCCGTTACTAACGGCTGTAACGGCCTGTAACGGGGTTTCTTCTTTATGGAATATCTCAGAAAGTACTTGGCCGATCTTTCTGAAAATTTGTAGGATGTTCATTATGGGTCACGCATAATGAGCGATGTTTTAGTTTACCGTTATAACCGTTACTAACGGCTGTAACGGCCTGTAACGGTTTTTCTTCTTCATGGAATATCTCAGAAAGTACTAAGCCGATCTTTGTGAAAATTAGCAGGTATGTTCATTATGGGTCACGGATGATGCCCGATGTTTTAGTTTACCCCGTTATAGTCATTACTAACGGCTGTAACGGCCTGTAACGGTTTCTCTTCTTCATGGAATATCTCGGAAAGTACTTGGCTGATCTTTGTGAAAATTAGCAGGCATGTTCATTATGGGTCACGGATGATGCCCGATGTTTTAGTTTAACGTTATAGCCGTTACTAACGGCTATATCGGCTCATAATGGTTTTTCTTCTTTATGGAATATCTCAGAAAGTACTTGGCCGAACTTTCTGAAAATTTGTAGGTATGTCCATTATGGGCGACGGATGATGCCCGACGTTTTAGTTTACCGTTGTAGCCGTTACTGACGGCTGTAACGGCCCATAATAGTTTTTTTTTTTATGGAATGTCTCAGAAAGTACTTGGCCGATCTTTCTGAAAATTTGTAGGTTTGTTCATTATGGGTCACGGATCATGCCCGGCGTTTAATTTACCGTTATGGCCGTTACTAACGGCTATAACGACCCATAACGGTTTTTGTTTTTTATGAAATATCTCAGAAAGTAAGTGGCCGATCTTTCTCAAAATTTGTAAGTATGTTCATTATGGGTCACAGAGATGCCCGATGTTTAAGTTTACCGTTATAGCCGTTACTAACGGCCCATAATGGTTTTCTTCTTGATGGAAAATCTCAGAAAGTTGTTGGCCGATCTTTCTGAAAATGTTTAAGTATGTTCATTATAGGTCACAGATAATGGCCGATGTTTATCAGAATAGCCATTACTAACGGTTACACCAGCCCAATACGGTTTTTACTCTTTATGGAATACATCTCGCGTATTCAGGATATACTGGGAGTACGTTTATATGCTTTGCATCTTGTTTGATGTTACAATACTGAAATGGCAGCTACTGCCAAATATGTCCCGACACGGGGCTAGCGAAGATGCGGAGCTGGTCCCTCTTTGTCGCTTGTAATAGCCGAAAGTATTCAAACGTGTCTTATTTACAGATAATAAAATCGATGTTCAAGAAAAAAAAGTGGTTTGACCAATCAATAATCATGGGATACTGCACAATGTTTGAGGATAATAGTGCAGTTATAACCAATCAAAATGCTCGAAACATTCGAGAAACAATTTCTGGCACTTTCTGCCCTGTTCTGGCATATCTACTCGAAAGAAACTTCCCGGGAATCATTACACAGCTTAGACATGCGTCATATTACGGGAAACAAACGTCATATTAAATTTAACGTGTGCATAGCAAACCACAAGATATGTAGATCTGAATCGGCCGATACATCACAGTGAAATCGGACTGTCTGCAACTCTGAATGCAGGCATACATGTGCAAGTATGTGCGCTTTGATGTATGTGTTGTGCGCATGTCTGTAAGCTTTCAGCACGAAGTCAAACAGCCACATGCATCCATCTTCGCGGGTGCGCGGGGGCACGCACACACACACACACACACACACACACACACACACACACACACACACACACTTGCCACGTGTACGCCTGCACGCATAGACCCATGCAGCCATGTACACGCATGCACACACATATCCACACAAACATACGCGCGCGCGCGTGCGCACACACGCACACACACAGAGGCGCGTGCGCATGTGTGTATATATGCACAAGGACACACATGAACATACTCGTACCCGCTGACACGGCGAGGGATAGTCAGACAAACAGATTAACTGCTAGATATAAACAGAGAGGAGAGAGAGAGAGAGAGAGAGAGAGAGAGAGAGAGAGAGGAGAGAGAGAGAGAGTGAGAGAAAGAGAGAGAGGAGAGAGAGAGACAGACAGACAGAGAGAGACATAGACAGAGAGAGACAGAGAAACAGGGAGAGCGAGACGAGAGAGAGAGAGAGAGAGAGAGAGAGAGAGAGAGAGAGAGAGAGAGACAGAGACAGAGACAGAGAGACGACAGAGAGTGAGAGAGAGAGAGAGAGAGAGAGAGAGAGAGAGAGAGGGGGGGGGGGCAGAAGAAAATACAAAGGCCTATGCTACCGAGGATAATAGGCAAGCATGTGTGCTTTTTTTGTCATCCAGTCCTCGCCCTACACATGGACCACACTACGTAAAAGGAAGAAAAAATAACCAAATAATGCCGAAAACAACAACAAAACTCATTTACCACCACAAAGTAGCCAACTCGTAATAACATGTGGATAAATATGAGACAGTAAAATACAACACACACACACACACACACACACACACACACACACACACACACACACACACAAACCGCACAGCGTATATCCAAATTCAAAATTCAAGGTTGAAAGTGATTAACAAAATTCCTAAGGATATGATAAAATTCCTAAGGATATGATAAAGAGAGAGAGAGAGAGAGAGAGAGAGAGAGGAGAGAGAGAGACAGACAGACAGACAGACAGACAGACAGACAGACAGACAGACAGACAGACAGAGTTCGTTCGTTTACTTCTTATCCAAGACAACCAATCTGGTGCCAGCGACTCAGGCCGATCTTCCCGACTGGTCTGAAACTGAACTTGATCCAAATGCTGTCTCCGATCATTTCTGTATTTGTTCCAGGGATCTGCAGTTCTCGTCTCGGATGTATTGAAACGTGTGACATTTCGCGCTGCAACAGTCGTTTCTCATTTACTAAGCGTGTCACATTTCTCGCTAGCACAATTGTCCCGATCAATGACAATTATGTGTTGTGTGTTCTCCCATAGCACTCATTTCTGGTTTATCAATAAACTGTCACAATTTCTTGCTGTAACAGCGTTTTCTGACTTACTGCGACAACAATCGTCAAAGATTACTGATTTGCGTCATATTCCTTGCTGCAACTATCGTCTCTGATTTAATCATGTGTGTCATATTTCTCGTTTACAACGATATTTCTGATAGAGAAATTGTCACCTTTCTAACTGCAACAACTGACTGCAATATATCGGAGCTTGTTACAATTCTGGCTGCAACAGTCATCGAAAGTATAAACTGTTCTCGCCACAAGTGTGATTGTTTCCACTGTAACATGCGAACAATCTCCACTCCACTCCCCCCCTCCCCCCCCCCCCCCCCACCACACACACATAAACACACACTTCCCAATCCTGTACCTTTCTGTGACATTTGACCTACTATCCCCACCCTACTTTCCAATCCCATACCTTTCCTCCCCACTCCTCTCCCGCGCTCTTCGCCCAGACCAGCAACCTACCCAGTCCATGTCATACAACCCCGCTTCTCTCGCCACCACCCCCACCACCACCACCACCCCTCCACTTATTTCTCTATCGTAACCGATCACCTCTGGTATGCTAATTACCGTGATTTTTTTTTCCCTTTTTACACGCTGAAAATTACCAGCGGGAAGTAAAACAAAACAAAACAATCACACACACACACACACACACACACACACACACACACACACACACACACACACACCATAATTAATATGCGCATTGACACAGGCAAGCATGAACCAGCCCACCTCTTCGCCTACCTCTTGTCCTCGTCTGCCCGTCGCC
>CM065718.1:60928864-60941364 GCA_033310375.1 Conus canariensis | reverse complement strand
AATAGCCCCCATAAAGGCATCAGCAGTCGTAAAGTCAACAGCAACAACAACAGCAGTCGTAAAGTCAACAGCAACAACAACAACAGTCGTAAAGTCAACAGCAACAACAACAGCAGTCATAAAGTCAACAGCAACAACAACAGCAGTCATAAAGTCAACGGCAACAACAACAGCAGTCGTAAAGGCAACAATAACAACAACAACAACAACAGCAGTCGTATAGGCAACAGCAACAACAACAGCAGTCGTAAAGGCAACAGCAACAACAACAGCAGTCGTAAAGGCAACAATAACAACAACAACAACAGCAGTCGTAAAGGCAACAGCAACAACAACAGCAGTCGTAAAGGCAACAATAACAACAACAACAACAGCAGCAGTCGTATAGGCAACAGCAATAACAACAGCAGTCGTAAAGGCAACGGTAACAACAACAACAACAGTTGTAAAGGCAATAGTAGTCCTTGAAGCAGCAGCAACAGCAGTCCTAGAAGGTACAGCAATAGTTAAGGCAGCAGCAGTGCCGAAGACCACAGGAACAACAGCAGCAGTCGTAAAGGCAACAGCCACATAGACAGGTATTATTAGACATAAAGGCAACAGCCACATAGACAGGTATTATTAGACATAAAGGCAACAGCCACATAGACAGACAATATCAGACATAAAGGCAACAGCCACATAGACAGGTAATATCAGACATAAAGGCAACAGCCACATAGACAGGCAATATCAGACATAAAGGCAGCAGCCACATAGGCAATATCAGACATAAAGGCAACAGCCACATAGACAGGCAATATCAGACATAAAGGCAACAGCCACATAGACAGGCAATATCAGACATAAAGGCAGCAGCCACATAGGCAATATCAGACATAAAGGCAGCAGCCACATAGACAGACAATATCAGACATAAAGGCAACAGCCACATAGACAGGTAATATCAGACATAAAGGCAACAGCCACACAGACAGACAATATCAGACATAAAGGCAACAGCCACATAGACAGGCAATATCAGACATAAAGGCAGCAGCCACATAGACAGACAATATCAGACATAAAGGCAGCAGCCACATAGACAGACAATATCAGACATAAAGGCAGCAGCCACATAGACAGACAATATCAGACATAAAGGCAGCAGCCACATAGACAGACAATATCAGACATAAAGGCAGCAGCCACACAGACAGACAATATCAGACATAAAGGCAGCAGCCACATAGACAGACAATATCAGACATAAAGGCAGCAGCCACATAGACAGACAATATCAGACATA
The DNA here is from genome assembly GCA_033310375.1 of Conus canariensis. Lineage (NCBI taxonomy): Eukaryota > Metazoa > Mollusca > Gastropoda > Neogastropoda > Conidae > Conus > Conus canariensis. Next base: position 60,940,076 of record CM065718.1, on the reverse strand, counting down.
AAGGCAGCAGCCACATAGACAGGTAATATCAGACATAAAGGCAACAGCCACATAGACAGACAATATCAGACATAAAGGCAGCAGCCACACAGACAGACAATATCAGACATAAAGGCAACAGCCACATAGACAGGAAATATCAGACATAAAGGCAACAGCCACATAGACAGACAATATCAGACATAAAGGCAACAGCCACATAGACAGGCAATATCAGACATAAAGGCAGCAGCCACATAGACAGGCAATATCAGACATAAAGGCAACAGCCACATAGACAGACAATATCAGACATAAAGGCAACAGCCACTGTCAAGTGCGTGAAACCTCTCACAAAAAGCATTAAACGCTTAGAGGCAAAAGGGACGTTGTACGTAGTATACAAATAGGTAATAGAACCATTAACAAGTATGCCTTACCCATCGCACACGGTCGAACTGTGTCAAGGAGGACGAAGCGGTCAGGTAACAGATGGCACCTAAGGTAGTAAGGAGTTCGGACCTGCCCGACAGCGAAAGGGGAGAGGAACATAACCACTAGGACCTCGGTGCACCAAGTGAGTGCTAAATACTCAGTCAGCTGAGGTTCTTTTGTAAACAGTCAGTGAAGAGCAGGAGTCTTGGACTCGTTCGGATGGTATTGCCGTGGGTCACTGGGTTGGTTCTATTGTCAGGCTGGTTGAACGCGCGTGGATGTTGTTATCGTAGCCCTCTTTAAGATAATTACTGTGTTAAAGTGGCCTCCGAAGTCGGCGGGAATTTTCGATGTCCATCTGGTGCCAAGTGTTTGTTTGCTAATCAATTAGGTAGGGATGTGTGTAAATGCAGATGTGTGGAGAATGTAGCGAATGGAGAATTCACAGCACTTGTGAACTAGGAGGGTTTGAGAAGCAGCATGGACAAAGGCATGGCCTGAAGGGGAATCCTTTGTTTCCCTCCCTATATAAAGTGAGGGAGAACAACGAGAGGGGGAGGAACACCACAAGAGAGAGAGAAGGCAGAGGAGAGAGAGAGCGAAGAGAGAAGGGTGGGCAGGACAGAGAACGGGTCGAGAGAAACGTGGTCTGGGAGATAGAAGAGACAGCAAAGTCTTAGGGAAAGACAAGCTGGAAGAGAAGAAAACTAAGTTTGAAGCCCAGAGGTGGGTGAAGACAGACAAACTGAATTTGAACCCAGAGGTGGGTGAAGGAGACGAAGAAGAAGAGTTCTACGTCGAGATCCCAGAGACGACCACGAAGACCCAGTCCTGAAACCTGGAGCCAGTCAACCAAGGGCCTCACCATCAAGCAGTGCTGAAGAAGACGTGAAGAGACTTTTCACGAACTGTGGTGTGGTGTGAAAGCGTGGTGGTGTGTGTGAAAACCTGGCCAGGTAAGAAGTCATTTTTATTATAACCCGGGATTAGGAAGTATTGATCTTTTATGTGTTGATTTGTTCATTTTGTGTAATTGGATTTTTCATGTTTGATTATAGTAGCATAGAAATTGGATTTCTTGTGCTCAGTCGTGTTAGGAGAGAAACGAATGCGTGACATCCCATTCCCAGAGAGAGGTGAATGTTTGGTGGGCGCATGAGTGTGCATATGCGTGTACGAGTGCAAAGATAACCTTGGTGTGTTAAACCTGACTAATAATACATCAACTTAGTGCACTTAAGCAATACCATCACGATTTCCCCCGTCCTGGACAAAGTGGCGAGCCTGCCAGGATTGCATGGCCCAAATTAGTCTCAGGCGGGAAACAAAGTGAGTGCTAGAGTAGTACTGGGGCGAAGCGTCCACTAAAGGCAATTTTAATTAGCTCTTCTAATTATTTCCTTTAGTTCTTTGAGTGTTGAGCATTGACTTGTGTGTAGGGTGGTTGTATTAATCAAAGGTCGTTCAGAGAAACGAAGAACGAGGTTCTAGTCTTAACTCTCACAGAAGCTGTGGTTTAAGATTAAGGCTCCTTTGTGTTAGGAACATTACCACTGGTTGGTGTACTCGTAACGTTTAGTAGATAAACTGTTTACTGACTTTTTCCGGGTCTATAAGCGTAACTGTTTTAGTGGTGCTAAAACATATCAGAAAAAAAAAAAAAAAAAAAAAAAAAAAAAAAAAAAAAAAAAAATGGCTGAAGAAAGTTTTACCCCCATAGAGAAACTAGTTAGTTTGGGGAAAGAAATGGGATATGCAGGAGATGAACTGCGTAAGTTCATAGAAACTCAGCAGAAGACTGAGAGAGATGAAAGGGCTGAAAGAAGGAAGTTTGAAAAAGAACAGCTCGAAGCTGTCAAAAGAAACTCAGAGGCTGAGGCTGAGAGACTTAGGCTTGAAACTGAATCCGTTGCCAAACAAATTGAGTTGGAAAGAATAAAATCTGAAAATCGTAGTGAAATAGACACCAGTTCTGAGTCAGTAGGCCGCAGACTAAATTCCGGGCCTAGGCCTAAACTCCCACTGTTCAGAGAAGAAACTGATTCGATCGATGCCTATATCAGTCGTTTTGAATCGTTTGCCGAGCACGAGGGCTGGCCGGAAGATGACTGGGCAATAAACCTGTCTGCCTTGTTGACAGGTCGTGCATTACACACTGTTTCCACCTTACCCAAAGGTGATCAAAGGGATTTTGACACGGTGAAACAAGCAGTACTAAAGGCATATGATTTGACTGAAGAAGGTTTTAGGCGTAAGTTTCGCGAGGCGAGAATCGAACAGGGTGAGACATACACACAGTTCGGAGTTAGACTAGATCACTATTTCAACAAGTGGGTAGAACTTAGTGGAGTAGACAGTGATTTTGAAGGCCTCAAGACACTGGTGATGAAGGAACAGATACTTGATGGTTGTGGGACAGGCCTCACAATCCACATTAAGGAAAAAGGTGCAACCACAATAGCTGAGGTACTTCAGACGGCAGAGACTTACCGGGAAGCGAGGCGTGATTTGCCTGAACAAGAGGAAAGCCCGGAAGCATATTCAGAGGATAGCAGGCTAGCACATGACTCACACGATGAGTCAGTAGTACACACCCGTAGGCCCACGGCGTCACGTGAGCAAACAAGGGTGAAGGCCCACGTGGATAAGGCCGTAGATAGACGTACCTGCTTCTTGTGCGATAACACAGGACACTTGGCTAGAGATTGCCGATTTAGACCTCAGAAAGCTGCAGCAATGAGGGTCAGGCCAAGCGAAAGGCAGGCAGCAAAAGATGAAAAAGATGACAGTGTTATTTTGTCTGGACTGTGCTGTGTGTTCACAGATGCAGGCGATAACATGGATGTGCACAAAGGCAGAGTAGGGAACAATGTGGTTAGTGTCATTAGAGACTCTGGGTGCACAGGGATAATGGTGAAGGAATCCCTGGTTGAGAAGGGACAATTCACAGGTAAAACACAGAGGTGTAGACAAATAGATGGAACAGTAGCAGAATTCAAAACGGCACTGGTGTTCATTGATACACCATTCTATAGTGGAGTCGTACAGGCTTTGGCTGTTCCAAAGCCACCGTATGATTTGGTAATTGGGAACATTTCAGGAGCACGTGGTACGAAAACCCAGACCTTGATTTCTGTGTCGAATCAGAGAAAAGGAATCACGTGAGGAAAACGCCCCAGGCAGTCAAACACTCCAGAAAGCGTTGGAGCGTGTCCGGTGAGACTAACCCCACTCGCTTACGGGCAGAACAAAAGGGCGATTACTCGCTCAGAAAACTGGTTGGTTTTGCTCACAGAGGGCAGAAGAAAAATGTTAAAGAGGGTACAATCGGGTTCGAGTTAGAGAACGGCATATTGTACCGAACTTTTACTCATTCGCGTTCGGGAAAAACGAAGAAGCAGGTTGTCGTTCCTAGGCAGCGCAGAAAGGCGGTGATGTCCGAAAATCATGTGACGTCAGCCTCGGGCCATCTCGGTAAGAAGGCCACACAAAAGATTGTGACGCGTGAGTACTACTGGCCCGGAATCCTAGGTGATGTAAGGCGTTTCTGTGCACATTGCAACATATGCCACGGGGTACGGCAAGGTGTGTGTACAGAAAGGGGGATCGGACGGGTCTCACCAAAAGGGGACGGTAGGCCAAATTAAAATGGTCATACGATTTTTGCGAGCGTGTGCGTGCGTCTCGTGCAGCGTCGTGTATGCGTGACGTGGCTGGTTGCGGGCCACGTGTATGAAGAGAAAGGGAGAGAATTTCCGTAGAAACATAATGTTTATCTATATATGGCCACACTACTTAGAGCTGGTGGAAGTTTCAGACTGGTGTTGATATTTGCTTGGTTAGTGTGTATGTATTGATTTTTCTCTAATTTTGTTGCAAAATAAATCTTGCGTGCGTTCTCGGGTGTAAGTAGGCTTATGAGAAGCCTAGAATAGAGTTGGTTTAAATGAGAGAATTGTGAGAGTTTCAGCTCCTTGAATGTGTTTTAGCCAATGCAGGGCATTGTCTTGAAGTGGGGGGAATTTGTCAAGTGCGTGAAACCTCTCACAAAAAGCATTAAACGCTTAGAGGCAAAAGGGACGTTGTACGTAGTATACAAATAGGTAATAGAACCATTAACAAGTATGCCTTACCCATCGCACACGGTCGAACTGTGTCAAGGAGGACGAAGCGGTCAGGTAACAGATGGCACCTAAGGTAGTAAGGAGTTCGGACCTGCCCGACAGCGAAAGGGGAGAGGAACATAACCACTAGGACCTCGGTGCACCAAGTGAGTGCTAAATACTCAGTCAGCTGAGGTTCTTTTGTAAACAGTCAGTGAAGAGCAGGAGTCTTGGACTCGTTCGGATGGTATTGCCGTGGGTCACTGGGTTGGTTCTATTGTCAGGCTGGTTGAACGCGCGTGGATGTTGTTATCGTAGCCCTCTTTAAGATAATTACTGTGTTAAAGTGGCCTCCGAAGTCGGCGGGAATTTTCGATGTCCATCTGGTGCCAAGTGTTTGTTTGCTAATCAATTAGGTAGGGATGTGTGTAAATGCAGATGTGTGGAGAATGTAGCGAATGGAGAATTCACAGCACTTGTGAACTAGGAGGGTTTGAGAAGCAGCATGGACAAAGGCATGGCCTGAAGGGGAATCCTTTGTTTCCCTCCCTATATAAAGTGAGGGAGAACAACGAGAGGGGGAGGAACACCACAAGAGAGAGAGAAGGCAGAGGAGAGAGAGAGCGAAGAGAGAAGGGTGGGCAGGACAGAGAACGGGTCGAGAGAAACGTGGTCTGGGAGATAGAAGAGACAGCAAAGTCTTAGGGAAAGACAAGCTGGAAGAGAAGAAAACTAAGTTTGAAGCCCAGAGGTGGGTGAAGACAGACAAACTGAATTTGAACCCAGAGGTGGGTGAAGGAGACGAAGAAGAAGAGTTCTACGTCGAGATCCCAGAGACGACCACGAAGACCCAGTCCTGAAACCTGGAGCCAGTCAACCAAGGGCCTCACCATCAAGCAGTGCTGAAGAAGACGTGAAGAGACTTTTCACGAACTGTGGTGTGGTGTGAAAGCGTGGTGGTGTGTGTGAAAACCTGGCCAGGTAAGAAGTCATTTTTATTATAACCCGGGATTAGGAAGTATTGATCTTTTATGTGTTGATTTGTTCATTTTGTGTAATTGGATTTTTCATGTTTGATTATAGTAGCATAGAAATTGGATTTCTTGTGCTCAGTCGTGTTAGGAGAGAAACGAATGCGTGACATCCCATTCCCAGAGAGAGGTGAATGTTTGGTGGGCGCATGAGTGTGCATATGCGTGTACGAGTGCAAAGATAACCTTGGTGTGTTAAACCTGACTAATAATACATCAACTTAGTGCACTTAAGCAATACCATCACGATTTCCCCCGTCCTGGACAGCCACATAGACAGGTAATATCAGACATAAAGGCAACAGCCACATAGACAGACAATATCAGACATAAAGGCAGCAGCCACATAGACAGGTAATATCAGACATAAAGGCAACAGCCACATAGACAGACAATATCAGACATAAAGGCAACAGCCACATAGACAGACAATATCAGACATAAAGGCAACAGCCACACAGACAGGCAATATCAGACATAAAGGCAGCAGCCACACAGACAGACAATATCAGACATAAAGGCAGCAGCGACACAGACAGACAATATCAGACATAAAGGCAGCAGCCACACAGACAGGCAATATCAGACATAAAGGCAACAGCCACATAGACAGGTAATATCAGACATAAAGGCAGCAGCCACATAGACAGGTAATATCAGACATAAAGGCAGCAGCCACATAGACAGACAATATCAGACATAAAGGCAGCAGCCACATAGACAGACAATATCAGACATAAAGGCAGCAGCCACATAGACAGACAATATCAGACATAAAGGCAGCAGCCACATAGACAGACAATATCAGACATAAAGGCAGCAGCCACATAGACAGACAATATCAGACATAAAGGCAGCAGCCACACAGACAGACAATATCAGACATAAAGGCAGCAGCCACACAGACAGGCAATATCAGACATAAAGGCAACAGCCACATAGACAGGTAATATCAGACATAAAGGCAGCAGCCACATAGACAGACAATATCAGACATAAAGGCAGCAGCCACACAGACAGGCAATATCAGACATAAAGGCAGCAGCCACACAGACAGACAATATCAGATATAAAGGCAGCAGCCACACAGACAGGCAATATCAGACATAAAGGCAGCAGCCACAACAGACAGACAATATCAGACATAAAGGCAGCAGCCACATAGACAGACAATATCAGACATAAAGGCAACAGCCACATAGACAGGCAATATCAGACATAAAGGCAACAGCCACATAGACAGGTAATATCAGACATAAAGGCAGCAGCCACATAGACAGGCAATATCAGACATAAAGGCAACAGCCACATAGACAGGTAATATCAGACATAAAGGCAACAGCCACATAGACAGGCAATATCAGACATAAAGGCAGCAGCCACATAGACAGGCAATATCAGACATAAAGGCAGCAGCCACATAGACAGGTAATATCAGACATAAAGGCAGCAGCCACATAGACAGGTAATATCAGACATAAAGGCAACAGCCACATAGACAGGCAATATTAGAATGAAGGCAACAGCCACATAGGTAATATCAGACATAAAGGCAACAGCCACATAGACAGGTAATATCAGACATAAAGGCAGCAGCCACATAGACAGACAATATGAGACATAAAGGCAGCAGCCACATAGACAGGTAATATCAGACATAAAGGCAACAGCCACATAGACAGACAATATCAGACATAAAGGCAACAGCCACATAGACAGGCAATATCAGACATAAAGGCAACAGCCACATAGGCAATATTAGAATGAAGGCAACAGCCACATAGACAGACAATATTAGAATGAAGGCAACAGCCACATAGACAGACAATATTAGACATGAAGGCAACAGCCACATAGATAGGCAATATTAGAATGGCGGCAACAGCCACATAGATAGGCAATATGAGACATGAAGGCAACAGCCACATAGATAGGCAATATGAGACATGAAGGCAACAGCCGCATAGATGGGCGATGTTAGACATGAAGGCAACAGCCACATAGATAGGCAATGTTGAACATGAAGACAACAGCCACATAGATAGGCAATATTAGAATGAAGGCAACAGCCACATAGATAGGCAATATCAGACATGAAGGCAACAGCCACATAGATAGCCGCATAGCTAGGCAATATTAGACATAGAAATAACAGCCACATAGATAGGCAATATCAGACATAAAGGCAACAGCCACATAGATAGGCAATATCAGACATAAAGGCAACAGCCACATAGATAGGCAATATCAGACATGAAGGCAATAGCCACATAGATAGGCAATATTAAACATAACGGCAACAGCCACATAAATAGGCAATAACGGCAACAGCCACATAGATAGGCAATGTTAGACATAACGGCAACAGCCACATAAATAGGCAACAACCGCAACAGCCACAAAGATTGGCAATATGAGACCTAAAGGCAACAGCCACATAGACAGGCAATATTAGACGTAAAGGCAACAGCCACAAAGATAGGCAATATGAGACATGAAGGCAACAGCCACATAGATAGGCAATATGAGACATGAAGGCAACAGCAACACATATAGACAATATGAGACATAAAGGCAACAGCCACAAAGATAGGCAATATCAGACATAAAGACAACAGCCACACAAAGTGGCAATATCAGACATAAAGGTAACAGCAACAAAGATAGGCAATATCAGGCATAAAGGTAACAGCTACAAAGATAGACAATATCAGACATAAAGAGAACAGCCACAAGAACAGCAAGAAAGAAGAAAAAGAACACCCGAGGGTGCAAGTGGGACCCAGAGAAGTACTGTCCTCAACTTCCGAACCAACCAATTGGGAGCAATCCTGCCCCACCCTTGGAAGCCTGCGCTGTGCTCACATATAGAGTACAGGCACGCACACGGTAATTTTTCCCAGGCAGATGCCATTGTGTAATGGCCATTAGATGTGACGTGACATAACCTCCACGGGGGCGTCCCCATTGGTGTACCGGACCATATTTCATGACTGCAGAGCCCACCGGCAAAAGACTCCACCGTCAAGCAACTGCGGCGTGCATCCTGCAGTCTGGGTCATTGCTGTTCAGCTGACAGGTGGAGACAGTACGACTCCAGACACAGCCAAGCTTTTGCTACATGAGGTCCTACCGCCCTCTGAAGAAGATCCCGGGTTACAGTCTTTCCTGCTGTCGACAGGGCTTTCCCTGCGGTCAGTGGGTCTTTCCTCAGAGTCGGCGCAAAGGCAGACGAAGCGACAAAGATAGGTAATATCGGTCGTAAAGGACAACAACAACAACAACAACAACAGCAGCAGTCGTAAAGTCAACAGCAATAACAACAGCAGTCGTAAAGTCAACAGCAACAACAACAGCAGTCATAAAGTCAACAGCAACAACAACAGCAGTCATAAAGGCAACAGCAGCAACAACAGCAGCAGTCGTAAAGGCAACAGCAACAACAACAGCAGTCATAAAGGCAACAGCAGCAACAACAGCAGCAGTCGTAAAGGCAACAGCAATAACAGCAATCGTAAAGGCAACAGCAACAACAACAACAACAACAGCAATCCTAAAGGCAATAGCAACAAAACAACAGCAGTCGTAAAGTCAACACAACAGCAGTCGTAAAGTCAACAGCAACAACAACAGCAGCAGTCGTTAAAGGTCAAACAGCAACAACAACAGCAGTCATAAAGCAAGCAGCAAGCAACAGTACAAGCAGCAGTCGTAAAGTCAACAGCAACAACAGCAGCAACAGCAACCACAACAAGCAGCATCGTAAAGGCAACAACAACAACAACAACAACAAAAAAACAGCAATCCTAAAGGCAATAGCAACAACAGCAATCATAAGGGCAACAGCAACAACAACAACAGCAGTCGTAAAGTCAACAGCAACAATAGCAGCAGTCCTACAGGCAAAAACAAAACAACAGTCTAAACAGCACAGCGGTAGCAGCGATGGCTACATCATCTTCCACACCATACGCAGTAATCCTATCAGCATCATCACCATCACGCCCTTACTAGTAGCAGTCACAGCAGCAGCAGCAGCAGCAGCAGTAGTGGTAGTAGTAGCAGTAGCAGCAGCAGCAGTAGCAGTAGTAGTAGCAGCAGCAGCAGCAACCGCAGCAGCAGCAGCAGCAGTTGTAGTAGTAGCAGCAGCAGCGGTGGCGGCGTTGGCGGCGGCGGTGGTAGTAGTAGTAGTAGTAGTAGTAGTATATAGTAGTAGTAGTTAGCAGTAGTAGTATGGCATCAGCAGCGGTAGCAGTAGTGGTAATAGCAGTAACGGTAGCAGCAGCAACAGCAGCAACAACGGCAGTAGTATCGGCAGCGGTAGCAGCAACAGCGGCAGTAGCATTAGTAGTATTAGTATAGCATCTGCAGCAACAGCAGCAGTGGTGTAAAATCAGCAGCTGAAGTAGTGGTAGTGGGTAGTTCGCGGCAGAAAAAGACAGCAGCAGAAGTAGAAACAGCAGCAGCAGCAGCCGCGATTGTAGCTGAAATTGTAGAGCCAACCAACAGTAAGAGCTGCAACAGTTGAAGGAAGAGGAAAAGGACGGGGGGGGGGGGGGGGGGGGGATTCAATTCAGTTCAGTTTATATTGCCCTGCCGACCGCCAGTGCCGTATCAGGGCTGTCACCTTGGTCGAAATCAAGTCTCTACATAAATGTTTGAGAAAAAAAAAAAACAAAAATCCCCCACGTACACAACACACACACACACACACACACACACACACACACACACACACACACACACACACACACACACACACACACACACATCGTTAAAACAGATTTTCTAAAACACTTAGAACTGCTTTAGAATCTTACTTCCGTAAAAGTATTGTAGATGACACAAAGATGGTTCTCTTTAACTGAAAAATCACATCAGGTGGGGTCAACTCTGAACATGGTTTTCATGGAGTCTGCTGTGAAGTGTGTATGTCTGACATCACGTAAGTCCCAACACACTTTAAGAACATGTTTTACAGGGAGGATACGCAAAGCAGTAGAAGCAGTAGTAGTGGTAGAAGTGGCGGTAGATTATGATAATGGTGTGTTTAATGTGATCTTCATTTTATACACACAAAAAACGGAGGACATCCCTCGGTATCATTTTCATTAAAACTTTATCCTTACTTATCTTGTTACAGTTTGATTAACAATCTCTTCCACCATCCACCACCATCCTCCTCCTCCCACTCTCCCCACTCTCCCCCTTCCCCCCTCCGCAGCCCATCCTCTTTCTCTTCCCGCAGGCCTGATCTTTCACAAACATCCACGAGTCTGGCGCATCTGTCAGTGTCAGCTTTGCCCCTAAATACAATAGTATAAGTGCTGTTCCTTGTCCCATGCCTTCCAGGAATGTCTTGAAAGGATGTCTGTCTTCTCTCTCTCTCTCTCTCTCTCTCTCTCTCTCTCTCCTCTCTCTTCTCTCTCTCTCTCTCTCTCTCTCTCTCTCTCTCTGCCTTGCAGTGGCGGAGAAAGATTTTCAGGCCAGGAGGGGCAAATCAGAAAGCAGGAAGGGGAGGGAGTGGGTACAACAGGACTGTTTCCTATGTCGTCTTTTATATCATTTTCACACAAAAACAACCCAGCCATGGAATTACCTAGCATGATAAACAATCACAAGACAAAACATGACGCGTTTCGACCTCTCAGGTCTTCTTCGGGC
>CM065718.1:60918864-60921364 GCA_033310375.1 Conus canariensis | reverse complement strand
GGGTTGCGTTTTCCCCAAGTGCCTTCCTTTGTGTCTGTTCTATGCAGTGGCTGGTGGAAGCGCCGTGATCGACACACTCTGGGCAGTCAGGCATCTCCACAACCCTCCTCCTCCTCCACCCTCTCCCCCACCGCCACCTATACACCCCCGTCACTATTGTTGTTTATAACCCAGCCGACCACGGAGGTTGGATTAGCCCAGCGATAGAGCATCGAGCTTTTTTTCACAGTCAGACACTGAGAGTCCGAACCCCGCTAGTGTCCAAAACGATGAGACCGACTCTCGCTACTCAGTAGTCTTACCTGGACCTAGGCCCTACTGGAACTCAGGTGGTAGGTTTGAAGTCTTAGACTCGATTCCTACCCCGTTCCTGTCCGATGTTTTGGGAGGAGGGGAGGGAGGGGGGGGGGACCAAGGCGGAGGGGAGGGGGGGTGGGGGTGGGAGGGGGGGGAGGGCAGGATGACATTAACGTGTTTTGATGAGTTGGAGCCGATTGTGAAATGAACGTAAACTCTGAGGCTGCATGTTTCGCGATAGTTATATGTTTCCTGTCGTTTTGTTTAGAGATGTTATGGAAAGGGTGCCAAGATCTAAGTGCCGTTTCATTTGTGTTCTAAGAAAAAAAAAAAGTGTTCTGCGTCAACTTAAAGAAGACGTCGAACTACGCTGTCAATTTTGTAATATTATTGCTGTCGTCTAAACTCCTATTGAATTAATGAAACAGCACTTTGGTAAACAAAGTACAGTACTTATTCAATTATACTACTTCCGACAATAAGATATGAAAAAACAGGCAAGAAAAGAAAACGCACTGAATTCTGTGAATGAAAATTACATTCATAAAGTGAACAAATATATTCTTTTATTCTTCGTTTTTCAAAATGATGTATTGATTAATTCCAATCCACTCGTTAATTTGTTTTAAAACTCAAGAGAAAAAAACTGCTTGGGTTGAGTTGAGTGTTAGCGCAATAGGGAGAGGGACTTTGGTGAGTACCAAGCTAGTCATTTTATCATTGGTTTATTTAATTTTACACTCACCCTTTCTTCCCTTGCCTTGAAAACACACACACACACACACACACACAACACACACACACACACACACACACACGCACGCACGCACGCACGCACGCACGCACGCACGCACGCACGCACGCACGCACCACCACCCACCCACCCACCCACCCACCCACCCACCCACACACACACATACATCATTGTCGATGTATCAAGTTTCCAGCAGAGAGATTATAGTCAGAAAAAAAGAAAACACTGCATTTCGCTTCGTGTTGTTTGGTTTGGTTTTTGCTTTTAAACCCGACATGTCTTAACATTAAATTTAAAATCAACACCACCACCACTGGCATTGCTACTCCTGCCACAACGGTCATCAACTATAACCACAACGACGACGACGACGACAACGATGATTACAACAATAACGACAACGCCAGTAGTGACAACAACAACAGTCGTGACAGCAACAATTACAACACCTACAACAACAACAAAACAACAACAACAATGATGACGACTAAACTATGACGACTTCAACCGCAATTGCAATTACTATTATAACATCGACGACAACACGTACCACAATAACAAGGGACGACGAAGGCCACGACAGCTACAACATTAATCACCACGACAACAACTATCACTATAACATCAGCAAAATGGCGACGGCAACAACAGCAGCAACTTCATCGACAATAACGACGTCAACGATGATGATGGTGACAACAACAACAACGCAACAACAACAACAACAACAGCCCTAAAAGCGAGGACGGTGACTGTACAATGATGATGCCGATGACAACAATCATGACAACGAGGACGACGACAACTTCGATAACAATGACGACAACGGCGATGGTGACGAGTACAATAACTATATCAACGACAACGACGACCACAACGATTAAAACAACAACAACAACAATGACGACGACAACAACAACAACAACAATAACAACAACAAAAACAACAACAGAAACAACATCAGCAAGAACAACAGCAGCAGCAACAACAATAGCAACACAAAGTTCGTGTTACACAAATGCCGACACAAGCTCTATGTTCTTTGCTTCTTTCCGCCCCATCCTCACCCAAGCACTCTCTAAGTCCCCCCTCCCCCTCCCCCCATTCCCACCCTCCCACTCCCTCTCTCTCCCTCTCTGTCTCTCTCTCTCTCTCTCTCTCTGTCTCTCTGTCTCTGTCTCTGTCTCTCACTCACTCTCTCTCTCTCTCTCTCTCTCTCTCTCTTCTCTCTCTCTCACTCTCACTCTGTTGTATGTAAATTGCATATCACGAACAGGATTTGCTTAAAACATACCTTTTCAACCTGGTAGATAATTCTGGTAGATAATCTTGTTCAAGTACACTCTGTCCCGCCCGAGGGCTATGATATGACCCTACAGAAGAATAAAGTTCTGATTCGGAATCGTTAGCTTTCTTTCTTTTCCTAGTTACACTTTTTTTCTTCTTTCA
>CM065718.1:60896364-60898864 GCA_033310375.1 Conus canariensis | reverse complement strand
ATTAGCAGTTTTGGTGTAGCATATATGGACTAGTCCGCACGCAGTGACACCTTCTTGATGAAACTTAAACCAACAAATGTCGGGCTATTTGATTCGCCGAATTCTGTGAACTGCCGTACGATTGGTAGAGAGATCTGTTGGCATTTACTTATCGTTTAGGGTTCGGAGTTCCTGTTGGGCTATAACAGCCGTAGCGGACTTTGGCCATGGTCAAAGACTACCGTGAAAGAACAACATGTCCCTAAAAGCTTCAGCTATGAGGACGTTAAACCTCAACCAGTAGCCTGGGCCATGGTAACTTCTCAATGAGCAGGCAGTGAGTGAAAAGAGCAGACAGACTGTGAGCCAGTGGACTTGTTTCTCGCCAGTAACACGAGGACCTCACGAGGGGTGACCGGCTCTGTGTGTTGTGTGTTTGTCAGCCAGGCCCTGTGTTTCCGGACGGTTGTGCATGGGTTGACGATGGCAGTGTAATGTGACTCAGTGGCTGTGTGGCCGATCTGTGTCAATGTGTACATGGTCCTCCTGTACAGGAGCGGGAGAGAGAGAATGCGGATACACGCCTCTATGGGCGTGAGTGGTTTGTTTGTTTGTTTGCGTTTTGTATGTTTTGTTTTGTTTTTGACACCGGGGGTTATATTTTTCCCCCTTGCGTCCGTCCACATTTTTTGGTTTTATTTGTGTGTTCGTATGTCTGTCAGGAAAATCAACCAAAAGCGCATGGCCTATGTCAATCAAAATTGGCAGAAAGATGGAATCTAGCCCGAGGATGAAGCTAATACATTATGGTGTGGATCGGTTGAGCGAGATTATTACAAAATTGTCCATTGAACGTGAACCTTGGGAAACTGATAATTATTTCATGATATTGTATAATTTTATGGAATTTTAAAAACTTCTGTCCGTAAGATAAACTTTAAGACTTCGTATTTTCCATACGCTGTTAAGGAAGTGTGCATGGGAAGTAACTTTCATTCCAGACCTACTATTACTTCCCCTGGCAGGAAAAATTACTCTGTTTCCACTCACGAACCGATTCTCAGGGCGGATCCACGCTCTGTTCAACCATGGCAGCGGCATGTGCTCTCAGGCTCGCCTTTTGTCTTTTTTTTTTTTTCTTTCTTTCTTTTTCTTTTTTTTTTTTCTTTTGTCTAATGTACCTACACGCTAGCTGCTCTCTTCTGCCCCACCCCGCCCCCGCCCCGCCTCCTCACCTTCCCCAACCACCTCTTTCCCTGTACACACCCCCTCCTCCTCCTCCCCCCCCCCCTCGTTTATCGTTGTCCTCCCCTCCCTTTCCCGCCTCCCTGTTGCTCTTTCCCTCCTCACCCTTCTTCTTCCATCTACAGTTGCCGTACCCTCTTTCCCTGTGCCTTAAACACGCTTTGAGTTTCTGTAAAAACAAAAAAATAGATAAATAAAGGAAAAGTATCATGTGGGTCATTATCATTATTTTGTCTTATGAATGAAGTGTTACCTTGTAACAGATGGTAGTATTTCAGTTATTTTCTTTTTCGTTCATATTAAACTGGGCATCACTGTTAAGACAAAAACGCGATTGACTGATCAAACGATGTTTAAATTTTCAGTCTAACGCTCTGCCAAGTGAGCTATTTGGGTAGACAGTAAGTTCGGTGTATATATATATATATATATATATATATTATTGTGTGTGTGTGTGTGTGTGTGTATATATATGTATACATGTATACATATATATATTATATATATATATATATATTGTGTGTGTGTGTGTGTGTGTGTGTGTGTGTGTGTGTGTTGTGTGTATGTGTGTGTGTGTGTGTGTGTGTGTGTGTGTGTGTGTGTGTGTGTTTTCCTTTGTGACCCACTCTCCTGTCTTTGTTCTGGAAAGTCTTAAACTTTCTTTTTTTTAATCCGATCATAGTTTACAACATGCCAACTCTTTTGTTCCTCGATGATATGAGTTGTATTTATTGAGGAGTTACATTTTTCCCACAGCCAGGAAAGTACTTTATGTGGTCGGCTAGACTACAGTGATGAAAACTTCATGAAAACTTACAGTCTACAAGAACAAGCAACAGTCAAATGACCATTCACACTTTCCATTTAACATCCTTTCCAGGGGCTATCGCTTTTTCTAATTTCAGAGACTGTACCAAACCCCCTTCCTGACCAATCTGATGCTGACGCGTTAAGCGCAGAGAGACTCGGCTATCGCATCACCATGCGTTTACCTCCAGCTTTTCCGCTCTTTCTGTGCATTCTGCTCGTTGCCATGGACACGGTAGCAGACGGCAAGAGATGCCGTAAACGAAAGGGAGGTAAACGGTGCAGAAATGCTTTGACACAAGGGGAGGGCGCTGTCATGAGTTTGCAGGACGGACCAGACGACAGTGTGAAAATGCATCGGAAATCCAAAGGAAAAGTAGGTATGACTCTTTCTCTGTTGGATTTTTCTTTGTTTGTTTGTTGTTTTATTGTAGTTGTTTTGGTTGTTTTTTTTGTTTTTTTTTAAATT
>CM065718.1:60881364-60891364 GCA_033310375.1 Conus canariensis | reverse complement strand
TCTGAACGACACGTGTAGTGCAAAGTAGGAAATAGTAATGCTGTCTGAACGACACGTGTAGTGCAAAGTAGGAAATAGTAATGCTGTCTGAACGACACACGTAGTGCAAAGTAGGAAATAGTAATGCTGTCTGAACGACACGTGTAGTGCAAAGTAGGAAATAGTAATGCTGTCTGAACGACACGTGTAGTGCAAAGTAGGAAATAGTAATGCTGTCTGAACGACACACGTAGTGCAAAGTAGGAAGTAGTAATGCTGTCTGAACGACACACGTAGTGCAAAGTAGGAAATAGTAATGCTGTTCGAACGACACGTGTAGTGCAAAGTAGGAAATAGTAATGCTGTCTGAACGACACGTGTAGTGCAAAGTAGGAAATAGTAATGCTGTCTGAACGACACGTGTAGTGCAAAGTAGGAAATAGTAATGCTGTCTGAACGACACGTGTAGTGCAAAGTAGGAAGTAGTAATGCTGTCTGAATGACACGTGTAGTGCAAAGCAGGAAATAGTAATGCTGTCTGAACGACACGTGTAGTGCAAAGTAGGAAATAGTAATGCTGTCTGAACGACACATGTAGTGCAAAGTAGGAAATAGTAATGCTGTCTGAACGACACGTGCAGTGCAAAGCAGGAAATAGTAATGCTGACTGAACGACACATGTAGTGCAAAGTAGGAAGTAGTAATGCTGTCTGAACGACACGTGTAGTGCAAAGCAGGAAATAGTAATGCTGTCTGAACGACACGTGCAGTGCAAAGTAGGAAATAGTAATGCTGACTGAACGACACATGTAGTGCAAAGTAGGAAGTAGTAATGCTGTCTGAACGACACGTGTAGTGCAAAGCAGGAAATAGTAATGCTGTCTGAACGACACGTGTAGTGCAAAGCAGGAAATAGTAATGCTGTCTGAACGACACGTGTAGTGCAAAGTAGGAAATAGTAATGCTGTCTGAACGACACGTGTATTGCAAAGTAGGAAATAGTAATGCTGTCTGAACGACACGTGTAGTGCAAAGTAGGAAATAGTAATGCTGTTCGAACGACACGTGTAGTGCAAAGTAGGAAGTAGTAATGCTGTTTCGAACGACACGTGTATTGCAAAGTAGGAAATAGTAATGCTGTTCGAACGACACGTGTAGTGCAAAGTAGGAAATAGTAATGCTGTTCGAACGACACGTGTAGTGCAAAGTAGGAAGTAGTAATGCTGTTCGAACGACACGTGTAGTGCAAAGTAGGAAATAGTAATGCTGTTCGAACGACACGTGCAGTGCAAAGTAGGAAATAGTAATGCTGTCTGAACGACACGTGTAGTGCAAAGCAGGAAATAGTAATGCTGTCTGAACGACACACGTAGTGCAAAGCAGGAAATAGCAATGCTGTCTGAACAACACACGTAGTGCAAAGTAGGAAATAGTTCTACTGACTGAACTACTCGTTTAGTGCAAAGTAGGAAATAGTAATGCAGTCTGAACGGCACATGTAGCAGATAGAAGTAAAAAAAAAACACTGTACAATCTGAACAACACATGTAGTAAAATGTGGTAAAAGCTGTGCAGTCTTCATGACACATGCAGTGAAAAGTAGTAAAAGCTGTGCAGTCTGAACGACACATGTAAAATACAGTGAAAGCTGTGCAAGCTTCTTGACTCACGTGGTAAAATGTAGCAAAAGCTGAGCAATCCAAACGACACGTGTAGTCAAAAGTAGCGCAGTTAATGCTAGGTCCGCGATTTTATAAATTGTATGTGAGCACGGATTAAAGATTATGCGAATGAGTGTATCTTCTGCGGCTTTTGGGTTTTTGTTTGTTTGTTTGTTTGTTGTTGTTTTTTTAACGCTCTCAACGTACTATTTGGACAATGGATCAGTGCCCAAATATCATCATCATCATCATCATCATCATCAATCACCATCACCATCATCATCATCATCATCATCATCATTACTTTTATTATCATTATTAACGTTGCTACTATTATTGTTGTACTTGTTGTTCTTGTTCTGGTTCTTATTGTTAGCTGTAGTAGTGTTCTCATCATCAGTGATCATCATTATCATCATCATCATCATCATCATCATCATCATCATTGTTGCTGCTGCTGCTGCTACAACTACTACTACTACTACTACTACTACTACTACTACTACTACTACTGTTGTTGTTATATTAATGTCGTTGTTTTCGTTCGTTACCTCTGTAACGAGCAGTATCATAAAAGCAAGTGGACACTACAGATGAGCAAGGTGGCCATTAGGGACAGGAACCTCTCCTCCTTCCCCATGTCATTATCCTCATTATCAATCTCATTATCTTATCTGCTCATACAGGACTTACCGTAGATAAAGCAGTGAGATCCGCTTATCTGCTCAGACAGGACTTACCGTAGATAAAGTATTGAGATCCGTTTATCTGCTCATACAGGACTTATCGTAGATAAAGTATTGAGATTCGTTTATCTGCTCATACAGACTTATCGTAGATAAAGTATTGAGATCCGTTTATCTGCTCATACAGGACTTATCGTAGATAAAGTAGTGAGATCCGGTTATCTGCTCATACAGGACTTATCGTAGATAAAGTAGGAGATTCGTTTATCTGCTCATACAGGACTTATCGTAGATAAAGTAGTGAGATTAGTTTATCTGCTCATACTTAAAGGACTTATGGTAGATAAAGTATTGAGACTCGTTTATTTGCGATGTTACTGATTTGGAAGAAGATGGAATTTCTCATCTGCTTCCGAGAGAGTTGAGGCAGAAACATCACACGATAAATTACTGGGAATGGTTTGTAAATTGATAGGTAACAGGGACTAATATTTGTACGGTGGATAGATAACTGGAAATTGCTAATCTACGACCGAGGATGGCGAGTAAGGCAAGCAGTTTCCAAAAGTCTACGACCGAAGCCAGCGAGGTACAAATGTCAAGTATGTAATTCCGCATAGATAAATAATTAGGAATCTCTTGTCTACAACGAAGGAAGGGGGCTACACCAATGAGGTTTTTCTCCTTCGGCTGTACTACGTCGCACGCGCGCGCGCGCGCGCGCTCGCGCGCGCACGCGCGCGCGCGTGTGTGTGTGTTGTAAAATGAAATTGCAAATTACACGTCAATGAAGTAATCTTTAGTGACAATGGAAACAGCAGAAAGTGCTTATTCATTCTATAACTGTTCGCGCTACGTGCGCGCGTGTGCGCGCGCGTGTGTGTGTTCGTATGTGTGCAGTATCGTAAAAGCAAGTGGCGACTTCAGATCAGCGAAGTGACCATCGGGGACAGCGGGAACTACACCTGTCACATTGACAACTCTGCAGGACATCTGGAGTGGACTTACACCCTCCGAGTTCTGGGTAGGTGCCTTCAGGCAGATTTCTTTTCTGACACCGACCCCCCCCCCCCCCCCCCCCCCACATCTCCCCTTTCCTCCCCTGCTGCATGTAAGAAATTCTTTTTTGTTTGTTGGCGTCAAGTTAGTTCCGAATTAGTTTGCTGGTTAAAAGGTCAGGAGTCCTGGTTAAAAAAAAGTGTTTATATGTGCGAGATGTGCACACTGACAGGAGATCTGTGAGTGAGAAATCAGGTGCTCCAGAGCAGAAGCTTTAAACGACAGAACGTCAACACATTACACTGGCAGTCACAGACGTCTCCTCTTCGTTATCAAGCGCCTTAAGATTGCCTGATGCCGGCATGCATCTTATCTCCATGCCCGAAACCATTCATCCTAACACGTGCAGTGGAGATCGAATATGTGTCTTGTCACCGCACCCCCCCCCCCCCCTCTCCCGTCTCCCCTCCTACCGAGGACCATTCTAGGGTATGCAGTGGAGAGTGGACATATCCCTTATCATGAGTCTGTGTGTATGACAGTTCTACATTTACAGTGAAAGGTGGACACGCATCTCGCCATGAATCCCTGTTCATGACCATTATGTAGGCATGTGGAGGAAGGGCATTTTTGTTCGCTGTGACTCCCTCCAAGACCATACTGCAAGGTGAAGTAGAAGGCGGTCATGTATCTCACCAAGATTCCTTGTCCGAGATCATCCCCCGACGCACAGTGGAAAGTGGATAGGTATCTCACCATAACTCCCAGTTCAAGACCATACAATAGTGTACAGTAGACAGTGGACATCTACCTCGCTATGAGTCTGTCCAAGACCATTCTACTGGGTACAGTGGAGGGTGGACATGTATCTCTCCATGATTCCCTGTCCAAGACCATTCTACAGGGTACAGTGGAGGGTGGACATGTATCTTACCATGACTTATACAAGACCATTCAACAGGATACAGTGGAGGGTGGACATGTATCTCTCCATGACTCCCTGTCCAAGACCATTCTACAGGGTACAGTAGAGGGTGGACATGTATCTTACCATGACTCTGTACAAGACCATTCTACAGGGTACAGTGAAGGGTGGACTTCCCAGGGGCAGACGGAACAATCCTAAATGAACAATAATGACTGGTTTCAAAGTGAAGTGATTTGCGATCGGAAATTGAAACAAGAGGGCAAACATTGGGCTGGGGCGATCCTCTACTGCCCAGAGTTCTGTCACGGCGCCATACGACCTTCTCACTGCCCAGACTTCTGTCACGGCACCATACGACCTTCTCACTGCCCAGACTTCTGTCACGGCACCACACGACCTTCTCACTGCCCAGACTTCTGTCACGGCACCATACGACCTTCTCACTGCCCAGACTTCTGTCACGGCGCCATACCACCTTCTTACTGCCCAGACTTCTGTCACGGCACCATGCGACCTTCTTTTGAAGGGACAAAAGTCTAAATAATGAAAACTTCTCAAATTCTTGTACTGAAATAACCACCAGGTCTTGTCATTTACCAGCCAAGAGAACTAAACTGAAAATTCCGCGGAAAAGATCAAGTCGGTTCGAGACAGGACAGTAGCAGCGTCAGAAACTGGATTGGTTACTCTCTCTCTCTCTCTCTCTCTCTCTCTCTCTCTCTCTCTCTCTCTTCCACCCGCCTTTCTCTCAGCCTCTCGCTCCCTCCCTCCTTCCTCCCCCTCTCTCTCTCTTTCCTTCCCTGTCTCCCCCCCCCTCTCTCTCTCTCTCCTTCTCTGTCTCTGTCTCGCGCGCGCGGGCGCGCAAAAGAAGTATGTATTTTGTGCACAGTTCTTTATGACATCGTGTCCTGTTTCAAAGTATGTTAGAGCAAGCTATAAACGTCATTACCCCAAATATGCAGCTGTAGTCTTGAGTTCGCTAAACGTTCAGCCAGTGGTTGCTCAAAATCAGGCTGATGCAGTTAGCTTTATGGTATTATTTCATAATATTTCAATGCAATGTCACAACAGATTTCTCTGTGTGTGAAATCCAGACAGTGCTCCAAGAGCAGAGAACATCCACATGGTAGAATGTCAGTACGGGTTTTTTGTGGTTGTTTTTTTTTCCTGTGGGTGTTTTTGTCAACATATCAGGGTGATTTTTTTTCCTCTAAAGAATTTTGCTGGAGACGATCCCTTGTTGTTGTGAGTTCTTTCAAACACAGAGGCCTCTGTTCATCGTCTCATCCGAAAGACTAGCCCCTCAGACCACCACTTCATGTTCAATGGAGGAGGAGACTCGAACCGTATACCTGGCGTGTGTTATGTACTGAGCCACCGCTCACTCATCCCCGTGAAAATGTTCGCTGTTTCAGTGCAAATTGTGTCCCCGCCTTCTGGAAGTTCTTTTGCCTGTAATGTTTTACCTATCCCTGCCTTTGGTTTTTTTGTTTTTGTCTTTTGTGTGCTGTTTTCTGCCTGTGTGGTCTGGGAAGTCGCTAACTCTTACTTCCTCACAGTTAAGAACTTGCCAGCTGGTGTGTGTGTGTGTGTGTGTGTGGTGTGTTGTGTGTGTGTGTGTGTGTGTGAGGAGAGAGAGAGAGAGAGAGAGAGAGGAGAGTGTGTGTGTGTGTGTGTGTGTGTGTGTGTGTGTGTGTGTGTGTGTGTACTCTGGTGACAAGGTACTAAGACTGCACACGATGTCCAGAGTGGATACAAGCTGTCCATTCTGCAGTATTCAACTGCTATCATGGCTTTTTCTTCTCTCCTCTCTCTCTCTCTCTCTCTCTCTCTCTCTCTCTCTCTCTCTCTCTCTCTCCTCTCTCTCTCTCTCTCTCTTTCGCGTTTAAATACTTTTTATCATTTTTTTTTCAATTTTGTTTTAACGGGGAAAGGATATTGTAGTTATTTTCCTCTTTTATCTGTAGTTTTTTGTTTGATTCTTATTCTAGTGTTTTAATAATTTTTTTTTTACTCCCTTCAGTCCAACGGTTCTATATTTTGACGGCAAAACATTAGATGAATTGTCTGGCGTCTTCAGCACAACCTGCTTTTAACCACCTCAACGAATGCCAATAGGCTGATTTGAATGTATAGAAACTGCCTTTTTTTCTAGTGTGGACGACTTTCTCAAAGTGGTGACAGCCCTGAAAAGTCCTTGTGTGGTCTGAAGAACCTGTCGTAATAGAACTTGACGAAAACAGATGCACACGTCAGAACGAGAACTTCTGTCACGCAAGATCAGGCGTCAAGGGAAGTAATTGTTGGTCATGGCTGAGACAAACTGGGGGGTGTTATTTCCCGTCCACATTCAACCTTGCTGAACGATGCAGGCTCTGCCTTTTGATCAGGATCCACACACACATATCCCCCCCCCCCCCCCCCCCCCCCCACATTGTCTTTTTACCAAATTTCGCTAAAAATCGGTTGTGGAATACTTGCTTAATCTTGTTGACAGTTAGACAAGCAAAGAAACCCGCGTGTGGGCGAAAAATATTACATCCTTCCTGGAGGCAATTTAGCGCTCGCTCACTTTTGTATTTTTTGGCAATGTTTCATGTGAATGCATCGACCAGCTCGTCAACGTGTGCTTCTACTAAACC
This sequence comes from Conus canariensis, assembly GCA_033310375.1. Classification (NCBI taxonomy): domain Eukaryota; kingdom Metazoa; phylum Mollusca; class Gastropoda; order Neogastropoda; family Conidae; genus Conus; species Conus canariensis. The sequence continues at coordinate 60,884,469 of CM065718.1, read as the reverse complement.
TGAATTTGTTTCTACTGTGGATAAGCGCACATACAACAAATTATGTCATAAGGAGTGCACTTTTTGAACCAAGAAGCGCGCATTTATGAAAGTGAAAGGCAGTACAGTATTTCTGAAAGAGTGCAGAGTAAAACATCTGTGATCACTAAGCTGGTTTGAACTTATTTTCTTGTTATCGGAAAGTCTAATGAAGTATTCTCTCTCTGTGTGTGTGTGTGTGTGTGTGTGTGTGTGTGTGTGGATGTGTAATGTCGACTGCTATTTGGAGAGTATTGTTTTGTGCATTTTTACGTCTCTTGTTATGGACTAAATAAGCATTACTTTTCGCTTGTTTTATGTGTTCATTTGTAATTTGCCTTGTTTTCAGAACTGTTGCACACTCGTTTCATTTCAAAAAAAATTTTCATAGATAACGGTGAAAACGGCTTAACCCAAACACGCTCCAATGACATGTGAATATGACCACTTCCTGACCCGAAAACGCGTTTTTCTTGACATAGCAAAACACGTGTTTCTATCCTTGTATTACGCTCTTTTCAACTCTTCCGTCGCCTGCTCAACACTCTCACCCCACTGTGAACATTTTGTGCGACAGAGAACAAGCCCATCTCGGACATCAACATAATCGAGCGGCCCAAGAACCAGACGGCGCACGTGGGGGACACGGTAGTGTTCATGTGCCGCTCCGACACCTGGCCGGCTCCAAGCGTCCACTGGGCGCGCAAGCCCGTCAACAAGCTGGTCGTGGAGATCGTGCAGGTTAGCCAGGCGTCACGGGCAGTTGGGCGCTCTGTGTCGTTGTGCCCCGCTGCAGTGGTGGTATTGCGTTGCGTCGTCATTCGGTCTGTTGTGAACGTGAAAGTCATTCTGTTCATCAATTATTAGAAGACCGTTGCTTGTTGTGTGGAAGTGCATCGTTTAGCCAGTCGTTTAACGGGGATGGAACTTGGGAGACTTCTGTCCACCGATGAGAAGACGGTGTATTGTGTTGTATAGTGTTGTTTTGTATTACATAGTATTGTATTGCATTGTATTGTACTGTTTTGTATTGTATTATACGATGTTGTATTCCATGACAGTGTATTGCATTGCATCATGTTTGTATAGTATTCCATTTTTAATGTTGTTGCGTCGTATTTTGTTTGATTCGCTTTGTAATGTGTTGCGTTGCAATGTAGAATACTGCACTTCACTGGATTGGATCGCATCACGTTTAATTGCATTATATGACACTGTTCTGTATTGCATCGTATTGTGTTGCAATGCATAGTACTGCCTTGCGTCATAAGTGTTCTGATCTCGGTTACATTGTATTACATCGCATCGTTCTGTCTAGTATCACTACTGTACATCACCGCAGGGCATTGTACTGAAGTACATTGTATCATATTGTATAGTATCACAGTATATTGCATTCAATTGGACTGACGTGCATTGTATTGTACCGCACTACAATGCACTGTATTGCATAATATTATATTGCTATACATTGTATTTCGTCCCTTTGTGTTGTATTGCGTTATATTGCATCACATTGCATCGGAAAACATTGTGTTATATTGCATCATACTTATAGTATTGCTTCACATATAGCATTACACTAACTGTATTGCATCACATTGCTTAGTGTTGCATCACATTGCATTATATCAAACAGTATTCTATTGAGTTACATTATATCATATGGTATTGCGTTTTTGTGTTGCATTGCACTGCAGTGTATCTATTGCACCACGTTGCACAATATTGCGTCACAAGACATTGCTCTGAGTTGTATCGCATTACATCATACAGTATTGTATCGTTTACAAGTGTATTTTTTCATGCTCTGTTGTATCATCCTGAATTCTATCTTCTTCCTGTTTTCTGCATTCCCATGCATTTCGTCTGACGTTCGTTTTGCTGTGTAACAGTCGGTAATAGTCCAGTAGTGTTGATGGTGTTGATGAGGATGATGTAATGATGGTGATATGATATGGTCATGCTGTGGATGGTGACCATCTCCAGATGGAGAACAACACATTGGCGGAGGTGCTAGTCCTGCACAACGTCAGCAAAGCGGACGCCGGGGAGTACACCTGTTACATCGGCAACAACATCTCCAACCTGAAACTGACAGCCACCCTCACCGTTATTGAGGAGGGTGAGTGTGTGTGTGTGTGTGTGTGTGTGTGTGTGTGTGTGTGTGTGTGTGTGTGTGTGTGTGTGTGTGTGTGCGCGCGCGCGTGCGTGTGTGTGTGTGTGTGTGTGTGTGTGTGTGTGTGTGTGTGTTGTGTGTGTGTGTGTGCGTGTGTGTGTGTGTGTGTGTGTGTGTGTGTGTGTGTGTGTCTGTGTGTGTGTGTGTGTGTGTGTGTTTGGTGAGATGAAAGGTTGTGTTGTGTTCTTTTATATTGTATTTCTGTGCCAGCGTCTCCAAACGGAAAAATGACCGCCACTATAATTGTTATTGAGGAAACTAAGATGACCCAGGCAGGACAGGGCATGTTGTGTTTTGTACTTATACTATGTGATTTGAAATTATATCACGTGATGATATATAATTTTATGTTACAATATATATGATGTATCACTTTACATCATTCTGCATTGCGTTACATTAGAGTTGTAGTACATTAATCGTCATTACGAACGCTTACCGAGGCAGACTTGGGCGGGTTTTTTTTTTTTTTTTTTTTTTTTACACACCGTATTATATTGTATTGTGCCACTCTGGACTGGATTTTCTTTTTGTCTGTTGTGCTGCATTACTTTCGATTTACTTCAAAATGAACTTCGCCCAGTAGTGCCATCGTCACCAGCCCGAAGGTCGTTAGGAGGGTGGTGTAGTGGAACATGTCTATGATGACTCCTATAAATCTTTCAAAATGTGTATGCAAAGAGAGAGAGAGCCTGTACTGGAAGGTGTGTGTGTGTGTGTGGGGGGGGGGGGGGGGGGGGGAGGAGGAGAGAGAAGAGGGCAAAGAGGAAATTGTTCCATGGGAAAAAGGCCTTTAACGGGCTAATTTTTTTGTTGGGATGGAAATCAAGCATACACAAAGACAAACATGTTTCATCAAAATGTATTTAAAAAGAATGTAAATCTAGTACAGACAAAGACCAAATGTT
>CM065718.1:60861364-60876364 GCA_033310375.1 Conus canariensis | reverse complement strand
TGGATTATAGAGTAGCTGATTTCTGTAAAAATCGCCATTGTTCTGCTATAGTTTTTGTGTTTTTTGTTTGTTTGTTGTTTTGTTTTGTTTTGTTTTTGCTTATCTGTGTTGTCATTACTATGCCATGCTCGTCTTTTTTGCTTTCTGATTTGTTGTTGGTGGCATTTAGTGGAGATTTAGAGAATTAAAAGAAAAACACTACGCACCAGAAATGATTTTAGATACATAGCCATGATTTTACAAATTACCAAAAAAGTCATATGTGTCTTATTAAAAAAAAAAGAGAGAGAGAGAAAGGAGTGTGTGTGTGTGTGTGTGTGTGTGTGTGTGTGTGTGTGTGTGTGTGTGTGTGTGTGTGTGCATGCGCGCGCGCGCGTTTGTGTGTGTGTGTGTGCGTGATCGTGAGACAGACAAAGAGAGAGAGAGAGAGAGACTGTATTTGTGTATGCAGGAATGTGTGCAAATCAGTATTCGTGTGTGTGTGTGTGTGTGTGTGTGTGTGTGTGTGTGTGTGTGTGTGTGTGTGTGTGCTCGAACTTGCGAGTATGTTTTTTCGTGTAAGAACATGTGTGAGTGGGCATGTGTATGCAAGAGCGTGTATGAGCTCGTGTCTGTATGTGCTCGTGCGTGTATAAATGTGCGTTCAACTGTGTATATGTATGAGCGTGTATGGGTGCGCTTGTGCATGTGCGTGTGTCCTCAGCGATTTCTTGGAAGAAGCAGGACCAAGCTTGGACAAATGGATAGCACACACATCAAAATCTCTTGAACAACAACTACCAGTTTGAACAGGATCTGAATTCCCTTTACATCCCTAACCCAATAGGACCTAACATTGTCCTATCTCAAAACAGGCAAGAGAAAAATTCTTCACCCTCGTCGTCGTCGTCGTCTCGCGCGCGCATACGCACACAAACACACACACACTTACACACACGCGCGCGCGCGCGCGCACACACACACACACACACACACACACACACACACACACACACACACACAGTATGTGCCCATGCGTGCGTGCGCACGTACACACGCACGCGCGCACACACCAGTTCACGACCATCGGCATGGCAGCAATATTAAAATCTCTTTTCAAAACTGACTCTCTTGTGGTCACTGTCATCAAACCCACCAAAAATTGTTTTCAATGATGCTGACGGAATGTTTATAAATGCGTTTGGAATAAAATGCCGAAAAACTGCGCATAAAAGTAATAAAGACGGTGGTACTGGTCTTCCGGGATTTTAAACAGGTTTGCTGTTATCTTCCAAGCTTTCTCCGATAACAGAGCCGAAAAATTTACTCACCCAGGGCGAAATATTCGGTGGTGTCACTTCCTCCAGTGGTATCTTGTCAGTTAACATGGTCCAAATGCGCGTCCAAAAACTCCTCTTAGCTTTTAGCCGAAGCATTGTTATGATAATCGATTTCATATTGGAAAGAACCGTATCGTTTCGAAAATACTAAATAAGAAAGCGTACTCACTGTCTCGCTCGCTTGTTTGATGATAAAAGACAGCTAGCTTGTCTCACATACACGTTTTAAAGAAAAGTAGGATGTGAAAATTGATTTTGTCTTTGTTATTGGCTAAAATTCAAACAAATAACTGATTATGTATCTATATATAAGAAAGGTCTGGTTTGGCTATAAAAGTAATAAGAATCTAAACTCATCACTGTTTTAAACAACCTTAATAAAGGAATTAAGCTGTATTGCGGTATCTTCGTTACGAGCAATTCTAAGCCAAAATGCTGTGGTGAAAGGGATATAAAACTACTGAGACATAATGACTGGAACGCCCCCGTCTTTGCACAGGGATAAGAAAGGTTAAGCTGCAAATGGTTCCAGCTTAAAACGTTACCAACTGTTTATGGTCTAATGTTGTTTCATAAGAGACTACAACTGCTGAAAATAACAGCTGTAGTTTTTGTGGCTCGCTCAAAGATAGCGTTGACCGCATGTTTAGGAAATGTCACCATACACAGGTTTTATGGAATGTTCTTACTGGTCTGCTGAGAAAAAGTTGTTTGAATTCTGAAAACGTGCGTCTAACAGAATTATTTGTACTATTCGGTCATAATGACACGATTATTAGTGTACTATTTTTCATGCCTTAGTATCATTTGCAAAACATTCCATATGTGTTTGCAAAGTGAACAGCACTCTGCCACAAGTATGGAGGTTATGAAACAAATAAAAATATAAATACAAAAGTGAGGAATATATCGCATGTTTAACGTTAAAATATGTAGATATTTTTTACCCAGATGGTTGTCATACAGCCCATTATTCAATACTGTTGTTTCTTTAAACAACGTACATTATAATATTCATGTTAACATGATGTCGCGCGTGAAAGATTGCAAAGTAGTGCATTGTTTATAGGCCTTCAAAATATTAGTTTTTCTGAGGTACTGATGTAAAAAAAATACCTGTCTGTGAACATGATCAAATAACTGGCTTCTCTTTCTTCTTCTTCTTCTTCTTCTTCTTCTTCTTCTTCTTCTTCTTCTTCTTCTCTCTCTCTCTCTCTCTCTCTCTCTCTCTCTCTCTCTCTCTCTCTCTCTCTCTCTCTCTCTCTCAATGTTCATGTGAATATGTGAATTCAAACTGTTTTGCTTCGTCTCTTTTTGCTCATCTTATCTTGTTGTTGCTGTTTGCATTTTGTTTGGTTGGTTGGCTTGCTATTTTTTTTCTTTTTAGTATATCTTTCTTTACTTGCTTTATAACCTAAACACACTCGCACACAAACTGACGTGTGCATGGGCGCGCGACAACAAGAGATCTGTCACCGATGATGATATGTAAGAAAATCCACTTCGATCATTTTAGCCTTTTTTTTTTAAAAGGCACAACAAGAAAGCTGTCCTTCGTATAAGATTATACAGATGATCTATTTTGATGGTTCAAAAAAAATGTTGAGAGATAGTGGGGGGGGGGGGGGGGGGGGGGGGGGGAGGGGGGGGAGGGGACAGAGACAGAGAGAGCTGGTTAAATCATATTGAAAAATGTAGTCTAATGGATAAAATGCAGGACAAGAACATACGCGGACAGACACAAGTTTCTGGTGCCTGCCATGCTATCACTCTCTTCCCCCAGAGAGAGAGAGAGAGAGAGAGAGACGACGACGACGAGATGATGATGATGATGATGATGATGATGATGATCTTTATTTCCAAGGGTAACAGATAAGCAAATTCATGCTTTTTTCATCCGGCCCTTGCCCCGCTAAGGGACTACTAAACTAAGCATGACTAGCGACTGAAAATTACAAAACTTTTAACAAACTACACATATCTCCACAAATACATTAAAAAGTTGGAGTTGTTCCTCCATTAACATTGAGGCGTAGATGAATTGAAAGGGTGAAAAAACGATTGAAACAACAAACAAGAATACAGAAAATGATTACAAAGAAGAACAAAACTGAGTACACACAGACAGAATAAGCTATCCTTCTGTTGTTGTTGTTGTGTGAGAGAGAGAGTTATATTCCTTTTGTAAAATATTAACATACAACAAGCTGCTAAGAATGCTAATTAGACAACTATAATGCATCAATAATATCAACATTTTTTTTAAAATGATGTGGTTACAAAGCAAGACGAGGACAAACAGTACTACAATCAGTTATCAGTTAGCGACAATGAATTCCTAGCATCAATAATCATAATCCTTATTTATCATGATGTGTGTATGAGAGAGAGAGAGAGAGAGGAGAGAGAGAGAGAGAGAGAGAGAGAGAGAGAGAGGGTGTCTGACTTTCACGCAGAAAAATCTATTGTGATGACAGTCATCTACTACAATGTAATAAACGCGCACTGAGGATCTAATTTTTTTTCTTACATTTTGACGTTACTTTAATACCACTGTCGGGCTATCTCCTTCACAGGTTCCATTTCGTTTTCTCGGTCTTGTCATTATGATGCCCATGTGTTTTTTGGAACTGTTGGCTTGGGCCTTGTGACGGTACAAAGTGTCCGCAGAAACAAAGTGTCCGCATGCGGACACTTTGTTCCCTGCGGACACTTTGTACCGTGAACTGACATTCAAAGTGTCGTCAGAAATCCTGCGGACACTTTGTTCCGCGAGGTGACATATAACTTACAAAAGCGGAACAAAGTGTCCGCAGCCGTTTCAGCCTCAGTGTGAGTGGGTGAATATGTGCACGTACACTCCCATGCGCGTGCGTGCGTGCGTGCGCACGTGTGTGTGTGTGTGTGTGTGTGTGTGTGTGTGTGCGTGCGTGCGTGCGTGCATGCGTGCGTGCGTGAGAGTGTGTGTGTGTGTATGTGTGAGCGCGCGCACGTGAGCGTAATCTAAACTTTGTGCGCTGTTGCACAAAAAAGTAGTCAACAAAGTTTAAACTTTTTTTTTTTATTAACACACACACACACACACACACACACACACACACACACACACACACACACAGTGCGCGTGCGTGCGTACGCACGCACACACGCACGCACGCACGCACGCGCATGGGAGTGTACGTGCACATTCACCCACTCACACTGAGGCTGAAACGGCTGCGGACACTTTGTTCCGCTTTTGTAAGTTATATGTCACCTCGCGGAACAAAGTGTCCGCAGGATTTCTGCGGACACTTTGAATGTCAGTTCATGGTACAAAGTGTCCGCAGGGAACAAAGTGTCCGCATGCGGACACTTTGTTTCTGCGGACACTTTGTACCGTCACAGGCCTTGCAAAGTTGCTGTTATTATTGTTGTTGTTGTTGTTGTTGATGTTGTTTTCTTAATTCGTGTGTCACTCTGAAGTAACTGTGTTTCGATGTAGCTCGATATGACAAGTTTTCGACTGTCGATGTTTTGAGCCACTCTCCTCTCTCTCTCTCTCTCTCTCTCTCTCTCTCTCTCTGTCCTGTTATATTGTTTACTCCCCCTTTTCATATTTGAGTTTAAGCATTTTGTGTTTCTAGTTCCAGTTCCCGCCATCCTTATTCACCAGGTGCACATGTGCGCGCCGAGATTACATATGTTAAGAAAAATTTCCTTTCCGAAGAAATGAAAGGCAGCTCTGTATGGTACGGCTGAATCATGAGTGATAAATCAGTTTGAAAAAAAAAATAAGAAGAGAGTATTCATTAAGTGTCATTAAGAGAGAACCATCTATGTCGCATGTTCCTTGCATTCTCCATGATCATATGTGCCACTCATTTGCACTTTCCGTCTTTTACTGGTTAAATGGCCACATGAATTAAGTCTTTGTTCTGGGACCATCATTTTCACTTCTGTGTCATCAGGTGCAATTATATTGTGTCCTGTTATGTTATCCGGGAGCCGGAATAGCTCAGTTGGTAGAGCGCCGGACTCGTGATCCTGGGGTTGCGGGTTCGAATCTCTGCCGGGCCGTTTCGGTACAGGGGGATTTTTCCCTCGGAGTTAACATTGGTTCTGACTCCATTTCCCATGCAATCCTTCGAATGAGACTATAAACCGAGGTTCCGTGTGTAAACGCACGCATAACGTCTTGCACACACGTAAAATCCCATCACCAACTTTCGGAAGAGTAGGTCAGTTTTGCCGTTGGTATGGATGACACGTTACACATAGCATGCACCCTGCGTGAGAAATGGAAAGAATGAAGGAAGTAAGGAAACTGGGTGAACGATATTGAATGATATTGACTGGATGACACGGGAAACGACTGAATGAAGCGCCAGCTGGCAGCTCTTCAGTCGACACTACCCAGGTTGGCAGCCCGTGGTGTAAACGAGTGTGGATTGTAAAGCGCTTAGAGCTTGGTCTCTAGCCGAGAATAGGCGCTATATAAGTCTTCATTATTATTATTATCATTATCCCTGTCGGTCCTTTGTGTTCTTCCCACTGCACCGTAAGTATCCTTCATGTACGTCGTCTGTATCATACCCTATCACTGTTTCACATAGTGTCATCTTACCCTCCTTTCATGCTGGCTACTGTCTGCAGTCAGTGTTTCCTTGTTGTTGTTTTTTTAAATCACTGTACCGTCTTGCGTCACCAGTGTATCTTCTTGCGTCATCACTGTACCTCCTTGCGTCACCATCGTATCTTCTTGCGTCATCACTGTCCCCTGCTGTGATTATCACTGTCCCACTTGTGTCGACACCTCTGCCCCCTTCTGCCATTATCGCTACCCCTTCTGTCGTCATCACTGTCCCCTTCTGTCGTCATCACTGTCCCCTTCTGTCATCATCACTGTCCCCTTCTGTCATTATCGCTACCCATTCTGTCGTCATCACTGCCCCCTTCCGTCATTATCGCTACCCCTTCTGTCGTCATCACTGCCCCCTTCTGTCATTATCGCTACCCCTTCTGTCGTCATCACATCCCCTTCTGTCATTATCGCTACCCCTTCTGTCGTCATCACTGTCCCCTTCTGTCGTCATCACTGTCCCCTTCTGTCATCATCACTGTCCCCTTCTGTCATTATCGCTACCCCTTCTGTCGTCATCACTGTCCCCTTCTGTCGTCATCACTGTCCCCTTCTGTCATCATCACTGTCCCCTTCTGTCATTATCGCTACCCCTTCTGTCGTCATCACTGCCCCCTTCCGTCATTATCGCTACCCTTCTGTCGTCATCACTGCCCCCTTCTGTCATTATCGCTACCCCTTCTGTCGTCATCACATCCCCTTCTGTCATTATCGCTACCCCTTCTGTCGTCATCACTGCCCACTTCCGTCATTATCGCTACCCCTTCTGTCGTCATCACTGTCCCCTTCTGTCATTATCGCTACCCCTTCTGTCGTCATCACTGCCCCCTTCTGTCATTATCGCTACCCCTTCTGTCGTCATCACTGCCCCCTTCTGTCATTATCGCTACCCCTTCTGTCGTCATCACTGCCCCCTTCTGTCGTCATCACTGTCCCTTCTGTCATCATCACTGTCCCCTTCTGTCATTATCGCTACCCTTCTGTCGTCATCACTGCCCCCTTCTGTCATTATCGCTACCCCTTCTGTCGTCATCACTGCCCCTTCTGTCATTATCGCTACCCCTTCTGTCGTCATCACTGTCCCCTTCTGTCATTATCGCTACCCCTTCTGTCGTCATCACTGCCCCCTTCTGTCATTATCACTACCCCTTCTGTCGTCATCACTGTCCCCTTCTGTCGTCATCACTGTCCCCTTCTGTCGTTATCATATCCCCTTCTGTTTTTATCATCACTTCACCTTCTGTCGTTATCAACACGTCCCCTTCTGTCGTCATCACTGTCCCCTTCTGTCGTCATCACTGTCCCCTTCTGTCGTTATCATATCCCCTTCTGTTTTTATCATCACTTCACCTTCTGTCATTATCAACACGTCCCCTTCTGTCGTCATCACTGTCCCCCTTCTATCGTTATCATCACTGTCCCCCTTCTGTCGTCATCACATCCCCATCTGTCGTCATCACATCCACTTCTGTCGTTATCATCACGTCCCCTTCTGTCGTCATCACTGTCCCCTGTTGTCGTCATCACTGCCCCTTCTGTCGTCATCATTGCCCCTTCTGTCGTCATCACTGTCCCTGCTGTCGTCATCATTGCCCCTGCTGTCGTCATCACTGCCCCTTCTGTCGTCATCATTGCCCCCTTCTGTCGTCATCACTGTCCCCTGCTGTCGTCATCACTGCCCCTTCTGTCGTCACATTGCCCCATTCTGTCGTCATTACTTCCCCTTCTGTCGTCATAACTTCCCCTTCGTGGTCATCACTGCCCCTTCTGTCGACATCACTGTCCCCTTCTGTCGTCATCACTGTCCCCTTCTGTCGACATCACTGTCCCCTTCTGTCGTCATCACTGTCCCCTTCTGTCGACATCACTGTGCCCTTCTGTCGTCATGACTGTCCCCTTCTGTCGATATCACTGTCCCCTTCTGTCGTTATCATCACTGTCCCCTTCTGTCGTCATCATCACTGTCCCCTTCTGTCGTATCATCACTGTCCCCTTCTGTCGTTATTCACTGTCCCCTTCTGTCGTACCGTCTTCATCACTGTCCCTTCTGTCGTTATCATCACTGTCCCCTTCTGTCATTTATGTCCCCTTCTTCGTCATACTGTCCCCTTCTGTCGTCGTCATCATCACTGTCCCCTTCTGTCGTTATCATCACTGTCCCCTTCTGTCATTATCATCACTGTCCCCTTCTGTCGTCGTCATCATCACTGTCCCCTTCTGTCGTTATCATCACTGTTCCCCTTCTGTCTTATCATCACTGTCCCCTTCTGTCGTCGTCATCACATCCATCTCACTGTCCCCTTCTGTCGTTATCATCACTGTCCCCTTCTGTCGTTATCATCACTGTCCCCCTCTTCGTCATCACTGTCCCCTTCTGTCGTTATCATCACTGTCCCCTTCTGTCGTCATCACTGTCCTCTGTCGTTATCATCACTGTCCCCTTCTGTCGTTATCGTCATTTGTCCCCCTCTGTCGTTATCATCACTGTCCCCTCTGTCGTTATCATCACTGTCCCCTTCTGTCGTTATCATCACTGTCCCCTTCTGTCGTCATCACTGCCCCTTCTGTCGTTATCATCACTGTCCCCTTCTGTCGTCATCATCACTGTCCCCTTCTGTCGTTATCATCACTGTCCCCCTCTGTCGTTATTATCACTGTCCCCTTCTGTCATTATCATCACTGTCCCTTCTGTCGTTATCATCACTGTCCCCTTCTGTCGTCATCATCACTGTCCCCTTCTGTCGTTATCATCACTGTCCCCTTCTGTCATCATCACTTTCCCCTCGAATTTTCATTTTTGATGATTTATAGATAGACGGGTCTAAGATGTTTTAAATGTGATATGAAGAGACTGAAAATGAATATTAAACTAGGTTACGTGTGAAAGCGTTTGAGAAAAACACTTCTTTGTTTCAAGACTGTTCCGATGATATATGAGCGTTGATTTGCGAATGTTCTGCTGGACTTGAAGACTATGAGCTTGATACCAGATACGTACTTTTCTCTGTCTGGATCGATTCGAAAAGAGAGTTGAACCAACTCTTGGCAGCTCACCTCAATCAGCGTTTCATGCTTTCTGAAGTGTCAAAGAAAGGGAAGTAATTTTTTCTTCGTCGTAACGATGGTCATGTATTATCAGTGTACGTTAACTTGTCACGGTGTCTGTCCTTGCCTTGGTGTCTCTTCACAAATTAGGAATTTATCTCCTTTCTTCAGGAAGGTCCCTTCGTGCATTATCACTGTCTTTTCCTGTATCACCAGTATCTCCCCTTGATTCCTCAGTGTCTTTTTGCATACCGTCAGTGACCCTCCATGACACATCAAAGTCTGCTCTTGTATCATCAACTGCTGTCCTCTCCTCTGTCATCAGTTGCTATCTTGCCTCATCAGTTTTGTTCATGAGCAGCCCATGTCTGTTCTTGAGAAATAAGTGTCCCTCATTTGTCAGCATTGCCGCTGTTATTTACATCATCAGTCTCCCTGTACGTATGACTAGTATCCCTTCTTAAACATCATTGTTCCTTCATCTATCAGCAGTGTCCCTCCTTGAGTCATCAGAGTCCCTTTATGTTGACCAGTGTCTCTCTTTGAGTCGTCAGTGTCCCTTTGTGTTTGACCAGTGTCCCTTCTTGTCTCATCAGTGTGTGTGTCCCTTTATTATGGCCAGTGTCCCTTCTTGAGTCATCGATATCTTTTCATCTATCCACAGTATTACTTATTTTGTCCCTTCTTGACTCATTGTCCATTTATGTATAAGCAGTGTCTCTCCTTGAGTCGGCGAGTGTCCCTTCATCTATCAGCAGTGTCCCACCTTGAGTCGTCAGTGTCCCTTTATGTGTGACCAGTGTCCCTCATTGCGTCATCAGCGTCCCTTCATCTATCGGCAGTGTCCCTTCATGTCTCATCAGTGGCCCTTTATGTGTACGTCTCCCTCCTTCAGTCATCAGTGTCCCTTCATCTTTCAGCAGTGTCCCTTCTTGTCTCATAAGTGTCCCTTTATATGTGACCAGTGTCCCTCCTTCAGTCATCAGTGTCCCTTCATCTTTCAGCAGTGTCCCTTCTTGTCTGATCAGTGTCCCTTTATGTGTGACCAGTGTCCCTTCTTGTCTCATCAGTGTCCCTTTATGTTTAACCAATGTCCCTCCTCGAGTCATCAGTGTCCCTTCATCTGTCGGCAGCATTCCTCATCTATCAACGTCCCATCAGTCACTTCCTGTGTCGTCAGGAGACGTGGTGGAGGGAAGATTGGAAGGAAGGGGTAAGGAAGGAAGTAGACGAGAGAAAGAGGGAGGGGGGGTGAATGTAGAAGACGCAACGAGATAAACGGGGGGAGGGGGGGGGGAACTGGCAGAGGTTGAATTTAAAGGCGGAAGCAAGTGAAAGAAGGGCGGTGGTGGAGAGACAGGGGAAGGGAGGTGGTGGGGGGCGGGGGGGGGGGACAAGAAGTGAGAGAAGGAGGCCGGAGTGATGGCGGTGAAGAGGTGGGGCGGCTGGGGAGGGGTGGGGGTTAGATTAACGTTGACAAGAGAGAATTCCTGACGACAAGTAATTCTCTATGACCAGGAGATGAACAAGATGGGAGTTGGCAGCCGGAGTAGAGGTGGTCTCCCTTTGATCGTCGACTCGCACGAAAGCGTGGAATGACGTCGTTTTTCATTGGATGTGAGTGTGTTGCAGCTTCGTTTCTTTCGTTTGGATGGATTCATGTTGGAAGCCTCCGCTGTCAGTTACTCTTTTTTTTTCTTTAACCTCATTTGCACTTAGGATAATTTTTGCATGATAATGAGATACCGACCTTTTAATCATACTGCAGGTGACATTTTAGTTTTCTGTTGATAACTTCTCTTTATTGTTTTCTTTTTAAAGTGGTTTTTATGTTTATGCTAGTTATTATGGAAATATGCAGAATTTCAGCCAAAAATAATATCAGCTCGAATAATAGGGCAACAACGAAATGGTACTATGCGACAACAACAACAAGAATAATGATAATAAATATAATAATGATAACAATAATAATAATGATAATAATAATAATAATTTGGGACAATAATACGGATGTAACTACTGCGGCTACTGCTACCCCTTGTTGCAGTACTACTATTACTACTTTTTTACTATTGCGTAACTCGGGAACCATGACGGAAACAGCAAGCATGTGAGTCTATATTTATTTAGAAGTAATGTCAAATAACGCTGAATTGCTAACATGTATATATGTGTATGTATATATATATATATATATATAGAGAGAGAGAGAGAGAGAGAGAGAGTGTATATATATATATATATATATATATGTGTGTGTGTGTGTGTGTGTGTGTGTGTGATGAGAGAGAGAGAGAGAGAGGGGTAAGTGTGTATATATATATATATGCATATATATATATATATATATATATATATATATAGAGAGAGAGAGAGAGAGAGAGAGAGAGAGAGAGAGAGAGTTTTGCTGTTGCTGAACTTCTACTACTACTGTAGTTGCAGCTACTATAATACTTCGCAGAAGTTATTAAGGAGAGGAGACATGTGCAGGTTTTAGTGTTTGACTTTGCTGGGTCCCCGTTAGTGAGGGATCTAATGACGACCTGAAATAGACGGCACTTGGTTGACTAGGCCCTATCGATGAAGAGGTGAAGTGGAGGCCTGAGTGAGGACCTGGGGGAGTGGGGGGGGGGGGGGAGACGACAATGGACCAAGGTCATTAATGAACCAAAAATACACTTAGTTGTAATCTCAGATACAAACCAAAGATGCCAAGGATATCTGGCATCTAAAAATAAATGTTAATTAAATCAAGAATAATAAATCAGTCAATAAAAGGATAAGTGATAGAATGAATGATAGCTAACTGAGAACACACACATTAAAAACGCTTTATACCGTGCGTGCACATGCGCACGCGCGCGCTCGTGCGCTTACGTGTGTGTATGTTTGTGTCTCTCTGTGTCTGTGTGTGTGTGTCTGTGTGTGTGGAAAGATATTTTCAGGTTTCTCTTCGTTGTACACCTTTTCGGTGCATGTGTGTTGTGTGTGTGTGTGTGTGTGTGTGTGTGTGTGTGGTGTGTGTGTGTGTGTGTGTGTGAGAGAGAGAGAGAGAGAGAGGAGAGAGAGAGAGAGAGAGATGCGACGTCAAGAACGAAGAAGAGAGAAGAGTGCGCTACGCTACACCCATCTCTTTTTGTAACCTAACTGCTCCAGATAAAAAAAACGTCACTATTTTCTTTGTTGCATAGCAAATTTTCTCTTTGTGTATTGTTTAGCGCTCAGTCTCACGTGGAGATACATCAATGAAAACCGCCATCACTATTATCATTATTGTTTAATCATATTGTTCATTGTTGTTTCTGTTGTTTTCGTCGTCATCGTCATCATCATCATCATCATATTCATCATCATCATCATCATCATCATATCATCATCGTATTATTATTATTTCATTATCATCATTGTTATTGTTGTTTATTTTTAATACATTTTCATCATTCTCAATTTTATCAATCGATCATCATATTATTATCATCATCATCTCAGTATCATTATCATCATCGGTTTTATAATTGTGAGTAGTTGTTTTGTGTGTTGATCATGTTGTCATTGTTGTTAACAATTGTTGCTGCATTTCTCTATCTGCTGTAAGACAAAGCGGAACAGTATTGACACGATCTTTGCTCAGGGACTCAATGTAGGAGCCAGGTTTGAGGGAAAGGGAGGAGGGGGGAGAAAGTCTGATGCCGTCCCACACAATACAGTGGAGGGTGGACATGTATCTCTCCATGACTCCCTGTCCAAGACCATTCTACAGGATACAGTGGAGGGTGGACATGTATCTCTCCATGACTCCCTGTCCAAGACCATTCTACAGGGTACAGTGGAGGGTGGACATATATCTCTCCATGACTCCCTGTCCAAGACCATTCTACAGGGTACAGTGGAGGGTGGACATGTATCTCTCCATGACTTCCTGTCCAAGACCATTCTACAGGTACAGTGGAGGGTGGACATGTATCTCTCCATGTCTCCCTGTCCAAGACCATTCTACAGGGTACAGTGGAAGGGTGGACATGTATCTATCCATGGACTCTGTCCAAGACCATTCTACAGGGTACAGTGGAGGGTGGACGTGTCTCTCGCCATGACTCCCTATCCAAACAATTCTCAGACAGACATTCTACAGGGTACAGTGGAAGGGGACGTTTATCTCGCCATGACTCCTATCCAACACATTTACAGCAGACCATTCTACAGGGTACAGTGGAAAGTGGACGTTTCTCGCCATGACTCCCTATCCAACACAATTCTACAGACAGACCATTCTACAGGGTACAGTGGAAAGTGGACGTTTCTCTCGCCATGACTCCCTATCCAACACAATTCTACAGACAGACCATTCTACAGGGTACAGTGGAAAGTGGACGTTTATCTCGCCATGACTCCCTATCCAACACAATCCCACAGACAGACCATTCTACATGGTACAGTGGAGGGTGGACGTTTATCTCGCCATGACTCCATGTCCAACACAATCCCACAGACAGACCATTCTACAGGATACAGTGGAGGGTGGACGTTTATCTCGCCATGACTCCATGTCCAACACAATCCCACAGACAGACCATTCTACAGGGTACAGTGGAGGGTGGACGTCATGTAGCAGTCAGACGTGATCCTAGCTGGACGAGACACAGGACTGGACTGATAACACCACCTCTACTCGGTCGTTCATTGACTGAGGACAGGGGTTTCTGAAGATTCCCGATGACCAAAGTATATGTCATGGACCCTCCAATATATTATCATACCTCGCTAGCTCGCCTTGTCTGAATCATCACCCCGTTAAGCGGTTATTGAGCCCACCCCACCACCATCCCCCACCCTGATGACTTTCTGACTGTGTACCACCAACTGTTGTATTCCCTGTGGTTTCTCTGGGAGCTGGAGGCTGGGGAGTAGGGGAAAGGACCGGGGCGGGGGGGGGGGAGGGGGGGGGACAACTCTGTTCACGCCATGATATTGTCTTCCGTTAATCTACACTTTTCTCGTCATGTCAATGTTGTGGCAGCAACCACCATCCCACCACCCCTTCCACCACATAACTTCCAGCTCCAACACCTCCTGCCCACCCACCCCCCCCCACTCCCTTCCTCCATGAATGACTTTGACATTTGGTTGAAAACATCCTTTTCTTCCAAGACAAGACAATGAACTTCACTTTTATTAACTCATAAGGGTTACATGGATAACAGTGCATATAATATCATCAAAACACAGCAAGTTTGTAATAAATTTAATCGACATAGTTTTATACAACACTTCTCGAAAGGAAACATGCGAAAGAAAACATAGAAAGTGCCATAAGATCTGATGTGTTCATCAAAAAGCCATATATGTTTTCAGAAATGTTACCAATTTTGTTATGTCAGGGTTGTTTTGCGGTTGATAAATGGACGGAATTTCAAAATATTTGGGCTTTGTATATTTTTTCTTAGATTCTTAAGTCTATGTTATAGTAAAAAAAAAACCCAGACATTTAAATACACGAGGAAACCTGTCACTCAGTTCTCTGCTGTTGCATTTTTGACCCGATCAATAACTTTATGGACGGCGCATGCCCATTGGGCAGATTTCTAAACCCCTCAAACCTAAAACTGACCTCCACCCCTCCACCTAGGCATTCATCCACGTCTTCTTTCCTTGGACGAAAAACGCTGTACCTGATTTTCAACAAAATCTTGATTCTGTCAGGTTTTGATATATTAATATTTTCGGGTTGTTGTTGTTGTTGCTTGCTGGTGCTGTTGCTGCTGCTGCTGTTTTTGGTTCAGCCTGATATCGCTTAAACGTACATGCCAACTATTCACATGTATTCCGCCATCAAATTTCAGTGCAGCAGTTACAAGCTACAAACTGAACTCAACAAGGAAAGCAAACTCCTGTTGCCAAAGACCTTCCAAACTGTGATGTGAACATTGTAGGTGATGATGAATTTCGTTTTGTCGTAGAATGTCCAAAATAACCATATGAACGAAACTTTTACTTTGTGTTCACAGAAAAAAA
>CM065718.1:60848864-60856364 GCA_033310375.1 Conus canariensis | reverse complement strand
ATGTGTTTGTTTCTCTCTCTATCTATCTGTCTCTGCGCGCACGTGTATGTGTGTGTGTGTGTGTGTTGTGTGTGTGTGTGTGTTGTGTGTGTGTGTGTGGTGTGGTCTGTGTGTCTGTTGTCTGTGTCTCTATCTGTGTCTGTGTCTGTTTATAAGTGTCAAGTCAAGTAGGGTCAAATCTTTTCCTTTGAATTGGTATATTAAATAACCAGAACGTGCATTTTTTCCATCTGAAAAACTGAAACGATTAGTACGTAAAATAAGAGGATACATTAACACATCTGCATATTGAATGATACCACATCCACAGAGTGAACAAGACAAAAGAATCTCTAACATCGACTCTTTTCAATGTGTTTCACTCACACTTATGTATGTGACAGTACACCGTATATCAACACATGTTAATAATATCATAGGTGTGTGTGTGTGTGTGTGTGTGTGTGTGTGTGTGTGTGTGTGTGTGTGTGTGTGTGTGTGTGTGTGTCTTTGTCTGTGTGTCTGTCTGTGTCTGTGTCTGTGCGCGTGCATGTGCGTGCGTGTGTGTGTGTGTGTGTGTGTGTGTGTGTGTGTGTGTGTGTGTGTGTGTGTGTGTGTGTGTGTGTGTGTGTGTAGCCTTCTAACTATACACCTTCCTTCTCATACCTCCACCACCACCCTCTACTACTCCTCTCCCTCCCTCATCCCTCTCTCTTCTTCCGCCTCTCCTTTCGCTCCTCCCCTTATCGCCCCCCCCCCCCCCAACCACCCCTCTCCGTTTTTTCCTCTTCTAACCTCTCTACCACTTCCTATCACCACCTATCTGTCTCATTCCCGCCCTCTCCCCCCCCCCTCTCTCTCTCTCTCTCTCTTTCTTTGCTCCCCCTTCCCTCCTTTCTTCCTTCCTTCCTTCCTTCCTTCCACCGTTCTGTCTTTGAACATCCAAAACGTGCAGAAAAAGTGTCACCAATGACAGGTTAAGGGCCAGCCAGCGCCGCCAGATTTGACAATGATTCACAGCGCAGGCCAGCGGCATTTTCCTCCCTTCCCCAGTCTGCTGCGTCCTAATCGGTCCCGCTGTCTAAACGGGGCACAGAGAGAGAGAGAGAGAGAGAGAGAGAGAGAGAGAGAGAGAGAGAGAGAGAGAGAGAGAAGAGACGAGACAGGACAGAGACAGAGACAGAGACAGAGAGACACAGAGAGAGAGACAGAGACAGAGAGAGATATTTCATGGCACTAAAAATAACCGCGTACCCTTATGTCACTAGTGTCAGGAGCTGAGTCACCGTGCGTCTTTTTAGTGAAATGAACTAGCAGAAAGAGGTGAAAGTTTTCTGTCTCGGTAGAATCTCTCACTGAGAACGCGCGCACGCACGCGCGCGCGCGCGCGCCACACACACACACACACACACACACACACACACACACACACACACACCCATCCCAGCTCCACACACACACACACACACACACACACACACACACACACACACACACACACACACACACGCACAACTCCTCATCCCCACGACTACCACCCACACAACACACACGCTCGCATGCACATACACATGCATACATGCGTGTACATACGTGCCTCCGGACACACACGCATTGTTTGCACGCACCACACACAATCACGAATACCGCCATCTTCCTCGACTTGTCCCTCCCTTCCCTACCCCCCACCCCCTCTTCCATCTGCTCGCTTCCTCTGTCCCGTCCAAACAACACACACACACACACACACACACACACACACACACACACACACACACACGGACATGCTCTCTCTCTCTCTCTCTCTCTCTCTCTCTCTCTCTCTCTCTCTCTCTCTCTCTTCCAAGTAACTCTCCACCCCAACCCACCCAAACCTCACCTCTCGAGAAACCAGAACAGAATGCTATTCCTTCTCTGCTTCATGTTATCTAACTAGAATCCACATACTTTTCAGAAAGAAAAAAAAAAAGAAGCAAAATGGCTATCAGTCTCGAAACCTTTATACGAGCAAGGGAAGAGAGCGTCAGGGAGGGAGGGAGGGAGGGAGACGGTAGAAAGGGGATGGGGTGGGAGGAATCCTGTCGACGTCGTCACAGGGAAGAGATACCTGAACAGTTCTTTACCCACCTACAAATGATGGAGCACAAATCTTAAACCAATGAGGTCGCTGTCACATAGGTCACCGAAAAGTTGTTGGTCATTCCCGTCACGCGCATGCGCAGGGACCATGGTAAACTGCCGTGCGCGTTTTGTAACGTGGCCGTGGATTGGCTGGTGTCTGGTGGGAGAGGATGAGACCTGTAGGAAAGTACGGTGGTCAGGTGGATCAGTGGTTGTAACAGTGTGTGTGTGTGTGTGTGTGTGTGTGTGTGTGTGTTGTGTGTGTGTGTGTGTGTGTGTTGTGTGTGTGTGTGTAGTGTGTGTGTATTTGTGTTGTGTGTGTGTGTGTGTGTGTGTGTGTGTGTGTGTGTGTGTGTGTGTGTGTGTGTGTGTGTCCATGGTGAACTCTAACATAAGCATTTTCTCACCAAGCACAAGCATGAACATAATCAAACTAGGCAGAGTGATGAATATTGTTATGACCCTTTCAGCCATGCAATGCATGAAGATGTCACCGAATCGTAGCAATCCATAAATCTGTTATTTCTATTACATTATCAGCAATAAAATCAACATTGCAAATCCGTCATTTTGTTACAAAATATGAACAATTACATTTACTGCTGATAAAAGCTAAGCTAAATTATATCTTTTTGTAAAAAAAAAATTGTAACACATATCAAGCTTAATTGTGTTAAGATTAGACCATTTAATGCCGCTTCTACCGAGCAGAGATAGAAATATAATTGAACGTTTTAATAAATATAGAATGAACACAGACCACATATACACAACGGAAAAAAAAAAGTCATGCATGTTAATTAAGCGAAAATATACGTCACGCTGAAGATACATATTTTGAAAACGCCGCCAACCTGCTGGTTACAAGACAGACAGACAGACAGACAGGCAGATAAACAGACAGGCAGACAGGCAGACAGGCAGACAGGCAGATAAACAGACAGAGATAGATTCAGACTAAAATGGCTGATAGATGTAGATTTCTGGGATGAACTTTCACCTTGAAAGGCACACATGTGGTCAACTTCTTAACTGTCAAAGACAGCGGTGGTAATGAAGGCCAGGACATTTTTAAACTACTGCTGTTGCAACAATACAAGAGTGAGTCAACGAAGGTGAGATTGCAGGAGGGAGGGAGTGGCTGGCGGCAATGGTCAATGGAGTGAGGCAGAGTGTGGAGAGAGACGGGGGTGATGAAACGTCGGAGCGATAGTCCTGCAGTGTGCCCGGAATGTAAAATGGTCATGACATACTCGCAGAATTGAGAACTTTCCCAGTCGTCTGCTGCTGCTGGTGCTGACTGCTACGTACACTTTCTGTGCATGTTTACATGTACTTTTGAACTGCATGTATATAGATAGATAGATAGATAGATAGATAGATAGATAGAGAGATAGAGAGATAGATAGAGAGACAGGCAGACAGACAGACAGATAGATATATGGAGATAGAGAAAGCGAGAGACGATAGATAGATAGATAGATGATAGATAGACAGACAGACAGATAGATAGATAGATAGATAGATAGATAGATAGATAGATAGATAGATAGATAGATAGATAGATAGATAGATTGATTGATGACATAAAGACAGAAACAGATAGATAAATGGACGACATAAAGACACATAGATAGACAGACAGACAGAAACAGACAGACAGATGGATAGATAGGCAGATAGATCGATAGATAGATAGACATTCTTCTCTTTCCCCCTTCATCCTGTGCCTTTCAATTCTGCTGTTGCATGCATCTATACCATGTGAATCAAACAGGCGTTTGCCTCCCTTGTTTCTTGTTTCGCCTCCATTTTCTTCCAACCATCTGGGACACATTCAGTCTCTAGGGTTTCATCAATACCATCAACCAAAAGAAGAGCTCATTTATGCCTATTCAGCTTCCATTCACTAATCTTGGTAATCTCTTGTTCATAGTTCGCGAACCACACCCTCTTTTAACTTTTCATTCATACACTTGCTCTCATATCCTGATTTTGTTTTTAAGGAATTGTACAATTTACATTTTTCTTTAGCTTTCTCATAATTTCATCATCCTCAACGGCTATTCTTTTCTTTTTCTTGCCACACTGGACATGTATTGATTCATTACTCTGTGGAGTAAAGCCTTCCATTTTGTCAAGCTCTGATTAATCTATTTGCCCCTATATTCTACCAGTCAATACTGCTCAAAGACTTTCTTATTTCATCAAAATCACCATCATCACGAAAAAGGAAGGAAATGATTGCAGTGAAAACAGAAGAGAAACACAGGTGGCTATGTACCGAAGACACACAGGAAAAGAAGCAAAGACGTGGGTGGAAGAAACCAGTATTGATGGTGTTCTCCATCTTAAGATCTTGATCTTGTTGTGGTAACGTTGGCAGGGCTCAGTTTTGAGTATAGCTCCAGCAGAAAAACTGCAAAGAGCGCTAACTAACTATACTTAGCGTATTCCGATGACGTTTTCGCCTTTTCAGATACGCCACAGCAGTTGCAACAGCAGTCCACGGGAGAACATCCCGACTGGCACAATCCTGGTCTTCAGCAACCCTTTCATACCAGTGGACATGTCTGCGCACTTTCATCACATGACACGCGGTCGCACCCCTTTCGCGTGCTGTGCTGTCATGGATACACCCCAGCATCCAGAGCTGACTGACTCGTTGTCACCTTGACGGTAACACACCACCGGCCATAGGGCAGTGCTGTATAATCCCTCCTCCTCTATCACCACCCAGTTCCCTGCGGACACCAAGGGAGAGGTGACAGCTCTCCTTTGAGGACCACTGATGTGAGGGATCAGTGTCAGGCGGCGCAGCAAACCTCCAAGCCGTATGGGTGACGGGGAGGGGGGGGGGGGGCGCGCTCCTATAGATGTGGGGCGATCGGCGATGGAGCGATTACCGTGGCCTGAGACACCATGTTTTTGAGGGCAGAGCATGGGGGCACCCCTCTCGGAGTTAGGGTGAAAAATTGTCCTGTTGATCGTAGTCTGCGTAGACCGTAGACGGGACTCGCGCAGTTCTCCAGCGACTTTCGTCTTGCTCCTTCTTTGTGGCTGCCTCCTGCGGCAAAGGACCCTCGCCACCTGAGTCACGAAGAAGTTATGAAGAAGACCGCCTGGTGGCCCTGAAGACAAGCCTTTTGAGAGGTAAGGAGGCGAAGAAAACGGACGTCTATGCTCGGCCGATCAACAACCAGAAAGTGAACCGGAGTTCACACGGACCCAGAGCTGAGAGAGCGATAGACGAAAACCCCATCCGGAACCAGACACACTTCTACCACAGACAACTACTGCCACGAAAAATGCAGACTTCGGTTTGCGTGTAGATCTTGTCCTTGAGGTCCTCCGGCTAATAGGACGTAAATCTCAACGTTCGACTTCGATCCCATCCCAAAGGGACCGGAATAGCTCAGTGGTAGAGCGCCGGACTCGTGATCTTGGGGTTGCGGGTCCGAATCTCCGCCGGGCCGTTTCGGTACAGGGGGATTTTTCCCTAGGAGTTAACATTGGTTCTGGCTCCATTTCCCATAAGTCCTTCGAATGAGACTATAAACCGAGGTTCCGTGTGTGAACGCACGCGTAACATCTGGCACACACACACACACGTAAAATCCCATCATTAACTTTCGGAAGAGAAGGCCAGTTTGGCCGTTGGTATGGATGACACGTTACACATAGCATGCACCTTCCCCGAAGTTGGAGTATGGCTGCCTTAATGGCGGGATAAAAAAAAAGGGTCATACACACAAAACTCCACTCCCTATACAGGCAGTGTCCGCAGGAGTATCAGCCTGCGTACACAGAAGAAGAAGAAGAAGATCCCATCCCACCCCCGCTATTAGTCTTCAACTTTCCCTCAGTTCAGGAACTCGGAAGAGGGAGATTTAGGAAAAGCTGGAACCGGAACTTGGTTTAAAATCTACTGAGTTAAAACACATACCCTAGAAAAGAACCAGTTCTGGAAGCCAAAGTCGAACTGAATCGGGGGAATCCTTCCATTTCTCTCCCCCATCCCCATCACGCTGCTCTAGCCTGCAAATAACTGCAGAGGGACCCGTGGAGCTGCTGATCATGCCCCCCCCCCCCCCCCCCGGCCAGCTAGGCATAATACACTGGGAAAATAAAAGTACAAATTTTAAAGAAATGAATGAAAGATTTAGTCTTTGTTCACAAAGTGAAATGACTCCAAGCTGACGCTGTTTGCAGAACACATTCACTTTGCACACATTCAAACATGAGGTAAACAGAACAAACGAAGAATCTTTCCTTAAATCTCCCGTCTCACTGAAGATCTCCTTTCAGCAAAAAAAAAGTCAGTGGGATGACTCTCCATCTACATCCCTTCTTCTCCTCCTCCCTCTCTCTCTCTCTCTCTCTCTCTCTCTCTCTCTCTCTCTCTCTCTCTCTCTCTCTCTCTCCCAAACTGAATCAGCGATTAATTCATCCCACGTACAAACGTACCATGCATTGGATACAATACACTGGACTAAAAGCTCAACACAAACACAAAAAACCTTATTCTCTATCCCACTCCATCCTCTTCATCCGCTTCCCCATGTATTCATAATAATAATAATAATAAGAGAGAGAGAGAGAGAGAGAGAGAGAGAGAGAGAGAGATGTTCATACATGCCACCTTGTCCTGGCTGAAAGTTCGCCGAGTGTCAATAGCGGCTATCTATCCTCCTTTTGAATGACAGAGGGACACATGGGGTTCAAATCCCCGTGATGGATCGAATCCACATTTGACTGCTCTCGGCAATATCCACACTTACCCCCCTAAGAGAAGGTGATCTACTGACGGAAGAAAGCTTTCTGAATCAGTCATTGAGCTTCTTTACGTCAATAGATCATCTTCTCTGACATGGGTAAATATGGATACTGCCCTGCCCTCTTCCTCACCACTGTTCTGGTCATGCAAAACCAATTATCAACACTTCTGAATACACATATATGTACACACCGGCACCTTTCACCTAGTAAGTTCAGAAACCGGCGTGCCGACCACGACAGGTGTGTTGACAGGTTAAGTACTTTGGTCACGTTCAGTGGCCGGCTCTGCTCTTGTGGGCCAGCGGGCGGCAATCCTCCATGTTGCTGTGACCGTCTACGGCTGTTATGACACCAATGCCACAATACTGATCCGCTCTGTCTCCATTGCGGGATTAAAAGGCTATAGAGATGGCTTGTTGCTAGCACAGAGAGTACATTGTTCTTCACATAAAAATACCCAGCCGGGAAGTCCGTCATTAACAAAGGATAGGGGTTGTACTATCAGTTTGCTTCAAGTCATAAACTTCGTTGGCTTGCGACTACGATTCAAAGGAGGCTCGCTTCTAGTTCTGACTAGGTGGTCACACGCCACAATTGAGATTAATCGGCAATATACTATCA
>CM065718.1:60838864-60843864 GCA_033310375.1 Conus canariensis | reverse complement strand
TAAAAGTGTACATAGAAGGCCTGCCAATACTCGTTAAGTCTGAACAAGAGGTATGATTATACATACCGTGTTGGAATACACACACACACACACACACACACACACACACACACACACACACACACACACACACACACACACTCACACACACACGCGCACACACCACACACACACACACACACACACACACACACACACACACACACACACACACACACAAAGAGAGAGAGAGAAGCAGACGACGACAGAAGAGAAGACGAGAGAGAATCATGGAACACTTCACGACTTTTTTATTGGATGGGGGTGGGGGGAGTGAGGGGCCCGTGGGGGGAAATTTAAGCAACCACTTGGAAGCTCATGAATAGGAAATGCTGTTACTTCCTGTGATAAATGATTCAGTTAAAAGGACAAATATCTGTAACAAAAACAAAAGAAAAAACGTTTAGTCATATGTCTTCAAAACGAGACAAGACTTGGGATGTTTAAAAAGCTGTGGAATTATTTACTTTGATGAATATAACAAAAATAAGGTGTCACTCATAGTGGATTAAAACACAAGCATATTATATTATATATATATATATATATATAAAAATGGAGAGAGAGGGGATACAGAACAGGAAGGGTTGGAGGAGGAGGAGGAGGAGTGAGAGGGGGAGAGGGGCGGAGATATTTGGGGAAGTTTAGGAGCGTAACGTATTGTAATGTGCTCTTCAGAAGTCAAAACACTGAGCAGCTTGGCAACACCCTTAACGTTGTCACCGCAAAATGTTAAACACACATATTTCTGTTGATTTTGTAAAAGCTTTTGATTTTTGTGAATGTGATTACATGTCTCGATTACTTTCGGGTTTGAACAAAACCATTTGCACAGAGGATTTGATCATAGGGAAATAAAACCACACCACACATTCTTTAAAAAAAAAACAAAAAAACAACGTGTCATTTAGCCTTTACAAAACGAGAGGCTGCGGCCAAGGGAATCCTATACACCATTGCCTTTTTATGTTTAGACATGCCAGTCTACGGAGCAACTAACAAAGAAACAACAAAGGCATCAGATATGAATACACCAATACATTATAGATAAATCTGTCCGAAAGTGATGCTCGTCTACGTTGAGAAGTGATAAGAATTTGCATTCATCAAACGTCTCATATATCTTGCTAAATAGTATGAAAGTTAAATTTGAAGAGTATCTACATCGAAAATACGGTGATCGAATTATTCTATGGGATACTTTATCCCTGTCTTTTTTTCTTTTTTTTTTCTCTAAAATTAGATTTTTTATGTCAACTTTCCTTCATCAGAAGGACTGACAATAATATTTAACATGTTTAACTCTTTATTTTTTGGACATTTGATCGTGTAGCCTTGGATGTGACATGATTAATTAGATTGTCGGAGCTCTCTTATGGAAGCTGATTTCCACAGTGACTGAAGACATGGAAACACACCCAAGTTTCGTAATTGAACACATTAACACGTGGACAGAGGTATGTCGTTTATCATATAACTTTTTTTCCCCATTGTTTATAATTTGAATCTCCTGTTTGATGTGGTCTGTAAAGGATGAAGTAAGTCTTCTGTGACCCTTTATTCGGTTTTGATGGTTTGGTTTTGTTGTTATATTGTCATGATTCGCTCTAATTTCAGTATTAACGTCAATCTTTTTTTTTCGGCTGCAGCGAAGCATTGTATGTTGCGTGTTACAGTCCGTTTTACAAGAGAAAGCTTTTTGTACTCATGATTCATTTAACTGTTATAGCATTGTTTTGCGAATAGAGTTTTGTATTACCGAAGTTACCATGTTATACTTATCAGTAAAATGGAATGGGATCCAAAACACAAAAAAAATCAATGAGCAAATTGTTTACAGGAAGTCTATCAAATATTGTACAATGGTTGCATTTTTCATTGGTTAAGACCCCTATTCAAAGGCTGATCATAAGTACATTTTCCGATTGGTGATAACCCTAATTAAAGGCCAATCAAAGATACTGATCGCTAAGTAATCAGAAGAGCAACACTATCAAAGTAAAATCTAAATCTGTATTTATTGATTTTGTTTTCAAGCGACATTTACCTATGGATCATCTAATTACAACATAATTTTGTGCAATTTAGGAAAAGGCAAACAGAGACTCATCTTTCTATTCCCGTCTCTCTTTGCCCCTCCTCTCCCATTTCCCCAATCATCCCCTCTCCTACTCTGTCCCTACCTGACACACACCCGCTCCCATAAAGAAACAAAAAAGGGGGGAAAACGGAAAAACAGCACAGATATATTCGAAAGAAGTTGACAAGAAGGACGTAAGGGTAATACGCCTATTAAACATTGAAGTGCGTATGGATTCCTTGAAATGGCCATGAATCAGAAAGGTATACATTGAAACTGCAAATGGGTTCTGCGTCCACTGGGTTCAAGAATACAGATTCTTTTTAATTGATACGGACCATACTGATTCCAGCAAAGAGTATATAGATAATGGTGAGATGTTTTCAACATTTACGAACATTTTTTTTAGACAACTGATTCCCACCAAAAGCTGTGTTGTCATTCGTCCGTCGAGTCGACGAGAACCACTTCAGTTATTTTTAGGGTTGAGAGGAGTGGTGGAGGGGAGGGGGGAGGAGGAGTTGGGAATATGTATATGGCTGATCAATCCGATGCGTGCACGGAATGTGCGGTGACAGCTTGGACAGGGAATGTGGGAGGCCTGGTCTAGCTTGCTAGTGCGGGCTTTCCCTGTCTGTCTCTTCGGCTGCGCTGCAGCTGTCCTCCTTTCTTCACATAAACTGGCACCTTTGTGGATATAGAGTACCTCCACCTAGCTCAATCCATAGCAGTTTGCTTCCATGCGTTAGGGTTGATGTTTAACGCGTTTAAGAATGTTTTGAGTGTATATATATATATATATATATATATATATATATATATATATACTCTTTTGCTAAAGATATTTTTAAAATGAAGTGCTAAAATATATCTACAAGCTTGTTTCGAGATATATCACGGTATATATCTCTCCTCAGGATGGCTTCAATGTGGCACGCCAACGATCTTTTATGGCGTGCGGGACCTGATTTCATCTCTGTTTGTGCGTGCCGATCTTATTTGCTGCACGTGAGGCCTGTGATTTTTGTTAGGGCCTGTTCAGGTGGAATGTGCTAGCAAAGATTTCCACTTGTGCCTTGCAGGCACAAGTGGAAATCTTTGCTAGCACATTCCACCTGAACAGGCCCTAACAAAAATCACAGGCCTCACGTGCAGCAAATAAGATCGGCACGCACAAACAGAGATGAAATCAGGTCCCGCACGCCATAAAAGATCGTTGGCGTGCCACATTGAAGCCATCCTGAGGAGAGATATATACCGTGATATATCTCGAAACAAGCTTGTAGATATATTTTAGCACTTCATTTTAAAAATATCTTTAGCAAATGTTGCTCCCCAAGGGGTCGAGCTCTTTCAGATTTTTAAAGGACGTTTTAATACTGTCTATATATATATATATATATATATATATACATATATATATATATATATATATATAGTGCTGAAATGCTATCAACATTTATGAACATCTTTCAAACAAATGAACAACTGAGGAAATAGCATTTGAACAGACTTTCACAACACAAAATTCAAAGTGGAAAATACCGTGTGTTTTTTTTTTTTGCGATAAGAACTAAAAGCGGAATGTATTCTAAAATGTGTTTCCGGAATGTGCTCCAAAACGCCATTTGCCATTCAACTTTCTTAACTTTTCCTGCTGCAAGCAATTCATCTGGGGGGAAAAAAAGGTATAAGCATATAGAGAGTCTCGAGCAAACTCGTCTTTATATTACTCTTTTAACACATGCTGTCGAAAAGTTGCAGCCCTTTCCAAAGCCAAACAATTCATGTTACTTAGAGCAAGCTTGATTTGTTTTCCAAAAAGTTGAAACTGCAGTGAATTCTGGGAATACTGAAACTGAGTTTAAAAAAGAAAAAAAAAGAAAAGAAACTCCACCGTAACGACTTGTTCTTTTCTTAGTGGCCTCATATATTCACTGATGTATGCTGATAATGTCACACACTGACGTTGCCTTTCAGAGAACACTGTCAAACAGTTCTTTCCTGCTCGTATTGTTATGTTCTGTGAAATTCAGGTCTCCTTTTCGCTGTAATCTCACACTCAACTGCAGCCACGATGAAGCCGCCATGTTGTTGAAAAGATATCCTGGCATGCTAAGACCACCGGAAAAAAACCTTCGGGCAATTATCTTACAATGAGACGACACGTTTTGACAGCAGTAGTGGCCCTTTCATGCTTTTGTTTCTTTATCTGCTTATGATATATTATGAAGTTTCAGTAATTACGGAACCATATTGTTACTAACACCCTTCGGTGTTCAAGATCTTTAAATGCTTGTTACAGTATCTGGCAGGAAAATATACAGACATTTCACATTGAGGTGTTTATTACCAGCAGGGGTTTCCACACATTCAAATGTAAACACGACAACAAAACGACAACAGAAGAACAACAAACAAACCAACTTAAACCTTTATTGTTTTAGCTCTAACCTGGCTGCCATGTTCCTGTAAAAAAAAACAAAACAGGATACTAGACACTAGAAAATAGAAATTACTGATTTGAAATTCTGTGATTCTGAAAAAAAAAACAGCTGCTGATTTGTTCCTTTTCTGCCTGGCTTTTTTCATGAAATTGATTCCTATCATTTGCAGTTTTTTTTAATAAACCATGGGAATTAGGGGAGGGTGATCTAATAGATCACGAACACTGCGGGTAGAAGACGGACCACTTTAAAAAAAAAAACAAAAAAAAAACGGAAGTAGTTTATAATCTGTCCGAATGTGTGCGAGCTATATCTCCTTGTGACCTTTGTCGCCGCCAGGTTGACAGAGTTATCTATGTATGTTCCGTGGCCCCGCAGACAGACGTTATTCCTTGTAAGTTGTGCTTTGTACAGTTCAGCATTCATACCAGCAA
>CM065718.1:60821364-60833864 GCA_033310375.1 Conus canariensis | reverse complement strand
TTTTGCTGGTCCTCTTCAATTTCCTTTTATTCATTTCTCTTCCACCTTTTCATCCTTTCTTGTCTTCCACTTTCTTTCTCTTCTCCTCTTTGACACCCTTGCCATTTCTTCTTTTTTCATCTTTCTCTTTTCTCTTCTTCCACCTTCTTTCACTCTCTCTCTCTCTCTCTCTCTCTCTCTCTCTCTCTCTCTCAACTTCAAACTCTTCTCCTTTTTCCTCTTCAGCCTTCTATCCCTTTCTCCTCTTCCACCTCTTCTACTCCTGCCTTCTTCCTCCTTTCTTCTTGTTCTCTTCTTTCTCTCTTTTCTTCTTCTTCTCTTCCTCCTCCTTTCTCCATCTCTTCTCTCTCCTTTTTTTTTTTCCTGTCCTTCTCATCCACCTCCCCTCTTCCTTTCTCCTTCTCCTCCTCTTCTTCTTTTCTCTGTCTAATCTTCTCCTTCCTTTTTCCTTCCGCCCGACCACCCTGTTTCTCCTTCTCTTCCTCTTTCTTCTCATCTTTCTCCTCCTTCCTTCTCCTCCTCCTCTTTTCTCCTTTTCCTTCTCTTTTTTTTCTCCTCCTCTTCCACCTCCTTTCTCCTTTTCCTCCTTCCATCTCCTTTCTCCTCCTCACCTTCCTACTTTTCTCCTTTTCTCCTGCTTTAGCTTCTTCAACTGCTTCTGAGCTTCTGCTCCTGCACGTTAATGCCGTCTTTCTCTCCCCTTCAATTTTCGTTCCTGCTCCTTATTCCTCCCTTGTCCTTTTTCTCCCCCTTGTCAAACTCCACTTTTACCAACATGACCACCTTCTCCCCGTCTTTTTTCCCCTTCTTCTACTATTTATCTTCGAGCTCTTCCCCATCAGTCTACTTGCTTTCTGTCTGTCTGTCTATCTGCCTGCCTGTCTGTCTGTCTGTCTGTCTCTCTGTCTCTCTGTCTCTCTCTCTTTCTCTCTCTCTCTCTCTCTGTCTGTCTGTCTGTCTCTCTCTCTCTCTCTCTCTCTCTCTCTCTCTCTCTCTATCTCTCTCTCTCTCTTCCTCCTGCCTTTTCGCCTCCAACTTCTCCCCCTTCTCCTTTTCCTCTTCTTCCTCTTTCTCTTTCTCCTCTTCATCCTCCTCCTCTTTCTTCTCTTCCTCTCCGTTCCTCTTTCACTCTCCCTTCTGCATGTTGTTTACCACTTCCTCCCCCCCCCCCCCTTCATCTTCTCCTTTCCTTCCTCTCTGTCTCTCCCACCATACCTGCTCCACCTCCTCTTCTTCTTTTCTTCCACTAATTTTACCTACGTTCTTTCCACATGGTTTCTCGTCCTCTTCCTCCTCCGTCTTCCTCCTCTCTCTCTCTCTCTCTCTCTCTCCTCCTCTCTCTCTCTCTCTCTCTCTCTCTCTCTCACTCTCACTCCAGCCATTCCTGATCTACTGTCTCTTCTCTTCTTCCACTATTTTAAACCACGTTCTTTCACCCATCGTCCTCTTACTCTTCCCCCTCCATGTTCTCCCTCTGTTCCTCTCTCTCTCTCTCTCTCTCTCTCTCTTCTCTCTCTCTCTCTCTCCTCTCTCTCTCTCCCTCCTCCCACCATTCCCACTTCATCTCCTCTTCTCCTTCTCTTCTTCCACTAGTTTAAGCTATGTTCTTTCCCCGTCGTCCTCTCCCTCCTGCCCCCTCCTCCTCCTCCTCCTCCTCCTCCTCCTCCTCCTCGTCCTCTTCCTCCTCTTCCTCCTCCTCCTTCTCATGTCGACTGCCCTGCATGTCTGGCAGTGTCCATTCTTCCCTTCTACGACGCTTTCAAGTTCTTCAACTTCACGGACTTCGCCCTGTGGGCGGAACCTCACCTGATCTTCAGCATGGCCCAGCCCCCTGTGGAACCCGAGAAGGCCGCTCTCATGGGCGGCGCCCCCACCATATCCGCTACCCCTCCTGGGCCCAACGACGTGTCCCACCTCGGGTGTGGCAGGTGAGTGGACTGAGAGTCTTGGGTGTGGCTGTGGGGGTGTGAGGCTGGGGCTAGGACTGGGAGGTGAACGTTGCCAGCCATTGTCCAGGGCGTCAGGGTGTTTTGGAGGGGTGCGCGATGTCGTGGGGGTGGAGTGGGAAGGGGCCCACGTCATGTTGTACAATACCGTGCGGTTATACATCGTGTGACGTAAGGTAGTGTAGTGGTGTATGTTATTGTGTCGTGTAGCTTTGCGTGGTGTGCTGCTTAGCGTTGTGTAGTGTAGGGTTGTGCCACGTTACTTTATACAGAATAGCGTCGAGCCACACTGCGTTGTCTAGAGTATGCAGATTGTTGTTGCCTAGGGTTAGTGCGTGTAGTGACACGGTGCATTGCATAAGGAAGTGTAGTGTCATATTTCGTTTCTTAAGGTAGTGTAGTGAGATATTGCGTCCCCTTACGTATTTTAGTAATACATTGCATACCTAGGTACTTTAATGACACGTTACATTACCTAGGTACTTTAATGACACGTTGCATTACATAGGGTACTTTAATGACACGTTGCATTACATAGGTACTTAAATGACACGTTGCATTACATAGGGTACTTTAATGACACGTTGCATTACATAGGATACTTTAATGACACGTTGCATTACATAGGAACTTTAATGACACGTTGCATTACATAGGATACTTTAATGACACGTTGCATTACCTAGGGTACTTTAATGACACGTTGCATTACATAGGTACTTTAATGACACGTTGCATTACATAGGATACTTTAGCGACACATACTGCGTTACCAAGGGTGCTTACGTGACACGTTGCGTTACCTTCAGTGACACTTTGCTTGCTTTGGGTACTTTAGTGATACAGTGCGTTGCCTAGGGTAGGGCAGTGACACGTTACGTTGTATAGAGTAGTGTAGTGACAACGTTGCATAGGGTAGTGTGGTGACACATGACACTTTGCGTTGCATAGGATAATATAGAGACACTTTGCATTGCACAGAGTAGTATAGTGACACATTACGTTCCATAGGGTAGTGTAGCAATACGTTACGTCGCATAAGGTAGTGAAGTCTGACGTGTCACGTTGCGTAAAGTAGTGTAGTGACACATTGCGATGCATAGATTGGAGTAGTTTGACACGCTACGTTGAGTAGTGTAGTAACAGATTGGGTCGCACCAGGTAATGTACTAGGGTGGTGAAGTGGCACATTGCGTTGCATGGCGAGTGCAGTGTGGTGATACATTACGTTGCATACGATCACGTGGTGACACGTTACGTTGCATTGGATAGTGTAGTGACACATTATTCTGCGTAAAAATTGCAGTGGCGCATTGTGTTTCACAGGGTGCTGTAGGGCCACATTAGCTTTCATACAATACTTTAGGGACACACGCTGCTTTACAAAGGGTAATGTAGTGACAGGTTACGTTGGATAGCGTAGTGTCACGACACATTACGTTCCAGTGAGTAATCTCGTGATATATTGCCGTGCATAGCCTAATGCAGTGCCCTATCATGAAATATAGTGCAGTGTAGTATAGTATAATGTATTGTATTGTGCTAATCTGCGTTGCATGGTGTGTGTAGTGTAGTGTAGTTTAGTGTAGTGTAGTGTAGTGTAGTGTAGTGTAGTGTAGTGTAGTGTAGTGTAGTGTAGTGTAGAGCTACATCACACGGTGTAGTGGTATAGTGTCAAATTGCTTTGCATGTGTTGTGTAGTGTAGTGTCACAGCGCGTCAATAAGTGTAAAATCACATAGTATGGCATAGCGTAGTATAATGTAGTATCACATAATGCTGCATAGTGTAGTCCAGTGCCACATTATTTGCGTAGCATAATGTAGTATAGTGCAGTGTGGTGCCAGATCCTATCTCGTAACGTAGTGGATTGCCAAATGGCCTCGCGTGGTGTAGTGTAGTGTAGTGTAGTGTAATGTAGTGTAGTGTAGTGTAGCCCACATAGTATGGAGTAGTGTAGTGTAAAAGTCACATTGCATTGCATGGTGAAGTGCGGCATTATTTCGCATAGCGTGTTCTTAATGTCGCTTTATGTTTTGTAGCGTATCCTAATGCCGCATTTTGTTTCGTCGTGTAGTCTAGTGCCACAATTTGTCACGTAGTGTGGTGGGGGTGGGAATGAAGTGGAGTGGACGACCACATCATGTTGCGTAGTGCAGTGTAGTTGTGGGTCACGTGACGTGAGGTAGTGTAGCACCATAGTAGCTTGTGTCGTGCTGAGTGGTGTAGTGCAGGGCCATATCAGGTGGCGTATCGTAGTATAGTCGTACATCACGTCACGTAATGTAGTGTAGTGCCATATCATAGTGTAGTGTAGTGTAGTGTAGTGTAGTGTAGTGTAGTGTAGTGTAGTGTAGTGTGCCACGTTGCGTCGAGTAGTGTAGTGCAGCGCCACATTGCATTGCATTTTGAAGTATCGCCACATCGCATTACATGCTGTCTCGCATGGCATGGTGTGGTGCAACATTACATCGCGTAAGAGTACTTCCACATTGCATTGCACAGGGTAGTGTACTGTAGTGCACATTGTGTCGCATGAGGTAGTGAGCATGCAGTATTGTGTAGCGTATTCTGGCAAACTACAGTGTAGTGTAGTGTAGTGTAGTGTAGTGTAGTGTAGTGTGTGCCACGTTGCGTCGAGTAGTGTAGTGCAGCGCCACATTGCGTTGCATTTTGAAGTATCGCCACATCGCATTACATGCTGTCTCGCATGGCATGGTGTGGTGCCACATTACATCGCGTAAGAGTACTTCCACATTGCATTGCACAGGATAGTGTACTGTAGTGCACATTGTGTCGCATGAGGTAGTGAGCATGCAGTATTGTGTAGCGTATTCTGGCAAACTACAGTGTAGTGTAGTGTAGTGTAGTGTAGTGTAGTGTAGTGTAGTGTAGTGTAGTGTAGTATTTTGCAACGTTGCGTCGAGTAGTGTAGTGTAGCGCCACATTGCGTTGCATTTTGAAGTATCACCACATCTCGTTGCACGCTGTCTCGCATGGCATGGTGTGGTGCCACATTGCATCGCGTAAGAGTACTTCCACATTGCATTGCACAGGGTAGTGTACTGACACATTACCTCGCATAAGATGGTGTAGTGCCACATTGCACTGCGTAAGAGTATTGCCATACTGCATTGCACAGGGTAGTGCACTGGCATGTTGTGTCGCGTGGGGTAGTGTGGTGTCACATCGCGTCGCATAAGAGCATTACCAAATTGCATTGCACAGGGTAGTGTACTGTAGTGCACATTGTGTCGCATGAAGTAGTGTAGTGCCACGTCACGTTTGTTAGTGAACCGTACCGTCATATTGCATGACACAGGGTAGTGTACTGACCCATCGTGTCGCATGGTGTAATGTAGAGCCACATTGCGTTGCATAACATTACATAACACAGGGTAGTGTACCGACACACTGTGTCGCATGGTGTAATGTAGAGCCACATTGCGTTGCATAATGAAGTAGACTGCCACATTGCACTGCACGGGGGTAATGTACTTACACTTTATATTGCATAGGACAGTGTATACTGCCACATTGCATTGCACGGGGTAGTGTACTGACACGTTGTATTGCGTAGGACTGTATGGTGCCGCATTACTTTGCATAGGGAGGTTCAGTGACACATTTTGTTGTATAGCGCACTGTAATGGCACGTTGCGTTTGTAAAGAATAGTTGAATGAGATATTTCCATGCATAAGGTAGTGCAGTGACACATTCTGTTGTATAGCGTACTGTAATGGCACGTTGCGTTTGTAAAGGATAGTTCAATGAGATATTTCCTTGCATAGGGTAGTGTAGTGACACATTTTCTACATAGCGTAATGTAGTTGACACATTTGCGTTGCATAGGATGATATAGTGACGTAAGTCGTTGCTAAAGGTAGTGCGGTAACACATTGCGTTGCATGGGGTAGTGTAGTGACACATCACGTTGCATAGGGTAATGTAGTGGCACATTGCGTTGCGTAGGGTAATGTAGTGGCACATTGCGTTGCACGGGGTAGTATAGTGACACATTGCGTTGCAAAGAGTAATGTAGTGACACATTGCGTTGCATAAGGTAGTGTAGTGACACATTGCGTTGCATAGGGTAGTGTAGTGACACATTGCGTTGCACAGGGTAGTGTAGTGACACATTGTGTTACATAGGGTAGTGTAGTGACACAATGCGTTGCATAGGGTAGTGTAGTGACACATTGTGTTACATAGGGTAGTGTAGTGACACAATGCGTTGCAAAAGGTAATGTAGTGACACTTAGCGTTACATAGGGTAGTGTAGTGATACACTGCCTTGCAAAGGGTAGTGTAGTGACACATTGCGTTTGAAAAGGTCATGTAGTGACACATTGCGTTGCAAAAGGTAATGTAGTGACACATTGCGTTACATAGAGTAGTGTAGTGACACATTGCGTTGCACAGGGTAGTGTAGTGACTCATTGCCTTGCACAGGGTAGTGTAGTGACACATTGCCTTGCAATAGGTAATGTAGTGACACATTGCGTTGCATAGGGTAGTGTAGTGACACATTGCGTTGCACAGGGTAGTGTAATGACACATTGCGTTGCAAAAGGTAATGTAGTGACATAATGCGTTACATAGGGTAGTGTAGTGACACATTGCGTTGCAAAAGGTCATGTAGTGACACATGCGTTGCATAGGTATGTAGTGACACATTGTGTTGCATAGAGTAGTGTAGTGACACATTGCGTTGCAAAGGTCATGTAGTGACACATTGCGTGCATAGGTAGTGTAGTGACACATTGCGTTGCATAGATAGTGTGACACATTGTTGAAAGGTAATGTATTGACACATTGCGTTACATAGGGCAGTGTAGTGACACATTGCGTTGCAAATGGTAATGTAGTGGCACATTGCGTTGCACGGGGTAGTGTAGTGACACATTGCGTTGCACAGGGTAGTGTAGTGACACATTGCGTTACATAGGGTAGTGTAGTGACACATTGCGTTGCATAGGGTAGTGTAGTGACACATTGCGTTACATAGGGTAGTGTAGTGACACATTGCCTTGCAAAGGGTAATATGGTGACACATTGCGTGGCATGGGTAATGTAGTGACACATTACGTGGCATGGAGTAATGTAGTGACACATGGCGTTGCGCAGGGTAGTGTAGTGACACATAGCGTTGCAAAGGGTAATGTAGTGACACATTGCGTGGCATGGAGTAATGTAGTGACACATTGCGTTGCATAGTGTAGTGTAGTGACACATTGCGTTGCATAGTGTAGTGTAGTGACACATTGCGTTGCATAGTGTAGTGTAGTGACACATTGCGTTGCATAGTGTAGTGTAGTGACACATTGCGTGGCATGGAGTAATGTAGTGACACATTGCGTTGCATAGTGTAGTGTAGTGACACATTGCGTTGCTAAGGGTAATGTAGTGACACATTGCGTTGCATAGTGTAGTGTAGTGACACATTGCGTTGCTAAGGGTAATGTAGTGACACATTGCGTGCATAGTGTAGTGTAGTGACACATTGCGTTGTAAGGTAATGTAGTGACACATGCGTGGCATGGAGTATGTAGTGACACATTTCGTTGCATAGAGTAATGTAGTGACACATTGCACGCATTACGTTGCATAGAGTAGTGTAGTGACACGTTGCACGCATTGCGGTGCATAGAGTAATATAGTGACACATTGCACGCATTACGTTGCATAGAGTAATGTAGTGACACATTGCACGCATTGCGTTGCATAGAGTTGTGTAGTGACACGTTGCACACATTGCGTTGCATAGAGTAATGTAGTGACACATTGCACGCATTGCGTTGCATAGAGTAATGTAGTGACACATTGCACGCATTGCGTTGCACAGAAGAGTGTAGTGACACGTTGCATTCCCTTGGATGATGTAGTTACACACTGCGTTGCATGTGGTAGTATAGTGACGCGTTGCCATTGCCTAGGTTAATGCAGCGACGGATTGGGTTACCTAGGCTAATGTAGTGATGCATGGCATTGCACAGCTGATGAAGTGATATGCCATGTCACGTAGTGTCGTGTAGTGCAGTGTAGTGTCGTGTAGTGCAGTGTCATCTGGTGTCATGCAGTGCTGCGTGACGTAGTGCAGTATTATGCAGCGTGTTATGGCAAACTGCAGTGTGATGTAGTGAAGTGTAGTGCCACGCCACATTGTTGTGAAGTGTAGCACGCCACATTGTAGTGAAGAGTAGTGCCACGCCACATTGCACGGTGTCTCATAGCACCAATTTGTAGCGCAGCGCGTAGTGCGGTGACACTTTGTATTGCGTAGTGTAGAGTAGAGCCAATTCTAACTGCGTATGGTAGCGTGGTGTCACATTGCTTCGTGTAGTGTAGTGTAGTGTAGTGTAGTGTAGTGTAGTGTAGTGTAGTGTAGTGTAGTGTAGTGTAGTGTAGTGTAGTGCAGCGCGAAACAGTATTACGTAGTATAGCATGTCGCTTCAAATAGGGGGCGGGGGGGGGGGGATGTGGAGTTCATTGCCACATTGTGTCGCGTAGCTTACTGCAGTGCCACATCATGGCGCAGAGTGTGGTGTAGTGTATCATGTTGAAATGTTGTGCTAGGTCACGTAGTGTAATGTAGTGTAGTGTAATATAACATCACGTGTAGTGTAGTGTAGTGTAGTGTAGTGTAGTGTAGTGTAGTGTAGTGTAAAATAGCCCGTCGTTGTGTAGTGTAAGTAGTGTAATATATTTAAACATTGCATCGTGCAGTGTAATATCGCATAACATCGCAACCTGTGGTGTAACGTTATGTGACGTCTTGTCACGTGGTGCATCGTATTATAACATTAGTATTATAGTCCGAAGCAACCTGACGTGTCATAGTGTAGTGTAGTTAGCACTTTGCAATACTGTGCAATGTTGTCTAGTACATCGTGGTATGGGGTTGTTTAATGTAATAAAATAAAGTGCAGTGTTACGTATTGTAACCAAGTGTCATGTGGTGTTTAGCTGAGTGTGGTATAGTGTGATTGGAGGGTTGTTTCTCTTAACTATGATATAGTGTCGTGTGATGTAATTGACGTGAAGCGGAATGAGAGGGGGAAGAAGGATGCAGTACGTATATCTATTTTCCATGTGCCGACAAAAAAAAAAAAAACGGAAAAGCACTATTCATTTTACAGCAGCAAAATAATCACACACAAAATTAGTTTAACGCCAACAAACAAACCAATCCCAAAACACCGTTCACATCAGTAGCACTATTCATTTGATAATGCAAAACGGCAGCTTAGGTAGACGCATATTATGCTGCATTTGATAACTTCTTCTTCCGCGTTTTGACGGCTACGCAGCTACAGTTGGACCCCATGCGTGGCGGCAAACTCGGCCGTCCGGCGGAGATCGCTGGCAGCCCCCCAGAGTTTTGTCTTAAGGTCCGCCCCTTCTGGCCAGGCTCGCGCTCGTCTCTCCTCATTGAAGGAACAGTCCTGGAGGACATGTGCTGGTGTCTGGTCGGCTTGTCCACAGGGACACAGGGCTGAGTCTGCGGCTCCTATCCTCTTGAGGTGGGCACGCAGGCCACAATGCCCGGTGCGCAAGCGGAAAATGGTTGTTTTGGTGTTCCTTCTCCAGTGTGTGAATGGGGTCTTGGTGTGCCTTATAGCCTTGGTTCATTTTAATCCGGCCAGCTCGGAATGCACCACGTAGGAGTGTCTTAACTTCCTCATATGTAGTAGGGGGAGTTGCCTGGGGGAGCTGGCCTCCGGCCTTCGCCAATTGGTTAGATGCTCATTTCCAGGGAGACCAACGTGGGCGGGGACCCACTGGAGGGTAGGTGGAGCTTTTTGGGTCAAAGTGGCAAGGGAGGCCTTAAGGGATTGGATCAGAGGATGAGGATCGGAGGAGTCGAGGGCCTGGAGAGTGGACATGGAATCAGTGAAGATGGCGATGCTGGTGATGAGGGGTCTTCCACAGGAGGAGGGGAACTCTGCCGCTTCTTTGATGGCTAGGACTTCAGCTCTGAAGTTGGTACAGAGCTTTCCTCCAGGGTCTGCAATGTTCCTGCAGTCTCCATCAGGGAATCTGATATGTTCTCCACTGCCTCCATTGTGTGTGGCTTCCTCGGCTGAGCCGTCTGTGCAGACATGGGTCCAGGAGCTGGGAGTGTATGTATCTTCAATCATGACCTGAACGAGGGCTTTGAAAACTGGAGGTGGCAAATCTCTGTTGGTGATTCCGGGGACGATGCGTTTGTTAACAACATAACACATTTCACATCGTCACTTATACGTCTGACGACATGTTAATAACAGTGTTGGATAACTAATAACTGGTCGTCTCCCCCTAACCAGACCCCCCCCCCCCCCCCCCCCGCACGTGGACGATCTTCCTGTGCAAACTGACGTCCTCTTCCGGAAGTTCGGTGCTCCTGATTTCCTTGTTTCTTCGACTCTCTTCAACTCTGCCTCTCTGCTCCCCCCACGAAGGTTTTGTTGATTATCAGATTACGCAAAACTTACGTAACTGATTTAAACCAAATCTGGTGGAAGGATGGAATGTGGCCCAGGGACGAATCCTTTGAATTTTGGTGGGAATCTGGATCAAAGGTTGGATCCAGGATCTGTTCGATCTTGACAGAGGTCTGCGCTCTCCAACATACCCTTCAAGAGAGAGAGAGAGATAGAGAGAGGGAGAGAGAGACAGAGAGAGAGAGAGAGAAAGAGAGGAGAGAGAGAGAGAGAGAGAGAGAGAGAGAGAGTGTGTGTGTGTGTGTGTGTGTGTGTGTGTGTGTGTGAGTGTGAGTGTGTGTGTGTGTAATGATTCTTTACTGTCGTCGACTATTTTTCTACTTTTGTGGCCTTGTTATCTGTCTTTGCTCTGGAACTATTTGGATTTGTTTTCCTTGTACTGATTATAACGTGCCAGCTGTTCTGTTGTGATCTAGCGACTTGATCGTGAGACTGTGAGCATAATGGACACTAGCTGTTTATTTTTCACTGTCTGTTTGTCCACAGAGCTTCTTTCTTGGATTTTAGGTAGCACCGTTGACGTTTTCGACATTTTTTGTAAACTTGGCGGGAAAAAAGTTATGCTTTGGGCCTCAACGCAAAAAAGAAAAACGACAAGAAAACCAGGCGAATAAGATTATATTTATGAACTTTGTAAAATTTAGGAGCGGATCCGCTTTATAAGACGGACCCAGAATGGGGAAAATACATTCATAAGGGGGCATAACAGATGGGGGCCGAGATATTCATTTTTGTCAGTGCAGAATAACATGCTGAGCTAGAAACTTGCAAATACCTCCATGTACTGTTCTGATCTTTCCGCGATAGTTTTTGAGACGTCTCAAGAAACAGACGATGGATTCGGGTAGGGTTTGATTAAGTGAGGAGTGCTGGTGATGCCTGCGCTATCTCAGTTTTTATAGATCTTTTAAGGTTGTCGACCGTTTTTGTGTTGTGAACTGTTGCAGTTAGATTATCATATGTTGGTTTGTGTTGTCATAGAGCAGGTCTTTAATCTGTGGAATCTTTGTGAAAAACATCTTCAGCACCAGAGGAACTTATACCATGTTTTCGTCGATTTCAAAAAAAAGTTTTGACAGAAAATGGCATGAGAGACTCTGGTCAACAATGAAAAAATTCAACATCAGCAGTAAACTCATTTCCACTGTCCACTAAAGCAACGATCACAGTCCTGGTACGAGGCACAACAGGTGAGTGGTTCCACAACTCAGTCGAAGTTCGTCAAGGCTTTTGCTGTCCCCTACCCTATTCAACATCTTTCTGACGAACATCATGGGTCATGCACTGGGTGAGCACAGATACACTATTGTCATCAGAGGTGGGACCATCACAAACCTCCGTTTTGCAAATGATGTTGACGGTTTGGCGGGCAGAGAGAAAGAACTCGTACAAAAGCTTGACGATACCTCAGCTAAATCTGGAATGGGAATCAGCGCTAAAAAAAAAAAAAAAAAAAAAAAAGACCAGTCTGATGACCAGCAATGAAACATTAAACAGACACATTCGCGTACAGGAGCAAAATCCAGAAACAGTCAGCCAGTTTGAATACCTGTGCGCTATCATCAATAATGAGGACTCAAAAGCAGAAGCGCTAGCCAGAGCTTCTCAAACGTCAGCACTCTTCAGGCTCAAGACAGCATGAAGAGACAGACACATGGCTATAAAGCGCAAGATCAGGCTCATGCGCGCCAGTCCCCTCCACTTTCCTCTATGCTTGCGAGCCATGGACCCTCACCGCAGAACTGCAAAGGAAACTCCAACCCATAGGCATAAGACGCCATCATAAGTTCCTAGGCATCTCCTGTATGGATCATGTCACAAATGAGCATATAGGAGAATTTGAAGACCTCCTAACAACTGTCAGAAGGCGCGAGCTTAAATGATATGGCCACACCACAAGATCAGACGGGCTTGCTAAAATGGTTCTCCAAAGAACTATATAGGGAGAGAGACTTAGAGGCTGACAGAAAAAGAAATGGGCAGACAACATAGTGGACTGGACCAGCCTAAGCAAGCCTTTCGCAGAAACACAAACGCTTGCACACAACCGGCAGGAATGGAGCGAGCT
>CM065718.1:60808864-60816364 GCA_033310375.1 Conus canariensis | reverse complement strand
AGATTATTTCAGTAAATGAAGTAAAAGATTTTTTTTTAACATTTGCATATTTTCCTTCCGTCGTTTATACACACACACATTGTACCCCCTTCCACCACTAATTTCCATCCCTCCCCTTTCCGGAAAAAAAAAAACTACCCATGCCCACACATTCTCTCTCTCTCTCTCTCTCTCTCTCTCTCTCTCTCTCTCTCTCTCTCTCTCTCTCTCTCTCTCTCTCACACATGACGCTGTACGTGGATTATCTGGACAAAAGTCTGTCGGTAACCAAGTCACCACGCTGTCTCTTTTTATTCCCAGACCGTTCGAGGATGCTGTCCGGAATTATAAAATGCCTCAGATTCTCATTCTTATTTGACTCGCACTTTGTGCATGTGCTCTGGGGCTCCAGCTTTGAAAACACACACACACACACACACACACACACACACACACACACACACACACACACACATTTAATCAGGAATCTTATTTAGAGTTAATGAGGACAATATTTGTCGTTCTAGGCATATTTTTCGTTTTCCTGACAGCTTTTTTTCCCGTTGAAAATTCAGATGGAACTTCATTTGTCGTAGTCACTAGATAATGTTGTCTTCTCACGCCTCTGTATGTGTGTGCGTGCCTGCGTGTATGTTGTTGTTGTTGTTGATTTTTGCAAAACTTTAAGGGAATATAAGAGGGTTGAATGAAATGCAGTGAGGAGAACGGATCAGGGGCTCATGCTCTCATAACTGAAGGAGAATTTTACGACGACGGCGACAACAAAAGATGCCGAAGGAGAAGACAAAGAAAACAACAACAGAAAAATGAAATGAAATAAAACTACAAAATTAGATAAAATAAAACCAAATAAAGTAAAAACCACAGGAGGAAAGAAAAGGAAAAGAAGAGAAAGAGAAATATTGTAACAGACACGTAATTCTTTTTTTTTTTCCTTTTTTTTTTTTTTTTTTTTTTCCTTTTTTTTTTTTTTTTTTTTTAATGACGACACTAAAAGGGTCACCCTCGCTCCGTCACGACCGAGCCCGAAAACGTGAGGGGAGATGACACACAACGACAGGGGAGATTTATCTCCCGTGCGACGAAAAGACATCCATAACTGCGTCTTGTCTGTTCACTTTAACATTGTGCACAGCGCTGGAAGACTGAGGGGAAAGAGGACATGCGACAGGGCACAGGCGAGAGGGCACAGGGGCAGGAGGCTGGGGGTGTAGAAAGAGGGATGAGGTTCAGGAGGGATGGGAAACCAGAGGCAGAAAGTAAGGTGAGGGAGGTAGGGGGGAGGGGGGGGGGGGAGAAGGTTCTCACAGCGGAGTCTGAATGTACAAAGTCAGGACTGCCGCCGCCAACAGAGGTACTTAACTGACCCAAGCGCGGTGACTGGATTGCGCAATGCACACAGCGTCCAGAAAAAGAAGAAGATATATCTGCGTACGACTGCGACTATAAAAACCCTGAGTGTACCTGCCTATGGGGGAGCCGCAAGGATCGCTGTGGGAGGGAGTTAGTGAAGGGAGGGAACCGGGGAAGGGTCCGGGGCACGGACAATGTTACGGCCCCTTGTTTTCTCTCTCAAAGGATTCTGTCATTTGAATTGCAGAGTGAATAAGAACACACGAGCGTGCACACGTGCTACGCATATATACATACACGTCCGCACGCGCTTG
Source organism: Conus canariensis (assembly GCA_033310375.1). Taxonomy (NCBI): domain Eukaryota; kingdom Metazoa; phylum Mollusca; class Gastropoda; order Neogastropoda; family Conidae; genus Conus; species Conus canariensis. The sequence continues at coordinate 60,814,697 of CM065718.1, read as the reverse complement.
CGCATTATACACGAACACCACACACACACACACACACACACACACACAACACACACACAGCATCCGGCGCGCGCGCGCGCGCCACACACACACACACACAGACGCGCGCGCGCGTGCACACACACACACATACACACACACACTCTCTCTCTCTCTCTCTCTGTCTCTGTCTCTGTCTCTGTCTTTCTCTGTCTCTGTCTCTCTGTCTCTGCCTCTGTCTCTCTCTCTCTCTCACGCACGCACACACACACACACACACACACACACACACACACACACACACACACACACACACACACACACACACAAGCATGTGCTCATAACACACACACACACACACACACACACACACACACAACATACATACAACATACATACATACATACATACATACATACATACATACATACATACACAAGCACACACGCACGCGCACGCACGCACCCTCCTCTCTATCTATCTATCTATCTATCTATCTATTTATCTATCAATGTATCTATGTATCTATCTGTCTTTGCGCTGTTCAAGGGGAGGTCACACCAAGAGACCATTGCACACGCTTCCGAAAAGAATCTAATGAGTGACGGTATACTCTCACAGCGTGGAAGTCCCTGTACGTGGCACACGCAATGACACAAAGAAAAACCATACACTAGAGAGAGAGAGAGAGAGAGAGAGAGAGAGAGAGAGAGAGAGAGAGAGAGAGAGAGAGAGAATTGACGTGTACTTTAGGAAAGTGTAGATGTCGTATTATAAGAGAGAAGGGAACACACACACACACACACACACACACACAACACACACAAGCATGTGTTGCGCGCTCGCGCGCACACACACACACACACACACACACACACACACACACACACACACACACACACACACACACTCACACTCACACACACACACACACAAGTAACAAACAAAACAACACGATGGGGGGGGGGGGGGTAAGGGAGTGACAAACGTGCAGACAGACAGACGGACAGAAAGACAGAGCGAAGGAAAGATAGGGTTGACAGACAGACAGACATACATCCTCGGGGCAAAACATAAACCGTGACAGGTTTCTGAAGGAAACTGGCTGAGCCGGAAATGACGGAACGAGCACGTGACAAGCTTATCTTGGACCCAAAATGTCTTGAGGCTTGTCCCTCAAACAGAAGGGGAAAAAAATCTGGGAACAATGAAAACATTGTGTGTTCTTACTTCAATGCAACCAGGGTGGAGGAGGGGGGGGGAGGGAAGTAAATGTATACTGACAGAGAAACGAGGTGGACGGGGGGGGGGGGGGGGGGGGGGGGCAGGGGGGAGGAGGGTATACAATGGATAGGGAGGTAGAATGTCTCCGACATTTTTTGGACAGTGTTATTTCCTTGTGTACAAATGTATACAAGTACGGTTATTAGCATTAATGTGACTCCTATCTTCCACACGTGCTCAACTTTTCCCCCCTTGTTTTTCTTTGGGTCCGTTCTCCCCCCCCTCCCCACCCCCCCTCCACCCCCTCCTCACCACTTTTTTTCGCCCTTCTCTTTTTTTCCTTTTTCGTTCTCCTGTCTTCTTTTGCGTTCGTTCGTTCTTTCTGCTTTCATTCTGTATTTTTCCCTTTCCTTTTTCTTTCTTTCCGCTTTTCTGTATGTTGTTCTTTTATCCTTTTTTTTGTTTGTTTGTTCGTTTTTCTCTTCTTTCCTGTCTTTGTCTCTTTCTGTATTTTTTTTTTCCATTTTCCCTTCTGTTTGCTTTTCTTTCCTTTCTGTGGTTCATGTTCTTTCTGCTCTTTTTCTCTCTTTCTTTCCTTTCTGTGGTTCATGTTCTTTCTGCTCTTTTTCTCTCTTCTTTTTCCTTTCTGTCTTCATGTTCTTTCTGCTCTTTTTCTCTCTTCTTTCCTTTCTGTGGTTCATGTCTTTCTGCTCTTTTCTGCTCTTTCTTTCCTTTCTTGTCATTTCTTTCTGTCTTTTTTTCTTTTTTCTTTTGTTCTGTCTTTCTGTCTCTTTCCTCCTTCTTTCTATCTTTTTGGTTCCTGTTTTTTGCTTTCTTTCTTTTCCTTTCTTGTTCATTTTTAATATAAAGTATTGATTTGCTGTCATTTCGAGCCATCGGAGAGATAGCATGGTTTGATTAGGTTGACCGACCAATAAAGAAGAAAAAAGAAGAAAAATGAAAGCGTCTTGCTCTCTTTCTTGAGGTGTTGGGTGTGTTCCTTTGCACTCTCTTCCATTGATCGATTGTCTTCCCCCCCCCCCCCACCTCCGCCCCCGATTTCCACCACCACGCTGCCCGTACCCTCTTCACAAACTGACCAAAAATCCCAATCTTGTGAACGTTTTATTTGAAACGGAGCCATGCTTCCTTGATTTCAGTAATGGCCCTTTCATCAAAGCGTCTCTCATTGGTTTTTCTCCTCACTTTCAGTTCTTCCCCTCACTCCTCCACCCCACTCCTCACCCACTTTCCACATCCCATTTTACTGCACTCGACTCCCTTCTCCCGCTTTCCATCATCACCCAACCCCCATTGTTTCCTCAACCTCTCCCCCAGTGGATGGGCCCCGTTTGGATGGGTGTTAGCATGCGGCTTCCATCTCAAACTACTGTTCCACGCATGACTGTGTCTCTGACTATCCTTCGTTTCTGCTCAGTATCTTTACTTTTCTCTCTTCTTCTCTTCTTCCTCTTCTTCCTCCTTCCGCTGCTCCTCTTCCTTTTTCTTCTATCCCTTCTGCTCCTCCTCTTCTTAAGTACTGCCTCCTTTTTCTTTTCAATCCAAATCATTCTTGACGAATAGCATACAGCCTTGTCTGGTTTTACTGGATTTCCTTCCTTTTGCAACGTTTTCTATGACTGGTCGGAATCCAGCCAATCCTGAATGCACACACTTGCGGACAGCATGCAGCCTCGTCTCCCATATGGAGGTGTGTTTTTTTTTGTTTTTTTTTTTTCATGTAACCTTGCCTGTGATTGGTCCAGAGGAGTTACGCATGAATTTTTCGACCCCGAAAATCACCCACTGTGGATTTCCAATTGAAAATGCATGAGCGGGAAATGTAATCGATTTTGGAATTAATAAATCTGACGTCGTGATTTCATTTCCACTTTCAGTTCCTCGCAGGCGACACGTTGAGCGCGGCGAGCCAATGAACTTCAGTGGCTTTTGGAGCATTACTCCAACTTGAACCAGCAAATGACAGCCATGGAGAGAAAAATGGAGCAGGCTGGGAATGGAGCCCTTTGAGAACTTGCTGAAAAAGAGACATTCCGTCTGAGGACTTGGCGATTTCTTTTTCCTGTGGCTGTGTCTTCGTTTGTTGAGGTTTTTTTCTTCAATTGAGAATATCGGGTCCTTGAGGAAGAGTGGGGAGTGCGATTGAGGTGTGAAAGGGGGTTAAATGGCAATGACTTTAGAGCCTGACACGATAAATGTGTCAGCTTTGTTGAATATCTTTCAGTTTTGTCTTGTTTCGCACGTGCACGCGCGTGTGCGCGCGCGTTTGTTTGTGTGTATGTGTGTGTGTGTGTGTGTTTTTCCATTATAAGGATAACACAGATAAAACACCCTTGCAGTTCCCCGGCACCCTAAATAAGGACCAACCCCCTCAACAATTTGGTAATGGAGTATCATTCTTATCTGGCCGTATGCGCGTCCTTTTGTTTTATTTGATAACGTTCTTGTAAAATGCAATTTAAAAAACCGCTAGTTATCAGCGCTGAAGTTTGTACTTACGATAGATTATTAAATTGCTTTTTTTATTCTTTTGAACCACTGCTGGTTTTCTTCAGTAATGAAAGCCTTTGTATTACTGATGCTTATAAACAACACTGTATGTTGACACGTTACTGATGTGCATCATAAGCACATTGGTAGCATTGGCCTGTACAATAGTAACTATGCTTATCGAAAAGGTGTACGCTTTTTTGTAATCCTTTCTAGTCTTCAACCCCCAAGCTCCTCGATTACTGCTGCCAGTGTAAATCGTACTCCTCGAGGAGCGATTAATTATCAGTAATTTGGTTGTATACACTATTTGCCATATGTATGGCATTTGTGCGGCTTATGCGTGATCAAAACACGAAGTATTCCGCCAGCTGTGTAAATGTGATCATAAAGCGCAGTATCTTCAGGCAGACGTATGTATCATCGACGACATTCAACGTACATAGGACACGTCACGTGACTTAAGCGTTTACTGAAAATGGGCCTACTTTTTTTTCTGGTGTTCGAGTATAAATTTGAGAGAAATTCACTTCATTAGTATTCCAGTGTTAATCCAGTGACGGAACGAATTGGTGTGGTTTAGAGGTTCACTATGTGAGTATTCTGGTGTTTATTTTTTATGGAAAAAAAAATGAATGTGGTACAGATGTTCAATGAATCAGTAATCTGGAGTTGATATTAGAGGGAAAGAATAAATGTGGTTTAGATGTCTTTGAGGGAAAGAATAAATGTGGTTTAGATGTCGTTGAGGGAAAGAATTAATGTGGTTTAGATTTTTGTTAAGTCAGTTATCTGATGACAATATCAGACGGCAAGAACAAATGCTGTTTAAATGTTCAGTTAACAAATAAACCGATGTTGATATTAGAAGGAAAGTATCAGTGTGGGTTTAAATGTCCACAAACTCAGTGATCTGGTCTTCCTAGTTGATGGAAAGATTCACTGTGGCTTAGGTGTTCACTAAACTGGTAATTCGGTCTCAGAACTGGAGAGAACAAGTCAATATGGAAAATATGTTCCCCAAATCTGTAAAACAATCCGATTGATCGAACTGAAGACTCGAAGTGGTCGTTACAAAGCAAGGAGGAGATGGGTAAGCAAAACATCGCCAAACCCTATCAGAAGATGCAACTGACAAAGATAAAAACAAAGGCAGAACTTAAATGCAAATAAAACTCATCACGTTAGTATCAAAGAACCAAAACACAAATACACTAACCCTAGCTCGCAGAAATTTGTTAGAAAAGGGAAAGAGAGAGAGAGAAAAAAAAACGAAAGACAGAATAAGTTTTTGAAAGATGATAAAAGATAATTATTAGACTAAGCTGTAAAGAAGTTAGTGAAGAAGAAATCGAACTCAATTTATATGTCTATCCTTTTGGCGTGAAAGTCTAACCGTCACTGCTCGAAAACGTTGTCTAAAACAAATCTGCAGTCCCACAAAGTTCATCAGCACAAGCTGCGTGTGCAGTGTCCAAACGTAAATCAAGAGAGGTCCTATTTCGACAACAAACGCGTGACTTAAAAAGAAGTTGTTTTTTTTTAAAAGAAAGGACTCAAAATAAGAAATTGAAATCGTTTTAAACTATGGTGCGGATGTCACTAAATACGCAAACCAGTCGTAATTTGGTTGAAGAGAAGCAATGAGGTTAAGATCTTCATTAAATAAGTAATTTAGTCTTAATATTGGACAGAAAGAATCAATGTGGTTTTGGTGTTTTCTAAACAGTAGTAACCCAATCTCAATATGTGATGGAAAGAGTCAATGTAATCTATATATTCACTATTAGTAGCAGGTACTTACACTGGACATCAATGTGGTTTAGACATTCACGGAACAAATAATCTGGTGTTAATTCTGGACGGGAAAAATCATTGTGGTTTAGGTATTCAAACTAAATCAGTAAAGCAGGCTTAATGTTGACGGGAAAAGAAAGTGTGGTATAGATGTTCGTTCAATTATCCAGTCTGAAGAGTTGACGGAAAGGTTCTGCATGGTTTTATTACATGAGTAACATTTCAGAAAAATAAGACGATACAAATCTAAGTGTATGTCACGTGACATGTCCGGTGAACATTGAACGTCTCACATAATATAGAAGCCTTTCGTATTTCCGGC
>CM065718.1:60773864-60806364 GCA_033310375.1 Conus canariensis | reverse complement strand
TGCCTGGTTCTTATCTATAGAATGCTCAGTTGAACTCTGTTTCCAACACATGCCAGCTTTACTCTGTCCAGGCAACAGTCTGAAGTTTAAAATAAAAAAGGTAAAAAGAAAAATGAGATTGCAGTCCTCAAAATCATCATCATTTTCAGGGCCTGAGATTTGGATGAAACCCGTCAGATTCTCGCGGTAAATTTCGGGAGTGCCCGTCTCATTTTCGAGATCTTGACTGTAACTTTAAGTTCTAGTCGTGTATTTCGATCTTTTTGTAGTGTTCGCATCAATTTTTCAAACAGAAGAAGTTGTGGAAATTAGTTGAAGATGTATTCCTAGTTAAACTTGATATTAGATGCCCACGGCTATCCTGAACACATATGCAGTGGAATCTGTAGGTCCAAAACCATCACTGTTCTAGAGCGAGAAACTGGCATAGACTGGCAAGGGTTTAAGAGCCAGAAGAGCTTGAAGAGGTAGCCACATAGTTAAACTATATCTCTACTTACGCCCGTTTCTCAACACTTCTCGCCTTTCTCTCTCTTCTCTCGCCGCAAGCAAACTCTAGCCGCTTGCTAATTCTCGCGTCTGTGAAACCTGCCTTAGCTCATGGTGCAGAAAGAATGAGGAAGCTAGGGCATGGAGGGAAGGGAAGGGGGTGTTTGGAAGCACACAAGAGTAGGAAATATAGTAACGCTGGCTGAACGTTGCTGTAAGCGATGTGGTCTGTGGACTTGGGGGCTGGTTCCATGATTGTGTTGTTGGTTTCTTTCTCTCCAGTTTCCCCGGCGCTCCGAGAGGCACGTGAGTACCAGGGTCCCTCCCGGGAACCCTTCCAGCTGGGTGCTTTTCTGGACACCTACCAGAACATGAGAAACCACCTCCGCTACATGGAGCATCGCCTGGAGAAGGCTGGCGCTCCTGGAGTCTAATTCTCGCACGCATGCACGCACGCACACACGCACGCGCACACACACACGCACACACACACACAGTCTCCTCCCCGTCTACCCTCTTTCCTTCTCCAGCCTCCACTCTCCCCATACCACCAGCCTGTCCCTCTATCCTTTCTTCCTCGTCTCCCTAGCATTTAATGCCATCGTCAAACAGCCTCCATTCTTCTCTGTCTGTCCCTTCAGTGTGACACCTCTCCTCCTCCTTCTCCCAGGTCTTCTTTCCCCCACTAAAAATGATAGTGTCAATGGACGAATGTAAGAGTCAACAAAAGAATTAATTGTGGATATCCACGTGTGACGAATGATAAGACAAAGAGGCTACTTCGATAGAAACTAAACACGCAATCACATACGCATTCTCTCTCTCTCTCTCTCTCTCTCCCCTCTCTCTCCTCTCCTCTCTCTCTGTATATATGTGTGTGTGTGCCTGTCAGTTTTCCTGCCTATCTCAACTTAAGTTGGTAAGTACGACTAATCAAAAATCATTTATACCCCAGTCAAAAGAGAGAGCAGTAACGTTGATTGTGCCCCTAAGCGAAGTACCACAACAACAACCCAAATGGATTGGGGGAAAAAAGAAAAGACGCACTGGTTGATGAAAGCATTTCTCTGGTGAATGACAACTTGTTTAATCACGGTGGTAGTTTAAATCAATATTTTGAATATCGTGAATTCATGTCAGTACTCCAATAAATGGTGTGTGTAATCTCAAAATGGGTGATTGTGTGAGAACAAATGTCGGGTATTACACCTTTATAATTCAGTTGTAATCGTATGGTTTCTAGTGGTGTTGAAATCATAGTTTCAACGTAGTGCTCTAAAATCTGTTTTCAGTTGCTAAGATACATCTGACCTTTTCCGTCTCTTCTTGTTCTTCGTTTGTTCTCCTTCTCTGTTCTCTTTTTAATTGTAGTAAGCTTTTGTTTGTTTGTTTGTTTGTTATTTGTCTTGCTATTTCTCTTCTTTTTCTTCTCCTTCTTCTTCTTTTTCTCTTCTTCCTCTTCCTCCTCCTCCTCCTCCTTCTCCTCTATCTCCTCCTCCTCCTCCTTTTTCTTCTTCTCCTCTTCCTCCCTCTCCCCCCCCCCTCCTCTTCCCTCCTCGTTGTTGTCAATGTTGTGTTTCATATCTTCTGTGCTTTCATTTTCAATTAACATATTTCATGTTATTCTTGCTGTTGTCGTCGTTGATGATGATGTTGCTGCTGAAGCTGCTTGCCAAGAACGATGCTGATGATGATTATCATTACGATCATGACACTGTTGTTATTGTAATCATTGCCGTCATCGTCGTTGTCGTCGTCGTCGTCAAGGTGGCGGATATGTGCTGAATGCTGTTTTCGTCAATGTTCCTCGTTCTATGTGTATTTCCTAGTTGATGCTCTTGTAGTTGTTTCTGTGTCATTCATATTTGGTTTCTGTCGTGACTGCACCTTGTTTTCGTCTTTTTATTCGATTTATGTGCCTGGCCTATAGTGTTGTCTGTGTGTGTGTGTGTGTGTGTGTGTGTGTGTGTGTGTGTGTGTGTGTGTGTGTGTGTGTGATAGAGTGTTTTTGTGTTTGTGTAAGTTTTTTGTTTGTTTGTTTTGGGTTTTTTTTGTTTTGTTTTGTTTTTTGCAGTAGTCGCAAAAAAAAAAAGACTTGCCACGCTCAGATGGGATGCGGACTAAACCTTGCTTTTTAACAAAATCTTTCAGTCATTGTTCTGCTCTCTCTCTCTCTCTCTCTCTCTCTCTCTCTCTCTCTCTCTCTCTCTCTCTCTCTCTCTCTCTCTATCTCTCAACTCAGCTGACTCCATCTCATGCTGTTCGGAGAGTGACACCATTGTCTGTGAAGTTCTGGAACTCTCCATTGAGATCATTAAGTATGCATGCGTGTCACACACACACACACACACACACACACACACACACACACACACACACACACAACACACAATCTGTTTCTCTTCACACACACACACACACACACACACACACACACACACACACACACACACACACACACACACACACACACACTAACCAGCTCATACGTGACCATTAATTTAAATCTTGCTTACAAGATGTGACTAACCAGTATTACATTACGTCACGCACGCGCATTCAGCCATGAACCTATAACCTTTTTTTTTTTTTTTTTTTTTTTTAGCTGTCGAGTTCATTTCTCATGCAGTTTCTTTAACCAACGCTTGCATCACATTAACTTATTCATGACATTGTCACTGAAACCCGTATCTTACGTCACATCTGCTCATTATTTGTGTAACTGTGTGATTAAAGAGTTGCACGATTCACACGGATTCATGTGACACGACTAGATGAAGCCATAACACATAAAATACTTCTCAAATACACAATACAAACCATAGAAGTGAACTTTCGACAAACGCCTCTTCTGTGGACGTCACAAACCGCAGACACGAACAGAATGCACAAAAACTGACTCGGCAGCAGTGCAGTGTCTTCCCTGGCGGGTACCCACATGATGGCTTGACATTGACTGCTCCTTGTGGATTGCCGGTACTGGCTGGAGGCTGCGGCTGGGACTTAGTCGGTGTGTGTGGCTGTTGACCGGGAGTGGGGAAAGAGGGAGGGGGGGGGGGGGAGCCGAAGTGAGCGGCGTGGGTGCAGTGCCAGTGACATGGCATGGAAGAGGAGACAGCCAAAAAAAAAAAAAAAAAAGAAAGAAAAGACGAAGAAGAAAAAAACGAAGAAAAAAGAAGAAGAAGAGAAGAAGAAGAAGAAGAAGAAGAAGAAACGAAGAAGGAGAAGAAGAAGAAGAAAAAAGAAAAAAAGAAAGAAAAGAAAGGAAGAAAAGAAAGGAAGAAAAGAAAGAAAGAAAAAGAAAGAAAAGAAAGGAAGAAAGAAAGAAAGAAAAGGCACAGCACAACACTCCCCAGACGGCCATCCTTTGCGCCCTTTGATTTATGTCTCTTACTTGTAACATCTGAGACAAACACATTTGTCATGAATCACGTGCCTGCTTTGTTTCGCTCATTTAATCAGCGTTAATTACTGGTGTGATTATTTGTATTTTGACTCGTTTATGGCAATGCTGCTGTCTGTTTCAGTTGCAGTACTTACCCATCCTGCATTCCGTTGTAGAAAAGTTGTGCTGGCCAGTACTTAAATATGCTTTTGAAAAGGAAAGGACATTTGAGCGACTCGACGATCGTGTGCGTCACGTTCGCGCGAATTTCAACAAAACGACTGAGCGACCGCACCAAAAGTTTACAATAGAGACTCCTTTCGAGAGTCAGTTTTCGTCCTACGAGCATTAAGTCTGTCCCGTTTTGACTCTCTATAGGCTTAAAGGCCTCTGGGGCTTGCAGTAAAGACTGAAAGCAGTGATTCCAATTGAAGTTGCTATTCTATAATGAAAGTAGCTTACTAGTTTGAGTTTCTTTAGTCAGCCAATGCGTGGTCTGTTTCGATTCATGGTTTGGTTCATGGAGTAAATCATATCATGTGAAGATAACTCTGCAACATCTATCAGTAGGGGTATGAATTTCGCTTGGAGAAGAAAAAAAAAATCACCAGTCTTTGTAAATCAAGACTGAAACCAAATCTTGCCGAATTGCCACTGGTGGCCAGAGGGAAACAGCAATATAAAGCTGGGTGATGGAAGAGACGGTGACCATTTCCCCATTGTCGGGTAAAATGAGTCGCACAAACATATGGTCGTGTCAGCGAAAATTTAAAAAATAAATAAATACATGAAAAAAAAAAGAACGCAAGTATGGAAATCCCTTTACATTCCTTTGTGACATGACGTAGTCTGACAGAATATACGTGACATGATGGTCCTTTATGACGCAGTTTGGTTTGCCAGTGCTGTTCGCTTGGGCTTACGTTACGCGGAATCCTTGGTGACCGCTTGTGTATGTCATTGGGAATTGCGTCAGAAGAATGCGACTAATAAGTATTTGCGTCACTTAAATTCATGTACGCCATCTTGCGGTTAAACAAGTGGCCTGCATATGTCACGTGAAATCACTTGAATTGCCGCGCAGTTAATACATACTTTCGTGACATATGCATTCGTGGGTGGCGAATCAACGTGAATGATAGTATTTACGTCACACACATTCATTTGCGACATAGTGTGATTGACTACAGGACCTTAAGCATACTTTGTGTGTGTGTGTGTGTGTGTGTGTGTGTGTGTGTGTGTGTGTGTGTGTGTGTATGACAGGGTGCAATCAGTCATCACATACGTCACAGGTATTCATTCTTTATCAGCATCAACCACGCCTTATGTGTTCATTGGTCACACAGTGTGATCAAACTAGCACCTACGTCACATGATTACATCCATTCGTAATTAACCGGTGGTCACTTCACATGTAGTCAGTTGCCACGCTTCATGTTCATTCCCAATCACCCGGTGATAACATCGCACGTGTTCATGTTTGACACGCAATAGTTCACCAGTCTTCATGTCACACCATTTTGAGACACCGTGCGATTAACCGGTAATCACACGCACCTGTACTCATTTGTGACACAGCGTGACTAACCAGTACAAAAATCACACTGATCCAGTTGTGACACAAGAGTCATCGACCAGGACTTACGTCATCTACGTTCACTGGATGTAAAACATCTGGAAAGCGCTTTGTGTGGAAAGAGGGCATAGATGGAGAGAGAGAGAGAGAGAGAGAGAGAGAGAGAGAGAGAGAGAGAGAGAGAGAGAGAGAGAGAGAGAGAAAGGACACACTAACATGGGGCAATGGTCGGATTGATTCATTAACATTGTTCAACACCTGGATGGATTTTAACACGGCAAGACAGCTGATGGACATTTGTGTTTTCTTAACGTTGATCGTGATCAAGAGACAACGGTGCTGTTTACTACTCGTGGGGGCTGTTGCGTTTGTCCGCCTGTTCCTGTGCTTGGTTGCTTTGTCATGCCCCCCATGTGCCCCTTGGCGGTGGCCAGCTGTGGTTTGTTACGTTCTCTGGGCATCTGGTGGAGTTGTGTCCCCTGTTCTGGAGGCCTTGTCTGTAGTGCCTGGATGGGGTAAGAGCTCGAGTGATTCGGCTCTCCACGGTATGTGCCTGTGCTGTGTCTGTGTGTGCATTCTAGGGAATATTGCTGGCTTCAAAAGTCATCGTTTTTGTTTTTTAAAGAAAAAGATGAATTTTATCTTTATGGCGTGAAAAAAGGTAATTATGAAATCAAAACCGTCATTTTTTTTCTATTACATTTGACGCTGTTAAAGAGGCCAATATTGAGTCAAAAAAAAAAAGAAAGAAAACAAACAAATTTAAAAAAAAAAAAAAAAAGAGGGGGAAGGGTATTGAGGAGGTTTGGTTGCCAGACCGCCAAACAAGCGGAAAGAACAACAAGCAAGCAATGCGCTTCGACTCTGTGGGTCTTTCACAGGCAAGAGAAGCAAAGGCGATGAACTAGGAAAAAAACAAAACAAAAAAGCAGAGCGCAGACAACTTAGCTCCAGATCGAAGCGTCTGGTTCCAAAGAAAAAAAAAAAGAAAAAAAGAGAAAAAAAAAAGAAAATGAAGAAGAAAGAAAGAAAAGAAGAAGAAAAAATAGCAAAAACGTCTGTTATTGTGGACCACAGAAAGCCCTACACAGCGAAAATAATTATTGTGACAGTTATTCACATACGCACGACGCTTCGTTGCGCATGAGTCATAGTCGCCACTCATAATTATTTTATTGCCCATGGTAGGCAACGTTATGACGCAGAATCAGGCCAAAAATTGATTTTTTTTTTAAAATCATTATGAAACAATAGACGATTTCAACTGAAAATAGAAATTAGCACTGTTTTCTGTGGAAAAAATTACTGTTTTCATGAAGAAAGGTTCGACTGAGTCAGCTTTTGAAGCAAGCTATTTTCCATTCAAATGCGTACCGTGTTTCTATGTTTCTGTTTCTTAGAGGTGCTGGTTTGTGTGCAAAAAGGTGTGTGTGTGTGTGTGTGTGTGTGTGTGTGTGGTGTGTGTGTGTGTGTGTGTGTGTGTGTGTGGAAGGGAGAGGAGGGAGGACGGGGTAGGAGATTAACGTGCAAATCTTTTTTTTTTTTCATCAGGGATATCTGGCCTTTTTTTTTTTCTTTTTTTTTTAAGAATTAAATAATCCTTGTTTTCATACTGCATAATATTCGTATCTACACGTCATTCTTCGCTGTGTTGTAAATTGGATGAAGTACTAGGTCCCTTTTTAAAAGATTGGATTATTGGCCATGATATTTGTGTTTGTGTTTCGTGTTGTCCTTGGAATCTATCTGAGGTGCAACACTGTCATCGTTGGATAGTTGTTTTTTTGTTTGTTGTTTGTTTGTTTGTTTGTTTTGTTATTGTTGTTGTTTTTGTTGTTGTTGCTTTAGAACAGGATAAGTAGCCTACTTAGATCTTTCTTGTTGTTGTTGTTGTTGTTCTCTTAAGGATGAATTACGATAGCAAAGATAGTTCTGTTCGCCAACGTTTGCTAGCAATCGTTCCTTATCTTTTCAACTTAAAAAAACAGAAAGTCTATATCATATTGCTTTTCAAATAGGAATAAGAGTTTTAAGACATGTCATTATGTGACAAATGATAGCGGGTTACTTTGTGTTGGTTATTCTTACCCCCCTTTAAAATGTCTTTCATCTTGATCTTTAAAAGAGTTATCTACACCATTTACCCTTCGTTTTGCAGACTGGAAGAACTACCACAATATGATGGATCGGACTCTTGACATGGCTCAGAAATTTGCAAAGATGGAGCGGAAAATGGAACGGGCGACCGGCTAGAACGCCTGTCCTGAGACAACACCCTGGCATCGTCAGCCTCCGAGACATGACAACGGGGTTGTCGTCATCGCGGAATGGCACGACATGAATGTTCGTTTCAACTAGGAATATAACAGATCTTAACTGAAATAAAACGCCCGGAATGTTTGATTTAGTTAGCGGTAAAAAGACGACCGGAAATGAATGTTAGAATTTTGTGTGTGTCATCTTTTCTCTCTCTCTCTCTCTCTCTTCTCTCTTCTTCTCTCTCTCTCTCTCTCTCTCTCTCTCTCTCATCGTTGTGGGTTTAGTGTTGAGACAAGATGTGATTTTCCTATCCACTGCCCGCCTCTCGGTCGTTAAAAGGAATATTATTTTGTATTGAAGTACACAGAACGAGATGAAAACACCGACACATGAGAGACATCATTTGGATTTTGTTGCAAGGGATTCTCTGTAGAACCCTTGCCAGTACAAATCTTGATAAACCATTGTTTTGAGACCCTTGATGTGGCTTTAATCAACAGAGATCGTTGTCATCAACTCAAAGGATAGTCATCACACACAACAACCACATTGGCTACCAAGTCTTTAGATAACATTTGGTGCATAAACTTAAGCCTGCTTTTGACCATGTTGTCTTGAAAGAAAGAAGGGGAAAAAATGACGACAGACTGATGAAACCGAGGGAGCTGCTTTTCAAAGAGACCTAAATAAACGACAATGAGTGAAAAATGGAAGATCTGTAAAAAAAAATAATAATAATACTCACCACATACGCTGAGTGTTCATGTTTTGTTTCAAAATAATTATGATTTCTGTTCTGTGTTGAAGCAGTCAAGCTTTCGAAGTGTATTTAAAAATGTTGCTTGTTGTTGTTTTTATCAACCGTGATGTTCTGACTCCTTTTTCTCTTTGTTTTTTTTCTTTTTCTGTTTCAACTCTTCTGACAATTTCAATTACTACTTTCTTCTATTTATAATGACCGTAGCCGTTGTGGCTTACTGTCGTTATTATTATTGGTATAATTGTTTGTTGTTCATAAAAGTGGCTTGGTTGTGTACTGAAGGAAACAAAAGATTTGGAGGATGGGGGGAGGTATTCTTCTTCGATCAGAACAACATCAAGTTCGTGTGTATATGATTACATTAAAGCTGGTACTTGTTGTTGTCAAAAGAGTGGTTGTCTTTTCTCTTTCTCTGTCGCTGTCTTTCTTTGTCCGTCGCCATTTGCCGCATCCTCTTCCACCCCCATCTCACCCAACCACCTGTCCACCCAGCCGCCCACCTACCCTCTCTCTCTCTCTCTCTCTCTCTCTCTCTCTCTCTCTGGTGCATCTCTGTCTTCTCCAAATCGTATGTTTGTGTTATCATGTTCATCTATCTGGCTCTCTATCTCTTTCAAACACATGCACGTGCATGCCATCTCTGTCTGTCTCCAAATCATAGGTTTGTGTTATCATGTTCATCTATCTGTCTCTCTATCTCTTTCAAACACATGCACGTGCATGCCATCTCTGTCTGTCTCCAAATCATAGGTTTGTGTTATCATGTTCATCTATCTGTCTCTCTATCTCTTTCAAACACATGCACGTGCATGCCATCTCTGTCTGTCTCCAAATCATAGGTTTGTGTTATCATGTTCATCTATCTGTCTCTCTATCTCTTTCAAACACATGCACGTGCATGCCATCTCTGTCTGTCTCCAAATCATAGGTTTGTGTTATCATGTTCATCTATCTGTCTCTCTATCTCTTTCAATCACACAGAGAAAGACGCACACAGCACTGTGTGTTGAAATCAGCATAAAATATTTACATTCATGCATGTATCCAACGACTTGCCACACACACACAATAACAACAACAACAACAACAACAACAACAACAACAGCAACAACACATATCTGTCTCTCTATCTCTTTCAATCACACAGAGAAAGACGCACACAGCGCTGTGTGTTGAAATCAGCATAAAATATTTACATCCATGCATGTATCCAAACGACTTGCCACACACACACAACAATAACAGCAACAACAACAACAACAACAACACACACACACACACACACACACACACACACACACACGCGCGCGCGGCGCGCGCACGCACGCACGCACGCATGCAACACACACACACACACACACACACACACACACACACACACACACACACACACACACACACACTAACATGTATCCGGTCTCAAACTCCACAGTACAGAAAAAGGTGAATAAAAATGACACTGTCCAGTGGCGAAGAGTTTTCTTCGGATTAATAAAAAACAAACAAACAAACAAACAAGCAAACAAAACTTGCAGTTTACCTTTTACGTCGAAATCCATCCCAAGCGACCGACACATATCACCTTACAGGACAGCTGGGGAAGAAGACCTCTCTTACACTACACAGGTACCGCCAGAACGATAACTTTTTTTTTTTTAATATGCAAGGAATGGGTCAGTTTCTATGTTGGGCGCCCCAACAGATCATACTGGCAGCCTTGTAAGATGTAAGATGCGAAGTAAGATTTCCAGTCCCCAACTGATGACGTCTTTCTTAATCAAAACAACCACGCAGGCAAAGCACTTAAGAAGGGAAAGAGAAAGCAACGGTAAGCAACATAAAAGGATACAGAAAATATAGATTAATCACAGAACCGTTACATCTGCTTTGGGCCTAACAACAACAACAACAACAACAACAACAAAAAAGTTATACTGAAGATTTCCCTTTTCACTTCTGCCACTTAAATATAGCGTATATTTTATTCAAATAAAAAAAAAAATGATTCGTTGACTGGCCTTAATTTTCTCTCTCTCTCTCTCTCTCTCTCTCTCTCTCTCTCTCTCTCTCTCTCTCTCTCCTCTGTGTGTGTGTGTGTGTGTGTGTGTGTGTGTGTGTGCATGCATAAAAGTGTCAATGATCTTTGATCATCAGATCTGGTCATTGGAGGTAAAAAATATTACTTAGACCAGAAAATAGTCTGTAGATGTCTGCCTAGGTATATGTCCGGCCCGTTAAAGTAATATCAAAAGAACATGATTTATCAAATATGTATCTCGATTAAAACATGGAGGAGAAAGAAAAAAGTGTAGCACTGTTACTAGGAAAGGTTAGCGTGACACAGCACGTGCAGCTCGGGATGGGCCGGGTGACACACTGTGTCAATGTTTCTTGTTAACTGTGAAGGTCACGACAGAAGTCGTTCGTGCAATGTGCCGTTAAACCGAACACATTTAGATGTTTTTCACGGTGGTCGATAAACATGTACCCGACCACACATCGAACTTTGTTCATGCACATAGTAAAAGCGTGGATGAAAGTGTGTCTCCTTTCGTGTTTGATGCACGTTTTTCTCCTAAAATGTGTGTGCATCATGAAAGAACGGTTTAAAATAGTCTGTCTTCTTCACTAAATAAATGCGTGTCTTGTAGAGCGAATGAAAGTGTAAATGAAAATGCGTTGATTTCATCATCGAGAGGATGCTTCTCCTCCAAAGTTTATGTACATATTCAAAAGAGAAATAGAAATGTTTTGTCTGCAATATCGAATGAAAGCGTTCCTTCCGAAGTTTGTGTATGTGGTTTAAGAGGCGAATAAAAATGATTGATCTTTCTTGTGGAATGACCGTTTTTACATCTTGTACAGATATCAGGATATCAGGTTTTATTCATCTGTCAAATGAACAAGTTCATGTAGTGTCTAATAATGGAAGAGAAACAGCAATTTTTAATATCAATATAATTCTTACAGAAAACCACCGTGCTGTGAATTTAACTGATACAAACGGAAAATGTGTATCATTTTTCATTGGAAAAACGAATGGCTTGCTTTCTAAATCATTCGCTAAAACACTTATTTCGTATACAGCGTTTTTTTTTTTGT
The DNA here is from genome assembly GCA_033310375.1 of Conus canariensis. Lineage (NCBI taxonomy): Eukaryota > Metazoa > Mollusca > Gastropoda > Neogastropoda > Conidae > Conus > Conus canariensis. The sequence continues at coordinate 60,794,790 of CM065718.1, read as the reverse complement.
TTTGTTTTGTTTTTTTGTTTTTTTTTTTATCTCTTTGGTAGAAAAGTTTGTTGAAAATTTACATTCAAATGTATTCAGTAATTCTAAAGTTTCCTATAAACCTGCTGTTCAGTTTACAAAACATGGAAGACAATGTGGAGGAGTCGTGTGTCTTATCAAAATAAAAGTTTTACCCTTCATACAAGAGTTAACAACTACTCTAAATGATACCATTATATTCATAATTTCTATTAAAAAAAAAAAAATTCTAAAAGAGTTCTTTACATATGCACATATGTATCTCCGCAAAATTCACCATACTATGTTTTCTGTGATATTGATAGTGGCACAAGTGATTTCGAAAACTGCCTTTCTAATATTTTAATCAATACGCCTGATATGTATTTACTCCTGACTGGAGATTTGAAATGCAGAATTCCAACATTTATCAAGAATTCATTTATCAAGAATTTCCAACAGAAAAAAGTCATTTCAGTTTACACAACAGAACCTTTGTTAACAGATGTTCTGAAGACAAGACATTGAACAGGTAAGCTGTTGTTAAACATGTGTACTGCATTAGATCTGTGCATTTTAAATTATGTGTGTGTGTGTGTGTGTGTGTGTGTGTGTGTGTGAGTGTGTGTGTGTGTGTGTGTGTGTGTGTGTGTGTGTGTGTGTGTGTGTGTGTGTGTGTGGGGTGACGGCGACGGTCAAGGTCATTTCACATACATTGCAGAGACAGGGAACAGTGTAAATGTTATTTCATAACATTCTATGACATGTTTACTCCTGTTAATCAATCGTACAGTCTCAGTGTGAATGAACGTATTGAGTCTGACTATCTACAGCTAAAGTTCAATATAAACTTACTCCTGGGTGTCAGATATGGAAAAGGTATACAGAAAAACATAAAACTTATTTTAAGTATGCATGGCAGGATTTAATGTCAAATGATCTAATAAGTAGTCAACAAGTTAAATTAATGCTAAAGGAAGCTGTTACCCAACTCGATGACGATGCTAACACCGCTATAGATATTTTCAATGCTTCTGTAAAAGAACAGGCACAGTGCGTGAGGAAACCAGTAAGAGTAAATAACATTTAAAGAATGATGAGTGGTTTGACCAAGAATGTTATAAGACCAAAAAAAGGTTTGAATAAAACTTTTAAATTACCTAGAAAGACGCTAGACGACAAAGACGGAGACGTTTATTGTGAAGGTCGAAGTAGGTGTAAGAATCTTTCAAAAAGGAGAACGAGTATAATTCTACTTTATTATGCAGTTTAGTTGATTCAAAGATCAGCACGACTGTCGGAAGTATATGTGCAAAACACTAGAAAAGTAATGTGTGTAACAATATTTCTGTCCACGATCCTTATCGGCATTTCAAAGAACCTCTTGACAAAAATACAGAAGAAGTGGACGAAATAGGAATCGTTCTTTACACTGATAGCAATGCAGGCTTCCTCGACCGTCCGATCTCAAGAATCGATGTAACCTCTGCAGTCAAACGATAATAAGAACAGAAAGAATGCAGGCCCTGATGGTATGATTGGTAAATTATTTCAAAAAGCTGGAAATGCCGTAGCGACTTCATTGTCAGATTTTTCAATGCACTTATAGACAAGGGGATATTTCCTGATAACTGGACAGAACCGATTACATTGCCATTATCTAAGAAAGGTGGAGTCAATGATCCAAGCAATTAAAGGGGCGTATCACCCTGTGATATAAGTAGTAAGTTTTATAGTTCTTTAATTAACTGTAGATTACGAGAGTGTATGGAACATAGTACTAGTACGGGTGAGTGGCAAGCGAGTTTTAAGATAGATTAATCAACTATCGATCAAATGTTCACACTCTTGGCTATCACACAGAAACAGTTGGGTTTTTATGGAATAGCAAATTATTCTTAGGCTTCATTCACTCCGAAAAGGCATTTGATCCAGTATCTAGAAAACTACTTTTGCAAATACTTCAGAAGAATGGAAGAAAGGGTAAGATACACCGATGTATTAAGAGCATGTATGATTGTGTAAAAGAAAAAATGGGAAAAAGCAAACGAAGGCGAAATACAGTTGTTTTTCTTCTGCCCTGCTCTCAGTCGTCTACGACAGGAATATATTCCATTTAAACACTATGCAAACCCATGTCAGTTTCATATGACTCTGCTAATGACAAATAAATATCAAAGAATTGTGAGGAATTTGTGCACATATTTGTATAGTGTCTTTAAGAGGCCAGCTGTTATGTTTAGCTTGTCAAGGTATTGGAACGCCATGTTATATGAACACTGCTATCCTAGTATGAAGTTAATATCTGAGTCACTATATTGTACTTTATACACCTATATAGTAGATTGTACTTCATGCATTTGTGTACTATGTTGCTGTTGTTATACTTACTATGCTATGTTTTTGAACGTAATCCCCCTTCAGAAGGGGTGGTAGCCTGTTCTGAATAAATTTCCTTTCGGCATACATAAAAAGACTGACGGATAGCTAACTGAATAGATATACCGGATTTCTGTTCTTTACATATATAAATCAAAACGAATTCAACGAAAAAAATCATAATCAGTCCTATTGCGAACAACCAATCAGTCATACTGAAACTAGACCCAAAGAAATCCGCCGCTGGAGAATTGATCAAACTGTAATCAATCTTGACGAATTGAGTCCAAATGACATTAACTGTGATGAAATCAATGATGATGAAATCACTCCTAATAAAATAATGACATCAATCACAATGAAATCAATGATGATGAAATCACTCCTAATAAAATAATGACATCATTCACAGTGAAATCAATGATGATGAAATCACTCCTAATAAGATAATGACATCAATCACGATGAATTCATCAGTCTGAGAAGTCACACCTTGTGCACCAACGCTATTCCTTGCACAAATGAAGTGACAACAACAACAATAACAACAACAACAACAACAGCAGCAGCAGTAGCAGCAGAAGCAATAACAACAACGGTTCGGTTTTTTGTTTTTGTTTTGTTTAAATTGTCTCCTTTGCACACTATTTACTGAAGAGCCGACCGCTTTGCATATTCAGCCTTCATGTAATTCCATATGCAATAGGCAGCCAGTGGAGTTTAATCAGTAAATGAGTGACATGACTTTTCTTGTTTAGATCAAGCTGGCAGCATTGTTTTGAATACGTTGAAGACGCGAAAAATTCCCTGAGATGACAGACCATTAGATGTAAAATTGCACAGACAATAGCTTCGTCTGTCTTTCCAGCAAGTGTCGTTCAGTGGTTTTGTGCCAAGTCTAACCCTCCTGACGAACCCGCAGTGGGAGAAGAAGGGGAAAAAAATACTTAAACCTCCTTGGCAGAGGCAAACGAGAACAATTATTACAGTACACAATCATGCAATTATAAGAAAATACATATTAAATGTTATGATGATAATGTGTGTGTGTTTTTTTTAGGAGAGGGAGAACAAAAGCAGAAAGAAGAGAAGAAAAAAAATCATGGCGAAATAAAGAATACAGAAATAATTAATCATATGTTAAGAATGATTAAATCGATTATGTAACTGGTATCAATAACAATACAAATGTAACACTAACAGATAAAAGATAAAAGGGGAGAAAAATCATCATCATCATAACAGACAATAATGAAGCGGAATGTGTAAAGGATTGTCACTATCATCATCATCATAAAGATAAGGCTGATGATGATGATGATGATGATGATGATCAGCAGCAGCAGCAGCAGCAGCATGATAAAAATAAGTGATAGCGTAATTAAGAATACATGTTTGAATACATGCCATCCATAAAAATGTAATAAAACGTGTAAAGGGTAATAATTATAACCCAAACAAAAAATAATAATACGTCCAGTGAACTAATGCTACATCGTACATCGTCCCATATCAATTTCTGAAAATGTGTCAATTCGTTGTTCCTTCCTCACATTCTGACTAGCCTATATGACATGCGTGTGTTATTGTGTCACACAGAACCTAAGATACAGCACGTCCATCTCTCTCTCTCTCTCTCTCTCTCTCTCTCACACACACACACACACACACACACACACACACACACACACACACACACACCACACACATACACACACACACACTTTCTTTGTCTGTATGTCTGTCTATATGTCTGTCTATATGTCTGTCTATATGTCTGTCTGTCTGTCTGTCTGTCTGATGTGGTGCTGCTTTAACAGATGGTATCAATCGCTGCTGGTGTTAAGCAGGGTGATGTTTGCAGCCCAGTCCTGTTTTCCTTATTTATCAATGAACTGACTTTGGAGGTGATAAACTCTGGAAGACATGGTGCCCAGTGGGCAGTTCTTTTTAGCTCAACCCTGAGAGGGGCGCCCCCATGCCCGGCCTTCAAAAGCACGCCAGGCCACAGTTATCGCAGTCAGGCAGCGCTCCATCGTCGACTGACCCACATTTCTAGGAGCCATCCCCCGGCGATATAGGCTAGACCCGGCGATATAGGCTTGACTTCCGGGAATAGGCCGGAGGACGTCCGGGAAAGACCGGAGGACACTGGGAAAGACCAGAACCAAGGGCTCTGTGGGCTGGCTCCCCACTTTGCCTTAAACATGTGGCTGCTAAGAATAAAAGGAAAAGATGCTCCCAGGATTCACCGAAAGGGGGAGAGAATGATGAATCCATCGGTGCTCAACCAATCATGACTGCAAATCCCAAACGGACTATGAACATGGACCAAATGGAATATCCATGTGTCTGTGGAAAGCGTTTCGCTACCACCCGTGGCATGAAGATCCACAGAACAAAGATGGGATGTGTGAAGACTCATCTGAATGAGCAGCAGCGCACTGCATCAGCAGATAAGACGTCGGAAGACCAAGGCCAGGATTTAAACCACAGTGCCAAGGACATCCACGCTGTTGGTTCGGATGAGGAATTTGCACAGGCCCTCGATGCCAGGCGCCTGAAACTCAACCTGCCACGAGCAAACGAAACTGAAGATTGGGAGAAACTGGATGCAAAAATCGTCCAAAGACTCGATGCACTGATAGGGAAAAGCACCCTGGAACACAAACTAGCCACATATGGGGACATTGTGTATGCCACATTAGAGACGCCTATGGAGCAAAACTACCCAAAGAGAAAACACCTCCAAAGAAATCCAGACGCCAAGAAAAGATGGACAAGATCAGGGTCCAAAAGAAAAACCTCAAGATGCAAATGAAGACCGCAGTGCCAGCTGAAAAACAAGGCTTGGAAAAACTGTGGAAAGACCTGAAAGAAAAACACAGCGCCCTCAGCAAAGCGGAATCTGCGAGGAAGAGGAAGAGCAAAAAGAAGAAGACACAAGAGCGCTTCTTCAGAGACCCCTTCCAGTTTGCCAGAACACTGTTTGAGCAGCCAAAATCTGGGACCCTAAGTGTGGACAAAGGAGTTCTTGAGCAGCATCTGAGGAAAACATACTCTGACCCACAGAGCAAAGCACCAATCGACATTCAAGGTCTGGTGTGGCCAACCAACCCTGAGGAACAGTTCAATGGCAAGCCTCCAACGTTGGCGGAAATCAAGAAGGTGGTCGACAAAGCCAGAGCCAAATCATCACCAGGGCCAAACGGAATACCTTACCAGCTTTACAAGAAATGTCCCAAGGTGCTGGAGTGGCTCCACAGGCTGCTGCGATCGGCTTGGAGAAACCAGAAGATCAGCGGCCAGTGGATGACGGCAGATGGTGTGTACATCCCCAAAGAGCAAAACTCAAGTGACATCAGCCAGTTCAGGCCAATATCACTACTGAACGTCGAAGGGAAAATCTTCTTCTCTGTCATGGCAGCAAGGCTGACCAAGTACCTGATGGAAAACAAGTACTTGGATGTGTCAGTCCAGAAAGGTGGCATCCCAGGCGTGGCTGGCTGTGTAGAACACGCCACAATGATCTGGGACGCAATCCAAAAAGCAAAAACAGAAAAGAGAGACCTGGACGTAGTGTGGCTTGATCTGGCAAACGCATATGGATCTGTGCCCCATGAGATGATACAGTTGGCTCTTGAGATGTACCATGTGCCAAAGAACATCCGCGACATGCTCAAGAAGTACTTCAATGGCTTCTCAATGCGGTTCTCTACCAAGGAGTACACAACAGACTGGATCAACTTGGAAGTGGGTATTGCAATGGGCTGTGCAATTTCCCCAATACTGTTCGTGCTGGCAATGGAACTCATCTTGAAAGCAGCAACAAACAACGCGAGACAAACAGACCTTGGCGATGGATACAAGATGCCTCCTCTCAAGGCCTTCATGGATGACACTACAGTGATTTCATCCAGAGAAGACGAAACACGTCATGTGCTGGAGAGGCTGGACGACATAGTTGCCTCATCCAGAATGAAGTTCAAGCCAAAGAAATCACGGAGTCTCTCACTGAGGAAAGGAAAAGTGGCCGGATCTGTGGTCTTCAGTGTTGCCAACCAGGCCATTCCAACACAGAAGAACCAGTCAAGAGCCTTGGAAGATGGTATGATGATACGCTGAAAGACACACAAAAAGCAAAAGAAACCAAGCAGATGGCGGAGGAAGGCTTGGAGACCATTGACCAGTGTGGGCTCCCTGGCAAATACAAGGTCTGGTGTCTGCAGTTCATGCTGATACCAAAGCTCCTATGGCCTCTGATGATATACGACATCTGCACCAGCATAGTGGAGGCAATGGAAGCCAAAATCAACAAGTTCACAAGGAAATGGCTTGGTGTCCCACCCTGTCTGACTGACATAGCGCTGTACTGTCGCCAAGCAAAGCTGAAACTACCACTGAAATCCATCCTGGAGGAATACAAAGCAGGGAAGATCAGACTTCAAAGCATGCTGGAGGACTCAGGAGACAAGGTGGTAGAAGCAATCAAGCCCCAGCTGAAGACAGGCAGAAAATGGAAAGTTCAAGAGGCGATGGATTCTGCAAAAGAAAGTCTCAAGATCAGAGAAATAACAGGACACACACAGACCAACAGACAAGGACTGGGGGTGACCAAAACTGAATGGTGGTCAAAGGCCAAAGGAAAAGCCAAAAGAGACATGATGATTCAGGAGATGAGAAAAGAAGAAGACCAAAAAAGACTCCAAAAAGCAGTCCAGCAGAGCCAGCAAGGGCAATGGACAACGTGGGAGAATGCACTCCAAAGAAGTCTCACTTGGAATGACATTTGGCACATGGCCCCTCTCAGGATCAGCTTCATTCTCAGATCTGCTTATGACCTTCTGCCCTCAAATGCAAACCTGGTGAAGTGGGGGAAAACAGACGATCCTGCATGCCCCCTCTGCGATGAAAAACAAACAGTGGAGCATGTCCTAAGCTCATGTAAAGTAGCCCTGGCTCAAGGAAGGTACACATGGAGGCACAACCAAGTGCTCAAAGAGATTGTACAAGTAGTCTGGGCTAGTACCAACACCACAAAAGGGAAAATCAGGACTCCAAAAGCACCCGCAACATTCTTCACGGCAGGAGGCAGCAAATCATGGCCAAGAACAACAGTGCCACTCGAAACATGCAGGCAGAGTCTGCTGGATGGGGCAGATGACTGGGAGTGCACTGCAGACCTCCCAGAATGGAAGAGTCACCCAGAGATCATCAGCAAGAGTGGCATGAGACCAGACATAGTAGTCCACTCTAAGTCAACCAAGCAGCTGATCATGATCGAGCTCACGGTGCCATATGAGAACAGAATGGAGGCAGCTCAAATCTACAAGACTGAAAAGTATGCTGATCTGGCAAACAGCCTGAGGAGAGAAGGCTATCAGGTCAAAGTCCTCACTGCAGAAATTGGAGCTAGGGGGTTTGTAGGAACGTCTGCATACAGCCTCATGAAACAGCTCTCAGTTGCAGGGAAGGAAAAAACCAGAGCCCTGAAAGCAATGGCAGAAGCGGCGGAGAGGTGTTCAAGCTGGATCTGGTCAAGGAGGAACAAAAGTGAACTTCATAAGGCTTAATTTCCCTACAAATATCAGGTGTCCCTGTGGCTCAGTGGTTAAAGCGCGAGTCATTAAGTGGAAAATGAGCATGTCCAGAGGGTCATGGGTTCGAATCCCAGCCATGGCTCGTCCCAAGATGGGGGAAAAAAAAAAAAAAAAAAGGGGGCAGCAGAGGGACATCCGGAGTCATGAACCGGGTGTGGCCCAACCCCCTAGAGTGTCAGGAGATAAGGGCCGAAACACTTAATTGAAGGGGGCTTCTCTTCTGAGGACTCTCTGCTGCCACGCTCTCCACGAGTTTCTTTCTACTGATGCATGGGTAAACCATTGACTTCCGGGAATAGGCCGGAGGACGTCCGGGAAAGACCGGAGGACACTGGGAAAGACCAGAACCAAGGGCTCTGTGGGCTGGCTCCTCACTTTGCCTTAAACATGTGGCTACTAAGAATAAAAGGAAAAGATGCTCCCAGGATTCACCGAAAGGGGGAGAGAATGATGAATCCATCGGTGCTCAACCAATCATGACTGCAAATCCCAAACGGACTATGAACATGGACCAAATGGAATATCCATGTGTCTGTGGAAAGCGTTTCGCTACCACCCGTGGCATGAAGATCCACAGAACAAAGATGGGATGTGTGAAGACTCATCTGAATGAGCAGCAGCGCACTGCATCAGCAGATAAGACGTCGGAAGACCAAGGCCAGGATTTAAACCACAGTGCCAAGGACATCCACGCTGTTGGTTCGGATGAGGAATTTGCACAGGCCCTCGATGCCAGGCGCCTGAAACTCAACCTGCCACGAGCAAACGAAACTGAAGATTGGGAGAAACTGGATGCAAAAATCGTCCAAAGACTCGATGCACTGATAGGGAAAAGCACCCTGGAACACAAACTAGCCACATATGGGGACATTGTGTATGCCACATATAGAGACGCCTATGGAGCAAAACTACCCAAAGAGAAAACACCTCCAAAGAAATCCAGACGCCAAGAAAAGATGGACAAGATCAGGGTCCAAAAGAAAAACCTCAAGATGCAAATGAAGACCGCAGTGCCAGCTGAAAAACAAGGCTTGGAAAAACTGTGGAAAGACCTGAAAGAAAAACACAGCGCCCTCAGCAAAGCGGAATCTGCGAGGAAGAGGAAGAGCAAAAAGAAGAAGACACAAGAGCGCTTCTTCAGAGACCCCTTCCAGTTTGCCAGAACACTGTTTGAGCAGCCAAAATCTGGGACCCTAAGTGTGGACAAAGGAGTTCTTGAGCAGCATCTGAGGAAAACATACTCTGACCCACAGAGCAAAGCACCAATCGACATTCAAGGTCTGGTGTGGCCAACCAACCCTGAGGAACAGTTCAATGGCAAGCCTCCAACGTTGGCGGAAATCAAGAAGGTGGTCGACAAAGCCAGAGCCAAATCATCACCAGGGCCAAACGGAATACCTTACCAGCTTTACAAGAAATGTCCCAAGGTGCTGGAGTGGCTCCACAGGCTGCTGCGATCGGCTTGGAGAAACCAGAAGATCAGCGGCCAGTGGATGACGGCAGATGGTGTGTACATCCCCAAAGAGCAAAACTCAAGTGACATCAGCCAGTTCAGGCCAATATCACTACTGAACGTCGAAGGGAAAATCTTCTTCTCTGTCATGGCAGCAAGGCTGACCAAGTACCTGATGGAAAACAAGTACTTGGATGTGTCAGTCCAGAAAGGTGGCATCCCAGGCGTGGCTGGCTGTGTAGAACACGCCACAATGATCTGGGACGCAATCCAAAAAGCAAAAACAGAAAAGAGAGACCTGGACGTAGTGTGGCTTGATCTGGCAAACGCATATGGATCTGTGCCCCATGAGATGATACAGTTGGCTCTTGAGATGTACCATGTGCCAAAGAACATCCGCGACATGCTCAAGAAGTACTTCAATGGCTTCTCAATGCGGTTCTCTACCAAGGAGTACACAACAGACTGGATCAACTTGGAAGTGGGTATTGCAATGGGCTGTGCAATTTCCCCAATACTGTTCGTGCTGGCAATGGAACTCATCTTGAAAGCAGCAACAAACAACGCGAGACAAACAGACCTTGGCGATGGATACAAGATGCCTCCTCTCAAGGCCTTCATGGATGACACTACAGTGATTTCATCCAGAGAAGACGAAACACGTCATGTGCTGGAGAGGCTGGACGACATAGTTGCCTCATCCAGAATGAAGTTCAAGCCAAAGAAATCACGGAGTCTCTCACTGAGGAAAGGAAAAGTGGCCGGATCTGTGGTCTTCAGTGTTGCCAACCAGGCCATTCCAACAGTCACAGAAGAACCAGTCAAGAGCCTTGGAAGATGGTATGATGATACGCTGAAAGACACACAAAGAGCAAAAGAAACCAAGCAGATGGCGGAGGAAGGCTTGGAGACCATTGACCAGTGTGGGCTCCCTGGCAAATACAAGGTCTGGTGTCTGCAGTTCATGCTGATACCAAAGCTCCTATGGCCTCTGATGATATACGACATCTGCACCAGCATAGTGGAGGCAATGGAAGCCAAAATCAACAAGTTCACAAGGAAATGGCTTGGTGTCCCACCCTGTCTGACTGACATAACGCTGTACTGTCGCCAAGCAAAGCTGAAACTACCACTGAAATCCATCCTGGAGGAATACAAAGCAGGGAAGATCAGACTTCAAAGCATGCTGGAGGACTCAGGAGACAAGGTGGTAGAAGCAATCAAGCCCCAGCTGAAGACAGGCAGAAAATGGAAAGTTCAAGAGGCGATGGATTCTGCAAAAGAAAGTCTCAAGATCAGAGAAATAACAGGACACACACAGACCAACAGACAAGGACTGGGGGTGACCAAAACTGAATGGTGGTCAAAGGCCAAAGGAAAAGCCAAAAGAGACATGATGATTCAGGAGATGAGAAAAGAAGAAGACCAAAAAAGACTCCAAAAAGCAGTCCAGCAGAGCCAGCAAGGGCAATGGACAACGTGGGAGAATGCACTCCAAAGAAGTCTCACTTGGAATGACATTTGGCACATGGCCCCTCTCAGGATCAGCTTCATTCTCAGATCTGCTTATGACCTTCTGCCCTCAAATGCAAACCTGGTGAAGTGGGGGAAAACAGACGATCCTGCATGCCCCCTCTGCGATGAAAAACAAACAGTGGAGCATGTCCTAAGCTCATGTAAAGTAGCCCTGGCTCAAGGAAGGTACACATGGAGGCACAACCAAGTGCTCAAAGAGATTGTACAAGTAGTCTGGGCTAGTACCAACACCACAAAAGGGAAAAACAGGACTCCAAAAGCACCCGCAACATTCTTCACGGCAGGAGGCAGCAAATCATGGCCAAGAACAACAGTGCCACTCGAAACATGCAGGCAGAGTCTGCTGGACGGGGCAGATGACTGGGAGTGCACTGCAGACCTCCCAGAATGGAAGAGTCACCCAGAGATCATCAGCAAGAGTGGCATGAGACCAGACATAGTAGTCCACTCTAAGTCAACCAAGCAGCTGATCATGATCGAGCTCACGGTGCCATATGAGAACAGAATGGAGGCAGCTCAAATCTACAAGACTGAAAAGTATGCTGATCTGGCAAACAGCCTGAGGAGAGAAGGCTATCAGGTCAAAGTCCTCACTGCAGAAATTGGAGCTAGGGGGTTTGTAGGAACGTCTGCATACAGCCTCATGAAACAGCTCTCAGTTGCAGGGAAGGAAAAAACCAGAGCCCTGAAAGCAATGGCAGAAGCGGCGGAGAGGTGTTCAAGCTGGATCTGGTCAAGGAGGAACAAAAGTGAACTTCATAAGGCTTAATTTCCCTACAAATATCAGGTGTCCCTGTGGCTCAGTGGTTAAAGCGCGAGTCATTAAGTGGAAAATGAGCATGTCCAGAGGGTCATGGGTTCGAATCTCAGCCATGGCTCGTCCCAAGATGGGGAAAAAAAAAAAAAAAAAAAGGGGGCAGCAGAGGGACATCCGGAGTCATGAACCGGGTGTGGCCCAACCCCCCTAGAGTGTCAGGAGATAAGGGCCGAAACACTTGCTTGAAGGGGGCTTCTCTTCTGAGGACTCTCTGCTGCCACGCTCTCCACGAGTTTCTTTCTACTAGACCCGCCTTCATCCATCCGGCTGGAAGATTGACTGCACCGCCCGACACTGACCTCTCACTTCAGTGTCCCTCAAAGGAGAGCTGCCACCTCTCCCTTGGTGTTCGCTACTATGCCAACTCGCAGGGAACTGAAGCCTCTCGTCCTCTCCTTTCTTTATTTTGTTGTGGTGGTTGTTGTTGTTGTTGTGGTTGTTGTTGTTGTCGTTGTTGTAGTTGTTTTGTTTTGTTTTCTAAATAGGAGATTGATCATCCCCGTTTTAGGCGGTAGGTGGGAAGGGTAACGTGTGCGACTGACGCTTTCTCAGTCATCCTGTACAAGTCGGACTCAGTCGGGCTTCTCTTCCCGGGCATCTTAGCTCTCAGTCATGCGCCTGCGAAGAGGAGGTCTTAGACCACTCTCATCCTGGATTAGTCCACATGAAGAGAGAGAGAGAGGAGAGAGAGAGAGAGAGAGAGAGAGAGAGAGAGAGAGAGAGACGTTGGGGGAGGGTCGGAAGGGGCGGGAAGGGGTGGGGGTGAGTGGTAGGTTACTATCTGTGCTAGCTACCGACGTACACAGGCACTGATTGTTGTGACATTATCTATCTTCGAGTATTGGGGATGTGAGTAGAGAGATAAAGCATGTATGTAGGCGCGCACCACACACACACACACTCACACACACACACACACACACACACACACACACACACACACACACACACCCCACACACACGCACGTGCGCACGTGCATTAACGCATCCGTGCATGCACACACACACACACACACACACACACACACACACACACACACACACACACACACACACACAGAGTCTAGTCACCAACAACGGACTCAAGAGGGAACGCGCACATTTACGCATCCATGTGGTATAAACGCATACACAAGGCCTCCGACATTCCCCTCTTGTGAGAAAGAGACAGACAGAGACAAGAGAGGTTGGGACTGAAAGAGAGACAGACAGACATACGGAGAGGAGGGGAAGGGGAGGGGTGGATAGAGGGAGGGTGAGAAAGACAGACAGACAGGCAGAGATAAGTCAACAGAAAGACAGATAGACAGAGATAAATCAATCACGTGACGGCTGCGCAGTCGTTTAGAGAACGAGGTCCTCGAGGTCATTACAGTTTGACCATTATCATTCTCAATCGTCGACTGAGAAGGTGGGTGTAGTGGACATGCGGGTTTGTGGTAGGGTCGACTGCTTTACTGGGGGAGTGGAGGGGAGGGGGGGGGGTTAAAGACCGACGAACTGGATAGAGTTTTGGATGTCTAACGTTCTTACGCCTGTTTGAGTCGCTGTCGTTGTTTTCTTTGTTCTTGTCGTCGTTGTCTTTGCTGTTGTTACTGTCGTTGTTGTCTTTGTTGTTGTTGCTGTCGTTGTTGTCTTGCTTTTTGTTAGTTTCAAAATGGAGTGACTGAGGGCGGAAAATGAAGCAAAATTTAGAAAGAGAGGGGGTTAGTTACCACCAAGGACACAAACAGAGTACTGGACAAGACACAATGCATTTCGACCTCTTAGGTCTTCTTCAGGCAAAAACAAGTAACATTTAGGACAGTGAAAACGAAGAACGAGAAACCACTTATCTTCTTATATTCGGCACACGATCAAAATGGTTTTTGTTCTGATTATTATTTTCGTTTTTTGCTGCTGGTATTGATGTTGTTATTGTTGCTTTGGATGCAGTTTTCGCTGCCACTTTGATCGTGCGCCGAATATGAGAAGATAAGTGGTTTCTCGTTCTTCGTTTCCACAGTCCTAAATGTTATTTGTTTTTGACTGAAGAAGACCCAAGAGGTCAAAATGCAATCGTGTCTTTCCTGTACTTTGTTTGTCTATGTCCTTGGCGGTAACTAACCCCCTCTCTTTCTAAATTTTTCCTTTTTTTTTTTTGTTGTTGTTGTTGTTGATGTTGTCATTTTTGCTGTCTCCGTCTCGTTTCTGTTATCATCATTGTTCGTCGCAGTTTTTCTTGCTGCAAGTGTTGTTGGTTTCTTGTTGTTGTTGTTGTTGTTGCTCTCATTCTTACTGTCGTCGTAAAGCGTTTTGTGGTCACTATTGTTGTGGTTATCGTCTTTCTTCTTGTTTTTGTTTACGATGTCGTTGATGTCCTTTTTACTGTCATTGTTGTTATCGTTAGTGGTGGTATCCAAGATATTCTTGCTGTCGCTTCTTTTCATCGTTATTGTTGCTTTGGTTGTTGTCGCTGTTGTTGTTATTACTGTTGTTGTCGTCGTCGTCGTCATCGTCATTGCTGTTGTTGCCGTTAATGTATTTTTGTCGTGGTGTTTGTTACTTTATTTATGTAGTTATTGTTGCTGCTGTTGAGACTTTTTTTTGTTCCTGTTGTTGCTGTTGTTTTTGCTTTGTTGTCGCTATCGTTGATGTTGATGTTACAACTGTTATTGTCACAGTTGCTGCTGTTGTCACTGTTCTCATTTTTCTGTTACAGTTGGTGATGCTGTTTGTCGTTAATGTGGTTGTTTCACTGTGCTTTTTGTCAATGTTAATGACGATGTCGTCATTGACATGTCTTTGTTTTTGTTCTGATTATTATTTACGTAGCTGTTTTTGCTACTGGTTTTGATGTTGCTATTGTTGATGTGGATGCAGTTTTCGCTGCTGTTGTTGCCCTCGTTGTTATAACTGCAGGCTCTGTTGTTACTGTTTTTGTTGTTGTTGTTTAGATGCTGTTGTTATTGCTGTTGCAGTTATTATCGTTCTTGTCGATGTTAATATTGTTATCATTTTTGAATTGTGACTGTCTTTGTTCTTGTTACCGTTGTTGTTACTGCTGCTGGTTTAGTGTTGTTATTTTTGCCGTTGTTTCCATTGAAACGACGAATACACATTCCAGTTGGTAATAAAGTTTGAAACGTTCGCCGAATTGAACGCAAACACGACTGAAAACAGTCAAGCACATATGCTTGTATCGGCCACTGGACCATTCAAATAGATGACGGCATGTACTCAGATGATCAATGGTTCAATTATTTCACATTCGATGTTTTTATTTAAATGATGGAAACATTTTTTGTTGATTGTTGTCCGCCGACGTTGCAACGTTCTCAGATTTCTTTTCATGGCCTCTCACTTCCTGTATGTAGGCACACGGCTATGTACATATGTATATATGCACGCGCGTGTCATGCACATTATCCGGGATTGTGTCTCTGATACTTCTGAACGCAGTGTCTCTAACCTTGGCATTTCTTTATATTTCAAAAGATCTGAAATTTTCGCAATGGGTTGCAGGCTTTTTGGTTAGTGGCATTTTGTGAAAAATCAGTTTCCAGTTGAATGATGAAATCATTTTATTATTACAGATAGCATCAGACTGGATTCTGTAGTGATTAAATTTTGAGAATTATAACCGTGATGTATCAGTTTATCTCTGTTAATGCCTTGCTAATTCTATCACATTCGGCGTGTTTTAATAAATCAAGTTATCGAGTTACAGCTTCAAGAACCTTGTATGTGTGTGTGTGTGTGTGTGTGTGTGTGTGTGTGTGTGTGTGTGTGTGGTGTGATGTGGTGTGGTGGTTAGTGGTGATGGTGCTGTGTGTGATGTGTGGTGTTCGTGTGTGTTTGCATGGTATGGTATTGGTGACAGTTTTGTGTGTGTGTGTGTGTGTGTGTGTGTGTGTGTGTTGTGTGGTGTGTTGTGTGTGTATGCGAGTCTGTCTGGTGTGTGTGTGTGTGTGTGTGTGTGTGTGTGTGTGTCGCGCGTGTGTGTGTGTGTGTGTGTGTGTGTGTGTGTGTGTGTGTGTGTGTGTGTGTGTGTGTTGAGAGAGATGTGGTGTGGTGTGGTGGTGGTTAGTGGCGGTGGTGGTGGTGTGTGCATGGTGTGGTGTGCGTGTGTGTTTGCGTGGTATGATAGTGGAGGTAGTGGTGGTCGTTTTGTGTGTGTGTGTTTGGTGTGTGAGTATGCGTATGTGTGTATGAGTGGTGTGTGTGTGTGTGTGTGTGTGTGTGTGTGTGTGTGTGTGTGTGTGTGTGTCTGTCTGTCTGTCTGTGCGTGGTGTGTATGCGTGCGTGGTGTAGAGTTAGTGTATGTGGTGTGGTGTTGGTGTGTGTGTGTGATGTGGTGTTGGTGTGTGTGTGTGATGTGGTGTTGGTGTGTGTGTGTGTGGTGTGGTGTTGGTGTGTGTGTGTGATGTGGTGTTGGTGTGTGTGTGTCTGGTGTGGGTGTTGTGGTCAGATTCCAGATGAAGTGGATCCTCCTTTGTTCTCTGGTGGTCACTGCCACCCTGGCTCAAACTGACGGACCTGGCAGTGCCTACGACCTCCTGGGTCAGTGAACACACGACCATGTCCATTTGCCTCGTCAGTCAAGACCAAAAAAATGATATCAACTGTCTCGCCCACTTTTTTGATGACAAAGGAAAGTTTTTGCCACATGCACTTTTTAAAGAAAAATATAATGTAAATATTGATTTTGTCACTTTTGCTGGCTATAAATCGACTATAATGGACTATGTAAAAATGTCTGGTATCACTATAAAAAACGATAAGTACATAAACTCATCACTGTGCTTTAAACATCTTTTCGCTATAAATAAAGGCTCCAAGTTGTATTATGATATCATCATTGTGAATAATCCTAAGCCAAAAGGTTGTGATAAATGGGACATGAAATTGTTGATGCAAAATGATTGGAAATCCTGTTTTTTGCACGCGCATAAGATACGTGATGTAAGGCTGCAGTGGTTTCAACTGAAAATATTACACAGGTGTTTATGCACAAATGTTGTTTTAAAGGAGATTGGAATCGTTGAAAGTAATAACTGTAGTTTTTGCAGCACATCCAAAGATAGCATTGATCATATGTTTTGAAAATGTCACCGTGTACAAGTATTTTGGAATGCTCTCATTGGCTTAATGAAAGAAAAATGTTTGAATGCTGAAAATGTCCTTTTGACAGAAGCACTCGTACTATTTGGCTATGACAATATGATTGTGGGCGACACCGTCTTTTACTTTATAATACTATTTGCGAAGCATTACATATACGTTTGTAAAATAAACAACACCCTGCCACAAATACATGTATTCATAAACAAATTAAAATTTAGATACAAAATTGAGGAACATATTGCATATTTGAAATTAAACCATGCAGATTTTTTGACCAGATGGCTGGCATACAGACCATTGATGGATACTGTTTAACATTTATACCCTTTTGTCTTTCTTTTCTTTTCAAAAACAAGTTGCACTAATAGATTTAGAAGTGTAAGATGAAGTGTGTAAATGAACACTTTTTTGTACATTATTAGAAGCCTGATTTCAATATGTTGCCAAACATAATATGTGAAAAACATCCCTGTCAGCATGATTTTTCTTGATACATCCACCGCTCTCTCTCTCTCTCTCTCTCTCTCTCTCTCTCTCTCTCTCTCTCTCTCTCCCCTCTCTCTCGTATTAGATAATGTTTGCATGAATTTGTGAATTCACATTGTTTGGGGTGATTTCTTTATTTCTTTCTTTATGTACATACTTGCCTTCCCTGTATATATACATGTATGAATGCAAATTTTTAAAAAGTTAAAGAAAAAAAAAAAGACCAAAAAAATGACTACGATGACGACAACGAGCAGGAGGAGAAGGAGAACGACGACGACAAAGATGATGATAATGATAAAAAAAAATTTTCGTCACGTGGTATATGCATGACAGGCAAGACAAACAATAACAACGACGACAAAAACGAATGTGATGATGATGATGATGACGACGACGACGATAATGCTGAAGCTGGAAAATTCCGTTTCTGTAGGGCCTAACTAAGCGCGGCAAACAAGTCTGACAATGACGACGGTATATCAGCTATCAAGACATACACCTGTAAGTGTTATATTCAGGCCGTGACTGAACAGCCATAATTACCACCATAACAGCATGAAAACCACAGTCCACGCGAGCTCACTCACACAGCATCAATCACACTGACTTGGCAAAAGTTCTTATAGGGCTTAAGTAGATACTATCATCAGATCCGCGTAAGTCATTGAGGCGGCGCAATACCACACACTGTATCGCTCCAATCACCATTATAATTATCAGCAGCAGCAGCATGATGATGATGATGATGATGATATCATCATCATCATCATTATCATCATCATCATCATCATCATCATTATCATCATCATCATCATCATCATCATAATCATCATCATCAACAACAACAACAACAACATCTATGTTAATCATTCTCACTCAAAGTAGGTCGTCGAGGTGCTGAGACAATAGCTTGGGCAGTCATGGGTCTTACAGCTTTCTTTCTGCGGGCGGTCACGCGCAGCAGGGTAGAGTTGAGGTCATCAGTCCAGCCCTTCCTGTTGTCCATTCAGAAATTTGTAGTCTGCCTTTCGGATGTTGAGATGCACTTGTCTGCACGCGGACATGAGGCCTTGCTGCTTGGCGTGGTCTGCTGTGTCTGATGTCTCTCCAGGGGCGGATCGAGTGCTAATGGAGGGAAGAGATTGCAAACTGAGGTCGAGGTACAGTAAACTGGCTACATAATTTGTTCGAGTAAAAATGGGACGGGAGGGGTGGGGGAGGGGGGGGGGGTAGGGAGTGGGGGCAAGAGGCAGATTTTGAAAAACCGAAAGGAGGGGGAACTGCACGCTCTCTCTCTCTCTCTCTCCTCTCTCTCTCTCTCTCTCTCTCTCTCTCTCTCTCTCTCTCTCTCTCTCTTATGCCTTATCACAAGACATCCATGTGTCTCTTTGTTCCTGTGTTTGAGCGTATTGTGTTTCAGATTCAGATTCAGACTTATTTTCTTCTTTTTTTTCAGTTCCGAAAACCTCTTCGGTTAGGCTATAAGTAACAATAAACAATACAAATAACGCACACGTAGTTTCTTCCGTGGAACAGCAAGAGTGGCCTCAATCAGAACAGAGTATTAGCTGAATTAGTAGAACCCAGGCTCCTCACTGCTGTAGAATAGAAAAGAATCAGGTCGGGGATGGAGTATTGGGGGAGGGGGGGGGGGTATGTTAGGGCTAGTAGGTGTTGTCGTTGTTGTTTTTGCCATTGTTATTGTTGTGATTCGCCTCTCCTCCTGCCACAATCTGGCGATGGCCTGGGACTGGCTACTACCGCTTAGGCGGTAGGGCAGGGGCGTGGCTAGTGCCCATGTGAGTGGAAGGCATTAATGTGTTGTGTTTGCCTTGCAGTTTCCCTTCTCAGCGTAGCTGGTTTAGGCGATTCCAGAGAGGAAAGGGAGGAGGGTTGTGAAATTTCTGAAAAAAGAGGAGGAAAGGTTACAACAACAAAAAATGTGTGTGTGTGGTGTGTGTGTGTGTGTGTGTGTGTGTGTGTGTGTGGTGTGTGTGTGTGTGTTTGTTTATATTGATTGTGAAGTGTATTCCCCCTGAGTTTGTCAATAGTATGGTTAGCACTGGCCTTTTTCGACAAACCATCCAGACTCGGAACGTTGGCCCTACGCATGGAAAATAAATAAGGATAAATTCCCAAATCAGTCTATTATGCGCGCGCGCACACACACACACACACACACACACACACACGCGCGCGCGCGCGCCGCACGCACGCACGCACGCACGCACCACACACACACACACACACACACACACGGAGAGAGAGAGAGAGAGAGAGAGAGAGAGAGAGAGAGACGCACACATTTCTTTGAAAAGTCTTTGTTTTCACTGAAATTCCATTCACACGCCTTTGATACAGACTCGCTCGTTGAACACGAAGTGGTTATGCTCGTCACGCTGTACCCGGGGCTGACCATTGAACAGTGCGCAGCCAAGTGTGACGCCGTGTTCCAGCTGGTCATCAGCAAGCATGAGGACCGCTCGGACTCCAAGTGTCACCAAGGATGCAAACAGTAAGAATAGCGTCCCTTTTTATCGCCGGCGTTTGCCCGCCTTTTACACTCTCAGGCAAAACGTACTCAGGGTACTTCAGGCGTACACAGATTGTACTCGGAGTATTTTTCACCCGCGTTTGCCAAGTGTACTCTTTAGCTGCATCGTTCGTACTCTTATCAAAGTGAATCTAATCACGCAAAAAGAAAAACAAACACAAAGCTCTCGAGTAACTTCCGTATACACAGAAAGTGCACGGTCTATAGGCGAGTGCGTGTATGAGTGCACATATTTATATTAATGCGCAGTTTTGTATAATTTGGGCATATACACGTCTTATCAGCCGAACCTTGTGTTACCAACAGATCGACTTTATCTATTCATATGGGGGGAGGGGGGGGGGTTGGGGTTCGTTGTCCGATGAGCGAAATCCACTCTAGAAACGTCCATCTTGCGCCGAATTGAAGAAGAAAAGTGATTGCTCGTTCTTCGTTTTTATTGTCCTGAATGTTGATTTTCTTGCCTGAAGAAAGCCTAAGAGGTCGAAACGCGTTGCGTTTTGTCTTGTAATTTCTTTGTCCCTGTTATCTGGTGGATTTACATTAATTTTCTTTTAAAATTTGTTTCAATTTCCGCCTGCAGTCATCTCACTTTGAAACTAACCGTATATGAAAGTGCTGGCAAACGGGGGTGCATTTCGCAACAGAAACCTTTTCGCGGGCACATAGTGCTTTCTTCGAGGGCAGTGCGCTTAATGCACTGGCGAAATCCACGCTAGGAACTATTTCACGTGAGAGAACCAATGGCGTGCTGCACCTGCTGTGTTTAGTCCCATGTCTGTGTCTTTCTGTCTCTACCTTTCTCTCTCTTTTCGAAACTCTGTCTTTTCGTTTTTCCGACTTTACGTCTTTCCGTCTTTGTATCTTTTTTTTTTTTTAAACTTCAGTCTCCTTCTCTTTTTGATTTTCTTGTGTGTGTGTGTGTGTGTGTGTGTGTGTGTGTGTGTGTGTGTGTGTGTGTGTGTGTGTGTTGGGGGGGGGGGTTAGTCTTTCTG
>CM065718.1:60611364-60768864 GCA_033310375.1 Conus canariensis | reverse complement strand
TTTGATTATATTTCTGCAACAAATTCAGAATATTGCCCTATAACATTTTCATCATCGCCAAAATGATTCATCTGCGGCAAATTCTCTAAATAATATATGTGCATAATCATTTTAAATGAATAACGAATTTTCGCTGACATTCCTTTTGCAAAGAGGAACGACAAAGGGGGGAACGAGGAGAGACGATGACGACGAAAGACGATGAAAGTAGACGGAAAGCATGACCGAAGCAATGGCATGGAAAGTCAATAAATCAGCTAACACGTGGCCACCAAGAACTAAAAATACGATTCAATAAGTTAATTCTACCTTTTAATAGCTCATTGTGTAAGGTTCCCATGACCTTTGATAGAGAGGAGCTATTGTTTTAACATTTTAAAAATTATCATCATCGTCGTCGTCGTCGTCAGCATAATTATAATGATTACAGGTATGATGATAATAGTAAGCATAGTAGTGATAATGATGATAGTAGTAGAGAAGTAGTCGAAGTGGTTGTGGTGGTGGTGGTAGTAGTAGTAGTAGTAGTAGTAGTAGTAGTAGTAGTAGTAGTTGTTGTTGTTGTTGTGATTGTAATGAAACCATGAGGAAACAAACAAATAAAATGGTTTCCATCTAACAATATATAATACTAACAATAGGCCTACAATATTTCAGAGTCAAATCGCCCAACATTCTGCATGTCGTATTGGCGCAACATCTGGCAGTTTACAAGCTCTAAGAGGGGGAGGGGGAGGGGGTAAGCTTAACCCATGAACAAGACAACGAAACAAAGAAATTTCGTTCACCGGTCAAGTTGAACTTTGACCCAGTTTGTTGGCAATCAAACTGTGGAGGGGTGGAAGCTCTTGCGTCATAGCACTTGGGATAGGCAGCGTAGCAAGTATCGATATGGAGGACCATTCGCGTCGAAAAGACTCGAGGTACCTTCGCCATACAGGCATACCCTGAGTGCATTTCACCCACTCACACATTCCCCTGCTCCATGTTCATGGTCCACAATCCATGCATACCATGAGAGGAGAAGAACAAGCAAACACGCACGTATGCTCCCCACACATACACACACGCGCGGCCTCTCTCTCTCTCTCTCTCTCTCTCTCTCTCTCTCTCTCTCTCTCTCTGTCTCTCTCTCTCTCTCTGTCTCTCTCTGTCTCTGTCTCTCTCTCTCTCTCTCTCTTACACACACACACACACACACACACACACACACACACACACACACACACACACACACACACACAGATGCCAAAGAAGGGATAACTCATATTAAATGTGTACTTTGATAGGTAAACAGTAACCAGGCTTCAAGTTTTTTCCCCTCGATTACCAGCCTTACAGCTGAATTTTTCTCTTTTTTTTTTTTTTTTTTTTAATAAATTTTTAAGCTTATTATGCACCTTTTGAGTTATTCAGCAAGAACAGCTTTGCCATAGACTAATCTAGAAAAGGCAAAATTACGGACAAGACTTTTTGTATTGCTACAGTTGTGAGTCGTAGTGAAGAAATTGATGTATCTGGTGGAGAACCACATAAGCAGATTTGCAGATGTGAGTTGTGTGCTTGTTGAGTGAAACGTAAACAGAAGATAATAGATCCTAGTTTGAGTGCAGAGGGATGCAATGTCAAAGTTTCTAACACGAATTGTGGATGACATGGGACCGTTGGAAAAGGGTCTGTTTCAGTGAATGAGAGAAAGGCCTCAATTTTGTCATCCTTCAGTTTAAATCTGCGCTCAGTCAGACTAGCTTTTACCTGATCAATGCAGTATCATACATATTTCGTATGATTTGATCTGTTTCTACTGGTTGGACAGCAGTGAAGTTAAGTATTGTTTGCAGATGACAGGTGGAAGATGGAATAGTGTTAATGAGTGCATGCAGAAGCTTCGCGTAGCTAACAAAAAGGACTGGACCCAGTTCTGAGCCCTGAGGTATACCGATTGTTAAAGGTTCTGCATTAGAACCAGCTTCATTTCGGATTTGCTGTCTGCCTACTCACCATCTCAAATGCTCCGTTCATCCACAGTTCACCTCACTTTATGCGTTCAAAAGACCGGCTCAGCTGAAGACATTTATAGAACATCCTTTTTTATTCACATATCCCAGACACTGGAACTCACTTCCAAGACCTGTTTGACACATCATATCAAAAGCTCCACTGAAAGGAAAGCATTAGACACATACCTATTTCAGTACAACAAGAATAAGCCACACCAGCTCGTTTCTTTCCCTACATTCATTTTTAAAAAAAATTATGCACTTAGGTAATCACTCATTTACATTCATATGCTATCTGCACTTATAAAGAAAAGAAAAAGCTTTATATCGTCTACTTTTTTAGCTGCATTTTGAACTGATTATTTCATACATTGGTGTATCAATTCATCTGTGTGTGTGTGTGTGTGTGTGTGTGTGTGTGTGTGTGTGTGTGTGTGTGTGTGTGTGTGTGTGTGTGTTGTCAGTACAACCTTGAGTTAATCTGACAATAAATTGGTTTCAGTCAGTCAGTCTGTGTGTGTGTGTGTGTGTGTGTGTGTGTGTGTGTGTGTGTGTGTGAGAGAGAGAGAGAGAGAGAGAGAGAGAGAGAAGAGAGAGAGAGAGAGAGAGAGACTCCATTTCGGTGGTGTTTGTGAAAGCTTTTACTTTTGTGGCGTGTTACCAACACCCACCTAATGTTCAAAAATAGGAACGTAGTAATACCATTCATGTGACAGAATGACGTCAGGAAAACAGCCACACGTTGTAGCACAATCGTAAATTGCGCATTATTCTTGTAACGCTTTTGATCTATACATGTCATGCTTTTTGTTCTCAAACGAATGTGTATGGATAACTGCATGAATTATTGAGAACTTTGCAAAGTGGAGCAACAACAAAGTGCTGTGAACTATTTCACGTCGATGTTATGATCTTGC
Source organism: Conus canariensis (assembly GCA_033310375.1). Lineage (NCBI taxonomy): Eukaryota > Metazoa > Mollusca > Gastropoda > Neogastropoda > Conidae > Conus > Conus canariensis. The sequence goes on along the minus strand of CM065718.1, from coordinate 60,765,947 downwards.
TGTTTACATCAGCAAAGTGTCCGACGCCATATTTTCCTTAAAAGCAACTAACAGCTGACAAGTGTAATTTGTTCGTCCTTTGTCTGGTTCGAAACCTGTGTGCACCATGAAGTGGCAGTACAAAGAAGAACATCCTTTTGAGAAAAGACGTGCAGAGGGAGAGAAGATCCGCAAGAAGTATCCCGATCGTGTTCCAGTAAGAATATTACATTTCGATAAATATCTTATCGTTTTCCATTCTTTCCAAACGTCTAGTCACTGTGACGTATGAACAAAGGAGGCAGTAACAGACTCATGATTTGAATTGCCTTTTGTTTACATTATTTAAGAATCTTCAGTGGATTTTTGATCATGTTAATGAAGAAGTTAGTGTTAACTATTCAACGGGAATTTTTAGTGATTTGAAACTCCGCAGTTTCAAACCGTTGGTTTTAAACAAACTATGAAAGTGATACTGCTAGAAATTAACAGAACAGTCGGGGAAATGGACTACTCATGAAATTGAAAAGCAGATAACTTTAAGTCGCAATAGTCTATGTATATGTGCATTTAATCACTTGACATGATATAGTGTAAAGTCTAGGTCATACATCATTCCAAACCACAGATAGTCACAAAGCTAATGTTGTAGTTATGCAATGTGTGCGCGCACGTACACGCACACACACACACACACACACACACACAGAACCCAAAGTGCTTGTGAAAAAGGCATTTTTTGAAGACTTCACAGACAGAAGTTTAAAGACACGCAAAACCAAAACTTGTAGGTGCTAGAGGCCTTAAGAGGCCTGTTCACCATTCTAAGTATAACACTGAGATGAAAAACACCGCATGCGTGGAAGGAAGAGAGTCACGACTGAGACTATGTTGATAGCATTCCGGATTATATTTTGTCGGAAGCTCCTGCCAGTGAGTGTCTAACCATGATTTGAAGATGTTGACTAGTGTAGGGGCTGTTACTATGGCGTCAGGAAGACCATTCCAAACATCAATCACACGAAGAGAGAAGTAGTTTCCTCTGATATTCAGTCTGTGATGAACTTTGGATAGTTTCAAGGAGTGTCCTCTGCTGTCCCTATTGGTAAACAGTTCAAACCGTGGTTTATCACTCCGGTAAATGCCATGTGTATAAACTTGCACAAGTCTATCATGTCACCCCTTTTTCTTCTGTGCTCAAGGCTTGGAAGTTTGAGAGTAGAAAGACGCTCAGGATATGGTTTATCTTTGAGAGATGCTAAAAGTTTAGTTGCTCTGCGCTGAACATCTTCTACATCCTGGCACAGTGTTTTGTAGTAGGGTTGCCAGACAGAATGTCCATACTCTAGTACTGGTTGTACAAGAGACTTGTACAGTTGTAGGAAAGTATCTTCAGTCAGGAAGTCAAAGGAGCGACGGATGATACCAACAACTCTATTTGCTTGGCCACATGTTCTCTGAAATTCAGTTTGTTGTCAATGTAAACCCCAAGGTCCTTCTCAACTTCGCTTTCAGACAGAGTTGTGGTACATGTCTCACCTTCGATGTTTACTTCGGTCTTGTTCCCCAGTTTCAGGACATGGCATTTTTCAGGGTGGAACTTCAGCAGCCATTGTCTTGACCAAGTTTGCAGCCTGTTTAGATCTTCCTGTAAAACATGCGTAGCTCCTTCATCGTCACTTCGTGCAAAAACCTTAGTGTCATCTGCGAAAAGGTGTACAGTGTTATGAATGAGATTCGGCAGATCGTTAATATACAGTACAAACAAAATAGGTCCTAGAACACTACCCTGGGGAATCCCACTCGAGACATTGGCTTCTTGTGACTGTGCTCCGTTGACGACAACCCGCTGATGCCTGTTGTGTAGGAAGTCCTGTATCCAAAGTAATATCTTCCCTTTGATACCATGTGCCTGAACTTTCAAAGCAAGTTGTCTGTGTGGAACGCTATCAAACGCTTTCTGGAAGTCCATGTAAACAATGTCGACTGAGCCTCCATCATCTAAGACCTTAGTCCATGTGTCCAAGACATTGAGAAGCTGAGTGATGCACAACCTCCCCTTTACAAACCCATGTTGTTTCTCACTGACAAGGTTGTTTTCTTCTAGGTGTTTGACAATTTGTTCCCTTACTAATTTTTCCATTACTTTGCAGAGGATGCATGTAAGGCTAACTGGCCTATAGTTATTAGCTAGCATTTTGCTGCCTTTCTTGAAGATAGGTGTGACCCATGCCAACCGCCAGTCTTCTGGGATTTTTCCTTCGTTCAAGGATTTTCTGAACAACATGACCACTGGGGTGGCAAGAACATCAGCAGTCTTGGACAAAAGCATTGGGTTTAGCCCATCTGGTCCCGAAGCCTTACTAGTGTTTAAGTCTGCTAAAAGTTTTCTGACTTTCTCAGTATCGAGTCACTTAGTTCTTCATCATAACTGCATTCCTGTGGTTCCAGCAGGTCCCCATCCTCTTCATACAGTAAAGACGCTATGAAAGAATGCATTCAAAATCTCAGCTTTCTCTTGGTCCGACTTTGATTTGCTGCCATCCTCTTTCTTCAGGTCTGCTACACCACTCCTTGTCTTGGTTTTGCTGCTTACGTATGACCAGAAAGCCTTTGGATTTTGTTTTGCTTGTGCAGCTACTACTTGCTCCATTCGACGTTGTGCCTTCTGACATTCTTTCTTAGATTTGTTCCTTGCTTTGGCATACAGTTGATATTCCTTTCCATCCCTAGTCTCCTGCCAACGGCGGAATAGCTTGTGCTTTTTCCTCACCGATATTAGGGTTCCCTTATCCATCCATTTCTTAAATCGTTTGCCAGAGAATTTTGTCTTTGGAATATGTGCTGCTATTGCTGAATTGATCTCATCTTTGATTCTGGTCCACATCTCGTTAACGTTCAGGCTACTTAACTCTTTGTCCCAATCGACATCTCTTAATTGTTTCCCAATTGCACCAAAATCTGCTTTTGAGTAGCTGTTGTGTATAACCTCTTTCGAATCTTCCTTAACCACTATATGCCAGGTGTATGAGCAGAGTCACATGGTCACTTTTCCCTAAGCCAGGGTTTGGAAACATTTCAGTATGCTTTATTACATGTTTTTAAACTGTCCAAATCAGAGTTGCCAAGGGCACGGTCTATTTGCTTAGGTCAGTGCAACTACCACATTTGATGGTCAACAGGCATGGACTGTCACCTCTTCTCATGTCGTGGGCTACTCTGTTACTTCTTCAAGTTCTTGCGGGCTGACTATGCAAGTTTTATAAGTTTACACAAAAATACTTCCAAAACAGTTTTGTGATCTGTTTGTTCGTTAGGTTGATGATGCAGTGGTTCTGTCTTTCCTCTTGTTTCAATTTCTGTTTGCAATTACCCTATTTTAAAACAATGGTTTGAACTAGTTTTTACTGGTGATGAGGGTGACATACAGGACACACTGGATGTCAGATCTGGTCAGGATCTTGTAATATGATTTAGCTTTAGCCTGTCTGTTTTCAAACTGTTCTACATACCATGGATGAAATGCACCCATGGCTGTTTCATCTGCCCAACCTGTAGTTTTTGGTGACTTGAACATAATGTACAACTTTTCTTATACTTGTTCAGTTTTATCAGCAGTGTTGGGCTTTCTAGACTAAATTACAATTACATTATTCAAGATAAGGTCTGGGTTGTTGGTATGTATACACTAAGTGTCTTCTTGGCCTTCAGATTGAAGTATTTAGGTTCTTACAAAGGAAGGTTTAGTTGTTTAGTGTTAGCTTTCTTCATTATTTTCTCTAATGGTCTATTTTGTTTAATGTTTGTCGGCTTCATTATTTTCTCTATCAGTCTATGTGTATGGTAGGACATTGTTTTTCCCCACAACTGCACAGTGGGCAGGTAGACAAACTGACAGTTTTTACAGGTCTGCTCTCCTCCATCCATTTTCACTCTCTGAGAAAAACTATCTGCCAGTCAGTCAGCAGTGAAATTGAATATAAGGTGTTCAATGACAAAGAAATTAGGAAAATACAATGCACACAGCATAGTACCCAGTCTACTCATTTGCATGCTCATCAACTGTCGTCAGCAAGTGGTCAAAACTTGACAACCTAGGTGTGTTCCATTGAAATAGCTAGTGTCTTCAGACTCAGCCAGTTAGCTGGCATGATACATAGTGAAGCAAATGTTGTAAATACTAAAATGCTAACTTAAACTGAATTATTAGTTTCGCAAACCTAAATCTCTGGCTGTCACAATAACTACCTACTATCAAGTAGTATCAGCAAAGTAATGCTGAACTTTTATTTCTCCACAGCAGATGTTTGAAAAATATTTCTCTTGCTCGGAGAGCAGGTCACAGCTGTCGTTGCATGCCTGACACAAGTGATTGACCAGGCGGTTGGGCAGCCCTTAATCACTGCCCTACCATGATAATAATGATAATAATGAGGACAATTTCTATGGCACCCATCCTAACAACGTAGGCTACAAGGCGCTTTACAAGTTTTAATAATTCAACATCTAAAACATATAAGCAGAAACACACACACACACACACACACACACACACACACACACACACTCACACTTCTGCATTCATGAGTCATAAACATACACACACGTGCACGCACGCACGTACACAGGACACTTGCGCATACACACACACACACACGCACACACACACACACTGGAACGTAATGTTGCATACATTTAACATACTATATGACATGGTGAACAGCTCATTTGTACACGAGCAAAGTGTGCAAGTGACATGTAGTAATTTAGTAAAATTTCAGGTGGTATCCTGCAACTGGCGTTTGAACAGATACGTTTTAAGTGCAGACTTGAAAGTCGGGAAGGAAGGGGCATGACGTAGATGGAAAGGTAGTGAATTCCAGAGTATTGCCGCAGAAAATGAGAATGCTCTAGAACCGTGCTGCTTTCGGTTATATGAGGGAATTTGAAAAAATTGGGTCATCAGAGGAAGAAAGGAGGGGAGGTGTCGGAATATATATTTCGAAGTGATCAGAGATGATGTGCAACTTCTAGTTCACATCTGATCAGAATTTCAGTGGAGGTAAGGTGGTGGAGATCTCTAGAATATGTCCTTTGTAATGCCAGGATTCGCTTCACCCTCATTGTTCTCATTGATCAGGATGATGAGTTCAGTAAATGTTATGTTTTGTATGCTGCAGGTGATTGTGGAGAAGGCACCTAAAGCCCGGGTAGGAGACCTGGACAAGAAGAAGTACCTGGTGCCCTCGGACCTCACTGTTGGCCAGTTCTACTTCCTTATCAGAAAACGCATCCATCTACGCCCAGAAGATGCCCTCTTCTTCTTTGTCAACAATGTCATCCCTCCAACATCAGCCACAATGGGGGCTCTTTATCAGGTAAGTTAAATTTCAGATGCTCAAGAGTGGGTCAGAATTGTGTAAAAATGAGCAGGTTAAGTTATTTGGGAAGATGAATCCGCATGACACCCACGAGTGGTAAAATATTTCAGTTTTGTTCAATCTTTTTCAAGTATCGACGCCACATCTGACCAGCCAAAGAAGAAAAGCTGAAGGCAGTAAATCAGAAAGTGTTTACATCAAAAGGTTCATTTAAAAAGAAAAGAAAAAAGAAAAAAAATGTTAGTAATGGGAATGGAGGAGAGGGATGGTGAAAGCTTTAGAGGTTGGGGGAGGGATGACAAGATTGGAAATCGGTGGAAAGGAAAGTAACAAAAAAAGGAAGAGAGAGAGATTCAGAGTGATAAGGGAAGGATGAGAAGAAAGATATGGAGAGGTACAGCAAGAGAGAAGTTTTGCAGGGAAGGACAAGGTGAGGTAAGACTTCGGAATTATTGAGTATTGATGTGTTCTTTATGCTAATAACCGGTAATACAAATAATTGTTGGGTGAATGGAAAATAAGATTGGAAAAAAAGCATGGTGTTCAGTCAAACCAGGGCTGCCAATGCTGCCACATGTATAGCGGATGATTAACAGCCAATTACAAATTAGAAATGAATAAATTTCCGTTTGCTTCAGGTGCAGCTCCCATGATGGCAAGGTCAAAATGAGGTTGTGTTCCTTGAAACTGAAGTAGAGCCCCCCCCCCCCCCCCCCCCCCCCAATTGCCCACTTCCCAAAAAATGCAAAAAACAAAGACTTGATGATTAAACGCAAGGAGAAGTGTCTACCTTTAGTGCAGTCACCTATGTGGATGTTAAACACACTGTATGTTTGCATGATTTCAAATGGTCACTTGGGCTGGCCTGAAATTCTCAGGTATTTGACACCTCGAGTTCTGTGCGACACTGTGATTGATCAGAATCGCCAAACTTTGAAATTAATCTAGATGTAGGATACACAAGAATTGTCCTTAATCATAGTACACCAGTTTTTCTCTAAATGCAACAGATACTGGGAAATGATGGTTTAGCTGAAAATTTAGGATTTCCAGGTCTGTGGAATATTGCAAGGGTTAGTTGCGATTATGAATTGTTTACAGGGCTCCTCTCCTCTATTGTAAAGTGTGTCTTCCACCTGTACTCAGTTTCTCGAGATTAGATAATGTGTTCACAGTTTCTCAGGGATAAAATCAGACTCCTTTATCAGGGTTCGTACAGAGTCCTGGAAGTATGGGAAAGTATGGGAAAATGGAAAAAGTATTTCCAGGGCTGGAAAAGTCTTGGAAATTTGTAATTTGTGGCCATGGGTCTGGAAAAGTCCTGGAATTTTGTAAAAGCTGTGCAAACTTTTTCATGATGTCGAATTTCACTTTAAGTTTCTTTACAAAAACATTGGAATAGGAATAAAAACAGAAATTAAATCACGCACAGTGATCGCGGTTTTCAGATTTTCTCTGGCCAGAGGTTTAGCAGACTACATTTTTTTCTGCAGAGTGGCTCCCCTCTACTGTGAAAAGCATTGCGCATGCGCAGTTGGTACCATTACTTAACTTCCTTTCAAGTCAGCAGCGCTGCGAGGGAAAGTAGCGTCGAAGTATTAAGGAAAACATGGGAAAATGTGTGTTTAGCCTAGCCTGGCTAGACAAAACAAATTATCGCAAATGGATTGCTCCTGCTTCTGATGGATGCAAGACAAAGGCACAGTGCCTGCTGTGCAAGAAAGACTTCGACATCGGGAACATGGGCGAAGCTGCTCTAAATAGCCACGCGGCAGGCAAGAAACATCAAGAAATGATGCACTATCATGCAGCTTTCAAACAAAACGACTCGGACTCCAACAATGACCGTGACTGATTATTTTCGGCCCAAGGATTGTGAAAGATGAGTTCTTCATTGAAGAAACGGTTGATTTTTTTTTTTTTTTAACTTCAGTATGGGATGCGATCATGCACTGAATGGGGTGGGGGTAGGGGGCAGAGAAAATCAAAGGGCCCAAGGGCGATTGACTGGCCTATTTTCAGACACATGCATACACACACACACACACACACACACACACAGAGTCTCTAACGCTCTCTCTCTCTCTTATCCAAAAATTTCAAAATTTGAATACGAAATTGAATAGAGAGCACACTGGCTTGTAAGTACTCAGCCATGTTGAACATCCAAATTAAATTGAAAGGACAGTTGAGAGGCCACGAGGCCTAGTGTCCTAATTACCTGACCTGACCTGACCATATCTCTCTCTCACACACACACACACACACACACACACACACACACTGTCACATACAGATGTGCACGCACGCACACATTCTGGGGTCTGGAAAAATTATGAAAAGCTCTGGGAAAAGTCTGGAAAAAGTATGGAATTTTGTTTGGTCACATCTGTGGGAACCCTGCTTTATTGAAATATTTCATACTTTGTTTCTCTGTGAATACATATAAGCAAGTAGAACTGTCGTTATTCCATATTTTTTGTTTAATTAGATGATAATCATTAGTTTTACAGTAGTTGCAGACGCCATTCTAAATACATGCCAGGTTAATTTGTAAGCAGAATACTGTAGAAGTTAGATGTGATGAAAAAAAAAAAAAAGCACTCCTATTTGTACTTGTATCTAGCTGTCAAAAATTCAGTTTTTGTCTTTTTCATTATTGGGTGATAAGGTAGTAAAGGCAAGGGGAAAATGGGTGGGTTTGATGAAAGTGAGGAAGAAAGTGAAGAAACTGAAATTTGTTTATTCGTTATCAAAAGACATATGTTGACTGGTGTAAATTTCACTAGGAAAATGAAGGAGAGGAAGCAGAGAGCTTTCTAATTATGCCAACCAGTTGTGAGTACTGAAACTGGACTGTATATTTTGTTTCTTCCCAGGAGCACCATGAGGAGGACTTTTTCTTGTACATTGCCTACAGTGACGAGAGTGTCTATGGAGCCTAGGTCCTGCTTGTCAAGGCCATTACCGAGGCTCTGCCTGTTAGGGTTAACAGACTTTCAACTCATTTGTGAATGAACGATGGATCCCAAATCATCTGTCAGTCACTCATATGTGCTGCAACTTCATTGTGTACATAAGATTTCATCAACTGTTGCAGCATTTGAATTTGCTGTAGCTCTCCAGTAATGTATGTGTGTGCGTGTGTGTCCATGTATATTTTATTTTTGTCTTGAATGAGGAGCGAAAATAATGTTATTTACTTATTGTCCTGGGTTAACAATTTGTTCCTGTTGTCAGCATTGGTGATGGTATTCTTGCTTCAGTAGAGGTAGATCTCTCTGAACTAAAATTTGAGTTTGGATCAGCTGAACAGTTTTTTTTTTGGTATCTTTTCTGTTTTTATTATCTCTTGTTCCTAAAGCCCAGGTGGTACTGTATAAGACATATGTCTGAGTGTGAACTTAAAGCTAAGCCATTCTAACCAAGATCCTGAGAATGTGTCACAGACATATGACTGGTTTCAACTGCACTTCAAATCCAGACAGTGTGCTTCTTGCCAACCTGCTGGACACTTTTCTACAGTGTTCCTGTATTCACCTTGTCATCTCTGAGTTGTGGTTGTGAATGCCATCAGCACCTCAATCTGGTTTAATGCCATCAGTACTTCAATGGTTACAGAAGTAGCTTCACCATTTGATGCAGTTGACTGACTCATGCAAATTAGTGCTGTGTGAATATTGATGATAGTACAAAATCGCCAGATGAGATCTGAAAGTATTTGAAAATTGGCAAAATTAACTTCTATCAAATGTAAACCAACCTTTTTTTTTCTGGCTGCGGTCCTGCTCGATTTATTAGGAACATGCTGTAACAAGTGTCAGGCTCAGTTGAAAATATACATACATGCATGGGTATGTTACAGATGAGTGTAACTGCTACACCATACCATGCAGATCCAACTTGTGCATCTTATATTTTGTCAATTCCCACTTCTGTGTCTGTTAGTGTCACTGTTTTTCCTTTTTACTGATTCTTTTTTAGGCCAATTTTGTGGTAGATATTTTCTAGTTTTATGACAGCTTTTCCATTTTATGCAGTTGTGATGTATGGAAAGGTTTTAAATTTATTGGTCTTTTCTTATAGGCTGCTCCAGCTTATCATTAAACACAACTGCCTGTAGTTTGTTTGGCTGTGTATTGTATCTGTGTTTATATCTTTGTGCACTGATTTTCATGTCTGGTGTACAATTCCGAGGAATATGTGCCCATGGCCAATCCTGCTTCATGTGAATGGAAGTTAAAAGCAGTTCAGATAGAGTCTGACTCATTCATTTTTTTTTTTTTTCTTCTTTCAAATTGACTGTGTCCCAGTGTATGGACATCACTAAACTATGGAGATCAAGATTATCTTTTTTTTTCAGTTGTAAATTCCAATGCTTTAGTTTTGGCTTCACAGTGAAGAAATTGTCAAAATAATATGGAGAACTGTATTCAGTGTGCAGTTTGAATTACATGAGAAAACAAAAATAGTGGAAGAAAGCATGGAAACCATTGATTTTTTTTCCCCAATACTTTGTCACTTTTTTCTTTTTTATTGTCCAGCCCTTGACAAACAAGATAACTGTCTGTCTATTCCATGTTCATTCCCTTTTCATCGAGACCTGATGTGGCCTCCATGATCAGCTGGGCTATAAACAACATGCCTCCTTGTCAAGAAATGCAAGGCCAAATTCTGTACATAAAATTCAAAGTGACTACAATTTTTGGTGATTTTTGTCTTTATTTGTGTGCATGGGAGTTCTTGCCATGTGGCGGTTTCTCTCTCACTAGTCTCAGGCACTTATTTTTCCCCTATCCCTCTGCCCGTAACCTGCTTTGTTTATACACACACACACACACACACCAATTAAAGTGTGAAAAACCAAGGCTGTTAAAGGATCAGAAGTCACCATGGGTAATTTTGAACTGGACTGGATGATGAAAATTTACTAGATTTGAGACTTTGCCAAATTTCGGTCCTACAGCCACTCTCTGATTCATCGAATGACACATCATCAACAGTGATTGTATTTGGAAAACTCCCATTAAACATTTTTCCAAAGCGAATCTTTTATTATAAAACAGGTGTTTTTTTTTCAAAAGTAGTTTGTGGAAAGGACATCTCATGTATGGTTCGTCAGATTTGGAAGTCGTTTATTCTTTTGAAAGAGGAGAAACAAAACTTTTGGAGAAAAAGTCTTTTAGAAAATTTAAATGGCCAAATGGGGACATTAGACTTATCTGGGGGTAGTAAAGAACAAAATGTTTGTGGCCCAGCATACTATTCTTGTAATTCTAAATCTCAACCTATTGTTCCCATTGTAACTTTTGCACCGTACTATTATTTTTTCTTCCATGCTCAGGTCTTGTACAACAGTTCGGTTGAAGGGACTTGAATCAATGCTTTGGGTGTTTCAATGCTTTGGATGTTTCAGTCTTGGAACTTGCAAACTGTGATTACTGGGAAATAAACATGGAAACAAATCTGCAAATTCTTTGTTTTCTTCTCATGGTGTGTATATCAGTATTTCTTGTTGTGACAGTGTGTGTTTTTTGCCATGTCACTGTCTTTTTTTTTTCTTGTGTCACCTCTCCTTAACTTTCTTGTGCTCTCTCTGTTATGTCCTCATACTGTGCAAGTTTAAATGTGCTTAGTTGATCTCTTCTCTTACTTTGACAGAGATCTCCTTTTCAGTGTGGTCTGTTGAGTGTTATATTCAGGTTAATGTTTAACACCTGCAACAGATGATATGGCAGAAGAGGGTAATTATCACAGAACAAACAATGAACAAGGATGTACCTAGTATTACACCGCTGCTATCTGAACTTTTTTCCCCCTGTCTCATCTTCCATCCTCTGTCTTGTTTTCCATTCTCTCTCAGAGGCATCACTCCCCCTATGATAATTCCAGTCAACTCCATATACAGGGCCACAACAAGGCACTGGCAGTGTCCCTAGAAATGATCAGTGAGGCATCTTACCTGAGGAAACACTGCTGTGAGTCAATTTGGTGGCATTCGCTAGTTTCTGTCCCGTTTGAATATTTTAAGGACACCACCTACTATGCTCCCACCAAACTCCATCGCCATCCACAGCCTCCGACTGATGACAAAGAAATGCTTAAGCGCAGAACCAGCAGAGAACATTACCCTCTGGTTCCCCTCCAGAGGGTACTACCACATCCACCCAACAATAGTCCCCATGAACAAACTGATACCATCAACCTCAATATGGATTCACTATGGGTATACATGAAAATCATGAAAAGAAATTGAAACTGAGGTCACAATGAGAGTAAGGCGTGAAAGATCACAGTAAATGAGAGATGTAAGCTATGGAACTCTATTCTGATCTGACACTTAAAACAGGGCTGTACTCTACACTTCCTCCAAGTCTGACAGATGTATACACTGGTAGTGTTGGATATAAAATTTGAGCACAGGGTTCCCACAGGTTTGTCAGAAAAAAATGAAAGGCTTACGCAGCGCTTTGTTGGAACATTTCAAGACTGTAAATGGTGCAGTGTCAGCATGTCTAACAGCGCTTCCCCCCCATGTTTGTAATGTCAACTTTTTGTTTTTCTGACACACTGTACAGCTTGTTCAGCGTTCTGAGCGCCCTGTGAAAGGAGGTAATTGGACGTTATAGTCTTTCTTTCAGCTATCATATTAAAAATGCTGTCACCTTTCCCAATCTTCACTGAGCCTGTTTCCCACTTTAACCAGAAAATGGGAGCAACAAATGTAATATATACATGAAGGGAAATTATTTTTGTAGGGAATGATACCAGTGGCGAGCAGCTGTGTGATGTCTGCTATCATAATTTCAGGCGGTCAGCAAGTGTTTTGTTTCTCCCACCCACCCCCTCCCTGTCCCCTGTCTTTCCTCGATCTTCTTTTTTTTCTTTTCTAGAACACAGTTTAAATTTTGCTGACTTGAAAACAAGATTGAAGTTGACAGCTCTTAAAAAAAAAAATCTAGGATTGTTCTAGGGGTGTGTTTTTGGGAGGGTTTTGTTTCTTTTTTTTTTTTTTTTTTTTGCCTGCAGTTTTTCAAGCACATTTTTAAGTCTCGGAAAAAGATCCTTCCACGTTACCATGACTTTTGAAAATGTCCAGGACCCATATAACCGTGTGAGCAACACTGGGCATGCTCCTATTAAGTGAATGAAGTTTGACTGCTGTGTTAACATTTCCGCACAGAACACTCAACACTTGGTATGAGCCAACTGGGGTTAAAAAAAAAAAAAATTCCTACAAAAAAATACCTCCGATACAGCTTGACCCAACAACCTCCTAACCTGCAATGTTCACCACCACACCATGGCGACTGGTAAACAGCAGACTTTCGTGCTGGACACCCAAGGTTTGAGCTATTTAGGTTTCTGTTTATACTTTATATTGTCAGTAGTAACTAATCTCTATATTTTTTCCCACAAAAGTCAAGGAATGAACATCAAAGGCGCAGGATCGCGTGAATAACCTTCACTAGTTTTCCTTTTTTTTTCAGAAATGCTCCACGGAATGGCAATATGCCTAACTTTAGACAAGTGATACACACATCAGTAATAGTTTGGAAAGTGTTCATACACAGTCTGCATTGTGGAAAACATTCTCATGCAAGTGAACCCCCTGATAACTGATCATGTGTAAATGTTCATGGTTACTGCCAATGACTTTTACAACCAACCAGAGACATAGAAGACAGGACATGAGTCTTTTTGCCAAAGACTGCATGCATTGAAAGGATTACTACTTCCTGCTGATCTGATTGGCTCTCTACCTCATGTTCACAGGCTGGCCAACTGTCCACCACACTTCCCCCTGTTAGAGTCGAACCCTCCAGTTTGAAACACACACTTGGTGGTTCATGCAAAGTAAAGTTTACAAGCAGGCAGCAGGCTGATCTCACCAAGCATTGGACAAGATGGAGTACATGGTGGTCTGTGGGGGCAACCCAGCCAGTTGAATAATTCTCTAGAAATGCACACTGCCTGTGATGCCCAAAAGGGGTTGGCGACTTGCACAAGCAAATGGGACTCCAACTAAAACAGATAGTGGGAAAGTGAGACAAGATACCTATCCTGTCTCTTATACCTATTTGATTTATTTTTTAGCCCTGTCTGCCACTTAATACATATGGTACATGCCCTCAATGTTTATATTTAGCGCCACTAGCAGCTTTTGACATCATTGTTATCCTGCCCAGTGTAGTATGGTAAGACATCCAGGCATGTCAGTGTGGAATGAACATGTCTTCCCCTTTCCATAGGAAAATGGCAAGGCTTTTTACTATGCTGGATTTTGTGTTTCCTAGACACAGAGTATGACTTATGAGGCATTTTGTCTTTCACTTATACATGTTGAAATGGATGTGAAGAGATAAAGTTTTGTATATGAACATTGGAGATGAGTTAGATTTATCAGAAATGCTCACTAATGTTAAATCAGGTATTTCTCAAGACAGTGAATGCGATAGTGGAGATGATTTAGATGACGAAATGTTGCCACTGATTGATTGATTGATTGAACAGGTAGGACAAGTATGTTACAATGATGCAGCTAAAGATATGTACCTGTTGGAACGAAAACTTGTTTCAGTTCCACCTCCTGCTTTGTGAATGTTGCAACAAAAAGTAGTAGTGAACTACACAGAAGCAGACAGATACCAACACTTCAACCCACTTTTGCTTTGAGGTTGTTATTAAATGGTGACAGTAAAGACACTGATAACAAGCATTTTGTTTTTCCTTTTTTGTTTTGTGATGCAATATCTTATCCGTCACCTGTCACAACTCATTGTGCAAAGCCCTATCAATGGATCCACTGAAGCGGAATATTATACGGACATCAATTCTGCACACACACACAGGTATATCACACTTCATAAATGCTATTCTGCCTTGTAATAAGCAAGAAGAAGAATAGAAGCATCTTTTTGACATGTTCATTTTCTCTGGATGTTCTCTCTGGATGAACGGAGAGAAAAATGCTCACAGCAAAAAGCCTTCTATTGGCTCTCAACTGGCTGGCAGGTTTGACACAGAATGGTCCATAGGATGTTTATCGTTTGAATTGAAATGATTTACAGTTTCATGGAATGACAGAAACTGATCAAATTCAGATAGTGCTGTTACGTGCATTTTATGACTGAACACACACACACACACACACACACACACACACACACACACACACACCTAACTTAGTCTTAAATTATAGGCACATTAAATACGACAATTTTTAGATAAATGTAAAATCATTCATTTCAGCGCAAATTTTTTTTCCCTTCTTTTGGGCTGCCTGGCCCTCCATGTGCTGTAGTGGCAATACCCATACACGGCTAGTTCCATCTTCCCTTTATATAGCCATCCCAAGGCTCACGTTGTCATAGACTCAATGCCAGTAGTTTAGGCAGAGCTACTCACATCAGGCCTTCATAACGCTGCGCAGCAGAGAATACTGCTAAAAGGACACTTGGATGTCTACGTACCAGTATCCTCTGACAGAATGACCATAGGACACTTCCTACTAATGACAACTGTTGCCTGGTGCCAGACACATGACAACTGTTGCCTGGTGCCAGAGACATTGTTGCCTGGTGCCAGAGACATGACAAGTGTTGCCTGGTGCCAGAGACATTGTTGCCTGGTGCCAGAGACGTTGTTGCCTGGTGCCAGAGACATGACAAGTGTTGCCTGGTGCAAGAGACATTGTTGCCTGGTGCCAGAGACATGACAAGTGTTGCCTAGTGCCAGAGACATGACAAGTGTTGCCTGGTGCCAGAGACATGACAACTGTTGCCTGGTGCCACAGGCATTGTTGCCTGGTGCCAGAGACATTGTTGCCTGGTGCCAGAGACATGACAAGTGTTGCCTGGTGCCAGAGACATGACAAGTGTTGCCTGGTGCCAGAGACATTGTTGCCTGGTGCCAGAGACATTGTTGCCTGGTGCCAGAGACATTGTTGCCTGGTGCCAGAGACATGACAAGTGTTGCCTGGTGCCAGAGACATAGCTGCCTGGTGCCAGAGACATGACAAGTGTTGCCTTGTGCCAGAAATATGACAAGTGTTGCATGGTGCCAGAGACATTGTTGCCTGGTGCCAGAGACATGTGTTTGCCTGGTGCCAGAGACATGACAAGTGTTGCCTGGTGCAAGAGACATGACAAGTGTTGCCTGGTGCAAGAGACATTGTGCCTGGTGCAAGAGACATGACAAGTGTTGCCTGGTGCAAGAGACATTGTTGCCTGGTGCAAGAGACATGACAAGTGTTGCCTGGTGCCAGAGACATGACAAGTGTTGCCTGGTGCCAGAGACATGATAAGTGTTGCCTGGTGCAAGAGACATTGTTGCCTGGTGCCAGAGACACTGTTGCCTGGTGCCAGAGACATGACAAGTGTTGTCTGCTGCCAGAGACATGACAAGTGTTGCCTGGTGCCAGAGACATGACAAGTGTTGCCTGGTGCCAGAAATATGACAAGTGTTGCCTGGTACCAGAGACATTGTTGCCTGGTGCCAGAGACATTGTTGCCTGGTGCCAGAGACATGACAAGTGTTGCCTGGTGCCAGAAACATGACAAGTGTTGCCTGGTGCCAGAGACATGACAAGTGTTGCCTGGTGTCAGAGACATTGTTGCCTGGTGCCAGAAATATGAGAAATGTTGCCTGGTGTCAGAGACATTGTTGCCTGTTGCCAGACACATGCCAAGTGTTGCCTGGTGTCAGAGACATTGTTGCCTGGTGCCAGAAATATGCCAAGTGTTGCCTGGTGTCAGAGACATTGTTGCCTGGTGCCAGACACATGCCAAGTGTTGCCTGGTGTCAGAGACATTGTTGCCTGGTGCCAGAGACATGACAAGTGTTGCCTGGTGTCAGAGACATTGTTGCCTGGTGCCAGAGACATGACAAGTGTTCCCTGGTGCCAGAGACATTGTTGCCTGGTGCCAGAGACATTGTTGCCTGGTGCCAGAGACATGACAAGTGTTGCCTGGTGCCAGAGACATTGTTGCCTGGTGCCAAAGACATGACACTGAGTGTCTGGTGCGTGGGACATGACAATTACTGCCTGGTGTCAGAAACATGACAGTGAGTGCCTGGTAGCAGAGACATGACAATCATTGCCTGTGCCAGAAACATGACAATTGTTGCCTGGTGCCAGAGACATTACAATCATTGCCTGGTACCAGACACATGACAACCATTGCCTGGAGCCAGTGACAGAGCCTGTCTACAGCAGAGGTCTGCACAATATCCGTTTAGAAAAAACTCCTTATCAATCTCCTCTAGGTGACTTGCTGTTCATCTGTCAAATTCATGACAGCCTGCGTCTCCATGGGTTCAGATGTCGTTTCCTCCAAAGTGTGGCAGAGGAAGACATGCTGCTGAGCCAGGTCCATGCTGGAGAACTGCTGGTCACAGAGGCTGCAGATGTACAGCGAGGCTTCTTCTGGTCCCTCCCTGCTCTGCTCCGTGGACAGGTTCCCATCAACGTGCTGGGGTTCTGTGGAGGTCTGGAAAACCAGCGTCCCTTCAGCCCTGTTTGGCTGCAGAACCGCCATCTCCTGCTTTCTGTCATCGTTTCTGTTTTCTTCAAGCAGCGTGTCGGGCTGGTGCTGAATCGAATCTGCCTGTATGAACTGAACATTGGAGAAGTTCAAGATGTTCTGGTGGCCCCCCTCGGTTTCAATGACTACTACCTCCTCCTGTTTGACCAGATCAGAAGGGAGCAGTACTGTCTGTGTTTGGCCGAAGCCATCACTGAGCACAAGCTGGTGTGATGGTGCTGCGGTTTGTAACAACGTTTCTGCTGGGAAGGTTTCTCCTGAAATGAAAGTCTGGGTATCGGACATGGTCAGAGACTGAGTCATGTTTGTGGATGTATCATAGGCTGGGTCGTTGTTGCCTGATGACAACTCCTTCACAGAAGCAATGGCTGTGTTGGATAGTAAGCTGACAGCCTGGTTGTTTTGCACCACATGGGTTGAACAACTACCACTGGTAGAAATCACAGTGATACCAGGGTGAGCTCCATCCCTCATGTCTCCCAAACAGTTCTCACTTGACACACTACCTGACACAAGAACAGCCTGCTGAGGCTCCTCCACTTCAGAACCACTGGCAGACACATTCACAGCTTCTGAACTAATCTCCATCCTGCTCAACTCGTTCACCTTCATCTGCTCATCTTGCAAAGATGTTTGGTCTTCTGGCCCGATGACCGTGAGATTCTGCACAGCCTCATTTTGGACAGGTATGAGGGTGAGGGTGGCCGCTTTGCCGAAGCCATGGTGGACGACGTTAATGTGTTGCCCTGGCAGCAGATCCACCAGGTTGACTGGCTGGCCTGCCACAATGTTCACAGCCTGCAAGACACACGGCACAACAGTCCAGTAACATGCAAGAAATCTTGTCAGCTGTACAAAGAAGTCCACTTGATAACCTGGTTTATACAGGTAAATTTTCCATTTCCAACCAATGAAATCTCTTTTTCATATAAGCTTTCCCTGGTTAACGCAAGTGTTATAACAAATTTTTCCAAAGAAGGAGTTATTTTCTTTGTTAGTCTCAAACATACAGAATATCATGTCATCAACTTGTTAAACAAAAGATGCATTATAGTGCATGTTTTCTTTTATTTTTGCAAGAAATTCAGCTTATTTTTTGAGAATCTCAATCATTTGCCATCATGGTGGTGTTTTTTTCCTCCCAAATGGCTTTTACATTGCATTCTGTCACTAACAGGTGGCTGTCATGATTGTTCTCATTGTTTCTCCAAGAGAAGGCAATCAGACTGTACTCAATGGCTCCTTTAAATATAGGCTATTGGCGAGTGACAGCTATCAGATATACAGCAATTTCAATTAATACAAAATCTTGGGGGGGGGGGGGGGGGGGGGAAGCGGGGGACATACTTGCCAATCTGGAATTAGATTTTTGTAAGAATCAAATGTAACACTATGCTTCTCTAAGTATAGGCCATCAGCCTCTCGATGCCATCAGATTCATGGTGATCGCAAGACAAAATATTAGGACAACAGCATTCTTGCCACTTTGGAAACATATTTCTATACTTTTGAGCATGAGACTGAATATTTTTGTCATCCTGGAAATTTGTATTGTTCTGACAAATGGGAAAAAAGATGTGCTGTTTGTCCGAGGCTCACAAATGTAATGTAAGCTGCGTCCCCAGTCAAATGTGGATTAGAACAGCAAGAAGTCTGCTACGCAATCAGTCTATGGGGTAATGAGATCATCCTTTTAAGAAGAGTGAATAGTGTGTCAGGCCATCAGTCCAGGGGACAATGAGCAGATCATTTCTTCTAGAAGAGTGCTCAAGTTGCTGAGTCATCAGTATTGCCTCCATCTGTCACTTCCTTTTCAAGGATGCTACAAAAAGCCTTATCTGCACATTGTACTCTCTTGTCTGAAAGTTTGTAATGCTCTATTGTCTGGTCCCCATGTTGTCTCATCAGGAAATTTCTCCAGCTCAAAAATCATGCTGCCTGCCTCAACTTGCTCTCTCATCTACACCTGACCATATTTCCTCATTATTGCATTCTCTTCACTGACTTCCTTTTCAGCAAAGGATCTCCTACAAAGTTGCACCTCTCTGCTGTAAATCTTTTGAATCCTCCTGTCCTGAATATCTGACTGATCTGTTGCCCTTGTATACGACATCATGTGAACATTGTTCTTCTATTACTCATCTCTCCTACATTCCCTTTGTTTGTACAAAATCTTTGGGATGACATTCTTTGCCTGTCAAGCCTATTTATTGAGAACAATCTCTCAAATCAACTCTGATACTCTGTTTCTCTGCCCTCCTATAAATCAAACTTGAAAACTTTTCTTTTCCCATCTGATTGATATATACAAATATATGCTGGAACTATTTTCAGGAGCATTGTTTGTGTTTGGATACCTGTGTTTATTCACCCAATAGTAATTGTTTTTGTTTTGAGAGGGGGGTAATGGGTGTAGAGAAAGTGTGAGAAGGCGAAGCTGGATAGTGGTACTTGTGGATGTGAACTGAGTTTGCGACTGCAGGATGCTTTTTCTGTATTGCATTTTATTTTGTTGATTTATCTGGCTTGTTAGCAATCTACTCTCCTGCACTTTTGCTTAACACTGGTCAATGTTAGGTAGGTACTCAAGGTCTGAACAGCGCGTTGGGCTAATGCGTAGGTCAGATATCTGCTAAGTTGTAGCCATGAGACCCTCTTCTTAAATTCTCTCATCTTAGTTATTAATTCATTTATCCATCAGCTTTAAATCATGCGCAGTGTGGTCTCAAAACTTAGTGGATGTGGTGTAGCGCATATGGACTAGTCCGAAAGCAGTGACGCATCCTTGATGAAACTGAAACTGATCTGGCTTGTAATCTTATGCATGTTCTTGTTTATTGCAAACACCCATGGCATTCAACCGATTAGACATATACATTTTCTTTTTAAAAAAAATGATAATAATCAGTCCATGGGATAATAAGATAATCCCTCCTAAAAATGTACACAGTATGCAAGATCATCAGTCCATGGGACAATGAGGAGATCATTCCTTCTAGAAGACAGCGTAACCTGCAAGATCATCAGTCCATGACATTAAGACTGTCAGCATGAGATCATCCCTCCTACAAAGGAGTGTTGTCTGCACGGCCATGTGTCCCTTAGGACGATGAGATCATCCCTCTCAGCCGAGTGCGTTGTGTGCAAGGTTGTTAGTCCACTCCTGAGAGAGCGTGTTATCTGCTAGGTCATCCACCTATTCAGACAATGAGAGCATCCCTCCGAGAAGAAAGCGTTGTCAGAAAGACTGTATGTTCCTTATGACAATGAGGAAATCATCCCTCCTACAAAAAGTGCATCACGTGAAAGGTCATCAGTCAACTGAAACCATGGGGAGGTCACTCCTCCTAGAAGAGTGCATTGTCTGCTACGTCATCAATCCATTAAGACAATCAGAAGATCATCTTTCTATTGTCTGCTACGTCATCAATCTATTAAGACAATCAGAAGATCATCTTTCCTAGAAGAGTGCTTTGTCTGCTAATCAACAGTCCATTGAGACAAGGAGTAGATCATCCCTCCTACAAGTCTCATCATGTGCAAGGTAATCAGTCCACCAAGACAATGAGATGACCATCTCACCTGGAAGGGTGCATTGTGGGTAACATTGACAGTTCACTGAGACAAATGAGGAGATCATCCCTTTCAGAAGAGTGTGTTGTGTGCAAAGCCCTCAGTCCATAGAGAAATGTGGAGGATATCATCCCTACTGCAAGAGTGTGTTGTCTGTGACGTCCTCAGTTCATTGAGACAATAACAAGATCATCTCCCCAGAAGAAAAAAATTGTTGGCTAGGTCGTCAGTCCGCTAATAGGATATCATCCCTTCAAGAAGAGTGTTTTGTCCATTAATAGGCCATCAGTCCATTCAGATGAGGAGGAGGTCATCCCTGTGGTCCCCATCTACTCACCTGCACTTTTGCTTGCTGCCCAACAGCGGCCAGTTTCTGGTGCCACATGAAGTTGCCTCCCTTGCAGCGTCTGCCATGAGCTTGCAGACGGGACTTTGATGCCATGGGCCGACCGCATTTGGCGCACATGAAAGGACTTTTGCCAGTCCTGGCCATTGTGTGGGTCATCTGATGTTGTCGGAGCTGTGTTTTTGTCTGCAAGGTAACACATATTGGGTTGATGAGATTACTTCAAAATGGTAATGTTAAGATTTATGTAGAGAGTGATAACTATGATCATCTTACAGATCTCTGTGTTTGCACCCTTTATGCACAGAAATGGCTTCAAAATAATTCCATTTATAGATGAGGGAAACAATATTATTCAGTGTTCACAAAGCTTTCAACTATGCCAGTCAACTTTCACACACACACACACAACACACACACACACACACACACACACACACACACACACAACACACTCACTCTCTCTCTCTCTCAAACTCCCACATTCACATATATACTCAAATGATCACTCGTGCCACATGTTAGCATCAAACTACAGATAACCCTGCAATATCACTACACAGTGTGCTACCAAGGCCTCAAAAGCATGAGATGTAGCATTTTGACATTTTAAGTGTAGCATTCCAAATTTAATCGTAGTATTTGTATGTGGTATTAGCAAAGCTGTGGTGCGGAAGGGTTTTTTTTTTTCTTTTTTTTTCCCCCTTTTTTCTGGCTCTTCCATCGGAACTGTCCCTATGGTGTCACTAATGTCTGACAAGTCAGGCTCAATAGCTGATACTGGCGACCTTGACATGAACTAAGATCACCATGAAATCAAGACATTAAGGGCCACAGAATTTAAGACTAAAAAAAATACTGACTGATCAGGATGAGGATGTGGATGAGGATGCTGTAAAGTTCCAGTCCAGTCTGAGATAGCATGACAGGGTTGTACTCTTTGCTTACTTTCATAATGTATCCCGGCATCAACCGGGCCTGAAAGACACAGACACCTGCAGTGTTCCTGCATCAGGGAATTTGAGCAACACTCTCAGAGATGCATCCATTATGTGGATGAAGCCCGACCGTGGTTCAAGTCTACCCAACTGAGCCAACAGCAAACTCAGCTCTGGACAGGAGGTCAAGGACTGTAATCCCGCAAATATGAATGGCCCGTAATGGGAACTGAACACAACCTCCCAGCCAGAAAGCTGCAGTGTAACCACTGTGCCATGGATGTGTTTACATGCAGCCCTCAGCTTAAGGTCTTATCTGAAGGACTTGGGGAATGGAGCCCATGAGTAAACCTCCTCGGACTCGGCTGTCTCAAAGCAGGAATTGAACCCAGGACTCCTGGATCAGGAGAACAAGATCTCTTAGACCAGATCATGGCTGTGTGATGTAAATCTTTTTTTCTTCCAAATGCGCTTCTGCTGAATTCCATTGACTGGTTAATAATGCCTCACAGCGAAGATTATTTAAATATGATGGAAAGGCTAAGGAGAAGAAAGCAAATTGTAATTATTCTTTTTTTTTTTTTTGCCACCCCTCTCTCTCTCTCTCTCTCTCTCTCTCTCTCTCTCTCTCTCTCAATGGTTTTTGTTTCTTTCTTTCTTCTCTTTTTTCTTTTTGGTTTTCAAATGTATGTATGAATATGAGAATTCAAATTGTTTGGGATGATTTATTTATTTATCTATTTATTTGCTTATTTGTTTATCTATTTATTTATTGATTTATTTATTCATTTGCACGTTCACTTGCCTTCTTTCATTATTGTTTTTGTTTCCATACTCCTTATACTTATATGTGAAAGCAAATTTTTAAAAAGAAAGATCTCTTAGACCAACCAGGCTCTGCTCTTAATTCAAAGCCATTTTTTTTCTCTGCAACAACCACTGGTTCCTGAACTTGGACTCCAGAAGATTGGCAGGTACACATCCTACCACCCTCCCCCCCCCCCCCCCCCCCCCCTCCCCGCTGTAATTCACTAACTTTGTATTTCTTGTCGCATTCTGTACAGCTGTGAGGGCGCAGAGAGCTATGGACAAAAGCCATGTGGGTGGTCAACATGGACCGGAAGGCAAATCCACGTCCACACTGACTGCAAACATGGGGCCGCTCTCCCGTATGCTTGTTCAGGTGGTCGCGGTAGTTGGCTTGGCTGTTGTAGGCCGCCGGACAGTGCGGACATCGGAAGGCGTACCTGTGAAATCACAGATTTCCATAATTGCATAGGATTTGATCGGTCTTTGAACTCATTATTTTGTTGTCGTTGTTGTTGTTGTCTTAAAAAGTCATCCACTAGATATATGAAACAAATTTCTATCAAGTAATGCTGGTGGGGGGGGGGGGGGGGGGGTCCCAAATCAATAGTAACAGTAAATGAGGGATCAGCCACAAAATATGAGAAAGAACAAAGCATTGCAAGCTGAAAAAGACAAGATGAGATAGAGCAAAAGCCAGACATTGTTCTGCATTTTGCTTCAAACCACAGAATGAAGGAAGTTGAAACGGCTCCGTGCTTGGGCCTCTAGCATTTAGACAACATCCTTCACAGGACATCTTCACACTGCATGGGCCACAAACATTTACCCACACAGTGCTGACACACTAGCCATAGCTTGCAAGAGCTTGACCTGGCAGAGTATGCGATGCCAAACATTTTTCCTCCAGTCTTTCAAGTCACGTTTTAAACTCAGCAGCAGACTAGAAAAGGCGTTTACCAGAGAGAGACCTCAGTTTTTCTGGCCAGCATTATAAGAGTGGCGCCCACCTCCTCTCTCTTGCTGTTACACTTTCCATGTTCCTAAAGAGGAGTAGTCAGATTTAGTCTGGTCCCCATTCACAGCTGGGCAGACTGGGGTGGTGTGTTCGACTGAGGGCACAAATCTGGGAACTACAAATGATTGTACTTAATCTGATATTTTGGGAGTGAGTGGTCTAACCAGCACCCTTCCCACTTTGACACAGTCAAATAACACAAATACGTTACCCTGGCCAATCAACAAAATTCCTGATTCGTTACTTCTTTTCAGTCAGATTATGAATGGGAAACCTCCTACATAATAGTTGATCAGTGTTAAAAGCAAACAAGCAAACATTAGATGAATTATACTTTGCTACATACCTGAATAGTTGAAAAAATTAAAAAAGAGAAAAGAACAATTAATTTCTTATGCATCCTTATACTTTATTCTGCAGATCTACAAATGTCCCATTACTTTACCTTGGTGTACCATAAGAAAGAAAAGTATCATAACTGATTTCAGTTCTGTGCAGCATGCCAATAACAATGCTTTCTTTTTTCTAAGTGAAAATACCCCATGTAGCAAAATGTTCTTTCCTAAGCAGCCTGAAACTTTGCCCCATAGATAAAAAAAAAAAAATGTCCTGTTGACTTTCCTTGAGGTAGTACATGTGTCCCATGCTTTTGAATTTTCAGATAAAACAAGGAGGTTAGTTCACCTGTATTATCAAAGCCCAGTGGGCCAAACAAGGTCTTTTCTGTGCTCTCACTACACTGACGAAAAAAAAAGTCTCATTCTGAAAAAAACAACAACAAAGAACAAAGACAATATACTTATTAGCATCAACTTTAATAGCATGGTAGCCAAACTACTGAATCCCTAGAGCACATAAGACCAGGCTGTGTTGACAGCCCTAGCCATTCCATACTTTGGTGCATTTTAGAAAAAGAAAAAGGGAAAAAAATATTGATGAGAAGCCTTTAAATGCAACAAAAATACGCAAAAACTCATATGGACTAACAGACATTGCAGCATGAAAACAGGTGTCCGTTCTTGACAGTGTGTACATTCTGACAACCTTGTGTCCAAAAAACAATGAAAATGCTAGCATGCTATAAACTGCAACCAGGGAAGACAGGGTAAGAGAACTTTCCAGAACATGAAAAGGAGAATGGGCAACAAAGACTGAAGAACAGTAGACAACAGAGAGAGAGAGAGAAAAAAAAAAATTAAGATGGAGTGAATGAAAGCGACAGGAAAGAGGAACATCACAAGCATAGACCTTCCAGAAGAAGGGTCTAGAATACGTAATAACCCTCTGTCTTTGAATGTCAGCATTTCACAACACACAACTTTCATGCTTCAGTTCATGCCATACTTCCATCTGAAAAAAAAAAAAAAAAAAAAAACTTCACCAAAAATTTCCAAGTCCACTCACCTCCTCTGCATTTTGGGCTTGTGGGTGTCCATGTGGGCGCGCAGGGTGTTGGTCTGGAAGAAGCGCCAGCCGCAGATGGGACACACATGACGCTTCTCGCCCCCATGTCGCTGGAGGTGGGTGCGCAGGTAACGCGGGTGGGCAAAAGTCTTGTGGCACAGGGGACAGGCGTAGGAGTGACCTGTGTGCTTAGCTGACATGTGGAGCTGGAAGAAAAACTTCCATGAGGCAGGGATCAGTAAGCAGTAAATCACAAATATGAAAGGTACCCCTTGCACCTATGGTGAGACCATTCCAAACCTTCAAACGAATGTTACTTATCACACCAATTCACTCGACACAAATGCGGACACAAAGCACACAAACATGAAACATCTTCTAAAATGGAAGCTCCAATCCTGAACATGTATTCTGATGTGTGTTCTGTTTCACAATGATCAAGATCAAAATGCTATGTCAGTCTTGAATAAATGTAAAAGTGTGTTTGTTCATTTCTTCAGTTATTTATTTTCTTTTTTTTTTTGCGTGCATACGTTAGGAACAGGATATACATGCAAGATTGGAGCATCCTCTTTTGAGGATGTTTCCCCATTTCCCATGCTTTGTGTCTGCAGTAATGCTAGACAAATTGATGCTGTACGCAGCAAACTAACAAGCAGATGCAGGTCAAAGTAGAACCTTCATACAGGAAGTAATTCTCATCACCGATCAACTTTCATCTCTGAGCATTAGCAGCCAGCTCAAGTCACTGAGTGAAAGACAAAGTAAAAAGTAACTCTTGGACTCTAAACAAGAAAGGAAATGTAATGTAAATAAGAAACAGTTACAAAAACCAGTCGTTTCCACACACTGACAGTGAAAGGCTCAACACTTACACTTAAAATGTTCTCTTTTTTGTCCTGTTCCTCTTCCTCCCATCCCCTCACCCCCACCTCCACCTCCTCCCAACCTCCTCCTTTTGCTACCCTTGTTCAATCATTTTCGTTCTGACTGACTGACTGATGACTTATTTACCTGCATTCGTTTTTCTCCCCGTTATGTTTTTATCTTCATGATTTGTTTGTTTATCCTGCCTGAAAGATCAGTATGTCAAGGTTTGTTTCTTACCTGTGTGTTGTCTTCATCTGATGTTCAGTATTTCAACATTTATTTTCATCTTTTAAGTTATGAAAACTCTAAAGGCACTCAGGGTCTGACCAGCGCATTGGGCTAATGCGTAGGTCAGACATCTGCTAAGTCATAGCCAGGAGACCCTCTTCTTCAATTCTCTCATCTTAGTTGTTAATTCATTTATCCATCAGCTTGAAATCATGCACAGTGTGGTCTCAAAACTTAGCAGATGTGGTGTAACGTATATGGACTAGTCCGCATGCAGTGACACCCCCTTGACGAAAATGAAACTGAAACTAAAGTCACTTTGTTTCAATCTACATTGTCCACAACACAAATACAGTGTGCGGCTGCACCAATGCAAGCGATGGCCATTTAATCCCAAATGCCCTCCCCACTGTTCCGTCTCTTTACCCAACCCATCTCCAAGTCTCTGCCAGCCCACCTTCCTTCCCCCTGCATACCTTCAGCGAAGCCTCAGTGCCGAAGGTCTTAGCACAGATGATGCAGGTGGCAGGCTGGTCACGGTGCTGCTCCCGATGGTGTCGCTTGTCCCACCTGTCGACAGCCACGTAGTTACACAGCCCACACTTCAGCCGTGCCTGGACAGACCGCGCCTCGCTCTCCTCCTGACCCAAGATGCACACACTGAGCATATCTGTTTACCATGAAATTCGCCGCTGCAGAGCTTTTTTTTTTTTTCTTTTTAAAATTAATTCAAAGACAGATGACCCAAAAAGACAGCTGCGTTTCTGAATACTAGCAAAACTGCTGATATCATATGAAATAGAATACAATAGTTTATCTCTGTTACAATTCTGCAACATGAATCCAAGCAGTTTTATTCCTGTTGTTCATTATGTAACATTTTTACTCAATGAAGTGAGTCTAGTGGCACCAGGTTATATTATGAAAAAGACAGAGCATAGCCTTGCTACGCAAGCTCAAACCATTACTTTCATCACATACATCCTTATATGCAATCATCATGTAAATTCTTTTAAAAGGTTAGTTTTGATTCCTTCTCCATGCCCCTGGTAAGTTAGCATCAGAATCATTGGTATCTGGAAGTTCACGGGAACTGTTGTTGAATGGACAGAGCTGCACCCTCCTGCAGGGATGTTCATTCATTCCGGCTCTGCATCTGAGCATTATATCATTAGTAGGAGACTGAGTAGGTGATGTCCTGCTTATGTTGAATCATAACATGCACCGCTGAACTCTATTTAAGTGACTGCCATAGTCCAGTGTCTCCACAGGTCGGTTGCCTCATGACACCCTGACACTGGACACTGACTTCTTCCTATGGACTGCGGTTCTGGAGTGGGACTGGGCAATCCAGGAGTCGCTGTGTAGGAGGGAGGGAGGAGGGGGGGGGGGGGGGGGCGCTGGCCAGAACAAGTGGCAGTGGAGTCATGTCATCATGAGAGAAAGAGAGAAATACATCGTCACAAACTGTGCAGTGGTGTACCATTGCCATACATTACATACACTGGGGAGCAGGCCCAATTCCACATGAAGAAATGTTCTGATGGCCAGATTCTGCAATACAATACACCACTCTGTCCTCTACACCGCCTCTGTGACCAGAACTCACCTTATGCACCAGGGTCCGATGCCAGCGCAGGGAGGCGGAGGAAACACACTCTTTGCCGCAGCTGGAACACCTGAAAGCCGCCACAGATGGCACCGTCACCTGAGGCCTGGGACCGTGCCGTCGCTGCAGGTGCAGTGTCAGTGCCCCAGGTGTGGGACACACGATCTGGCACACGTCACAGCCAAGAGTCCTCTTGTTGGGATGCCGGGTAGAGAGGTGGGTGGTGAGTGATGCGTAGCTCTCATGAGTCGCCATGCACACTGGACATCGGTAAAGCGTTTCTGACCCCTGGCGGGTTTGCGTTGCTGCATTATCAGTCTTGGTCTCCATCTCCTCATTTCTTTCCTGTTCCTCACTCACTGCTTCTTCCTCTAAAGCAGCATCACCATCACTGGTTCTCACGTCTGCAGAGTTGTCTGAGCTGTCGTTCTGTTCAGGCAGCTTTGGGTTTCGATTTTCTTCAGCATCCTCAGTAAAGTCAAAAATGACAGTGGGGATGATGGCGAAGCTGTCCGTTCCATGTCTGAGGTGATACAGATCCGCAGTCCTTCGAGTGATCGCTGGACTCTTGGCTCTCCCTGTTTTCTCTGTTTCTGCCTCTCTCCTTTCATCTTCAGACGTGGACTGTTCTGATTTTCTGCCATCTACTAGGGATACATTTGCAGGTAGCTTTAAGTTGGGACAGGTGAGGACAGGTGTGGGTGGGGTTTTTGGGGTGGTGATCACAACAGGCATGTTGGGAGTATTACATCCCCATTGTGACGTTTTTCTTTTGATGGCAGACATGCAGGGTACCCACACTACCTTTTTCTGACAGTCAGACACCATTGTTTGTGGTTCTTTTGGGTCGGTTGTGACACCTGAAACATCCTGCACCTTTTCCCCTTGGACTATGACAATATTTTCACCATTCTTCACAGAGTCTGGGTCTGCAGCTGCTGCTTCTCCCACAATATTTTGCGATGACACCTCCTGCAGCTTTTCATTTGATGGCTGCAAGCAGCTTTCAAGCACATTTTCAACACTTTCCCCTGCAGATGACCTTTGTGTCTTTCCACTGTATGACTTAGCTGACGATATGACTGCTTTTTCACTGGCAGCTAATGATCCCTGCCTGTTTTTGTCATGAGAGTGTGTCTGCATCCCTTGTGTTCTCCCATTCATGGGTTGTGGATCTGTTCCCTGATTGTTTGAAGGCACCCCTTCAACCACCGAGTGGATTCTTCTTGGTCTACCACGACCTCTGCTCTCTGCATGTGGTGTCTTGACAGCGATTTCTGGTGGCGTTTTTGTTTTTCCCACACTATTATCATGGCTTGGGCTCATGTTTCCAGCATTCAGCTGTGCAAAATTGATTCTCTTTCCTCGAGTACGCCCAGAATACTGACTCAAGACAGGTTGATCTTTGGCAGCTTTGTGTGGATCCACAGCTTTCTTTGTGCCTTTGTTATGAAGCTGACTTCGACACACATTTTGTCTGTGCATAGGTGCCGAAACTGTGAAACTGGCTGCTTCTCTGCTTTGCTTCGCAAATTTGCCAGACCGATCTGAGCCTTCTTCTTCCTCCTTCAAGAGCGTTGCTTTATTTTTGCTTCCTTTTGGCCGACCCCTCTTGCGTGCTGGCTTGGGATCTGGCTGCGGTGTCTGGTCGTTGTTCAACTTTGACCTTCCTTGTGCTAGTAAAGTGTCTGGAAAGTTCTGCAAGCCTTCCTTCAGAATCTGAAAAAACAGATTTTTTTTAAAATTTTTACTGTTGCTGTTGATCAACCTTTTAACTATGTTTCCAACCGATACCTCCAGTCCAACCAGTGAACTATAGTTCACTCGTAATGGGCGACCCTGCCTTTTGTTCCCAAACGGGGTATTTTGGCAGATTTAGGCATTATGATGTGCTGCCTGGCTTTCATTGTTACATTTACTTGTTTATGAATAATCAATTACTTTTCTTTTTTTTTAACTTGCAGGTGAAAAATCAAGCACCACCACCAACCCTTGGCAGACACACTAGTTTCGTCTGCCCCAAGAACGTCATTAATTTGGCTACCCTGAAATAATTCGCTGTACATGATTTGTAGATAGCTATGTATGTGTTTGTTGCTTCTTTTAGAACAGGTCTTTCTGTATGATGAGATCTGGAAGGGTCCTGACTGGTGGACTGGGTGGGCTTTTAATTAATCTGGTAGTGAATAATTTGCTTCTTGTCTTTTTCTTGCACTCTAAGTCAATCATCGCATAGAAATATATGATACAGCTTTACATGCATACATAGAGATATTCATATGCATAGATATGCAAACATACTTATGAAATACATGTCCATGCACATACACATGTGCGCACATGCGCACACTCTCTCACAACACACACACACACACACACACACACACACACACACACACACACACACACACAAAACACACACACACACAGAATAGCACACACATATTTACGCACATGAGCACAAGTACATACACAAGCACACACATGCACACACAGTTGGTCAAACATGTGTATACACACACACACACACACACACACACACACACACACACACACACACACACACACACACACCATCCTACCTGCTTGAAATAACTCTGAGCACGGCACAGTTCCTCGAGGTCACAGGTCATCATCACCATATCACCATTCTGTTGCCAGGCAACTTTGCACAGCTGACCAATCATCTGTAAGCTCTGTTCTAAGATCCCTCGGTTCTGAAGTTCCTGGACTATGTTGTTTGAGATTTGCGTACTGACTTGCTGGAAGATCTGAAAAGAAGATACAAAAAAAAACAAAACAGGATGACAATAATTCCACAATATTTATCATAACCAGTAGAATTCTTTCTGGCATGTGCCACACAAAAGCATTAAGCAGGCCCATCACTATTTCATTCCCAAATGTCTGACAAATGTTATCTGAGGTAAGAAGATACATAAAATACAAATCAAAATAAAACTCGAGTATTCCTCTGTTAACATGCACAATTTCAAAGTGAAGTGATACACTCCCATTTTTGACAAAATTATATCAGTGGCTGAGCCTTGTAAAAACAAAGACAACAAAGGTATAAATCAAGATTCCTAATCTTCACCTGCATGTTAGCTGTGGTGTTGCTTCCAGAGTTCTGTCCCTCTTCAGCGGCAGAACTGTCACCATGGAGGACTCTTCCTTCAATGGTCGTTTCCTCTTCATTTCCCTTTTGAGGGAAAGAACTCCTGTCATCACCGCTGTTCAGTGTAAGGTCTACACCTGTTGCTCCGTCATGGGAAGGGCTGGGTTGACTGCCTTCCAAGTTCACAGACACCTGATCTTCCTTGAGACATAGATGGTCACCATGACTGGAGTCAGTCTCAGGAGAACAATCTTGATTGGGGAGATTCAAAACATGTGCAACACTTGTCTTGAGAACTGCTGTAGGAGGTCTGTCTGTGTCAAGTGACGTCTGTCCAGAAGTGCTCTCCGCATGGCCACAGGGAACCCCTTCTCTTGCCTGCGCAGGGGAAGACCTTATGCTGTCACCAACAGACTTTTTCTGGGAAATGGGATCCGAAGCGGTCCAAGTTCCAACCAGAGAATCAGCGTCTGTGTCATGATCCAAACAATCTGTATTCTCCTTTCCAGATTCTGTCAACGTTTTATCTTTCAAAGAATCCGAACCTGTCTTGTTTGGTTCCTGAGCAACATGATGCGGAGAACTGGTGAAGGTGCCCAAAACATTCATCGGCGTACCATGGTCCAAGGCATCAGTGTCGCAGCTGCCCACCTCCGCGCGTAAATCAAGCTCCACAAGGCAGATGTCACTGCCAAGAGATTCCGTCTCCATCTTTTCAACCACAGAACCCGAACTGTTGTGACTTGACTCCGTGGTCACTACGTGTTCTGGAGGATCGGTCATCTTACTTTGCAGCTTCCTGTGTTTTGATTGGTGTGTCTCTTTGTCAGGGGATTCCCCTTCCATCCACTCCACAACATTCTGTGAATGCATCTCTTTGCTGATAGACACCCTGTCAGTGGCATTCACACAGTCACTTCCTTTCTCCAGGAACTCCACTCGTTGGTCCAGCGAGTCATCTTTCCCGTCACAGCACTCCCCTGAATGGTCTGGTCTGCAGACTTGGTGTTTGTGTCTGACGTCACCGCATCCTCTACACGCTCCACATTTTTGCTGACTAACTGCTTGGCACTACTTCCTTTTTCATTCACAGAGCTGGAGGATTTGTTCAGCGTCTCCATCTGAATGCGGAGATCCATATCCACAAGTGACTCAGCAGCCTGCAGCTCAGCCTGGTCGGCGCTGGCTCGTCTGGAGGTAGAGGTGGTCAGGTGAAGCAGGTTCACAGCAGCAGATTGAGATGACACAGCATCAGTGTCTGACAAAGGCACCAAGGTGTCACCTGCATCACAGTAAAATGAACGAGTAGATAAAAAATCAATTAAATTTATGAATCAAATTACATTACAAACCAATAAACCTGTTGGATGCCTGTCTCAGGTTTCATACGTTGCTGTTTCAGCACCATATGCCTCAGTTGGTACCTCAGCACAAAACTGCTAAACCAGTTAAAGGTGGGGTGTTCCAAAGCACTCCAGTCAGATAACTGAATGTAACTGCTTCAGTTACGCAGGACCAGTGAGACCCTGCTACAGCATGATTGGATCCTCTTGCTCATGGAGCATTCCACCCCTAACGTTTGCCTTGGTCAAGTGTTGTCTACAAGCCAACGGTTGTCTGATCACAGCTGTATTACATCTCACACTGGCAAGGGTGAGCAGTTCAAAGGATTTTTTGTTGCTGAGCCATTCCAATAGACAGTTGCTGGATGAGGTTAGTGAACAGTTACGTTCAACTGGAATGAGAGGGGAGGGGTTCATACATGAACACTCCATGTGAGAAGTGCGGCACTACCTTTTCCTTCAATCTGGGAAGTCACTGGGCGTAAAATAGAAAGAATAACATTTCAGGTAAATCACTGGGCATAACATAGTAAGAATAACATGTTTTGTGTCAAGTATGTTGAGGCAACTCACTGGTCAGCCTGATTACTCCTAGCCATTCTCACAGCAGGGAAATCAAATAGAAATTCAGCTTTTGCTCGGGCATATAGAAAAACTCAAGGGCAACAACTCCCTGCAACTCGACAGGTTAGTAACTTTAACAAACAAGGAATATTTTACTCCTTCCATCCAAATACATGACCAGCCTAATAAAAAGTGAAGGAACACAGAGTTTGAGTTCTTTCCGTTTTAACTGAAAAAAAAAAAAATGTGGTTTACTTTTACTTTTGCTTTACGCTATGGCAGGGGTGTTGTTCCCACAATCTCACTCAGCCTCACCATCCATGGTGAACTTTCCCAACGCCTCCTCGGCATCGTCACCAAAGCTCTCCTCCTCCTCCTCCTCCTCCTCTTCTTCCGCAGTTAAGTCCGCAGGCCTGGTGGGATCACAGATCTGCAGGTGGCGTGCAAACCCATGACGGCGCCGCCGAGTGGCACTACAGAGAGGACAGTGGTAGTGGAAGCGTATCTTGTCCACACCGTCTTTCAGTTCGCAGGGCAGGTAGCAGACCAGGACAGTGTAGGCTGGAGAACAGAGCCAGCAAGGAATGTTCTTAAAAGGAAGGCAACCTTCTCCTTCAGCAGGTGCAAATGATTCTCACTGGCTCTCAACTCAATCATGAAGTTCAATTCAATCATCCGATTCAGGAGGACCAGGCACAGGGCATGTTATTTGCCTTGATCATCATAAGATTAACAATATTTTTTAAAGGCTACAAGGTGCTCTGGACTAAGAGCAGAGAGATGTAAGAACAGGACAGGGCAGAGTGGGGCACCTGCCCCCAGCCATCACCTGATTTTGAAGAGGGGAGTCAGGCAAGTCTTTCCACACACCCCTGCCCCTAACTTCTCTCTACCTCTTCCTTAAATTTACAAAGCATAAAGAAAAACAACAAAAGTGGCCTATGTTCTCAAATGGGTTTTAGATTTTTTAAGATATGTGTGGTGATAATGATGGTCTCATCGCTTCAGCAAAAATGTACATCCAAATCCACCCGTCCCATATTGTTCGTTTTTACACAAAAATGTGAGGGACATTGTCAGCCACTGCCATCCATCCCTCACTCTCTTTCCATATACACACATTCCTTAGCCTTACCTGTTTATGTTATCTTCCAATGCCTAACTTCATCACCCCCACCCCTCCCAATTTCCTCACACTCCATTCTCTACGTCTGTCTGTCTGACTTTGTTCCATACTGACATCATGCTGATGGGGACAAAATGTTTGTGTATGGCCCACGTATTTCCTTTACTGTGCACACCATTACAAAAGAAGCCAACTCCATTCTTCTCCTCTTTCCTGCGCAGTCTATCATCGTGTATGGAATTGCTGCGATGCTCTCTTCCCAATATTATCAGTTTATTACATGAATCCCACACAAACTAGTCGGATGTTTCGCTGCAGAGCCTGTCTGCAGATGTGACCCAAGTGGTGATGACATAGTTTAGCACATCACATTAGAGGCTGAAAACTGCCAGGATCTGATAGATTGTCATTTCTGATCCAAACTGCGTTGTCATACTCATGTGTTTTGTCAGCGGTGTGGTGCAACACTTTTGCCATGGGCGTTTTGTGATGAGCCTCAAAACAAAACACCATTGAAATACCCTTTGCTCTGACTTTTGCGTAATTTTTTAAAGAGTGTATTTCAGCTCAAAACATTACAGTGCAACGAAAGTCAAAGCAATCAAGGATCAACAGCAGAAAAAGTTAATGGTGGCAAGAAATCGGATTCCAGAATGTTCATTTCACACAGACAACGTTTGCTTAAAGAATGCACATCACACTGACCCCACAATGCACATGTAAACTCTCACATTTGAAGGGAACCCCACTCCTCCAGTGCGACACGAAGTGCTGCCTCATATGACTCAGGTGGTTGGGCTTCAGCTTGGCCGTCGTGCACAGCGGGCAGTGGTAGCGTCCCTTGCAGCAGTCGGGCAGGGTGCAGCGGGCTAGCGGCAGGTCTGACAGATTACGCACGATGGACAGGTGCCACTGTCAGATGCAAGCAAAGAACAGACACAGTGAACTGTGGAGTGATACAATCATGCTTTCATTGCTGAAGAGGCAGTTACACATGCAGACAAATAAATGGAAAATGTCAACGCCAGAAACTTTCATTTCCATCACATGCACATGAACACATACACCAAGACCCCAGACATTATCCAGATTTCCCTTTAGCTTCCCTCCTCCCCCACCCTTCACCCCATCCCCCAATGCCCACCTTTCCTCCCATTTCTCCCCTGCACTGTGCTTCACACTCACCCATTCTCTCCACACACACACACACACACACACACACATACACACACACACACACACACACACACACACATACACACACACACAAGCACACACACAAACTCACAGACATGAACATACACATTCATGTGCAAACATGTTGGTGTTTTTGTGTCCAAGTGTGTATATCTGTGTGTGAATGAGTGTCTTAGTTAAAAATCTGTAAGACAGTTAAAAATTGAAAAAGGAACTGAGTGTGTGTGTGTGTGTGTGTGTGTGTGTGTGTGTGTGTGTGTGTGTGTGTGTGTGTGTGTGTGTGTGTGTGACAGAACTGGACTTTTTTTTTCTGGTATGTCAAAACACGAAGATTTTTTAGGCAAAACTTCATGAGAAAAAAAATC
Organism: Conus canariensis; assembly: GCA_033310375.1. NCBI lineage: Eukaryota > Metazoa > Mollusca > Gastropoda > Neogastropoda > Conidae > Conus > Conus canariensis. Next base: position 60,730,535 of record CM065718.1, on the reverse strand, counting down.
AAACCAATTGTGTACATCTAAGTTTCTACGAAACAGTCAGCATCAGGATTTTGGGGTTTTTTTTTTCTGCCTCATTTTCCATGCCTTCTCACTGGCAATGCTCCCACTCCACTCATTCCAGCTCCTTCATACACAGCTGCACCCAGGTACATCCCCTCACAACCCCAAAGCCAGCAGTCAGGAAGAGACATCAATATAAGCTTGCCATTGGACAAACAATGCAAGGAGACACTGCCCATCTGCCGACTCACTCTGATTATGTTCAGAGTGGCCTGATCTGATCCCACCTGTGCAGGACACCGCCTTCTGTCTTCCTACTGACGACAACAACTGCAGTGCATTATGTGTATGTTTGTCCTCCTAGAGGAAGGAGAGCATCAAGACCACTCACTGACGGTCCTCAGGGACTTGTTGATACTGTTAACTTTGACAGGTCCAAACCACGGGCAGAGACTTAGAATGAGGAAAAGGAAACTAAAGTCACTGCCAGAGTTCAGCAGTTACCATCCCTGAAACTGTCCAGTTCTCCATACTCGCCTTGTACTCTTTGAGGTCCTTCAGGTGGGGCATGCACTGCGCCATCTCCGCGGAAAACAGCTTTGGCACGTTGAGACTGTAGCCCGTCATGTCCACCTTTGCTGCTATGGAGGTAGCACGCTTCTCACAGCGCCACAGGTGGGCTGTCAGGGAGGACAACTGTGGGCAGCTCTGCTGGCACAGCGGGCAATGGAAGTGAGGCTCTGTGGTGCTGACGCACCAAGCATGGCATAGGTTGATCTTGTGGTCTATGTATAGTCCAGGAGGAAGCGGAGAAAACAGGCAAAGAAAAAAAATGTCTGCAGGTTAAATCACTCTTGTGATCAGATTGTGTACACTGTAATGCATAGGGGCTCAAAATTCTCTGCATTAAATCGGTGCGACCAACACAACATCACAGTGTGTATGTCAGTTGTAACCACTTCCCATCAGCAATCAGCATACACTGTCAATGAAAAATGGACAGTAAAACACACACACACACTCACACACACACACACACACACACACACACACACACACACACACACACACCACCCACACACACACACACACACACACACACACACACACACACACACAATCAAGAATTGCACATACCACACATTAAGAATTGCACGTACCAAAGTATATACACTCACAATGTCCAGAGCACTTTGAACTTTCAATCGGGAAAAAAAAAAAAATAATTGTGAAATATAACAATACTTGTAAACATAAGCTGAAAATAAGAAAAAGTGTTTTAACTCAATCATATATCCATCCTTTTCTCATATTCAAGTACAAGTCAGTTCACACATTCAAGAGAGTATAACAATCAATAATACCACAATGACAGTGACAGCACATACCACAACTAATTCTGACATACACATGTACACTGTTCCATTACCATCATAGTAAACGACAGAAGGTTTCTTTGCATCAGGGGCTTGTACTGCACCACTATTCAGACCCTGAAACCATGCAAAAATATGCCACTTTTTATGAAACTATATCATGCAGTGCAAAACTTTGCATGAGTATTTTAGATACCGATTGATTGCATGCCTTTAAATGGAAAAGGGGGGGGGGAGGGGGGGGGGAGGTGGAGTGGGGGGGTGGAGAAAAAGAAAAAAGTACATAAACAGGATTCCTTCAAAACATCTTGGCTGAAAGAGTTCACTCGGCTAGAAAAAAAAAAAAAGTCACAAGTTAATTTGTCAAGCCAGTATGAGTAAGAGTCCCCCCCCCCCCCCCCCCCCCCACCCACAGAGCACCCTATCAAATCCATCCAACAACAGTCTCCTTGAACTTGCCCTTACCAAAAACCTCAACATTTCACAAAGGCCGTACATGTGAAGAGGAGATTGAAAGTGTGGTCCCCAGAGGAGCAGGGCTTGAAGGGCTACAGCATTCGAAGCTTTCTTAGTTGTTGTCGCTGATCAATGTGGATGTGGATGAAGACGATGCTACACAGTTCTATTCTGGTCAGAGACGATATGACAGGGCTGTACTCTGTACTTCCTTTCAAATTATATCCTGGCATCAACCAGGCCTGAATTAATACAGGCTCTCAAGCGTTGGTCAGGAAATTTGAGCAACACTCTCACAGAGGCATACCCATAACATTGATAAAAACTGACTGTGTGGTTTCAGTCTTCCCATTTGTGCCCACAGCAAACTGAACTCTGGAAAAGAGCCGACCTGGAACAAAAAAAAAATCCCACAAATAAAAAGCTCTAATGAAAATCAATCCCACAATCCATAAGGTTAACTACTGTACCATGGTGGCTGGTGAAGTCAGGGTGCTTATCCGCCACTGCACCTTACAGGAGGGTCTTAGACACCAGCTTGTAGTACTGTTCCAAGACATGCTTCTACATATATGTACATATTTCACTAGTAGCAATATCTGACTATGATGATGATGATACTGATAAAGATGATGACAAGGAAGATCATGGATAGTAGCCAATGATGACAGTAATTTTGATAATGGTATGATGATGATCTGAATGATGCAACAGTGACAATGACAAGAAAAATATCACAGCCTCTCAGACTCCTTTAGACCGTGATTTGTAAACAACTTGCCTGTAAGATTCTGGGGCTAACAGGACATAAGACTTAGCAAACACTGACAAAACTAATGATAAAACCTATGCGGCAGCCAGGAAGCCTTACCTGCTTCGATGCATGAGACAAGAGATGGGTGGTAAAAGCGTTTCTCTTCAGCAGCGTGGTGCCGCAAACCGGGCAATGGTAGTGACCTCCCTTGGTGCCGCTTTCCCGACAGGCGTGAAAGCATTTGACGATCATCATACCTGTGGAGTTTCATCATGGTTATGGCTATATCTACATTCACCCCAACAAGAGAAGATAATCTGCTGACAGACAGCAGCTTTTTAACTATTGGTTGAGCTGCTTTCCATCTATAGAAACAGCGACAAACAGAGGAAGAGGGAGATGAGGTTGTGGCAGGTCCTATTAAAGACAAAAAAAAACTAAATGGCCTTCCAAACAAATGATAACAGATCTTAAAATTAAATTAAACCACCCCTTCCCGTAAATTATATTAATAATCATTTCACACAAAAAAACACACACAAAACAAAAAATATAAATTTGTCTTTAAAGTGAAAGTGTGCAATTTTTTTTTCAAATTCAACATCAATCAAAAAAAAGAGAAATCACCATCATAGTACACAGCATGTTGAAAATGCGTCAAATGAAGATGATCACGGACACGGGAGGGCTGCGTAGGCTTGTACTGACGCACGTCACAGAAAGGACAGTGCACTTTGTTGTCGCAACAGTCCTGGAGGGCGCAGCGGCATAGAGACACAGATGCCGGCAAGGTTGCATCACCACCCAGGATGGTTTTGTGGTGTGGCTCTTGTGTCTCTGTTGATCACATTATCAAAAGGTATGACATTGTTATCAAAATTATTGCTGTTGCTGTTATTCTGATGATTCAGCTGACAGCATCTCTCACTTAGTTCAGAATGAAGCCACACAAAAAACAATGTTCTGATTTGTAACACAATGCAATGTTGAAGGCTTAAAGAAGAAAACATGGCAGAAACCAGTGTGAAATTCCTCCATGTTCCATACAAAACCCTAGTGTAAGCGCCTACTCCTGATTATTGGAATAATGCTGATACAGTCCTCCAAGTAAACCAAAGAAATGCTGAATGAAAAAAAATAAACAAACATAAACAAACACTTGCTCCCAATCTGAAAAGGGTGCATAACTCGGAGTCCATTGCGTGGCTTCCAGTTGAACTGTTTCTGTATGGGGGCAAATCTAGTTCTATGCCTGTCTATTACTCCTGGCTTAATTCTCTTCTAAAGCCTTTCTGTTAAGAAATGAATTAACAAAATCAATACAGATTTTCTTTTTTTCTAATGTGACATGTCAAGATAAAATGAGTATTTCAAAAGATAAAAAAAAAGTGAAGATGTATCAGTCACATTTTTGCATATGACCAAACCCCGGAGAGGATTAATTCTTTGTTAAGGCACAACAAAAATTTCTGAACTACTTCAGACACAGCCTTACCACAGTCTAAATGTTTTGTCGTTGTTAATGTTGTTATAAATGATTCCAGCAAAATAAAGTTTTGACATGATGCTGTTTACTATGAGGTATGATGGCCAGGTAGGCCATAACCCCAAACTAATACAAATTAAGATCAGATAAGACATAATACAAAGATTTCATGAGAGAGATACAGTTTTGCGCAGAGGTAACACATTCATAGTGATCAATCTTTGTGATTGACTCTCTAGAAATGTCACTTTAACCAGCTACAACTATCTTATGATACGTGTTGTGGGTGCCCTGCTGCGAGATGATGAGTTTGATTCCTATTTGAGGGATTTTTCTGTCCATGACCTACTTCTACCTGGAGTTCAGTTTGTTATGGGCTCAACGAGGAAGACTGGAACAACACAGTCAAGTTTCATCCACTTAATGGATGCATCTCTGAGAGTGTTGCTAACATTTCTAGACCAACACTGCAGGTGTCTGCATCTTCCAGGCCTGGTTGACGCTGGGATGATAAAGTAAGCATTGAGTACAACCCTGTCATGCAATCTTGCACCAGAATGGACTTCCACAGCATCACCCTCATTGAACAGTGTATGAAAAAGGTGTTGAATTCTGTGGCCCTTCATGCCTTTGCTGTCCTTCTAACTTCAGTTTCGATTTCCTCTCTATATCTGTGCCCTCGGTGAGTTCTTGTTGAAGTCTCCAGTGTTGGAAAGTTCATGGGGAGTGTTGCAGGGCAGGCTTGGAGGTGCCCTCTGGTGAGGGATGCTCACTCCTGTTGGCTCTGTGACTCAGCAACTATTGTTGTTGGTAGGAGGCTTAGTATGCAGTGTCCTGTGTACGTAGGATCTAAATAGGCTCTACTGAACTCAAACCAAAATTCACGTTTAAGTTTTCATCATTATAGCCGTGCCAACCACAGAACCTTTTAAGGACTGTCAAACTCACACAAGAAAAAAAAAAAAAAAAAAACAGCACAAAACAAATCAGACCAACAACAAAAAAACATTTTCCTGAAAAAGAAACAAATAAGACTATGTGGCTATAGACATGGTAGCTGGACTATTGACATCTTAAGATTTATCTATTTGACATCTTAAGATTTATCTATTAGGCTAAGCTGAATCCTGCAGGCATACTTCTTAGTTTTACACTTCTAGATTTACTTTTTAAAATTTTTTTAAAATAAAAATGAAAAGAACAGAAAAACATTTCCAGTGTCACTAAAGTGACCTGCAGCAGTACAGTAGTTGTTGTTGTCGTACCCTGGTTAAAAGACTCCAGGGATCATCCAAACAGCCAAAGCACTTGAACACTATGGTACAAATGCATCAGCTAGAGATGAGAACATTATGTGTGTGACCATTTTTGATTACCCTGCCACATGGGCAGCCACACTCCAACTTCGAGGGATTCTGGAGACTGATAATGTTATGCTAGGAGTTTGTCACAACTGAAGACAATCCCCGCATAACCATGCAGAGCATAACATTTTGATGTAGCCTTGGTGTTCTAGCCTATGTCAATTGGTCTGACACAGCCTTAAGCCAAGGTGACAGCAGTGCTGTGTTTCCTCTGTTTTCTCCTCAGATGAAGAAGAAAATACACATGGTAGAAGTTTTTCTAAAGAGAAACATCTTAGTAACAGCCCCTAGAAATCCTTGTTGGGGTTATTGGAAACTGGATGTTGAATATCCAAATTTTTTTTTCCTGAAAAAGGTGACTTTTCAAAATTCAGAGCGGCTTTATTGCAGAGTTTCACTATCCAGCACCTTGACGAATGAGACAACTATCCAGCACATTTAATTTTCAAAGAGTACACTGGTGCGTTGAATGTGACTGCAGTTGTTTTTTTGTTCTTTTTTTTTCTTTTTTTAATAAAATCTTAAAAAGTCAAAGCAAAGATACGGATGATGTACTGCATGCAATATCTGTTTCGGATTTTATTTGTTTGTTTAGTTTGTTTGTTTGTTTGTTTTGTTTTGTTTTGTATGTTTGTTTCAGTATGTCAAATGCAACACTCAATAATCCAAATTCTACAGTCCATTTCTAGAAGATGACAATCATTTTTCTATACACCAAATATGCTAAATTTCCTGAGTTTTCGCCTGAGTCTGTTTGTTGTTTATCTGTTGACAAGATTATACATTAGTTCCAGACCTAATCTTATCAAAACTTAGCGGAAAAATGGAATGGGGCCCTAGGATGAACCTATTATGTTTTGGAGGAGATCTTCATCAAATGGCTGATCCAGGAGATCTTCATCAAATGGCTGATCCATGAGATCTTCATCAAATGGCTGATCCAGGATCTCTTCCACCTTGGCAGAGATCTGGGCTCTCCCAAGCAGCCTTCAAGTTTCTTCTTTTTTCTAAATGCCAACAGTAAATAAGTAAGTAGCAAACAAGTAGGGTAACTCTTGCTCCCACGATACAATAATCACAAGCCCATAACTCCAAACAAATGCTGTTTTCAATATGGTGTCATAATTAGCATTTGTTTGAGTTATGGGCCTGTAATTATTTCATCATGGGAGCAAGAGTTAACCCATCTTTGTTTGATATTTACGGTTTACTGTTTCCTGCCCCATCAAAGATTTTCTTTCTAAATGGCAGTCAATATCATAGTTAAATTCACAAAAGTACCCTTTGATACATGACACAAATTTCAGAGGAACTGGGGGGGGGGGGGGGAAGAAAGGGGGGTTCAAGCAACCAATACTGTACCTCTAAAACTGTCTTCTGTGGCCTCATTGTTAGACATTCTATCGTCATCAACCACTTCTGCAGGTAGAGCCACGCCATCATTGATAGCAGACAGGGGAACATTGCACGCACCAGCACTACCTCTGTCACCATCTCCATCATCCAACTCATCGCCATCCGCAGTGGTCCTCTTTGAATTCTCCATGTTCATTGACACGATGTCTGCAGACTGGTGCCAGAATACTGCACACGATACACCATACATGGAAAGAAATTAAACAGGGTTTTCGTAAGGCAGACACACACACTGCAGCATTACCATTAACAGGCTAAACTACAAACAAGCGTACAAACAGGGTGCACAGTTATCCTAATCTATTAATGCACAATACAAATCACAGAAGTGAGTTTTCAACAAATATTTAGGCATCTCAACTAACTGACATTTTTTTCTTTGAAAAGCACAGAACAATGCTCCCCATATACCTGTCAGTGTTATTTCACACCTTGTTTTGCCTATTCAGTTGTATTTTGGCGTTGCTTTTATACAGAATTAATGTGATAGTGTCTTTCAGTCAGGCTAACTGCTTTGTTGCTCTCCACTCCCTTCCCTCCCGTTTCTTTGTCCCCTTTCCCCTCATCAGTCCCCCCGGCCCCGCCATTCCAGTCTCCTGCTTCTCCTCCACCATCTCTTATCTGCTTTTTTTTTTTTCTTTCTTTTTTTTTGTCATCATCAAATCATCATCAACTGCAGCGGCTGTCTGTCTATCATGCATGCTGGAAGTCACAATGACTAGCATACATGCTGGAAGTCATAATGACTAGCATATGTGTTGGAAGTCACAATGACTATCATATGTGTTGGAAGTCACAATGACTATTATACGTGCTGGAAGTCACAATGACTAGCATATGTGCTGGAAGTCACAATGACTATCATATGTGTTGGAAGTCACAATGACTATTATACGTGCTGGAAGTCACAATGACTAGCATATGTGCTGGAAGTCACAATGACTATTACATGTGCTGGAAGTCGCAATGACTAGCATACATGCTGGAAGTCACAATGACTATCATACGTGCTGGAAGTCACAATGACTAGCATATGTGCTGGAAGTCACAATGACTATCATACGTGCTGGAAGTCACAATGACTATCATATGTGCTGGAAGTCACAATGACTATCATACGTGCTGGAAGTCACAATGACTATCATACATGCTGGAAGTCACAATGACTAGCATGCTGGTGCAAGAGAATTGCAATAAACAATCACAACTGCAGTATTACCTCCCACTAAAGACTCTGTGAATGATGACTCCTTCTATGACTATGCTTTTTTTTCTGAGATATTTTTTGCCCTTTGTTAAATGCTATTTGCTAGTCAATTTGAACCAGTTCCTTCCCATTTAAAGATTCTGTTGTTAATCCCCTTCAGTACCATACTAATTTCCTGCTCAGTGACAAATACTTGACCCGCAATTTTTGGTGCCGGACGGTAGTAATCAAAGCAAAAATTACAGCATGCAAAGTACTACAAAAATTACAGCATGCAAAGTACTACAAAAATTACAGCATGCAAAGTACTACAAAAATTACAGCATGCAAAGTACTACAAAAATTACAGCATGCAAAGTACTACAAAAATTACAGCATGCAAAGTACTACAAAAGAGTATGAATAACCAATACTTTTCTCAATGGAGAATCAGCACACTACCCATTTATGATATTCTCTCATACATCTAACAGTTTTGCTAACTATGTACACTATTACACAACCATGGGTAACACTTAACAATACAATGACCACTGTGGATTTATGTCGTTCAGGCACTTTATGGATGCACTGGAAGAAGACAGAAATGTCTGTTTCAGGGCATTCAAGGTGTTAATGTGACGTTCCTTTCCACACTGTGGATGGAACTAAACACTCCTTTCACAAATTTTCAGGCAGTTTATAAGTTGGCTTGGTCATTTTAAACCCACCCATCCACCCCCCTTCCATTCCATCCTTTCCCAACACCCCATCCTTCCCATTCCTCTTTCCCTTGACAATCCTTATCCCCCTTCCCTTCAGTCTAGATACATAAGTATTCTGCATATTCAAGTTGTTCACTTTTCACTAGCAATCGTAGCACAGTGGTTAGCACTGCAGACTGCATGTTGGGAGATGGTAGGTACGAATCCTTTCAGACATTTGTTAGTAGGCTATTTTTGTCCCAACTGGCTCCTGATCTGAGTTGAGTTTGCTGCAGGCTCAAATAGAAGGGCTGGAACCACAGTTGAGTTTTATCCACTTAATGGACGCAGTTCTGAGAATGCTGATAAAACGAGGCTACGTTATTAAAGTAAATATAGAGTACAGTACTACCATGTAATCTGTGACTAGAATGGGACTCTGTAGCTTTATAAAGATAAAGCTTTATCTTTATCATCATCATCCTCATTGATCAGTGTAAAAAAGCAGCAGGGGCCTTGGTAGGTGGTGTTTCATGTATGCTGGATCAGAACAGGCACCACTGAACTCCATGTGATGATTTGACATCCATAGCCATCCATCCCCTCACTCCTGTCTTTCTGTCTGTCTTTCTCTGTGGTTTTTCTCCTCCCCCCACCCACCCCCTTCCCCTACTTCCACTTCATTCCCTCTCTTTCGTATACTCCTTTGCACTCTCTTCATTCTCTCTCTTTCGTATACTCTGCACTATCACTTTCTACGTCATTTCACTATGCCAATATTCACCCACTATCCCCCTATATTCCACCTCACTCCCTCCCCTCTGTCTGTCTCTGTCAGTCTTAATTATTCCACGCCAATACGACAGTAAACTTTTCAATTTTACACCATGTGCCACCTGCATGAGCACAGACAGAACATCCATGACTAATCCCCTGTGGAATTTTCACTTCACAATCAGGAATCAATGCACCTTCCCCCCTTTCCTTCCCTACTCAATCCTGTATCACACAGGAAGTCGTCCTACACTTATTTGTTATGTGATTCCCATAGAATGGCCAGATATCTTCTTATCCACTCATGTCATTTCAGAAGAATGTTACCTTTCGGGTATCTTCATCATGCGCCACTTGCTCTCGCACATGTGACAGGCCATGTCGTTTCACAGCTCGGTGTTAAACACTGAAATCCTCTGCAGGATCCAAACTGCATTATGTCACACTGCAAGATAACTCAAACTTCCTCCCATTCCAAATTTAACTTGGGCTGTGATGTTCCTCTGACAACCTGTCACTCAGATGAGACAGACACTCCAAACATGATGTGTGACCGAGGTCTCTAAATGAACTGTACTAGCCCAACACCACACAGTCTCACCCACAGGCCCATAAGACTGGAAGCTGTCCATCGCCATGCATTAAGCTTAGACCCCTGTGTATGTATGCCAAACAGGGTAATGTTCATCTCCCCAATACTTCTGACATCCTGTGTCAAGTTTCACTGACTGGCCCAGAAGAATAGTAAATGGTATCTAATGTCCAAGTCATGAGATAATGCATTGTTTGTTTAGAAGCCTTACATTTTATAATATTCTTATGCCCATGCTTGGTAAAGGCTGTTAGAATGATAAATAAACATGGTTGGTTGTCTAAATGCTTTGGAGTGGGTCACTCTAATTAACATATATGTGCTTGGACTAATCATATCACCTGCACCAGTATACCAGTATTATACCAGTACCTAATCATACCACCTCGATATTTCACTACCTTGAAGAGTTATTTCCCTTTAACTGATTAACAGTTTCTCACCATCTCATACCACTTGTTAAACTTCACCCAAGAGTGAAGAAACTAAAGCGGAGGCACTAAACTTAAGTTAAAGATAATCCACATTATCTTCTTATGTTGGTTGAGACCTCACACTTTCCTAAAAGTTCAGAGGGCAAGCATGAAGACTCTTCCAGCCGGAGCCCCAACTAACTCCACAGAGCCTGGGATCCTGTTGCATCCATGAAAACTGGCCCAGCACAGGAACCAGCAGGCCCTGATCAAGTGGTGGCATCAACAAACATGAGAATTATCCTTCAGCCTCTCTTACTTAGCGACTCTAATCCAGATAAGTCCCTGTCCACCCACTGACCTCCAACTCAGATCAAGGAGACATGTCATGCCCACCCTTTCTGATGGGAACAAGACAGCCCAAGTGAAGCCAGACTGACTCCTTGTTTAATTTATATACTGTATATTTCAATCTTATATCTCAAGTACAGTTTTGTGTGTGAAGTTGCACTTGAGTCAGTCTATGTGTTATTCCTTCATCAACTCATGCTTGATCCCGTTTTTAATCCTATCTGCTGTAGAGGAGGATGGGGACCTGCCGGAACCACAGGAATGCAGTTATGATGAAGAACTAAGTGACTTCGAGATCGATACTGAGAAAGTCAGAAAACTTTTAGCAGACTTAAACACTAGTAAGGCTTCGGGACCGGATGGGCTAAACCCAATGCTTTTGTCCAAGACTGCTGATGTTCTTGCCACCCCAGTGGCCATGTTGTTCAGAAAATCCTTGAATGAAGGAAAAATCCCAGAAGACTGGCGTTTGGCACGGGTCACACCTATCTTCAAGAAAGGCAGCAAAATGCTAGCTAACAACTATAGGCCAGTAAGCCTTACATGCATCCTCTGTAAAGTAATGGAAAAATTAGTAAGGGAACAAATTGTCAAACACCTAGAAGAAAACAACCTTGTCAGTGAGAAACAACACGGGTTTGTAAAGGGGAGGTCGTGCATCACTCAGCTTCTCGATGTCTTGGACACATGGACTGAGGTCTTAGATGATGGAGGCTCAGTCGACATTGTTTACATGGACTTCCAGAAAGCGTTTGATAGCGTTCCACACAGGCGACTTGCTTTGAAAGTTCAGGCACATGGTATCAAAGGGAAGATATTACTTTGGATACAGGACTTCCTACACAACAGGCGTCAGCGGGTTGTCGTCAACAGAGCACAGTCACAAGAAGCCAATGTCTCGAGTGGGATTCCCCAGGGTAGTGTTCTAGGGCCTATTTTGTTTGTGCTGTATATTAACGATCTGCCGAATCTCATTCATAACACTGTACACCTTTTCGCAGATGACACTAAGGTTTTTGCACGAAGTGATGATGAAGGAGCTACGCTTGTTTTACAGGAAGATCTAAACAGGCTGCAAACTTGGTCAAGACAATGGCTGCTGAAGTTCCACCCTGAAAAGTGCCATGTCCTGAAACTCGGGAATAAGAAGTCAGATGCTGTGTACCACATGACCAAAGTAAACATCGAAGGTGAGACATGTACCACAACTCTGTCCGAAAGCGAAGTCGAGAAGGACCTTGGGGTTTACATTGACAACAAACTGAATTTCAGAGAACATGTGGCCAAGGCAACTGCTAAAGCAAACAGAGTTGTTGGTATCATCCGTCGCTCCTTTGACTTCCTGACTGAAGATACATTCCTACAACTGTACAAGTCTCTTGTACGACCAGTACTAGAGTATGGACATTCTGTCTGGCAACCCTACTACAAAACACTGTGCCAGGATGTAGAAGATGTTCAGCGCAGAGCAACTAAACTTTTAGCATCTCTCAAAGATAAACCATATCCTGAGCGTCTTTCTACTCTCAAACTTCCAAGCCTTGAGCACAGAAGAAAAAGGGGTGACATGATAGACTTGTACAAGTTTATACATGGCATTTACCGGAGTGATAAACCACGGTTTGAACTGTTTACCAATAGGGACAGCAGAGGACACTCCTTGAAACTATCCAAAGTTCATCACAGACTGAATATCAGAGGAAACTACTTCTCTCTTCGTGTGATTGATGTTTGGAATGGTCTTCCTGACTCCGTAGTAACAGCCCCTACAGTCAACATCTTCAAATCACGGTTAGACACTCATTGGCAGGAACTTCCGACAAAATATAATCCGGAATGCTATCAACATAGATAGTCTCTGTCGTGACTCTCTTCCTTCCACGCATGCGGTGTTTTTCGTCTTAATGTTATACCTAGAATGGTGAACAGGCCTCTTAAGGCCTCTAACACCTACAAGTTCAAGTTCAAGTTCAAGTTCAAAGAACATGCACTGTTAAATGCATAGGCCTGACATGAATCACACCTGAGCCATTCTTACGTAGTTCTGTCAATCCTGAGAAAAATAAAATAGACTAGTACTGAAAGTTGCTTCTTCCATCGCTTTGGAGAGAGAGGGTGGAGGTGAACTTTTAAATCAAAAAACAAAAAAACATACATTCTTGTCATTCTGATAAAGAATACTGCCTGAGTCCATTGACTGGAGCACCACACCTACTACCACCACTCAACACACCACTAAAGTCACTCAGTAATAGTGCAGTAACAGTGGCTTGACGGATGAAGACTTGGATACTGACAGCTCCCAGTGGGGCTGTGCTGGTACAAACCACAGGATGTTGCTGTGAACAGGGAGCAGAGGTGAGTGGCTTTGGAATAATGCCACTAAAATGGCACAGAAGCAGCATTGATAAAAAAAAAAAAAAGTAAACTTTTCTTGTAACGCATGTAAACATGTGCACTGTATACCTGTGCATGCACATGTATATTGACAGCAACACACTGACAGTGAGTGAAAATCTGTTTTTAATGAGGGAATAAATGAAATAAGCACTGGGGAAGGAGGGCACTCTCTCTCTCTCTCTCTCTCTCTCTCTCAGAAATGATTCTCAAGGCTCTGATATGAAAAAATATACATAAAATGAAAAAAACAACAACACATATTTCCAATATTTGACAGAAATTTCAAAAAAATTCCAAAACGTGTACAGAAAATCATATCTAGATAAAAGGCATTATCCATGCAAAGTAACATAGAAATAAACATACGACTGTGAGAAATGAACACACGACTGTGAGAGTGACAGACAGAGAGAAAGAGAGAGAGGGAGAGACAGAGGCAGAGAGACAGAGCGAGAATGTGTAGAAAAGAAAGTTTACAGTAATTCGCCCACATTGACCCCATATGTGAAGATGATTTATTGGGCGAGAGAGATCAGTAACCAGTTGTTTTGGGTTTTATTTTTCGTGGGGGGAGCCTGTGTTACGACTGATCATTGTCCTTAAACCTAAATTAATCACTGAATGTAACAATCTGGTGCTTCCACTTTCAGATTTTCGAATCACTCACTGAATGAAACAAGACTACTGCTTTCACTTTCAGATTTTCACTTTACATCTTCAGACGAATCAACATCTAAAAGGCGTTGTGAAATACTGTCCATCTGACTCCTCCTTCATTATTTTAATTTAAGGGTTAATGGTGTTGTAGTTGTTCCAACTTTCTGAGATTGGCCGATTTTTTGTCAATGACCCAATACCTCCAGTATATTTTGCAGAAGATTGCCTTCAACTTTAATTAAGATTATTATTCCATGCACTCGGGGGGAAAACCTCCGGACTCTGCACAGCTTACCACACGTTCGCAGAAACCAAGTAATGGCGTCCAGAGAACTTCCGATGCCTAAGGGACATCAATCTTGTGGAGGTGATGGCTTTGCGGAGAGCGATGGATGGTTGGAGGGAGGAGGAAGGTGGGGGATGGTACAGTGCGGGAGGGGGCGTGGGCAGGCATTCCGCCAGTGAGAGAATGAGTGAGAGAGAGAGAGGGAGACAGGCAGACAAACAACAGACAGATTTCCCACGTTCAAGTATACCTAAACTTCAAGTACTTTTTCCATTATTGGTAAGAGTTAAGTTTATCTCGTCCAAGAAAAAGCCCCTCTCCCCTGTTCTTTCCCCTATTGATTTACCCACAGCCGTCCGAACCCGCCTCTCCTTCAGCTTACTCCCCATCCTCCACCCCTTCCCATTCAGAAGCGATAGCAAACAGCAAGAGTAGAGATGCTGTACAAATTGCAGCATAACCTGGTGAGCATGAAGAGCCTTTAAGAAAAGCTCATCGCAGCTCGGACACAGAGTGTACTGCTTACGCCGCTCCGGTTCCAGTTGATAAGCCCAGATCTTTTGTAGAACACAGTACACATTGGTCCACACAGTTCAAGCCTGGAACTATCTACCCCAACAAGCCGTAGAGGCCAAGACTAATCGACATGTTGGCATCAAGAACTTCTCAGGCTCAATACAAAAGACTATCCCCCCCCCCCCCCCCCCAAAAAAAAAAAAAAATTGTTGGTGTTACTGTCACTTTGTTTTTTGTTTGTTTGTTTTAGTTTGTGGTTTGTTCTTGTTGTTGATTTGGTGGTGGTGTGGTGGGGTAGTGGTGGTGTGTGTGCGTGCGTGTGTGCGTGCATGTGTGTTGTTTGTTTGTTTGTTTTAGTTTGTGGTTTGCTGTTGTTGTTTTGGTGGTGATGGTGGTGGTGGTGGTGGTGGTGGTGGTGGTGGTGGTGTGTGTGTATTGCGTGCGTGCGTGCATGCGTGCGCGCGCGCGCGCGCGCGCGCGCGCGCGTGTGTGTGTGTGTGTGTGTGTTGTTGTTGTTGTTGTTGTTGTTGTTGTTGTTGTTGTTGTTGTTGTTTGTTTGTTTGTTAGTTTGTTTTCGTTTTTTGGTTGTGTCGGGTTTGTTTTCTTCTTGTTGTCGTTTTTGTGGTGGTGGTGGTGGTGTGGTAGTAGTGGTGGTGGTGGTGGTGGTGGTGGTGGTGGTGGTGTGTGTGTGTGTGTGTGTGTGTGTGTGTGTGTGTGTGTGTGTGTGTGTGTGTGTGTGTGTGTGTGATGATTCTGACATAATTAGACTATTGGGATTCACCAGTGATTCAGAGGGCAAATGTGATATGGAAGAACAGCGTCAAGCACACTGGGAAAGGGGCTGTATAAGAAAGATATGATGGGTCGCGGACGGAGTAGGTCTTCACTAGCACACAGCATATGAGTCTCTCCAATGGAAGGTTGCACATTACTTCATGCCAAGCAGGGCTTCCCATTCCACTCTCCACTTTTTGAAGTAGGTTCATGGAGTCAGTCGGTATCGTGGCTCTTTGAGTTTTAAACTGGTTTGTGGATGAGACCCAGTAGCGTTCTTGTGTCACTGTTTCCACCTCCATTGTGAGACTTGAAATACTATTGTTAAATTGTGTGCACTATTGTCTTCCTGAATAGTTTGGCCGTTTTGCTTCACCGTGTATCCCCAGCCTGCTTTAGCCTACCTTTGGTGATTGGACCATCAGTGTATATAACAATATCTACAAGTTTTCTACCTGCACCTAAATTTCTGCATTCGTTTTGCCTTCTGGCCATTCTCGACAGTGGCTTCCAAGTTCTGGAGCGATGGCAGTTTGGTGGAGGTGTTTGAGGTGATCTGGATACTTTTCCCATTTCTTCGGGTTTTTTGTTTGTTTGTTTGTTTGTTTTTGTTTGTTTTGTTTGGTTTGGTTTTGCTTGTCTGTTTGTTTGTGTTTTTTTGTTTGTTTTTTGTTTGTTTGTTTGTTTGTTTGTTTTTGTTCTTGTTTTGGTTCTGCTAACCGGCACACAAGCTGTATATTCTCTTCTGCTTGCCCCATCCATGATTTTCTTCGTCCTAGGCGAGCGCCTTTTGTTTCCTTGACCGCCGCAAGTAGTGGGTTTTGAGGATTTTCAAGTTCTCTGAAATATGCCTTCACCTGTTTCAGTTTGTGTCTTGCCTGCATTGAAGGAAGGTCGAGCAGGTATCAGATAGTTTCAATTGGTGTATCCTTCGTGGTTCTCAGAATCAATCTCATTGCTTCATTTTGAATTCTTTCTTTTGTCAACATCCAACCTGTGTATTACGTTCCTCCAACCGAAGTAAAACGCGCTGAGATCATGTATATTCTGTATTTCTGAACAAATGTTCTCAAATTCAGCTTTGTTCCCACCACTTATGTCAGTTTAGAATTCCCTTCAAGCTTCTTTGGATGAGGCTCCAACCTTGGTCTCCTTCAGAAGGGATCTCTCTCTCTCTCTCTCTCTCTCTCTCTCTCTCTCTCTCTCTCTCTCTCTCTCTCTCTCTGTATGAGGGCTACTTGCCCTATTAGGATTGTTGAAGGTTAGAGCTGTCCTGTCAGGGTTTATCCTCGTGGACCGATGCGGTGGGTGGATTGCAGATATGAAAACGAATAGTTCTTTGTCCGTCAAGTTATTTTAGTTTGGTTTTCAGGTTTTACTTTATAGTTGTTGCTTGCAGTGTTGTGTGTGTGTATGTGTGTGTGTGTGTAGTGTGTGTGTGTGTGTGTGTGTGTGTGTGTGTGTGTGTGTGTGTGTGTGTGTGTGTGTGTGTGTGTGTGTGTGTGTGCCAGCGCGCGCATGCGTGCTGTCTCATCTTCTGTGCAGCTCCAGTGATACTTCACCCAGGCCGCTCATTCCAGCGCCCATCTACAGTCCCATCCTGGCTTGTCCCGTTGAAACGCTGGCACCGGCAATCCACAGGGAGAACCAATGCCAGGATGTTATGAGGCGAACCACCAGAGCAGACACTGCACTGCTTCCGAGTCACTTCGGTAGTATTCAGTAGTGCTTCTTAAGATACAGCAGTTACCATCTGACAACAGTAACAGTTTAGTCGGGCCTGGGCATGTAAGGATGATCATACGCTGTCATGGATTGAAGACTGAAGATCGGACAAGACAAGACAAGACAAGACAAAATTCTTTATTCACGAGGATAATAGATAAGCGCTGACGCGCTTTTTTACATCCAGTCCTCGCCCTGAGTATGGACTACAACATGCAGTGAAATGAAATAATGTAAGAAAGCAAACAAGCAAACAAAGCGGTCATGCAATCATCGGACGTCTTTATAAGCTGTCTACTATGGACTATGCTGAGTGGAATTCCCATGTGACTGTGGAAGGAAACTCTCCACTAATTACAGCATGAAGATCTCTAGACCGATATGGGCTGTATAAAGACTCCAATGAATGGACAGCAGCTTACTGTGCTGGCAGATAAGACGTCGCAAAAGATTCAAACCTCATTGCCGATGACATGCACGCTGATTATTCAGATTGTACAGACTCTTGATGCCAAATGCCAGAACTCAACTGTCACCCACAAGCGCGAAAGTGTGGCGGGAGAAGTTATATGAAAAAATAGTCCACAAAACTGGATGTGCTGATAGAGAAGAGGGCACTAGAGCAAAAACTAGCTACATTTGGAGACTTGGTATGTGGAACCTGTAAGGACTCTTATGGAGTGAAACTGCCAGAGGTGAAAATATCTCCTTAAAAATCCAGACACCAGAGAGAGATGGTTAACTTCTGAAAAAGAAGGAGGAATCTCAAGAAATCGACGAAGGACGTATCAGAAGCTGAGAAGAAAAGCCAGAAAAGCTTTGGTAGAACCTGAAAGCACAGTGTGGAGACCTCAGCAAAGCAAAATCAGCAAGACGGAGAAGCACAAAGAAGAAAACCCGATACTGCTTCTTCAAAGACTCCTTCCAGTTTGTCAGGAAAACATTCAAGTGGTCTAAATCAGGGACTCTTACAGTGGACAAAGAAACTTTTGAGCAGCATCTCAGGAGATCTATTCCGACCCTTAGAGCAAAGAACCACTTGAAACCCAGCCAGGGCTAGGTGCAGCCTGCGGCGCCAGAGAAAAGGTTCAATGACAAGCCGACAACACTGGATGAGTTTAGAGGAGTGGTTAAGAAACTTAGAGCCAAACATTTGCCTAGACCTCATGGAATACTTTATCTGCTGTATGTCGATGAGTGGCTCCATACCATCCATCATCACTATCATCCATTGATTGCTGATCGTCCAGGAACGTGAAGATCAGTGATCAATGGATTATAGCTGATGGAGTGAACGTTCTCAAAGAGCGGAACTCGAATGACGTAAACCAGTTCAGATCGATGTCACCTCTGAACGTTAAGCCGGAATCTTCTCTGTCGTGGCGGTCAGGATATCTAAATACCTCAAAGAAAATGGGTACTTGGATTTGTTAGTCCAGAAAGGAAAGGCATCTCGTGAGTGTTTGGCGGTAAGAACATGTCACTATGATTTGGGAAGCGACCCAAAGAGCTGAGGCAAAGAAAATGGACCTCGACGTCGTTTGGCTCGATCTGTTAAATGCATATGGATCAATTCCACACAAGATGATTCAGATGGCCCTCTAGATGTATAATGTCCTAAAGAAAATGCTGAAGAATTACTTCCATGGCTTGTCAAAGGGGTTCTACACAAAAGAATGCACAACAGACTGAGTCAATCTGAAAGCATGTTTGTTAATAGGCTGTACAATTCCTCCAATATTTTTGTATTGGCAATGGAGGTCATCCTAAAAGCAGCTATGGGCCCTACAGTTTCGGGTATGGATACCAAATGCCCCCTCCAAAAACCTTCATGACGGACACAAGTCTTTCCGACCAATGAAGATAAAACACAAAGAATAATGAAGAGTTGCATAAGTTAGTTGTTTCATCTGGGATGAGTTTCAAACCAAACAAAAACTTTCTCCCTGTGGAAAGCAAAAGTAGCTGAAGAGCCTACGTTCACCGTAACCAAGTCAGCCATTCTAACAATCACAGAAGAACCAGCCAAGAGCTCTGGAAGATGGTATGGAGGCTCTTTCTAAAACACACAGAGGGGGGCAGGAATCGAGCAAAAGAAAGCCTGCAGATGACAGACCACTGTGGCCTCCCAGGCAAATACAAGGTCTCGTGTCTGAACATCATGCTGATGCCGAAGCTCCTCTGGCCTCTTCTTATATACACTATGAACAAAAGCACAGTGGAATCAATGGAGGCCAAAATCAGCAAATACACAAGGCAATGGCTTGGCGTCCCACCTTGTCGAACTGAAGTCGCATTCTGCCGCCGCCAAATGAAACTGAAGCTGCCACTGACATCCATGCCCAGCAAGTACAAAGTGGATAAACGAAGCTTGATAGTCGTGCTGGAAGACATGGGTGACAAGGTTGTGAGATTAGTCCAGCCCAAGCTACAGACTGGGCAGAAAAGGAAAAGCTCAGGACAGAGTGTATGTAGGAAAGGCAAATCTCAAGATTAGGGAAACAATAATACACACACAAAGCAATAGATAGGGGCTAGGGTCAACAGAAATGAAGTGGTGGACAAAGGATAAAGGGAAAGTACAGAGAGGCATAGTGATATAGGATCTGAAGAAAGAAAACGATGACAAAAGGATCCAGAAGCCAGTCAAGGCACGCCATCAAGTACAGTGGGACTACGTGAGAAAATGCGTTCCAGAGGAGTCTCAGCTGGAATGAAATACGGTATTTGGCACGTCTCATGATCAGCATCATCCTCAGATCTGTACATGACCTCCAATTCTCGAATTCAAACTTGGAGAAATTACATGACCTTGCCAATCCCCTCTGTCAGCGTTATGAAACAGCGAAACATGTTTGTGAGTAGGTGCAAAGCAGCTTTAACCCTGGGAAGGTATAGATGTAGACATGTTCATAAGTGGTTCAGGTGACCATGAAGGCAGTCAGCACTGCCAGGGGAAACACTACGCCACCAGAAGCTCCAGCATCGACATTCTGCACGGCAGAAAACCACAAACCATGGTCTGGGACAGTCGTGACATAAAAAATATTGAAGCAAGGTTTGCTGGATGGTAGGGATAACCGTGAGTGCACAGCAGACCTTGCAGAATGGAAACTACCTAGAGATCATTAAGAAGATCGAGTGGCATGAGACTGGATATTCCGTTCAGGGGCATCAAAACAAATTATTCTGATTTACCTCACTGTGCCATAAGAAAGCAGAATGGAACAAGGTCACATCAACAAGCCTGAGAAGTATACCAGTCTCGGCAGCAGTTTGAAGGAGTCTGGTTTCAAAGGCAAAATCCTTGCCATAGATGCTGGAGCGAAGGGTTTGTATGCTCATCAGCCAATGGTCTCTTGAAAAAGTTCGCGATTTCTGCAAAGAAGTGGCCTACAACCCTGATTGCGATGGTAGAGGCAGCTGTAAAGAGTTCCAACAAAATCTGGTCGAGGGTGAACAAAAGTAAACTTCATACGGCATTTTGACTTTCATAACTCAGAATAGGCGTCGGATGACGATGTGGGTAAGACATCCATCTAAAAAAAAAAAAAAAAAAAAAAAAAGAAGAAGAAGAAGAAGAAGAAGAGAGTACGCCTTGAGGCTCCCATCATCCCAAAGATGCAGGTTAGAATTCTAGCAGTGTCTGGGAGAAAAGGAAAAAAAAAAACAACCTTCTAACAGCAAAAGGGTAGTCCTATCTAGGAGTCATGATTTAAATGCGGCCCGGACCCCTTGCAGTGTAAGGAATTCTGAGCTGAAACACTTGTTTGACGGGGTTCTTCTCTCAAATCCCTAGAGTTTCTTCCTTCTACGAGTTTCTGCCAGTTCTTAGACTTTGACGTCAGCACGCTCCTCACCCTCAGGGGTGAGCTTTCCTCGGCCGGTGGAGGCTGGTCAACATCGGACAAAAGGCATTGAGCTGTGCAAGAAGGGGGAAAGGCCGCGGTTGGAAGGAGGTGGGATGAGTGGTTTGGTGAATGAAATAAATCCACTTTTCTCGAGACCGCTGGTCTCTGTGATCTCGCGGTGTCTGTGCTAAAAATACTGATCTAAGAAAGATACTTCAATGAATTGTGGTAAAAAGATTGGTTCAAAATCCGACAGATTTTTTTTTTTAATGAGGTGTGAAAAACTATATTTTTTTGGCGGTTATACCCATTTTAAACCATGCAACACCAGTCGACTCAATTATGAATTTCTTTTAAAAAGGAGAAAACAAAAATCTCGTACGTTAATAGAATACGCACTCCGAGATCATCAACATGGCTGACGCTTAGACGGCATCACGTTGCTTGATCTTGATTGTGGCGCTATTATAATATAAGATCTGTGCGTATCAAATAAACGGATAACAAGAGCATAAACGAAAGCAGCTTCAACATCAACATGACTTCATCATATCAAGGTACGCACAGTTTAGTTGACGCGTATCAGAACGATACATCAAGTACCAAGACAAACGTGCGGCCTATGTAACGAATGTCGCTATTGTCTAGATGTGAAATGTCTGTACTGTGCCGAATGTAAAATGGTCTTTCAGTGTCTTTGCAGTGTTAGTATAAGTAACTGTCAGTATGACTGTGAGGCGTGAATGGTTGCTGCAGGAAAAAAAGTGACAGTATAGTAAGAAACGTCTTTAGAGATCAACATCGAGGCAACAACTTGCAAAACACTAGGGAAGGCCGTAACATTGATGCATACAGCTTCAGATTGCCGGCGTGCCAGTCATATTTTTTGCATGAAATTAGTTGTCATGTGCCTGTGGCAATAGTGCTGAGATTTGAATCGGTCCACTGTCACTGTTCAAGGATCAGTGCAAGTCAAAAACTGAAAAGTTGTGCCTGTTTACACAATCATAGCTCAGTCTTGAGTTGTGAATGATCAGTTTTCAGTTGTAGCGTCCCTCAGCTTGATAACTTAAAATAATAATGTAAGTTCGTCACTGGCTGGGTTCATTGTATTTGTATCATGCAGTGCAGTTTGTAGCATGACAAAAATGCCACCATTCAGGTTGAAGCAGAAACAACCAGAGTCACAAATCAGTCAAGGATTTAAAAAAAAAAATCAAACATCACAATTTGAAATTATAATGAGAAACAAATCTCTAACATTTTATAACCGCTTCTTTACTCATTCTCTAACATGGTATGTAGGTCATATAGTGTCGCAGTGTTGGAACACACACACACACACACACACACGCACACATGCATGCACACACATACACACATACACACACACACATGCATGCACACAACACACACACACACACACACACACACACACACATGCACATACACATACACATACACACACACACACACAGGCATACACAGTGTGTCATACATACATGTACAAACACAAACAGACACAGACTCTCTCTCTCTGTTTTCTCTCTTTCATTACATATAACTTAAGTTTAAAAGGCTGTGCCAGTCTTGAATACAAGTTACTCAGTGTTAGGTTTTCTTATGGGAGCAAAAGTTACCCTGCTTGTTTATTGTTCAGGGGCAGGATTTTACCTCGGATCCGCGGATTTCCGCGGTAGATCCTTGTTCATTCTGCGTAACAGTGTGTCAGTTCCGCGGGTGCGATCTGTGATTCATGTCTTCAAAAACATCGGGTGTCATTTATCCACAAACTTCGAAATTCTTAAACAGCTTGGATTCGCAGTTAACTTGGTAACTTTCTCCCTCCGGTTTTGCGATCTTCAAAATGGTGACACGTCGAAGAGACGTTGTTTCATGCGGAGAAAATTTTTCCTGCGACAGTTCTTTGAAGAACAAGTGGAAGTGGGACTGGTTGGAGAGTAAGGTGGATGATGATGAAGTGATAGGCCAGTTCATAGCCAAACTTAATGCCTGTGGCCGTGCTTACTGCAATCTTTGCCGAGCGCAAATAAATTATAATTCACGCAGAAAAGTTGCTTTGGTGGATCACATTAAAAGCAACAAGCACAAGACAGCTCTGGGAGCTGGACATCTTGCATTAATTTTGTGTGCCATTAGGTTGAAAAGGAACTCTTGTCATCTACACTTGGTTCAAGTTGTGAAAGACAGTAAGTATAGTTGATTTTTATAGCTTTTTGTGTAAAAAAAAATTTTTTTTTTTTTTACTTTAAAATTTGTTAATTTCATTCTCAAAATGCACCAGATTGCACAGAATTGAATGTAGCAACCCAAAATTTTCCGGGGGCACATGCCCCCGGACCCCCTAGACTGTTTCCTCTTTTTTCCTTCATGGAGAGTCCCACCCCTGTTGTTTACTGTTCCCTGCCTCATTTCATTTCAATTTCGTTTCAGTTAAATCGAGGTTACTTATTTTTGTTTCTGTCCGTCTTTGTGTTTGTCTTTTGATCTCCCTTGCATCCTTGGGTGATCCTCAAGTGTAGGCTCAAAGATTGTCACCTACATTTTATACTGTTTGCATAATGTCTTCAGTGTTTAAGCAACTTTTTTCCTGCCTACGGTTTTGTTTTGTTTCATTTACTACCCATCGCTTGCTGCTTTAGGGGTGCTGTTGGATTCTTCTTTTTTGAACCCTTGGTGGTGAGAACACCACGGTATTATGGACTGTGATGTGTCTAGAGCTATTTGCCGCCAGGAGCACAGACATACCAGCCGTGTCTCCCTGATGAGTTCCGACCCAGCGGACGAAAGGCCTAGGAGCAGGCAATTATTGATACAAATAGATATGCCTTTGAAAGAGATAACGATGGTTTCCTCATGCAGCTAGTGAAGAGTTTTCATATCTATAATATATTTTCTTAATTTCATCTTCCCATTTTCTTCATCTTCAACCTCCCCCTGCCCCCACCTAAGTCCAAATCTTTGCCAAGCCATTACTATGATGACAGAGGAGTTGTTGGCCTGCGCTTGTTTTATCCCCCACTGTTAGATTGTTTGTCTTTGTATTTGTCTGACTTAATTCAAGTTTAAAAGGCTGTGCCAGTTACTCTGTGTTAGGTTTTCTTATGGGAGCAAAAGTTACCCTGCTTGTTTATTGTTTACTGTTCCCTGCCTCATTTCATTTAAATTTAGTACTACTAATAAAATGGTGCTGGATGGAAAGGTAGTATGTGTGTGTATAGGTCACTGTGTGTGTGTGTGTGTGTGTGTGTGTGTGTGTGTGTGTGTGTGTGTGAGCATGATTGTGTATGATGTAGGACAGCAGTTAAATGCGGATGGGTGGGTAGAATCAAAGATGATGTATATTGCTAGCTGTCTGCACGTCATGATGTTCTTCATTTGAGAAATGTAAATGAAGAAGAAAAACAAAGAAACGAGGAAAAGAATTACAATGTGGAAATGTCTAATTTGTTTCCAATATATTGGTCTTACGCATTAGGCTTTCATTTACACTCAGTTCAAACTGTCTGGGAGGACATTTTGGGTGGTAGTGGTACAGCATGGGCTAACCTGAACTGGTGGAGGAGGGAGAAACAGTGTCCTGGCTCACGCTGTCTAGGAGGACAGCACTGGAGGGAAGGGAGCAGTTTTGGCTGTGACACTGTGAAACACTTGGGTCATAAACTGAGTACTCTCACGAATAAAAAAGCTGATTAATTGATTTTACTTCATCACCAGGACAGCTTTAAAAAATGGGTTGTTTTCTCAAGTAAACACAAAACAGTGTGTTCAACATATTTGTTCAATGTTAAAACATTAGAAGTCGGACAGCAGTCAGTTTAAAATAAACATCTTGCTGATGTCTCCCCAACAGGGTTCTTTCCCATTATCTGCTAGGGCCTCTAGAGGTAGCCCCTGGACCCTGATCTGGTTTTCGGTCTGTTCATTGTTCAAGAGTTTGATAAATAGGCTGTAATTTGTTTCAGATTATGGGCAGTATGCGTCCCAGGACTACTCCCAGTATGGGACCCAGCAAAGCACCACAAGCACCAGCTACACAGGCACTCAGTATGCCAGTGGAGAGCAGTACACCTCTGAGGGCTCGGATGCTTACAACTACAGTCAGTATGCCTCAGGGACGGGGACAACCTCAGGTTACCCTGATTATTCCACCAGTCAGTACGACCAGAGTCAAACCTACGGAACGGCCACCTATGACAGCAGCCAAGGAACCTATGATCAGTATTCCAGCGGGACCTCCTATGATGTATCTCAGTCATATGACACAACCACAGGGCAGTACAGTGATACAGCAGGCTACACTACAGCTGGTTCCTATCAGTCAGGGCAATATGATTCTTCTGGACAGTATGCAGCCACTGACAGCACTCAGCAGTATGCGACAAGTCAGTATGTGCCTTCGGATAATCAGTATGCCACCACCAGCCAGTACAGTTCCTCCACCCCGTATGGGTCAAGTCAGTATGCATCATCCACAACTTACGGAACAGCAAACCAGTACGGGTCTGGAACGCAATATGGGACAGCCAGTACAACTGCTACAACTCAGCAAGCACAAGGAAAGGAACAGTACAGGGACTTCGGTTCAGCGGACCAGTACACATCTGGAGATGGCTATTCTGCTACAGACCAGTACAGCCAGTATGCCAGCACCACCACCACCACCACGGGTGCTGGGGACAACTACCAGAGTGCCCAGACTGCCTCCTACACCGACTACAGCCAGGCCTCCTCAGGCTACAACTATGGGCCAACGGCAACTGGAACTTCAAGTAGTGTTGGTAGTTGGCAGGGGACAAGTAGCCAGTATGCTGGAACCAGCACCCAGTACACTGGAGCGTCCTGGAGCCAACCCAAAGCCTCCATGACAACCAGCCAGTCCTACGGTCAAGGCTCCAATAGTGCCTACTCCCAGAACACTAATAGCCGAGTGGATTCCTTCAAGAAACCTGGGTTAGGTCAACAGCCCCAGTCGAATTACAGTCAGAATTTGCAAGGGAAGGACTCATTTGGAGCGGGTCAAAACAGGGGTCATTTGCAAGTCAAGGCAGCGGCTCTTTTGGAAGCAATCAGGCCCAGGGGACATTCAGCAGTCAGGGTGGGGGTTCCTTTGGAAACACCATGGTGCAGGGCTCATTCACATCCAGCCAGAACAAAGGCTCCTTTGCCACCAACCAGAACAAAGGGTCTTATCCAGGTAGTCAGAATCAAAGTTCGATTACTGGGAGTGTAGGAAGCTCCTTCACAGTCAGTCAAGATAAAGGGAACTTTGGGAACAATCAGAACAGAAATTCCTATGGTAGTAATCAAGGCAGAGGATCCTACGGCAGTGTGCAGGATAGAGGCTCTTTTGGCACTGGTCAGGGTAAAGGTTCGTTTGGAGGCAATCAGAACAGAGACTTTGGGGGCAACAAGCAGGATAGAAGCTCTTTTGGAGAAGGTCAAGACAGGGGCTCCTTTGGGAACACATCAGACAGGAGCTCCTTCGGGAGTAGTCAGGGACGAGGCTCCTTCAATCAGAGGAGAGATTCCTTTGGATCAGGCCAAGGGAGAGGGTCTTTTGACAACAGAGGGCGTGGTTCATTTGACAGTGGTAGAGGGCGGGGCTCCTTTGACAGTGGCAGAGGTCGCAGCTCTTTCGACAGCAACAGAGGTCGTGGGTCATTTGATAACAACAGAGGCCGAGGTTCATTTGAGAGCAACAGAGGACATGGCTCCTATGATGGCGGCAGAGGCAGAGGCTCCTTTGGAAGTAAAGACAGAGACTCATTTGACAGCAGAGGATCTTTTGAGGAAGACCAGGGAAGGAGTACTTTTAGCAACAATGACAGAGATTCCTTTGGCAGACGTTCTTTTGACAACAACCAAGGCCGTGGATCATTTGGGAACAACCAAACCAGGGGGTCTTTTAACAATCAGGGTCAAGGTCGAGGCTCCTTCAGTTCTGGGGGTCGGGGCAGGGGGTCATTTGGCCAGGACAGAGGAGGCTTCGATAACAGAAATAACCAGAGCAGAGGCGGCTTTAACAACCAAAACATGGGTGGCCAAGGAAGGGACTCTTCCCCTGGCTTCCCTGGCCGAGGAGGGAGAGGAGGATTTGGGGGCTCTGACTTTAATCGGAATGCAGGCAACAGTCAAGGGAGAGATAGAGATGGACAGAGAAACTGGAGTCGGCCACAGGAAGACTTTAAACGTGACAACTCGCCAGCAGGATTCAAGTCCGGAGGTGGGTGGGTAGGAAAGGGTAGCCCCCAGACTGGCCCTGGACGGTCATTTGGTCAAGACAGGTCTGGAGGAGACGATTCCCGGGGCTTTGGAGGCAGTGGTCCTTTTAAATCACCAGATGCCCCTAAACCTCTTATCCCTGGTGGTTCAATGCAAGCACACAAAACGCCCATGTTTGGCAGTGGTGATCGTGAACCCTTTGGACGGGGTTCACACGGAAAACCCTTCTCGACTTCGCAGAGTAAACCGTCAGCAGCTCCGACTACCAGGGCAGACACAGCTACATCTAAGACAAACACACCGTCAAAAACAGACGAGAAGCCTAAATCGGCTATAGAGAAGCAAGCGGAGATTGCCTTGAAATGCGCTGCTTCATTCAAAGGAGAGTCCACCTCACCTGTCAAAGCAGACACATCTCCCAAACCGGGAGTTAAAGTGGAGACCATGTCGAGCCCTGCTGCCAGCACCCAGGCCTCTAAACCCACCACTCCATCTGAATCCACTTCCAAAACAGCTAGTGCCAAATCAGCCACCCCGTCTGAGTCTACTCCCAAACCAGCGGGCGCCAAGGCTGCCCCAACAACTGCCACTGTTGATGCCAAAAAGAACGAAGCCCAGACCGCAGGCAAGGCGGAAGAAGGGAAAGAGATGACTGAAGAGGAGAAAGCCCGTGAAGAAGAGATCCAGAGGAAAATCAAAGAGTCGGTTGTGACCGTTAAAACAGATGGGAATCCAACGGCAGAAGATGTGGAAAAGGTTTTGAAGGCTCCACCAGTAATTGATGTAAGTGTTTTTGACTGTTTGTGAGGTAAACTAGAAGACCTTTTATTGAATTGTGAATTAAAATTGACTACCAAACCAGTACACTGAAGTAATTTAATACCTGTAAAACAGTTGGAGGCTTATACCACAATAGTACATTCAAAACAGGAGAGTTGGAGCCAAGAGAGATTTTAGATGACTTATTGTTAAATGATGACGAGATATTCATGGTTTCCCACCTACTTTTTGTTTCGTTTTGTTTGTTAGTAAGAGAGCAGTGGTAATTATTTCCTAAAAATAAGGGAGTCAGACTCGGTATGAAAAATTCGTTTCCAAATTTTCAAGGGGTCATAAAAATATTTAGAATTAGAGGGTCACACTTTACAACTGCTTGTAAATGCACTGAAAACCACACAGATTATGAAACACACACATACACACGAACGCGTTCTGACTGTCTCACTCAACATTAATACACAGAGGAAGAATGAGACAGAAATGGATAAGAGGTGCTAATAACAAGTTAATGAAGCACTCCAGATTATGCTAAACACTACTTTAGATTTGTGTTCCATTGTTAATAAAGTGTTAAGTGAATAGATGTGACAACCAGTACTATCAGGATTTTTACAGTGAAACTTGACATATATGGGATGTCCTCTGCAGTTATCATCACAGAATTTTCACAATGAGACCATTTCTGCAAGTGCTGATACATTTTATTATTTGACCTTATTCCAGTTGCCTTGTAGTGATGATCAGAAGAGGTGAGGAATGAATATTTGTGGAGCCTTTGACGGAACTATGCGGGTTGGCCACTTCTGCATTGTGTGCTATACATTCCTACATCCACAATGGAGACATGACAATTATCTGAACCGTTAGTGTTGCATAGATCGCTTGATTTTTGCTCCATTCGCTGGATTATCACCCACAAGCCACAGCTGAACTGTTGAGATTTTGATTCTGAAAAGCTGAATTTCATACGGTTTTCCATGTTGTTCACGCGTGGCCAAATCACGTGATCTTGTGGTCCAGACATAGACTGGGTAAGTGGTTGTCTGATTTGATGACTCATGTTAATTTTTAAGCAGAGAGAGTTCTGAAGTGGAAGTTGTTCTTCGATTCAGAACACTCTATAACGTTGAGGAAAGTTACGTTTTTATCTACTTCAGTTATGGCGGCTTTGATGAAAGTGTTTTTATCTGACGCACTGCTGGGAGTTGTAATGCGTACGGGAGAAAATCATTGCATAGCGATAAATTTGGTACATTCTGTTGATGCACTGGACTGAATTCCAGTGCGTCAGGTGGGAATTTTATGCGTCAAGAGATGCACATTTGTGCGTAAGAATTATCACTGGTTTGTAACACAGTATCTCTGCCTTGAGGAATAGTATGTGTTTCCAGTGGGCAAGGTTACGTTTCCACAGTTCTGGGGGTACAGTTTCCTGGGGCGTATTTCCCTTTTTCTTTGAACTAAAGTAACTAACGATCTTAGATTCACTGGTTCACTTGCCCAGCATCACACTACACAAGGGAAAAGTGTTTGCATGGGGAAAGGATGGGTGGAGGGAAGGGAAGGGGGTACCTGTTGCCAGGCAGTTACATGTTGGATTTTCTCTTTCAGCAAATTTTTTTTACCTATGACTTTTCTCAGACTGATTAGAGTGGACGTAGCCGACCATTGTGTGTTCATATGCTTTGATTTTTTAGCTTGCATGTTCAAACTGTCACAGCCCCCTGTGCTTTTCCTAGAGGTCTTTATTGTTTTCAGAATGTAAAATTCTCTTTTTTTTGTTTTGATGTTAGAGTTGATTATGAAGCTCGTGTGGAGGTAATGGAAGCACTAATTAAGTTTGAAATAGTCTTTCTTTTTCAGGGGCTCAAAAATTCTTTGCAAGGAAGTTTTAATTAAACTTTATAGCTAGTATCACTGGAGAGAGAAATACTAACCACATTCACATTGTTGCCAGTGAGTGAACATAGTTGAGTCCTTGTCATGTGTTTGCATATAATCACATGTATATTTGAAATATTTGAATTCATCACCGACAGACTTTCATATCTGACAAAAAAAAAAAAAAAAACCCACATAATTTTTTTCATAGGGGGATCAAAATGATGCTCAGAGATGATTAAAAGTTATGAAGAACAACGGGTGTAGAAACCCTGGTCACAGAGCGATGATTCCCTGCAGGTGCCCAAGGAGCTGCAGGAGAAGCTTCAGTCGCTGATGACACACACATACTGTCAGCTGTGCTCCCTGGTCCTCAACGCCCCCCTGCAGGCTGTGCAGCACTACCAGGGCAAGAACCATGCCAAGCGGGTCCGCCTTTTTGTCAGCTCCAATGGCAACGTGTCGGTGGGGAAGGCCCCACCTGTCCCCCCCGCCCAGGGGGCTGAAGCAGCAGCCAGTGCCACTGCCAGTGAGAACCCCACTCCAAAACCTGCGGAAAAGAAGGAAGAGAAGAAGAGTGTGCCGGAAGCACCTGTGCTTGATGTGAGTACAGAGTCATTGGGAACAATGGAGGGGGGATGCCGGTGGGGGGGGGGGGGGGGGGGGGGGGAGTTAGGGTGAGAAGTGAAAGTTTTATGGGGGGTTTTCTATTATTATTTATTAGTTTTCTGTTTATTCTTTTATTCATATGCTTTATGTGAGGGAAAAGAGACTAAAGTTCACAGAGACCAGTCACATCATGCACTTGTATGCCCATTGTGTGACGTTTTGTCAGATTTTCTGTTTCTTGGTGAATTTCCGAGTATTTTCATGTTGATGAGAAGGTAAACGGATACTAAAGAAAAAAGATGAAAACAGTTTTGTTTACTTTTTTTTTTTAACTACACTTTTGAAAACAATTTTTCCTATTAAAAGTAGTTTTATGATACACATACCCATCCAAACAAATGCCCGTTCGCCTACTATGTGGAACATCATGAATCGCCGTTAAAGAACAAAAAAAATCATGTGGTGAGCAGGGAGCTCAGTCTACTCAACCTATAGGTATATATGAGTTGTCTCCCTTGAGTGACACGTAATCAAATTACTTCATTCTAAAACAAACCACTTAATCAGTTTTTTCCTTTTTTCTCAATTGCGTGGAGGAGGGAGGGAGCTCTACTGTTTGGACAGGGAAGTGTATCATAAAACAGCTTTTAGTAGGAAAAATCCTTTTCTTCATACTTACCTGTCCAAACAATTGCCAGGATATCGAAAAGGATATTGGGATCTTACTTGGGAACCAGAAGTTCAAACTCAAGCACAAGGCTGCCCTCCAAGTCCAAGTCATTCCAGAGCTCAGCACCAGAACCAAAATGGTTTGAAGTAAAGATTACGTGGAGGTTTAAGGATTGTCCTAACTCTCACATATATATGCAATGAACAGTCAAAGCAAAAATGAGAAAGGATCAGGAAAAGGAGAAGACCCCTAAAATCAACAAAGCACAGACAGGTTCCCAACCCCTAAAATCAACAAAGCACAGACAGGTTCCCAACCCCCTAAAATCAACAAAGCACAGACAGGTTCCCAACCCCCTAAAATCAACAAAGCACAGACAGGTTCCCAACCCCCTAAAATCAACAAAGCACAGACAGGTTCCCAACCCCCTAAAATCAACAAAGCACAGACAGGTTCCCAACCCCCTAAAATCAACAAAGCACAGACAGGTTCCCAACCCCCTAAAATCAACAAAGCACAGACAGGTTCCCAGCCAATGTCTAGTTGGTTAGTAATTGTTCACACTGAGACACAAAACATAGCACAAAAGTAGTCAATCAGCATGCATTCACATTGACTTGAACTGTTGAAGTCAAAGCGATAACCAGGGCTAAATCAATTTGTTGCCCAAAAGTTAAGTGAGCAGGCTTGTGTATATCTGGGCACAAAAATTGGGGAAGAAAATTTGCCATGATTCCATGCAAGTCACAGCCAAGCAATGTCTGAATTTAAATGTACTTGTAAGTCAAATGTAACAAGATAAGGGCTGTAGAACCATCCATTTCAGGATGTGTCCCAAAAGTCAGATTTATCATAAAATTACCCCAGCCTGCTGAAAGGCATATGTCAGAAACTGCAATATTCCCCCAGAGGGCGCAGCTGGTGGATAGAGCCCAGACTTTGTGCCCTTAAGTCCTCTCTGGGGGGAAGAGGTTTCTGGCCAAAAACTTCAGCCCGGCAGACAACCTGTCTAAGCCAGAAGCTTATCATCTGGGGTCTTAACGGTGGCACCAAGTCTCCCATGCCATAGGCGCAAATCATGGGAGTCCGACTCTGTCCTCTAAAAGAAGACCTTCAGTGCTCTGACAGGACAGTTAACCTGCTTCATCTTTGATGAAGGGGCCAGTGGGGGGCAGATAATCATCAGAGGCTGCTCTTCAGGCTTGGTTATAATGGGGGGGTGGGGGGAGGGGGATGAAAAGGATATCTTTAGTCTATCCCATACCACAGTCAAAGCCCTCTCATCCGAGATGAGTTCTTCCCACTGCTGGTAAAATGCCTTCAGGTGTCCCCAACTGGCAGGGGAGAGGGAAAAGGATAGTCAAAATCGCCAGCCTCGCCTTCAGCCACGCACATGTGCTTTTCCGGCACGTTTTGGTCGGAGGACAAGAAAGGAAAATCTGCTGATGGGAGAGGCTAACTATCGTCCAGGAAAGGAGGGGCGATGAAGCTTAGAAGCAGAGGAAGAAGGGCAATTAGAAGAAGGAAACCTGGAAGGTGTATCTCAAAACCGCTCCAAAATGTGAGCCACAGAATCTCCAAAGGGAAGAGGGCCTTGAATCAACGTCTGACACAATGCCGCTTTGACATCGATGTTGTGACGTAAAAATTCCAATAAACTGTGTGTCATGGACAGGTTGGTAGAAATAGAGAGGGAGGAAAAAAGGGAAGCAGATAAAATAGAAGCCGAGACCTTGGCTAAAAACAGAATCCTCTTGTGAAATGTTACCTTTCTTCAAAATCAGGAGAAGGAAGAGTGAGGACAGCTCCAGGAATGACAAGGTAATGACAAGTGACTCAGTAGAGCGAGTGAATTTTAAAGAAAATTGCCTTTGGAATTTTCAAGTGGGATGGCGTCGGATACGGTAGGTTGCTTGCATCCAAACAAGCGTGCTCCGACTGGAGGGAAGCTTAAATGAATAGTGTTGACTGATGGAATGCTGGAACAGGAGCCTAGAAGAGCCGCGTTCTTGAACTCTCGATACTGCTGCATCATTTTTAGACAGATGAGGAACAGGATCGGAATCTTCAGTTCTGGTTTACGCAAAAAAGGGGAGGAACGAAGCTTAGTCTTCCATGAAGCGGGGGCAGGGGAACCAAAACAGGATTCAGAAAGGGTGCTGGCTATAACTGATCAAACATTATTGGCAGCAACTTGTGCGTTAGAGAACTCAGAATGTCTTCATCATCAAAATAATCATAAATATATTCATCAGAATAATCAAAATCCTCTCGCTTGTCCAACTCCTGTTTGCACACATGTCACTCAAGGGAGACCACTCATGTTTTCCAGTAGGTTGAGTAGAATGAGCTTCATGCTCTCCACACGATTTTTTTGGGTGGAAGCGATTGCTGACGTTCCACGTAGTAGTAGATAAAGTGTTTGTTTGGACAGGTTGGTATAAAGAAAATGCATTTGTGGGAAAAGTTCCTCGTTGCATGCATGAAATGAAAGAAAGAGGAAGGACATCATCAGAAACTCAGAAAGTGTTTTTTGATGAAATGAAACCTGGATGTAATAATGGAACATGAATTAAACTTTTTTTTTTTTTTTTTTTTTTTTTTCGATGAAAGCAAGCTTTCAGATGTTGTAATCTTTGACTATTTTTAATTATTTTAACTTTTATTTTTCAAAGAAGACATTTTTTTTTTCTACAGGAATCTAAGAAGTGGGAATTCTGTTCACTTTGCGGTGTGGGGTTCACATCTCTGAAGCAGGCAGAGCAGCACTACAATGGCAAGAACCATGCCAAGAAGATGAGGTTGACTGAGGCCAAGTTTACTGTCGAACAAGGAAATGGCGGGAAGAAGTAAGATCTAGAGCAAAGCTGGCAACAGTGATGCGCGCAATGCGTTGCATAAGAGTAATACTTGGAGAGACACTAGAAGCAAGCACATACTCCATGCTCACTCGCATTTCTGCACTCACATCTTGGCACCCCTACTGCCCTGCTCATGCACACTTATACACATAAATTCACCCTCATCCCCTATGCATGCGCGCGCACACACTCTTCACTATCTTAAGCACACACACACACGCTTATACAAACACATGCAAACGTGCATGCATACTTACCATGCTCCCTCACCCAAACACCCTACATACACACTTATACATACATTGTGCACACAAGCACAGAGAGATAAATTTATGAGAGAAACATTTACCATGTTTTAGTGTGTGTTGGATTAATGTGAAAGGGTTATTCAGATACATGTATTTTTCACTGCAAGAGTCTGCAACTTTAGGCACTTCTCCACCCACTCAGACGCATGAATGGACATACGAACATGCACACACACACACACACACACACACACACACACACACAACAACACAATATAGAGGCAATCCTACATAATGAAGGCAGACTCACATAGAATACAAACAGACGCTTACACCACATTCATTGCATTTAAGGGAAATTTTGATGAGTGAGAATGAGGCACATTGATCAAAACTTCTTCTTGCATGCATGCTATAAACTATTTTAGATCTCAAGGCACTGTTTAATATAGGAAAAATGCAAACACTTTTCAAAAAAAAATCTCTTCCATCAATAAGTATTGTATTCAGAATAAAAGGCTCATTAATTTTTGTGTGAAGAAAATCAAATACGTGTAAGGGACACAGAAACATAATAAAACAATTGCTTGAATGGTTGTTTCCTTGTGTTTTACAGGAGCAGAGATTTCGTTAGTGTGCCATGTGTACTGTGATATGTGTTCTTGGGCAAACATCAATGTATTTGAGTGTGCCATGTGTAATGCAGTGCATGTTCCAGGACTATTGATAGCATGTTCAAGTGTGCCACATGTGATGTGTTTTCCTGAACTAGTGACATGTTTGAATGCTCCTTTGTGTCATACAGTGTGTTACAGGATCGGTGACATCATGTAGGAGTGTGCCATGAATAATGTGGTGCAGGTCCAAGGACTACATGTTGAGATGTACAATGTGATTTGTATTTCAGGACAGCCACATCATGTTGTGAGTGTGTGAGGTATGACATGATGTATTTTCCAGGACCAGTGATATATTTGTGTGTACCATGTGTAACGTGGTGCATGTTTCAGAATCATTGACAAGATGTTTGAGTGTGTCGTGTGTAGTGTTGTTTGCTCAAGAATCACATGTTTGAGTGTGCATGTGCAACATGACGTGTGTTCCAGAACCAGTAACAGACAACATGTTTTAGTGCACCATGTTCAATGTAATATGTTTTTGTGTTCCAGAGAGGTATTTGAGTGCACAGCATTGTAATTTGTTGTGTTTTTCAGGACTGGTGATGTCGAGAAGTACATCTGTGTAATATGATGTGTTTTTCAGGACGAGTGACATATATGAGTGTGCCATTCCTAGTATGATGCATTTTCCAAGACTGAGGATGACATGTCAGCGAGTGCCATACTTTAAATGTGTTCCAAGACCAGTTGACATTTTTTAGCACATCATGCTTGGTGCAATGTTTTTGAAGACCAGTGCATATTTGAATTCACCGTTCTTAGTGTGATGTGTTTTTCTAGGTCAGTGACATGTTCGAGTGTGTCAGTCTGTCATGTGTAATGTGATGTATTTTTCAGGACCAAGAATTGCATGTTTTAGTGTGCCATGTGTTCATGATGTGTTTTTCAAGGCTAGGGACATATTTGAGGTTGCCAGCATAATGTGATGTGTTTTTCAAGACCAGCGACTTACTTGAGTGCACCACAAGTAACGTCATTTGTTTCCTGAGACCAGTGGCATATTTGAGTGCAAATATGATGCGTTTTCAGGAATAAAATCGACATGACTGAGTGCAAGATTCGTAACATGATGTGTTTTCTAGGATCAGTGACAGCATGTCAGAGTGCACCACATGTGATGTGATGTGTGTTCCAGGACCAATGAGAGCGTGTTTGAATGTGCCATATGTGTGATGTGATGTTTGTTCCAGGACCAGTGAGAACATGTTTGAATGTGCCATGTGTACCATGTGTAACATGATGGTGACCCTGACTGTTCCAGGACCAATGAGAACATGTTTGAATGTGCCATGTGTAACGTGATGGTGACCCTGACTGTTCCAGGACCAATGAGAACATGTTTGAATGTGCTGTGTGTAACGTGATGGTGACCCTGAATGTTTGTTCCAGGACCAATGAGAACATGTTTGATGTGCTATGTGTAATGTGATGGTGACCCTGACTGTTCCAGGACCAATGAGAACATGTTTGAATGTGCTATGTGTAACGTGATGGTGACCCTGAATGTTTGTTCCAGGACCAATGAGAACATGTTTGAATGTGCCATGTGTAACGTGATGGTGACCCTGAATGTTTGTTCCAGGACCAGTGAGAACATGTTTGAATGTGCCATGTGTAACGTGATGGTGACCCTGACTGTTCCAGGACCAATGAGAACATGTTTGAATGTGGCATGTGTAACGTGATGGTGACCCTGACTGTTCCAGGACCAATGAGAACATGTTTGAATGTGGCATGTGTAACGTGATGGTGACCCTGACTGTTCCAGGACCAATGAGAACATGTTTGAATGTGGCATGTGTAACGTGATGGTGACCAGTCAAGAGCAGCTGACCATGCACCTGCGTGGCATCAAGCACCAGAACAAGATGAAGCAGGCCAGTGGGGAGAACTTGCCCCGATTCTTCCCAGGCCGTGGCGGCCGTGGCATGGGCTTCCGTGGTGGACGAGGCGGTGAACGTGGTGGGCGTGAAGGTGGTAGAGGTAATTATAAACAAAGCAGTCTAGTGCTTTTTCCTTCTTTTGCCCTGTGCTTGAAGTAAAGTGACCAGAAAATGCCAGTGTTAGGGAAATGTGAGCAAGGCAACAGATTTATGGAAGTGAAGGTGTACGCTGTGAAAGCTTATGTGTGCATACATATGGACTTGTGTGTACTTACACACACACACGCACGTACGCACGCATACACACACACACACACACTCACACACACACACACACGCACACGCACACACACACACACACACACAGAGGTAATGTAATACAGTTTAACTCATTCCCATGCAACTTTTCTAGATATTTCCTGTATAATACTAATTGAAATTGCTATGACTTTTTCTTCTGTGATGTATAGTGAGGAGGAAACAAAGTAATGAGTTGTCTCATCTTCTCTACTGTGTTGGTGGCGTGACTTTGTGCCATTCATTCCATCTCCCCCAGTCTGCACCCTTGGTTCATGATACCTTAGCTTCAGCGCAGCCTGTTGACCAGGAGTAGTCTGTATCAGGTCTTCACAGAGCAGTTCCCTAAGGGAGACACTGCACTGCTGCTGAGTCTTTTCAGTGGAGTCTGTTCTGATCCAGTACATGCAAGATACTGTCCAAGAAGGCCCAAACTGATCAACTGCTTTATCACAGGTCCAGCTTGAGTCACCTTCCAGTGTGGAGGTCATCATCCATGATCTCCTTGAACTTGCCAATACCAAAGCTTTGATGTGAACACATCACAGGCATGGACCAGGAATGGGAGTAGAAACTGAGGTCACTTTTTTTTTTTTTTTTTTTTTTTTTTTAAACTGAGGTCACTTAGAGAACAGGGAGTTGAATTCTCAGAACTTGATTTTGATTTTTTTTTTTTTTTTTTTTTCAATGATCAGTGCTGGGAGGTTCCATTTTGGTCTCAGACCATATGACAGGGCTGTACACTATGCTTCCTTTCATTGTGTGCCATGGTGTCAACCATGTCCAAGAAATACTACAGATGCCTGTTGTGGTGGTCAGAATTTCTGTCAATGAAGCTGGACTGTGTGGTTCAGTTCCTCCCATTTGAATCCATAGCAGGTTCTAACAACTTGGGAGATGTTTGGGAGCAAAGTGCACAAATATACGCCTCTGATGAGAATCGGACCCACAACCTCTCCACCTTAGTCTGTAATGCTGACTTCCGCACCAGGGTGGCTGCTAACTTGGATATAGGTCTGTTCAAATTCCTTTTACGTGATAAAACTTTTTAACCTAAGTTTACACATATTTACCACTTTCGTTACCTAGATATGAAATAAAAGACATGTAGTATGCAATCAGGGTAAAAAAGAATCAGATAAAGCCAAAGAGAGAGTGAAATTTCTGCACTCTGGATGTTGATGCTGTTTTAGTTTTGTGGGATTGACATGCCCAGCACAACCAATCATGTCTGCTATGAATTGTCCACTGTAACCGCCACTTAAGTTTGGCCATTCTGTGTACTAGAAGCTTGTATGTGTATAGTGTCGTGTAGTATGATGTGTGTGTGGTGTATGTGTGTCTGTCTGCCTGTAAGTGAACAGTCGAACAAATAATGAAAACAAGATGTAAATTAATGTTTGTTTAATGCATTGCACAAAGCAGTCTCCTGTCTGTGTACATGATTTTCCTTGTTGCCTGTAGTTTCCCTTCCTACATGAAAAATGTGTTTGCGTATTTATGTGCTTGCTTAGGCTTTTATTATTCCTGCCTCTATTAAATTTTATGTGAAGAAAACGACAGGTTTCTTACAGTTTATGAACATTCGTGAGATTTAAAACGTCCATTTTAAGACAGAAACTTAGGATTTGAAGCCCCCATTTTAAGGTTCTGAAAGCCTTGAGAATTAATTTTTTTGTTCAAGGTATTAAAAAAAA
The DNA here is from genome assembly GCA_033310375.1 of Conus canariensis. Lineage (NCBI taxonomy): Eukaryota > Metazoa > Mollusca > Gastropoda > Neogastropoda > Conidae > Conus > Conus canariensis. The sequence continues at coordinate 60,691,602 of CM065718.1, read as the reverse complement.
AATTGTTTGAGTTCGTTGTTGCTGCTGCTGTGTTTTTTCTCCCCTCATATTGAAAAAAGTTGTTGAAATATGTTGCTGCTGCTGTGTGTATTTTCCTGTCTCATATTCATTTGTCCAGACAAATGCCCAAATCCTATTAGGTGGGGGTGTGCCCTTTTCCAAGGGAGATTGAAGATAAGTTCTTCACAAACACAAGTGACGTATGAGCTCAAGAGAGGGAGTCTTAGGGAATATTGAAAGTACATGTAGGATCAAGGTTTAGTTCCCTTCGCTCATAATTTTTTGCTTGGGTGCATCCTAATTGTAAAGGAGTGAGCCTGTGCCAAGAAGGGTTAAAGCATTTGAAAAGTTAAAAGGGAAATTCCGTTCTTCAGCAAAGAGAAACAGAAAAGTGTCCAGAACTGGACTGCAGTCTTGAAAGATGTGATAATTATCAGTGTTAGTGCTAATGATTACTTACTTCACTAGGAGCCAGCTTCAGACATGTTTCAGTAGTGTGTGTATCACATTATCTGTTGTATTTAATTGCGTACATCACCGTCCCCAAGGAAGAAATGGGATAGGTAGGAGGGTAAGCAGGGACGGGGGGTTTGGAAAAGTCCTTCCAATATGTGATTGAAAGAATTGGATGAGTCCTGTGTGTCAGAAACCTGAAACCAAATTTAGTTTAGGTTGTTGTTGTTTCATGCTACTTCTTGCATTCGGGCATGATTGATTATTTCTTGTAAAGAGGATAATTCTGACCCCGTTGAAATGTACCCACCTCCCACCCACACTCTTTTTTCCTCATCTCCAGGGTTCATCCCCAGTCTCCTGGATGACTTGCCTGATTTTGGCGACGATGGATTCCGGGGCCGAGGGCGAGGGGGACCAGGCCGTGGTAGCTTCATGAGGGGCCGGGGTAGGCCCCCCATGGGAATGGAGCCCATGGGAATGGAGCCCATGGGAATGGAGCCCATGCGAATGGAGCCCATGGGGAATGGAGAGGGAAATGTTCATGCGAGGTATGCTGGACAGACCCGGTGGCTTTGACCTTGGCTTCCCTCTCCCTGACCTTGACCTTGGCTTTCCTCCAGGGCCTGGTAAGTGTCGCTTTGTGTTGTGCCGCAGCGCTGTTTGGTTAGCACGACGGGCATGAACGTTTCAGACATTGTCAGGACTCGAACATGCTTTGCTTTTTTTTGTGTGTGTGAGTGCCTTTGAAGAGTAGACCAGGAGATTGACAGGTTGGGTTTCAGAGACAGTGTACTTACAATAGTGTGTTAGTTGCAGTGCATGGTTGGAAAGAGGGATTATCAGATTGACAGAAATCTGTTAGAAATGATCTGGTTATTAACATAGTAATCATCTGCATGTTGACCAGCAAGCAGTCTTAATTAAGCAGATAGAAAATGCTCTGGACATTGAAGTAATTGCTTCAAGTTATTTGTATTTATTGGTATCATGCCAAAGATTTTTGTAGCTATAGTAATAAAATTGTCAGAAGATTGTTCAAGATAGTGATTTTGTTTGTAGTGTGCCACCCTTATCTTGAAATTAAAAATAAAAATAAATCAAGAGACAAGTCATCAGAAAGTAGTTAGAAGAAACAAACATTTTTACCAAGGGGGAAGGAAATCTGACAAAAATGACTTTAAAGAAAAAAGGTTATAGAGACACATTAGAATTACAGATTTGTTTTTGTAGTTGTTGTTCTGCTGATACTGAAGAAAAGAAACAAGAGGCATCTTTTGATTTTAGCAGTAGTATTAAAAAATTATGTTAAAGTATTTCAGCCCTATGTGTGCGTTCATGATTGTTAGTTGATGTACTTATGTCTCTGTTGATATGTCTGTTGATTTATTTTAAATTTCAAAACTGTGAAGGTGTTAATGGCATCCCCAGAACCAGAATGAAAATCCCTGAGACCCCCCTCCTTCCATCTGTTCCCTTCCTCTCCTCCTGCCGCCTCCCCTCTTGTCCCTCTCCAGCCCCAAACATTCCAGAGTGGGGTTGGTGGAGTGGACAAAATTGGGGATAATGAAGTATTTGTAATTTTTCAAAAAGAATGTTCATCATTTAAAAAAAAATGTTCATCATCCAAGACTTGTACCAGTTTAAAGAGGACAAATAGATGACTTGGGTGAATGAGAATCATGACGGTGCCAGCAGTAATTTATGTAGCTTAGAGCTGAAGCACTGATTGTTAAAGGAAGAAGTTGTGGGTCATTGTCAGTGAAGGAAGGATAGGTGCTGTGACTGGCGTGGGGAGAATGGGTGAGTTCAGGTACACCTAGTTTCAGTCTTCTGTATTGTATTAAGTGTTGTACTATCGTTTTTTGCACTGTAAGGATCAATTCTGAGCAAGGCACCTTCTGCTAGGAGCCCTGTCTGTGGCCAAATCAATTTTGGCATCAACCTGTGTAGGTCAACACGTAAGTGACCTGAAGTCATGTTCATTGTCCACATCAGCACATCTGGAAACATTGATCATCCTGTGTGCACATCAACCTAACATGTGAGTACAACAGGCACACAACATGCGCAGTGTGTTAATGAGATCAACACTACTACTAGGCAAGTCATGGCTGTTGCAGGCTTATTGACTTCCGTCATCAGAATCAACAGTTAAACTTTCCTAGTAGTTGTTGATCGTAGTGCAGAAATGTCTGTGCTAGACTTTGATCATGGTGGGTGTGTACAGAGACATACTTATCATATTAAAGTTGAGCACCAAATTTTTGTGCTTCCCCCTCCTTGCCCACCCCTGTAGTTTGATTATTCAGTTTTAGAGAAGGAAAGTGAAGAAAAAATTGTTGTGGAACAGCATGTTTTCACAAATTGTCATGTGACTGATGGATTTATTGATTGATCAGTGAGTACGCCAAGTTAGCCAGACAATACAGGTTTCCACACCAGTGCACCCCGTGTCTTCCATCTCTTTGGGGATCTGCCCAGCTGATGATTAAAACATAACATACAAACAGGCTGACAACATTGCTCTGCACCACAGAGGATAAGACTGATTGCTGAGGCCCAAATTTGTCTTGGTGAAGCATGATAACAGCTTTTGGAGTCTTTTGCATTGTCAAAATGTTCATCGTAGTTTTGTCACAAGAGATGTCACTGAATTCTGGGAGAGTATTGCCTAAGATCTGCTCCATTGAAGTTTTCTCGCTTCCTTTCCTGCACCTTGGTCTGTCTGTCAGGGTGGTCACTTCTCAGAATTTTACCTGACTTGTTGCCCCCCCCCCCCCCCCCCCCAATTTTTTTTTTTTTAATCAACATGTCTGTAGGTATTCTGTTTACATGATGATGGGGATAAAACCCAGTTTCATGTGAACAGACTTGTCAGGATATCTTGCCCAAGGATACAGTGACTTGTTCCCGTTCTATCCCCCCCCCCCCCCCCCCCAACCTCCCAGCCCCACTGACTCACAGAGACGGGAAGATGAGGAGAATGGCGGCTGTGAAGGCTTGCTTGCATTGTTACCAACTGATCTTGTAGCACACCTTTCTTCACTGACGATCCTCCACAGCCTTCTCATTGCTGTCATGGAGAAAGTGCTTATGGTGGATGTTAATGATCATTATCATTTACCACATTCAGAGTGTAAAAAAGAGATGTGAAAAATCAGTGTTTTGTACATTATGAGTCATTCTAAAGGTTCAGTGCCATATTTTGAAAAGGTATCTCTGATATTACTGAATTCCCTGGTTGGTGAGGAGGAAGAGGACCGTGACATGGAATGATGGGTTTTTTGAGAAGGCAAAGTGTTTAAGGGTGTGTAGATCAGAAAATGAGTTTAGGCAGTGCCAAGAATCGACTGTCTACCTGCATGCAGCTTTGAACCACCTTACAGACAGACATCATGCCAAAGGGGAAGAAAGAAAGTTTCAGCACATTTTCAGGCCCCGTAGTAGATGTGTGCAGACTCCAGTACAGAGCACCATCTATAAAGAAAACAGAGAATTGATTTTCCGTCTGGATTGATTTGCTGGAAAGCAGATTCAAAATGAAAGAACAGAGGGAAGGTGAATTCTTTGTTCTCCGGTGCCCACACTGTTCTCTGGTTAATGTCGGGTCTCCATGAAAAGTTCCCTCCCCTTTATGCCCTCACCTGCACCCCACATCCAAAACCTGAACTTCATGTCTCTTCCCCACTTGTCCTCCCGCTACACCAGTAGCTCTTCCCTCCTTCAGATTCCCACCATCCTCATTTCCTTGCCCTCACTCCCCATCCCACTTCATCCACTTCTCTCTTCCACACCCCACCCCTGCCCCTTTCCTGCCATCAGCTTTTCTCCAACCCCCCCCCCCCCCCCTCCTCCCACCCTACTCCACCCAGTGAAGAGATATTTATTACATAGCCATTCACGAAGCTGGTTCCTTGAAATAGATAAAGAAGGCGGCCATGAAAAAATGTAGAAAGAGAAGAGACCTCAGTTTTATGGTTTGTTTCCTTTTTTTTATGTAAAAAGAAGAAAAAAAAGAATTAAAATCATTCATAGATGGCTGTATATGTTATAGATGTTAAACATTTTCTCATCGACTGATGCATGTTTGCTTATAGACTTTTTGTTCCATCGGCCAGAAATTAGAAGAGGAAACTTGCCAGAAGTAGAATACTTGTTATTTCTGATCTTCTTCATTGCCCTCAGTCCTGTATTTGTTTGCAAAGAAAAGACTCATGTGCTCTTTCCAGGGCATCAGATTCATGGTTAATAGAGAGGATAAAACAGATGTTCTAGGGCATCAGATTAATACAGAGAGAAAAAAGATGTGTCAAATGAAATCGAAATTCGGAGGGTCTTGAAGTCTTTGTTGTTGCTAGTATTTGTTGCCCAGGATTTGAGCAAATCAGATCATTACTCATTCACTATTATTATTATTATTATTATGATTGTTTTTTGTTGTTGCAGTCATTATCATTATTTTTTTTTTTATTATTATTACTGTTATTAGTGTTATTACAGTTAGTGTTATTTTTTAAAAATATTTCATTAAAAATTTTTGTTATTCTTAATCATTATTATTAGTGTTACTATCAATTGATTGTGATTACTACCATCATCATCAGTATGCATTTGTTCATATTGTTGATTGGTTCCCACCCCACTCCCCATCCCCACCCCTCACCCCTCATCAGACGGATTTAATTTATGGCCACCACACTGTTTGCTCAAAGAAGGTCCTGTAAAGGATGTTGGGATTAGAGAGAAAAGGGTGGAGGGTAATGGTAATGGGGAGGGAGTTGAAATTATTGCAGTTCACTGCCCTTTTTATTGTTTTTGAAAAGTAGTAATGGATTAGGGAGATAAAAAGTACGCTGAATAAATCAGTGTTTGACATCTGTGCATGCTTTCAACTTGGGTGTGTCTATGTCCACTTTATTTATTAATTTGTTTTTGTTTATTTGTTCGTGTATTTTATTAATTAGAAGAAGAAGAGAAAAAAAAGCTAAAAGGAAGACGAGACATTCCAAGCTGAAGTTATGCATAGATGCCACATTCTTATCTGCATTTTGGTTCAGTAATTGATTAATCCAGTAAATGGTTGATTTCAACACTGCAGTGGATGTAGGTGTTCAGTTTGAGAAGAGAACCCAAAAGATGTGGCCATTTGCAGCTCCCTCACATGGACATCATCATGCAATGACCATTGACGTTGATTATTGCATTGGGTTGAAAGATGCATGAGATTTTTTTTTCTTTTTTAATGTTCACTCGAGGGAGAAGGAAAGTCATTGAGCAAGTGTTGTTCCAATTGGGAATTGGCCAACACCACATAATTATAAGGTGATGTTTCAGACTTAAACTGATGTAAAGGTAGATTGAACAGATGTAGACTTTGTCGAGCTACACGCCTTGGAAGATGAAATTTGAAGATGAAATTCAAGTCCTGTGCATGGTAAGGGTTTGACGAGTTTATTCCCATCAGAGTGTTTTTCCATGATCTGTCACTTCGGTAGCACCAACAATAAAGGTGGTATGTAAAATCAGATTGTGTATTAAAAAACTAACAGAAAAAAAAAGTGTTTCATGTTGTTTATTTGAAATGAGGAGTAATGTCAAATTGACGGATTTAATTTATGTCCAGTGAAAGTCACGAGACTGGATTAAAGTTCCTTCCTGCATAAGAGCCCGACTGTTGTTCAAGTAACAGCAGGGGTTAAAGTCCACAAGTTCAAAACAGCAAAGGAGAAAAAAAAAGAAAAACAGGCATGCCAGTGCCTCAATCACTTCCTGTTGTGCGTACATCCAGAAAAGTGTCTTTGTGCTGACTTTTAAGTAAGCAGTGTTGTCTCTCAGAATGAGAGAAACAAACAACTTTTACATTAGGCATACAGTAGTATGTTTTGAGAGCAGGGAATCGGATGGCTCTAATGCATTTATAGTGCATTCCATCTTTCATCATCCTTCCCCTCCCCCTTCCTTCCACTGGACTTTCTAATGCTCAAACTGTAGCATTGAAGTCTGCTAATTTAGTGGCACATGGAACTGGCCTTTTAATACCTTCATTGGCAACTACAGTCTCGTGCTATTTAAGTCTCCTGACATGGTCTCATGGGAATGATCATCGAAGAACTGTTGTTGAGGTTAATTATTGTTGTAGCTGTTAAATATTGCTGATTGGAATTTACTGGTTTCAGATGGTCTGCATGTATCAAGGAAAGAGTTGTTTTTCATCGTTAGAATAGCAGTCACATGTTCTAGCTGTTATTTAACCAAACTCACCCAGTAAAAGACCCTACTCACTAGGGCATTGTTCATTTTGTTTTGTTAGTTTTTGTCCTTTGTTCTGCTCCAGATTTATCCCCCCCTTTCACCATCCATTTTCCCCATGCTTATCTGACCAAACTGATGCCTTATTCTTGTTTGATGTGAACACGTCCTTGCTAAGTAGGACGTTTAGAAAAGAAATAATGAAATAAAATCCTTAAGGGAGGTCTTTATTGACAGGTTGTAGTTTAATCTCCATCGATACAGTGAGACGTGGTAAAGGCACTTCCAAGTAAAGATGACCTTATTACAGACAAGTGGGGTCGACAGTTTGTTTATGTGGAACAGTTTTCTCATTGTTTGTGACAGATTGACTTCCAGTGAAGACTTTCTTCCAAATAAAATTGTCATAATTGAGATACCCCCACTCCCACCAGCTCCCCCGAGTAAGACAGCTTTTTCAGTCAAGACATAGAAACACAATTAGACCCCTTCCTGTGAAGGCTCCTTTATAATCAAGATGCCCTGATTAAGATCATGTCCAGTGAACAGTCTCTCCAGAACAAGAACTTCTGAAATACGACTCTCATTGTCAAGACTCCTTCCCAATAAAGCCCCATTCTCCCCCCTTCATCACCCCCCTCCTCCTCTCCACCTTCTCCATCCATCCCCAGCCCCCTGTCCCTCTTCCGCTCTTTCTGTTTTCAAGGATATCTGGAGGTTCTTGGTTAGAAGTTTGTCACTAAATTTGTCTTTGAGGGCTACAGCGAAATGTGGACATCAGCATTTATGATTTTGATGGCCTTTGACTCTTAGGCAGTGTGTCAGAAGATAGAGAACAATAACTGTGAACCTTGTGCCTCAGAATGGTGTGAGTACTCATTGGAGTTAACAGTAATGGTGACATGTTTCCTTCCCGCAGTCATCAGCCTTCATGTACATGGGCTGTCGCATCATGCAGCAGTGTGTCATGTGGTGCCTTACTGATTCCATCCATAGTTACCCTTATGGTATCCTGTCAGTGTTAGAAGTAAGATAAATATGGATTGCAAAACTAGGTCACTTTATCATCCTGAAATCAAGTCGAAGGTTAACTTACAGGTATTCTTTTTTTTTTTAGATGAAAATTGCTCTTTTCATTAAAGACAAACAGAATATAAAATGTTGACCATCTGGAGCTGGCAATCTCCACTGCAGTGTGTTGGAAGTCACGTTGGTGTGAGGCTGGGAATTGTCAGGATGTTGCCATGTCTTTGGCATTGTCAGTGGTTTCAATGAAATGAAAACAGGTCTCAGGGCCTTCGTTTCCCAATAATAAATGGATCTGGTTGGTCACATCTTTCTTTGTTTTTGTTTTTTGATTTGTTTTTTTTTGTTTTTTGTTTTGTTTGTAATTCATTAACTCTATAAATATTAATGGAGCCAAAACTGAAGTTGCAAGGAGCAATTAGTGGGAATGATCCTGTTGACCCTTAATTCCTCTGTACCCTCCCGTTTGATATACGTAAATAACTGTTTATGTTTAATTTTCCTTTGCTTTTTTTTCCTTTTTACATTTCTTTTTCTCTCTCTCTTTTTCTTTCTTTCTTTTCTTTTTTACCTTAATGATAATTATATAGAATGGTAGTGCTGAACCTGTGGAGTTTCCTTTCATATCTGCGGCTATATAATTTGACAATATTTTTTGTGCATCCTCTCGAAATAGGATTACAAAGGCCCGGCAGATACAGACACCTGCAGTGCTGTTCGGGAAATTTAGGAACTTTCTTAACGCAGTTGTATTCGTATTGTTTATAGTCCAGCCAGTTGTAGAGGCCCATGAAAGGGCTGTGAGTAGCAGTCTCGGAGATGCATCTATTAAGCGGATGAGTTTGACCATGTACTATGATGTAGTTCCCCATCTTCCCATTTAGGTGTACAGCACAGTCAGTGACTGGATAAGAGCTGGCTGGGGCCAAAATGTTCTACAATTATGGCTTTAATGGGGTTCAAACATGCCATCGCCCAGCCACAGCTTAGCTTTCTGCTGGCTCCTTTAGATAAATGAATTTTTAACACAGAAATGAGATGAAGCCATGGTCAGGCTGTAGACTGCAGGACTTGGTTTTATAAATTTCTACAGTTCCTTTATCTGATAGAGCCAACAGGAGAATCATCAATGACCATGACGTCATCTTTACATAGCAACAGATAAAAGCAAGCAAAGTAAGATTAGGGCTGGGCTGGGGAGGGGACTTAGAAAAGGATCAATCTCATTAATTTCGCTTTGCACTTTCAGTTTTGACTGCACTATTATTTATCACAGAAGGAAAAAAAAAAAGAAAAAGAAATTTGAATTGTTTTGCAACTCTGAACGTGAATCTTAAGGGTATTTTCATATGGTTATCTGTAACATGTAGGTGTGTTTGAACTTGGAAAGTTACATTTGTGGAGTAGAAATATGTTTTCCTGTTTATTCGTTTGAAAATACATTTTCCTCAGAAGTTCAGAATAATTTGTTAGTAACTTGTGAACCTATCAGTATTTCAGGGCTTTTTTTTTTTTCTTTTTAAGGGAGAGAGTGTTATTTAGTTATGGTAAAATGAATTTCTCCTATAATTTCAGTGTGTGTATCACTTGTGATTGTTATCTGATCCGGCACCCACCCGCCTCCACCCACTCTACTAAATCTGTCGATTAATCGATGGATTCAGTCATTTTTCCCTTGAGGGGGATGGATGGAGAATGGGAATTCTAATGATGGGTGCAGTATTCAGACAAAATTGATTCTAAATGACTCATCAATGGGCAGTACTTTCACTGAAGTGAAAGTCAGTTTTGCTTGTTTTTGAGGGAGCAGGAAGAAGGGGACAGTTACATCCTGCTCACCCTCACACTCCTCCTCCCCCCAAAAAAGAAAAGAACAAAATTATGAGAGAGAATGCATACTGTGGGACATGCAGGTTTTTGCTGGAAACTCACTGTCTGAAATTCTCATTACAAAACAAAGCAGAAAATTTCAGGATTTGATTCTTAGTACTAAGGTTCTTATTTGATGTTGTTACTAGACTTAGGTTTACTATTCACAGTCCGTTGCTCGCTCCTTTGATTAGTATTTGAAGAGAAAGACGTCAAGTTGGCACTGAGAATGATTAAGCTAAAGGGGCTGTTGACGCTATTTTGGTATAGAGAAGTATTAGAGAAGTGGAGAGAAATGTAAAGGGTTTTGAATGCTTCTTATATCGCTGCTGGTGAAAGTAGAGTGTTAGACTACCCTTTTTGAGAACAGATTAAGTAAAAGGGATTATAAACACTTGTGTGGTCTTTTCGAGGAGTTAGAAGGCTAATTTGCACTGGTTTTGAACAGGCTGAGTTTGAGGGGGTTACAAGCTTTGGCTAAAGGAAAGAAGTTATACAGACAACAAAGTTTCAGGGATACTCAAGAAATTGAAGAAATTGCCCCAAACTTAGCGGTCAGAACAGTTGAAGACAGACCTGCTCTAAGCTTAGGGCTCAGAGCTTGTAACTGTCAAGGTTGTTCTGTAACTGTAAATCCTTACTCCCTCTCCCCCACTCTCTGTCCTGCCCAACCCCACCCTATTCCTTCTCCTGATGGCCTATCTCTTCCCCTTCTTCCCTGACAGTTCAGTTACTCCTTTTGATCTGAGAATTTCAAGAGAAGCAGCCTTCAGTTTGGATGACTTATTCCCTATACCATGATTCATATGGGGGCGCACATGCCTAATATATAACAAACATTAAAGACACAGATCCAAGTTTTGAAGCGGATAGTGATACTAGCTGCAGTTGCCAGACCGTGTACTTATAGACAATTATGAAACAAAATCTGTTTTTTGCACTATGTGGTCCCCCCCCCCCCCAAGTAGTGTTCTAATGAACCCAGGAGGCAATTAAACAACTGGTCTGGAGGAATAGGGGTTGGGATAAAAAATAAAAAAAAATCTGAACATGTCATAGAAAAAGGAAAAAAATTGTGGAAATTTGTTTTTACACGAAAGCTTGGCATGTTGGTTGAATAGAATGTTCCTCAGTGGGGCTGACGATCTTGTTTGTGTGTATGTGTGCTTTTTGTTTTAGTCCTCTTGTGGGAGATACTGTATGTGTGTTTATGGTTGTTTGACCCTGTAGTTACAAGGAGAAGGACACTGAAGATGTGAAGGACTTTGTGTGAAATGAACATGTTCTGAGAAAAGGATGTATGTGATGTGACTGAAGTTGTGAAGACGCTTGACAACTTGACAGGTACACTGTGCAGTTAGTTTTAATTTTGTGATGAATTGTATGATGATTTTCTTACTGTAAATATCTAACGATGAAATGCATTGTTCTTTGCTGCATGCATTATGACTGCCATCATTTGTTTATTTGTTTTTGATTGATTGATTATTTGTTTATATATTCAATGTCTTTATTCATTTATTCTATATACATATTGATATGTTTGCTTATTATGCTCAGAAAAGAACAGATTTCACTTAACAGTATGCAGTGAATAATTCTGATCTAACGGAGCTTCTTTCACACAGGCAGTGTTTGGTTGACAGTCCTTCCTCATTTCTCAACTTTGGCTTTGAACCGTAGTGACTTATTCACAAAAATGGGTCTAAAGTTGCAGTCTCTGAGTTGCATAACAACTAGGAAAATGACATTCAGGGTTGATATGGATGACTTTGAGATTTTTGGTTGGTGGGAACCAACAAAATGTTAATGATTGATGTTGACGGAACATCGTTAATCATATGTCTCAGATCACCCATGTCAGCTCAGTACACATATTTTGGGTTGTACAGTTCAGAACAAGAGACCTTGACCCTGAATTGTGATAAAGGGTCACACTGAATTGGAAAAGTCTAGGAGAAGAAAAAGGGTTATGAGTGTGTGTTGTGTGTGTGTGTGGGATGTGGAGGAAGAATGGAAGAGAGAGAGGGGCTGTGTATGTGTGGATGTGGAAGAAGAATGGAAGAGGGAGGGGGGTGTATGTGTGGATGTGGAGGAAGAATGGAAGAGGGAGAGGGGTGGTGTATGTGTGGATGTGGAGGAAGAATGGAAGAGGGAGAGGGGGGGTGTATGTGTGGATGTGGAGGAAGAATGGAAAAGGGAGAGGGGGTGTGTATGTGTGGATGTGGAGGAAGAATGGAAGAGGGAGAGGGGGTGTGTATGTGTGGATGTGGAGGAAGAATGGAAGAGGGAGAGGGGGTGTGGATGTGGAGGAAGAATGGAAGAGGGAGAGGGGCTGTGGATGTGGAGGAAGAATGGAAGAGGGAGAGGGGCTGTGGATGTGTGGATGTGGAGGAAGAATGGAAGAGGGAGAGGGGCTGTGTATGTGTGGATGTGGAGGAGAATGGAAGAGGGAGAGGGGGTGGTATGTGTGGATGTGGAGGAAGAATGGAAGAGGGGAGGAGGGGTGTGGATGTGGAGGAAGAATGGAAGAGGGAGAGGGGCTGTGTATGTGTGGATGTGGAGGAAGAATGGAAGAGGGGGGGGTAGTGTGGATGTGGAGGAAGAATGGAAGAGGGAGAGGGGCTGTGTATGTGTGGATGTGGAGGAAGAGGGAGAGGGGGTGTGTGGATGTGGAGGAAGAATGGAAGAGGGAGAGGGGGGTGTATGTGTGGATGTGGAGGAAGGGAGATGGAAGAGAGGGAGAGGGGGTGTGGATGTGGAGAAGAATGGAAGAGGGAGAGGGGGTGTGTATGTGTGGATGTGATGGAAGAGGGAGAGGGGGTGTGTATGTGTGGATGTGGAGGAAGAATGGAAGAGGGAGAGGGGGTGTGTATGTGTGGATGTGGAGGAAGAATAGAAGAGGGAGAGGGGGGTGTATGTGTGGATGTGGAGGAAGAATGGAAGAGGGAGAGGGGGGGTGTATGTGTGGATGTGGAGGAAGAATGGAAGAGGGAGAGGGGTGTGTATGTGTGGATGTGGAGGAAGAACGGAAGAGGGAGAGGGGCTGTGTATGTGTGGATGTGGAGGAAGAATGGAAGAGGGAGAGGAGGTGTGTATGTGTGGATGTGGAGGAAGAATGGAAGAGGGAGAGGAGGTGTGTATGTGTGGATGTGGAGGAAGAATAGAAGAGGGAGAGGGGCTGTGGATGTGTGGATGTGGAGGAAGAATGGAAGAGGGAGAGGGGCTGTGTATGTGTGGATGTGGAGGAAGAATAGAAGAGTGAGAGGGGCTGTGGATGTGTGGATGTGGAGGAAGAATAGAAGAGGGAGAGGGGCTGTGTATGTGTGGATGTGGAGGAAGAATGGAAGAGGGAGAGGGGCTGTGGATGTGGAGGAAGAATGGAAGAGGGGGTGGGTTGTGGGATGGAAGGGGAAAAAAGGGAAAGGATAGGAAGAGTTGGTCTGAAAGTAAAGGAGCATCACAGGTTTCACATTTACATTCCTTTATATAATAATATACCGTTAAAAAAAGATGGTATTATTGTTTGCCATGAAGTCAGCACTGTCAACTCAAACATGTGGTGGAGAATGTGTCCATTGTTAGCATCTTGAAATTGCATATTGCAAAATGTTGAGAAATGGGAATGAGGATATGTTGACTGTTGTTGACAAGTGCACAAGTGAAATAGAAAAGTCCACACCTGTTTATGAAGTGTTTATGAAACGCGCTGTGGTATATTCCTCAGACTTCACCTTCATTCTGAAAATCCAGAATTATTGATTTTTACATAGATGCCAAATCCCCCAGTCCTGGTGGCTTCAAACACTATCTCCTAAGTTTGAAATAATGAAAACCACACCTGTAGAGTCAACACTGCTTTCTGTGCTGTCATTGATTCAGCAATGCCGTGGTCACAGAACTGTCCACAGTTACATTAGATGCTCAGTCCTGTATCACAGCTGTTCATTGTCAGGCTTGACACAAACTGGAAAAAGAAATTATTTCAAAATTTTTGTGTCTGAAACAGCTTTCTGAAAATGATGGCCACCAGCACTAGAGCAGATGTCTCAAAACACCAGTGCTTAAGCTCAAGCCCTCCCACAGAAATTGTAAGGGAATGCTGTACAGGGTCAGCATTGTGAGTAGATTTATAGTTAACTGCTGGTGGTGGATTTGCACAGAAGAGTAGTTAAGATGGTTAAATTCCTTCCCACACCCCAAAAGGAAGATAGTCAAATAGATGAAGTCCGACTTTCACATCATTTGTTGTTGCTGTAGCCACTGTGGTGCGTCGTTCTGATTCAGATTGGTCTGGTACCCATTTTCTACATGAGCTGATTTTCACATTTGTGGATACTTTCTCTTTATTTGTTAATAAAAATCTCCTTCTTCATTATCCTGGTTGGATTCAAAAGTTGAAATCTGAATATAGCAATGCATGCTTAGATGTTCATGCACACATAGTGTCATCTTTGGCCTTTGTTGGCTGATAGCAGAGAATGGAGTTGGTTGTCTAACGCTACAGAAATGGAACGTTGCCATTTGGCTGCTTAGTGGCTACTTGAGCATGCATGTAACATGGTTGTTTTCAGGTCATGACTTGAGGGATCTGAGAGCTGTGTTCATAGCTGCTGGTTTGCCAGTTGTTTGCATTCAGTTTCTGCAGCGTTGAGCCAGCCAACACCATAGTTGTCAAAATCAGTTAATTAACATTGTACCTTAAAACATCCCAGTGAAGAGTCTCCCCATTAACATCCCCCACCCCTTCCACCCAACCGAGTAATGATATTTTTTTGTGGAATGTTTAAAAAAAATTTTTTTTGCTCTGCTAACATTTACGCATTTGTCAAGACCCATCTGATTCGACCTCTGTTAAGGAAATCTGGGCGAGGGTGTTGCGAGTTTCCCCTTTTGTTTGGCGCCAGACTGAAAGCATTTTGCAGTGTCACTGAAATCGAGCCAAATACAGAGAAACCCATGGGATAGAGTGCAGAGCAATGCTGATCAGTATGTCATACATAACAGATGAGTGAATTTTTGTTTTACAAATATGTCTTGCTCAGTGGTCACAAATGATAGAAGAGGAAAATGCAGTACGAATATTCCCTAGATGGTGGTCAAGTATTTGAAGGACGGTGTCACAGAGAGAAGTGGAGAGGCAGGGACAGTTCAGAAACTGAGAGCATGATCAAGAAGAGAAGGATTGGAAAAAAATGAGCTTGATCCATTTGAGAACTCACTGGAGCATGCAGAGAGGGAGGGGAAAATGGTGAGCTTAATCTTTTCAACCACCGGAGCAGGGAGAATGGGGAAAATTGTAGCTGAAGAGATGAAACTCACTTCTTTCCCCTCCCTTGTCCTCCTTTCTTCATGCTTCACTTGTTCTGAACAGTTCTTGTTTCCCAACTTTACCTTTCCACATTGCCATTCTGTTACAGACAGCCATCTTGATAGTATGATTTTGTGCATTTTTTTGGTCATAGTTTGTATAGTAATCACCTGAAGAATACACTTTTTCTTGAAAACAAATTTTTCTGTTTTGTATTATGTATTGGATAAGTATTGCTTTGCACTCCTGTGTTTTGGCTTATTTTTCACACAAGGTAATAATGATCACCAGTGTCAGCTGTAGAGGCTGAAGTGATGACCCCATAGTGTTGTGGAGACGCGCCATGCAGAACTGGTGTGGTTCTGATCCTGGCTGGGGGACTCAGGGGCTCCTGGGGATGGTCCATGGGCTGTGTTTTGATTGTCCTCAGTGGCAAGGGATGCACATGACCCATGTTCTGCGGGGAGTCTTTGAATCTCTGAGCTAGGATTGGGATCCCAGTGAACAGTTCTTGCCAGACCATTGTGACCAATGCAGTAGCAGTGCAAGTAACAGCCTCCTGTCCCCGTCCCCCCCCCCCCCCCCCTCCTTTCACCTATTCCCCTCCACTCCCACCCCTCCTCCCCCATTAAGCCCCATTCTTTCTCCTCCCACCCAAGCACCCCCTGTTTTACCATCCTCCTTTCCCCTTCCCCTCCCACCCCCCTGTCTCTCCCCCCTCACACCCTCCTCCTCTTTCTTGAAGACTCACTTCAAATCTGGACATAGCTTGGCATTGCTGTTTAGTCACATGTTTATTGCATTAAAAATGTGACCGATGTGACTGTCTACAGAGCTGCCAAGTGCTACGATTTTGGCATAGCGTACTACAATTTTGTTGACAAGACTACACTACACATTTTGTGACAGAACACTACATGAAAAAAAAAAAATTTGAGAACCAACCAACCATCAAAAAAAAAAAGAAAAGAAAACGCTTCTCAGAATTTTCAGGGCTGGTTTAAATGGAGCAGAGCTGAGGTAGATCGATTGTGGACCTGTTTTGTTGAAAAAAAAAAGACTAAGTTCCGTAGGGAGAGGTGGGAAAAGTAGAAGAAAAAAAATCGCTGATGGCAATCACGAATTTGCTGCCTTATTAATAGGTTTCTATGGCAGCCATTTTGTTGTTTTTTAATAGTTCAAGTCAGAACTATGCCATAACTAGCAAGGTCTTCTTAATTCAGTATTAAGTCGTGTGTGAAGCAAAAAGTGCAACTGAAAATGCCCCGTGAGCTGACCTGTCATTTGAATGCGAGTGCTGCCCTTAATGTAAAAAGGATACACTCTTTGTGCTTTTGAGGCCTAGGCAAACTCTGTCTCAGCACAAGAGTGAGTCACTCTTGATGTGCCCAGTTTACTAATGAGTAAATACACTTAATTTAGAGAAGATCAGATAAAAACTGTGGATCTGTTAGTCCCTCCCCCCCACCCCCCCTCCCCCCCACCCTCCCCCCTCACTTCACCCCTCTACCCCCTTTCTTCTGTTTCCCATCTTCAACACACACATACACAGACACACACACACAACACACACACACACACACACACACACACACACACACACACACACACACACACTTCCTCCTCAGTTTCTCTCCTTCCTGTAGTATACTGAAAAAGCCTACAGGATCCCCACATGGGATAGAGACAATACATGTAGAGTGGTGGGGCAGTAAGCTTTGGAGAGCAGATTTCTTTCATGTCAAGGCCAAAAAAGCACTTTGAAGTGAGTGCTGTCAGTCTGTCCATTTTTCAACAAATATGTTTCATGTTGCACACTGAACTGTATGATAGGATATGAAGGATAACAGGAGAGGAGATAATTTGGACTTCATATCATTTGTAGTCGTGAAACAATACCTCTCCTCTTCCTCCTCTGACCCCCTCCCTCTCCCTTGCAGACCTGTAAAGGGTACTTACTTCCTCTCCCCCCACCCCCCACCCCTCCCCCTCTCCCCCACCCTTTACCCTCCCTACACTTCTACCACACCCTCTTGCGTATTTTATGATACAGTTGTTGGAAACTTGCAACTGAAAAAAGTACATCCAGTTTTACCCCTCTGACAGGAGTGGACTTGGAAGTTTGGCTTGTGGGCTTGTGTGTATAGTCGTTACAGTCTGTGACCTGACAGTGGGTTCATGTCATGTGTTGTGACTGTTGCCATGTGGAATCCTGGGAGGTGCTGAGTGCTTGGAGAGAAGAGGTTGTGAGGAGGTGGGTGGGGAATTGAATAAGAGTGGGGGGAGGATGAAGGTGTGGGGGAGGAGTGGTGGTGGGGGGGGGGGGGGGAGAGGGAGAGAGATCCTGTTGAGTGAGGGACAACAGTAAAATCTGCTGTGGCAACCATCAGCACCTTTCCATCTCTCAGCCTTGTCACTGCCACCGTGTGTGCCTGTTCAGGTCTCTTCAGGCTGCACAAGGTGCTAGGGATGTTCAGTGTGGGAGCAACGCTCCTATGGCTCCTTGTTCAGTGATAAAATGGCACTTCTGTTGTTGTGTTCATTGACTAAAGCCAATATGGTGGTCAAATCCTGTTTCACTATTCTACGTTCTGGAAGTTAAAGGCTTTTTTTGTGGTTCATTTTGGAACGGTTTTAAATGATGAGATTGTGTCATTGTGATGTTATGTTTTAATTTGACTCTGGAGATCTTGCATTACTCACTTGCAGCATGGGTAAAAGGCTGTTTAGTGACTAGTCTGAGACACTCCAGAATTGTGAGAAATCCCTCCATCCAAATGTATGTTCAAATGTCCACCAGTAAAAACACATTGGTAAGGATGTTTGACAGAAAGAAGTTTGGATATTCCCTTCCCCAGCCGCCACCCTCCCAAAAATTTATGTTTCAGTATTTCAACATTAGATGAAAAATGCACTGAAAATGCTGTTCAAAGTGAACCTGGAATTTATGATGGTGAAACAGGATTTCAGCCAACGGGAAGTCTTCTGTGCCAGCAGCTGAGCAGAGATCAATGCGGCTTTGTTGGGGGTGTTTGGAGAATGGTTGTCTATAGCAGATTTTACTATATACCCCTCCGTACCTTGCGTGCAGGTTTCAAGAGAAGAGATCGAATGCCATTTGACGACTTTGGACCTTCAAGGGGCAAGCGCCCTCGCCGGTTTTAAAATGTGACGGTAGTTCCCTGCACCCCCTACCCCCTGCAAAGAGAATGGTGGTTGTGCAGCATGGGAGGTTACTGTTGTAGTTCATTGTGCGGGGCAAAGAGTTCCACAGACTTCTTTGGACGTGCACACCTTGGAAGTCAGAGAATCTGAGTGGATGAGAACTTTTTGCTGCTGTATGAACCCAAACAGCAGAGACACATGATCCAGGAGAGGTAACTCTTTCTCATGAATGAATGATAACAGCACAGAGAGTGGAGAAAAGGTAAATCTTCATGATTGAATGAATGGTGAGGGTGTGGACATGTGGACATTTGAGAAAAGGTAACGCTTTCCAGTGAATGAATAGTAACACCATAGACAGCTGAGGACAGATACATCCTTCTGATGAGTGAATGGTAACAGCACAGGCAATTTGTTGCTTCTCTTTTTATTTGTTTATTTATTTTGTGACTCAGCTGCCCAAACATTTGAAAAATGATTACAACCTAAGTAAAAAAAAATGAATGGTAACAACTCAGATATGTAGAAAAGGGAAAAAAGAAAGAAGCAAGGCTTCTAATACATGAATGATATTAGCAAAGACTTGAGAAGAAGAAAAACTTCATTGACTGTATGAATAGGAAAATCAAAGACATTTGAGAATGACTTGTTGCATTTTATCTTTTGAATTTTATGATGACAGCTTTGTTACCTTTGAAACACCTGTATTTTGTGTTATGTCGTTTGTTCAGGAGAGAGTAGCTTGATCGTACTTTGAATAACTAGCCAAAACAAAGAAAGGGCTATGATTTGTATATACATGCAATTGCTTTTTGGAAACAGAAATTCAGCTGTTTGTCCTTTTTTTTTTTTTTTTTTTTTGATACTGTCATTATTTCTTTATTTTTTTTATTTCATGTTCGGTATTGAATGCTGCCATGTTCCGTTGATGGCCAATGGATAATAATATGTTTATGAAAGGAAAAAGATCACCACACTCATGTGGACGACAGTACTAAGGGAAATTGCATGTTCACAAGTAGACCATATCAGATGGGCACGGAATGCCTTATCCTCAAGTTGGCTAGGTCAGGCATCTGCTAAGTCGCACCAAAATTCACTCCCTACTCATAGTCCCATCTCCCCCCACCCCTTTCTATACCCCTCCTATTCCTACCTTCTCTTCCCATTTCCTACAATATTGTCTGTAATTCTTTAGTTTATATCATTTTTCTGTTATTTATCTTTGCATGGATATAGTTACCTACCCTCTTTATATGCTCTTACAAGATGTGATGTAGTGTATATGGGCTGGTCTCTGCTCCTTTTTTGATTCTGTAAAAAAAAAAAGGAAATTGACTCTGTTTCACATTCTGATTTTAGCCTCTTCTCTGCCTGTTTCTGTTCACCATGAAAGCTTTTGTTGCCTACTGATAAGAGATTCTTTCCAGTACATAGTGGTAGTGAGAGCAAAATTTGATCCCTAACCAACCTTTGGGGAAAGAAAGAGGCGGCTTCCTGATATTGCTACTATAACTGTAAGGGTGTCTATACACTGGCCCAGTTTTCACAGATTTTTTTTGCCGCTAAGGAGAGTACAGTTTTGCCTGTGTCTGTTGTTTTATCTTTGCCTCTTTGTAAAGAAGATTGTGCAAAACCTATTGAACTGATTTCATGTACATTTAGAGGAAAGGTAGAGTGTGGACCAAGGAAAAACTCAGGAAATAAGGGTGCAGATCTGAATCAGAGACGGGATTTAGGATCTGTTCAGGGTCCATTCAGCAAGATTAGGCTAAAACTATGAAACCAGTTTAAAGAAAACAATAAAGTATGGAAACTCTTGCTCCTATGGTGAAATGAATACATGCCGTTTACTCTAAACGAATGCTACCTAAGACACCAAATCGCCTAGCAGAAATGACTACACAGGGCAAACAGAACAGACAAGGAGTCTGTGTGCCCAGTATTGTCATTTCTGCTAGACAATTCGATGTCGTAGGCACCATTGGTTTGGAGTTACCGACTTGCATTTTTTCACCATGGGAGTAAGTTTTACTGTACTTGTTTATTTGTTTACTGTCTACTGTTCCCTGCTACATTTAAGATTTCCTTTCAAGTTTTAAGAAAGCTTGATGGGAAGACGGAAGGCCGAAGGCCCAAGCCCACTGTATTTCGGTTCCGTGGTGCAGATCTTGGTCAAAAGATGGATCCAGGGTTTGTTCAGCTTTGGCAGAGGTCTGTGGTTTCCTTTGAGTACCTTTTTTTTCTATTTCTTAAATTCATTTATTCTCGAGGGAGATTTATGTGTTCAGTGGTCTTAAAAAATGAAATGACAATGAAATTTATGTTGGATTGAAAAAAATAATGGGAATTTTATGTCTGTTTCTGCAGGCAGGAGTTTCTGTGGTTTCAAGAATGTTCATTAGCCTTCTGACGTTTTAAACTTCTGTCACCATAGGAAGTAATGTCCCTTGGCTGCTTTGTAAGTACTCTTCCCCCCTCCACCCCCTGCGTCTGTGTACACCAGACTGTTTTAAAGAGCTGTCGGCTGGTGGGAGGGAAAAGCTTTCGCATTGTATTTAAGGCTGTTGATATGGGCTTCAGTGCATTGTGTCCTTCATTTTGGGAACAATTAATAAATGTTTTATGAAGAAGTGGCGTGTTCCTAGTTCTGTCAGATTGTGTTGTGTTTTGAGAGTGTGTTTGTTTTGTTTGTTCACAACATCCCTTATCATGTCCACAGTGTGATCATACATGTAGCATTTGTTGGATTTATGGGCAACTAACGAATGATAAACTAGAATTGTCTCTCGAGAGAGGGAGGGAATAGTGTGTTGTCTTCTGTTACAGTGTTAGTTTTATAAATAAGGGCTTCACTGTTTTGTAGCTGTTACTTTTCACATTCAGTATTTCTTATGCCGACATGAAACTATAAATGCTTTGTAATGTATTTAAGCAGTTTGCATGTGTTCCTTAAAATTTTGTGTGGTTTTGTATCTCTGAAAAGGGTTGGGTTTTTTTGTTTGTTTGTTAAATTGCCAGCTGGACTAGTTTTATTTTATTTCTTTCTTTCTACTTTTTAACTCCTTTTTATAGTTATTTTCAGTAAGGAGTTTTTCCTTCAGATTTTTGTCCTATGCTATTTTCCCTGTGCAAGCCAGATATCCCAAATACAGTGAGGTGAGTGCGGCATATTGATAATGAGATGATGTTTTGTCACTATAGTTGGTGCCATTTTCAGTCTGTCTCTATGAAAAGTGAAAATGGAACAAGTCGATAGTCTTGTTTGTCTAAACCTAGATTGAAACACACACACACACACACACACACACACACACACACACACACACACACACACACACACCACAACAACAACAACAACAACAACAACAACAACAACAACAACAACAACAACAACAACAACAAAAAAGAGAAGAAGTTGGGCTTTTTCTTTCCTTTTGTCAGTGGCTGTAGGTAAGCTGACAGACCCATCCCTGGCTTATATGTGCTGGCTTCAGTAATTTATTAAATTAAGGTTGTTGACAAGATTCTGAGAGGGTTTTGAACACTTTGAGGGATATTGGTGGGTGACATATTTTACTCTCTCTTTTTTTTTCCTTTAGGTCCACAGTTAAGTTTGTTTCTTTTGTTTATTTCTCCCATGTTTGTCTTTTTTTTTCCCAGCAAATACACATAGGAAACTGAAACCTCACACTTTTACTGCATGTTAGAATGGAATGGACTGTAAAGACAAGAACCTGCTTTGTCTAGGTTTTGGGATTTTTTCTGTTTGACAGTTCATGTCCTTTCTCTTAGTTAACTGCTGCGCCCAAACAGATTGCTTATGTATACGCGGAAGTAAAGTGGGGAAAAGGAAAGCTGGCTTGTTTTTCTTAACTGTTTCACTCCAGCTGCCTGATTTTCCACTTGCTGGAAGCTGAGGCTTAGTTTACTACGCCTGGCAATGCATCAACATAAACCTTACATTGATTTGTCTGTTGCTATTCCATGGAAAAACCTTGACGTTATATCTGGCAATGTCCCTTAGTAAATCTGGGCATTGGTATGTCTGTTGGTATGCCATGGTAAACCTAGGCATCGGCGTGTCTGTTGCTATGCCATGGTAAACCTAGACATCAGTATGTCTGTTGCTTTGCTGTGGAAAACCTAGGCATCGGTATGTCTGTTGCTAATCCATGGTAAACCTAGGCATCAATATATCTGTTTCTTTGCCATGGTAAACTTACGCATCGGTAGTCTGCTGCTATGCCATGGTAAACCAAAGCATTAATTCGTCGTTGATGTGCCATGGTAAACCCAAGCATTGGTATGTCTGCTGGTTTGCCATGGTAAACCTATGCTTCTGTATGTCTGTTGGTATGCCATGGTAAACCTAGGCATCTGTATGTCTGTTGGTGTGTCATGGTAAACTTTGGCATCTGTTGCTTTGTCATGGTAATCCTAGGCATCGGAATGTCTGTTGGTGTGCCATGGTAAACCTAGGCATCTGTTGTCTGTTGCTTTGCCATGGTAAACGTAGGCATCGGAATGTCTGTTGGTGTGCCATGGTAAGCCTAGGCATCTGTTGTCTGTTGCTTTGCCATGGTAAACCTAGGCATTGGAATGTCTGTTGGTGTGCCATGGTAAACCTAGGCGTAGGTATGTCTATTAGTGGGCCATGGTAAACCAAGGCATTGGTATGTCTATTGCTATACCTTGGTAAACCTAAGCACTGATATGTCTCTTGCTTTGCCATGGTAAACCTGGGCATCTGTGTGTCTGTTGCTTTGCCATGGTAAACCTAGGCATCAGTGTGTCTGTTGCTTTGCCATGGTAAACCTAGGCATCGGTGTGTCTGTTGCTTTGCCATGGTAAACCTAAGCACTGATATGTCTCTTGCTTTGCCATGGTAAACCTAGGCATCGGTGTGTCTGTTGCTTTGCCATGGTAAACCTAGGCATCGGTGTGTCTGTTGCTTTGCCATGGTAAACCTAAGCACTGATATGTCTCTTACTTTGCCATGATAAACTTAGACATCGGTGTGTCTGGTGGTGTGCCATGGTAAACCTAGGCATCGGTGTGTCTGGTGGTGTGCCATGGTAAACCTAGGCATCGTGTTGTCTGGTGTGTGTGCCATGGTAAACCTAGGCATCAGTATGTCTGTTTCTATGCCATGGTAAACCTAGGCATCAGTAGTCTGTTTCTATGCCATGGTAAATCTAAGCATTGATACATTGTTGGTGTGCTATGGTAAACCCAGGCATCGGTATGTCTGTTGCTGTGTCATTGTACACTTAAGCGTCGGTATGTCTGTTGCTGTGTTATGGTAAACCAGGGCATCAGTGTATCTGTTGATATGTCATGGCAAACCTAGGCATCAGTGTATCTGTTGATATGTCATGGCAAACCAAGGTATCGACGTGTCTGTGTGTTTACCATGGCAAACGTGTCACTGGTGTGTTTGTTGGTATATCATGTTGAAATTAGCCATCAGTGTGTTGGTATGTCATGGTAAGCCTAGGCATCAGTACATCTGTTAGTGTGCCATGGTAAATTAGGCCTTGGTACGTCTATCGCTATGCCATGGGGACTAAGGCATTGATTTGTCTGTGGGTGTGTTTTGGTAAACTTTGACATCAACATGTTTGTCCACACGCCATGGTAAACCTTGACATCAGCATGTCTGTTGGTATACCATGGTAAAACTTGACATCGGTACGTTTCTTGGTATCCATGGTAAACTTTGCCATTGGAATGTCTATTTTGTTTGTCATGGTACACCTTGACATCAGTTTGTCTCTTGACACGCCATGGCGGACTTTGACATCAGTAGGATAGGATGCTATGATAAACCTTGACATGTACATGTATAGGTCTGTTGGTATACCATGGTAAGCATTGAAATCTATAGGTCTGTTGGTATGTCATGATGAACCTTGACATCTATAGGTTCTGTTGGTATGTCATGGTAAACCTTGACATCTGTGGGTCTGTTGGTATATCATGGTAAACCTTGACATCTGTGGGTCTGTTGGTATATCATGGTAAACCTTGACATCTATAGGTTCTGTTGGTATGTCATGGTAAACATTGACATCTTTAGGTTCTGTTGGTATGTCATGATGAACCTTGACATCTATAGGTTCTGTTGGCATAGGTTTTGTTTGTATACCATGGTAAGCATTGAAATCTATAGGTCTGTTGGTATGTCATGATGAACCTTGACATCTATAGGTTCTGTTGGTATGTCATGGTAAACCTTGGCATCTATAGGTTCTGTTGGTATATCATGGTGAACCTTGACGTCTATGGGTCTGTTGGTATGTCATGGTAAACATTGACATCTATAGGTCTGTTGGTATGTCATGATGAACCTTGACATCTATAGGTTCTGTTGGTATGTCATGGTAAACCTTGGCATCTATAGGTTCTGTTAGCATATCATGATGAACCTTGACATCTGTGGGTCTGTTGGTATGTCATGGTAAACATTGACATCTATGGGTCTGTTGGTATGTCATGGTAAACCTTGACATGTACATAATAAGTCTGTTGGTATGTCATCGTAAACCTTGACCTGTACATAAGTCTGTTGGTATGTCATCGTAAACCTTGACATCTATGGGTCCGTTGGTATGTCATGGTAAACCTTGACATGTACATAAGTCTGTTGGTATGTCATGGTAAACCTTGACATCTATAGGTTCTGTTGGTATGTTATGGTAAACCTTGACATCTATAGGTTCTGTTGGTATGTCATGGTAAACCTTGGCATCTATAGGTTCTGTTGGTATGTCATGGTAAACCTTGACATCTATAGGTTCTGTTGGTATGTCATGGTAAACCTTGACATCTATAGGTTCTGTTGGTATGTCATGGTAAACCTTGACATCTATAGGTTCTGTTGGTATGTCATGGTAAACCTTGACATCTATAGGTTCTGTTGGTATGTTATGGTAAACCTTGACATCTATAGGTTCTGTTGGTATATCATGGTGAACCTTGACGTCTATGGGTCCGTTGGTATGTCATGGTAAACCTTGACATGTACATAAGTCTGTTGGTATGTCATGGTGAACCTTGGCATCTATAGGTTCTGTTGGTATGTCATGGTAAACCTTGACATCAGACTGTTAGTCTGTCATAGTAAACCTGGATGTCTGTTGGTAACCATGGTAAATCCATGCATCTGATGTCTGGTCCATGGTAAATCTGTTCAACTGGCATTTCTTGGTACGCTATCATAAATCTACGCATTAGTATGTCTGTTGGTATGCCTCAGAAAACCTTGTTGTCATGATATCTGCTGCCTTTCCATCGTAAATCTGCATCTGAAAATTTAGCCAGAAAACAGAAAATCCATCTGCGTATCAATGAATCCAGAAGTTAGAGTCTGAAAGACAGCGAAACTTATTAGTTATGGGGACATGATAACGTGGTCAAAATTTTAAAGGGATGACATGTTAACCCATGCTCTCTATCTCAAAGATGGATCAGTATTGGTGATACTTTGAGCAAAACAGGTCTTGCAAGATTTCTTTTAAACTGAATTAGGAGATAGCTGCATCCTGTCTTTGCTCCTAGTAAAAAGAAAAAAAATTATAACTAGGAAAAAAAAGAAAGAAAAAGAGACAAGAGTCCTTGTGTGTTTTGCTGTTTCTCCAGGTATAGGCTGCATTTCTGATCCTTTGGCAGGTAATAGGCACAAAAGAGTGAAGCTGATGAAAGTCAAGACAAATGTTTTTTTTTTCATCTCTCTTTTTTATCTACATAAAGAGATGTTCCCCCCCCTCCCTCCCCCCCCCCCCCCCCCCCCCCCGTCATGAAATGCCAGCTTGATACATCGGTTTTAGATATTTTCATTTCCATTTATTCATCTTTATTGGATGATGACAGGGATATTGTTGACTTTGCCTCAGTTAGTCAATAGTATGATTATGAGAGAGTGCCCATTGCCTGTGATCTGGACAAGCATTTTGTTTTTCAACTAAAAGGAAGTGTGGCTTGTGCCAGAAGTCACTTGCTCTGGAATGTGACTTAACAGTTTGACTGCCAGCTTTCAAGGTTTCAGAAGCATGTGGCACTGAGTACAGATTTCAGCTGCATGACTACATACATATTCCCCAGCCCTAAGGTAGCTTGGTAGGTCGTCTGGGCCATGAAGAAAAAGGAACATAACCTCGAACAGAATGTGTTGGCATTTCTACGCTGTCAGCTTCTGAAGAGGGACTGTACATTTGTGGATAAGAATGAGGCTTCAGGTGGCTTCTGTATGAAAGAGTTGGGTTTTTTTAATTTTATTTATTTTCTTTTTTGTTTTATTAGCAAGTCATGCTGTTGTCTCTGAATATGTTGTGTGTGTGTTTTTATGTGGGTCTTGTTGGTAAATGTTGATGATGCCATAGAAATCCTCGGAAAACAGGTTGAAATTCGACATTGAATCTGCCATACGAAGTCTTTCCATATTCAATTATTTTTACCCTCTGCACACTTTGCTCTCATTCTTAGCAGAGCTGGTGTGGTGTATATGGGATTCCTCACAGGTAGTGACATCCTTGATGAAATTGAAGTTTAAAAACAAAAAAAATTCCTTCACTCCCATCTTATATCCTTTTATGTTGAAAGGTTACCCCAGATTGTTAACAGAACGTTAAGTGTTAAATTAATGTAATAAGGATTGCTTGGATTAGATCAAACAAAATGCAGGTGTTGTTTGTTGTTGTTGTTTCTTTTTTCTTTTTTTTCTTTTTTTAGAAAAGAGGGGGAAACAAGGAAGGAAGGATTGAAAAGTAAAATGGTGTACATTTATTACTTGTGTTCTAACTGAACATAGTATTCTCTGTGCATGTGAACTGATAGCAGTGTCTGGTGTGGTAATCGCTGCATTGGTTCAACATCTCTATACAGCAGTGTATTTGGCATGGTAAAAGCAGTGCCTGGTATGGTAAAGGCAGTCATTCATTCAACATCTTTTGACAACAGTACATTTGGTATGGTAACAGCAGTCATTGATTCAACGTCTCTTTGACTGTAGTGTTTGGTGTGGTAACAGCAGTCATTGGTTCAACATCTCTCGACAGAAGCGTCAGGTGTGGTAACAGCAGTCATTGGTTCAGGTTCTCTTGACAACAGTGTCTGGTGTGGTAACAGCAGTCATTGGTTCAACATCTCTCGACAGAAGCGTCAGGTGTGGTAACAGCAGTCATTGGTTCAACATCTCTCAACAGAAGTGTCAGGTATGGTAAGAGCAGTCATTGGTCCAGGTTCTCTTGACAGCAGTGTCTGATGTGGTAATGGCAGTCACTGGTTCAGCATCTCTTGACAGCAGTGTCTTTGGCATGGTAACAGCAGTCATTGGTTCCACATCTCTTGACAGCCGTGTATTTGGCATGGTAACAGCAGTCACTGGTTCAGCATCTCTTGACAGCAGTGTATTTGGCATGGTAACAGAAGTCACTGGTTCCACATCTCTTGACAGCAGTGTATTTGGCATGGTAACAGCAGTCACTGGTTCAGCATCTCTTGACAGCAGTGTCTTTGGCATGGTAACAGCAGTCACTGGTTCCACATCTCTTGACAGCAGTGTATTTGGCATGGTAACAGCAGTCATTGGTTCAGTGCCTTTTGACAGCAGTGTATTTGGCATGGTAACAGCAGTCATTGGTTCAGGTTCTCTTGACAGCAGTGTCAGGTGTGGCAATGGCAGTCATTGGTTCAACGTCTCTCGACAGCAGACACTGAAGGCGTTGAACTAATAATTGAACTAACACCTGACACAGGTGTGGTAACAGCAGTTATTGGTTCAATGCCTTTTGACAGCAGTGTCAGGTGTAGGAACAGCAGTCATTGGTTCAACATCTCTTGACAGCAGTGTCAGGTGTGGTAACAGCAGTCATTGGTTCAATGCCTTTTGACAGCAGTGTCTGGTGTAGTAACGGCAGTCGCAGAATCATCATCTCTTGATAGCAGTGTCTCTGGTGATTTTTGTATAACATATTGACCTTCCATTGTGCTTGAATTCTGTAGTGATGCAAGGTGCTTTGACAAATAGGGCCCGGACAGATCCTTTGTTATCTCATCAGTACTTTTGATCTGAAAGGTTGTATCATTGCATTTTGTGATTAATTGCCATTGATACACTTGACTGTTTGTTATAAACGAGTCTATTTTCTTCAGCCATGTACATTTATATAGCTGTTGTATTAACATTTTACGAGTCTTCAGGAAAAGATCTTTGTGCTATGGTTTGATATTAAACTTGCCTTACTGTAACTCAACTTCATTGGCACATGGAAAAAAATTTTTTTTTAATCACATCATTTCAAATTTGTTTTCTCACAGCCGCACAGGATATAGTAAGGAAAAAGCTTAAAAAATTACTCATGCTGTACTTGTTATTTACACATGGAATAAGGGTTAAATGTGCAAGATGAGAACCAAGATTAACACCCAACCTAGTGGGGGCGCAGGCAGAAAGAGGTAAACAGAAGGTGATTGTCTCCCATTGCTGTGGGTTGGATTTGTTCGTTCAGAGTTGTCAGGATGTAATTTCTTTACATTGTTTTCTTTCGGTTATTTGTTGTTAGCATGTATGTGTCTGTTACTGATGGTGTTGTTTTGGGTCATTGATCACTCGTTCATTTTCACCTGTATGTTGTGGGTTGTTTTTATATGATTTTGACATGTTGCTTCAACACGTCAGTTTGGTGATGATGCTGTGTTATAAGTATCTGGCCAAACTTTAGCTCTATTGCAGTCTGTCAGTACTACAAAGCATGCATGCTGGCCAAATTTTTTCATTCTTTTGACTATAAACAGTAAACAAGTGGGGTAACGTTTGCTCCCATAAGAAAACCTAACACAGAGTAACTTTTATAATTTTGATCTCTTTCAACCTAGACAAAATGAGAACAAGATACAAGGAATTAATGTCAGTAAATACACTTGCTAACAAGAGTAATGAATCAAAGTGACAAAAATAGAATATTACTTTCTATTCACAGGTGAAAAAAAAAAATCATGCGACTACCAAAGTGGTAAATTAGCAGATCACAGTTATCACAGTTACAAGCGTTGAAATCCTGTTGTAGATATCACCAGGAAACCTCTTACAGCACTTCGCTTCTTTCTTGGAGAGATGCTGGAGTGGTGTAAACGTAGCCACACAACTGCCTAGCAACCGTTGCCTCTGTCCTCTCTCTCTCTCTCCCTTCTCTCAGACTAAATACATATGTAAAGAGGGTATGATCCACATGAAAGGCTTTGGCCCTTTTTCTCTGCCGTTTATATCGGCTGGTGTTTTATATCCAGTATGGCGACCTCTTTCATTTTAGGTACACTGAAACAAAAATCTCCAAATTAATTCTGCTTTTCTGGAACATGTCTAATTTTCTCAGAGTAAAAGATGTGCCTCCCGGTGACTTTGCCCTGGCATTTAAGAGCCCATTTGGAGGTGTTTCTGGTTCCAGGAGGTTTCATTGTAGAACCTTGTAATGAAGTAGAGAGAAGTGTGTGCCTACCGTTCATTGTTGCTCAGACATGGGGAAAAGAAAAAGGAGGGGAGAGGATAATATTTTACTTTAGGTTGTAGTTAGAATGTCGCAAAAGTAACACAGCAGCAATGTGAATTTTCGTAATTAGAAAAAAACTTAGGTAAAATTGTAGACTTTGAAGTTGAAGAAATTTTGTTGCCGGAATTTGATAATACATAGTAAGGTATACTTCACCAAGATACGCTACACACAAAGACATGGTCCTGGCCTTCCCCTCACACCCCCTTCCTTCCCTTTTATCAAAGTGTACATGTTTTAATGGACATGTGTTGGTGTTCGATGATTCAATAAAGTCTTGAAGTGATGCTGGGTTGTGTGCTGATTGACATGTTTTTATGGATTAATAAAGTTGAGAATTTAATAATGATAATGAGGATAATTTCTATGGCGCCCATCCTAACAACGTAGGCTACAGGGCGCTTTACAAGTTTTAATAATTCAACATCTAAAAAATATTAGTAGAACACACACACACAACACAAATTCTGCGTTCACGAGTCATACACATACACACACACATGCACGCACAAGGCACACTTGCGCACGCACACATACACACACACACACACTGGAACATAATGTTGCATACATAAACACACTAGACGATACGGTGACCAGCTCATTTGTACATGAGCAAAGTGTGCAAGTGACATGTAGTAATTTAGTAATATTTCAGGTGGTATCTTGCAACTGGCGTTTGAACAGATATGTTGTAAGTGCAGACTTGAAAGTCGGAGGAGAATGCGAGACCAGATTCTGAAGTGATGAAGGATTGGTAAAAGATTTGTATAATTCAAATTTGGGGAGTTTAAAATGCTGCATCCATCTATGTAAATTCATGCCAGAGTTTTGATAACTGACACACAAAGCTGTTATGTTGTCTTCAGCCTGTCCCATCCATGATTTTCCACATTTTAAATGAGTGTCTTTTGTTTCAATTGCCTCATGTATGGGTTCTGGGGATTTTCAGGTGCTTTAAAATACGCCTTCATCTGTTGTAACTAGTGTCTGACCTCTGTTGAAGAGAGGTCAGGCAAGTAACGCATAGCTTCAATTGGTGTGTCCTTCAAGTTCTCAAGATTGCTTCATTTTAAAGGTATTGCTCTGGGACAATGTAAACCCTAATCTGTAATCAATCACACCAAGTACAACTGTGTGATGGACGGTAGAGATTACATTGGTCATTGATTTTAGATACCATTGCTTTCATGGCAGGAAGACCTTTTCACATTTGATTACAATACTTTATTCTCAACATGTTTTCTAAAGGTCAGCATTCTATCAAAGCCTCTACCCAAGTAGCGTTGTTTGTTAGTTGATTTGATTGAGAGTTAGCATTGCAGCGAAACAGAGATCACCAGTGATTGCGACTGAGAGACAGACTTAGAGAGATAACCCTAGGCAGAGATTTTAAGAGATGTGCAGACAAAGGAGACTGAGACTGAAATACACCTTAGACAAAAGCGAAGTCTCTTTTTCCGTGTCAAAATTTCCTGGCCAACACTGCAGGTATCTATCTCTCAGGCCTGGTTGACGCCGAGATACATTACAAAAGCGCAGTGTACACCCTGGACATATATTGTCTGTTGATGCAGTGATAGCCTTAAAATGGCCCGATGTGGTTGGCTGGCCTAGAGCACAACTAAAAATAACATATTTTTACTCTGTCCAAGTTTTGTGACATAGAGTTAATCAGGTATACGGAAAAAAGAAATGTGTATGGTGCGGTGCACAGTGTATTGTATAGACCAATTGACTGTGAGAATCGACTTAGAAGAATGACAACCGTGATATGGCTTCCTGTAGTCGGCTGGGGTGTAATGAACTGAATTGAACTGATGTGACAGTATGCAATGGGTATATTGACTTGCTAATTCCACTGATGAGAGAACTCGTTCACATAGCATCAGGAAAGTTGTGGGCTTTCGTCTTGGGGAAACCAGGCATGAGGGTAGCACTTGCAATATAGGGATCAACCCAGCTTGAACCCATTGAAGGATCCTGACTTTTGGGGGGAGGTAGAAATTCCTGCAACTCCTGAGACTTTCCAGTCTGAAAAATGTACTTTCTTGAACTCTGTGACTTGTATGGACACTGGATGAATAAAGTTTGATTATTTTATAATCTTAGGAGGCAATCACACACACACAAATGCATGCGCTTTCTCACCTGCATGTACACATACATACAGAGTCATGCGACACTGTAAACACAGAAGACATTGCATCCCATGGCTACTCCTCACTGGGAAGAGAGGGTGAAAGCAGTTTTGGCACCATGAAAGTGCCTGCAGTTTTGGCACCTCGGGCAAAAGTGCCTGCAGTTTTGGCACCTTCTAGGGTGAAAGTGCCTGCAGTTTTGGCACCTAGGGTGAAAGTGCCAGCAGTTTTGGCACCTTCTAGGGTGAAAGTGCACCAGCAGTTTTGGCACCTTCTAGGGTGAAAGCGCCTGCAGTTTTGGTACCTTCTAGGGTGAAAGTGCCTGCAGTTTTGGCACCTTCTAGGGTGAAAGTGCCTGCACTTTTAGCACCTTCTAGGGTGAAAGTGCCTGCAGTTTTGGCACCTTCAAGGGTGAAAGTGCACCAGCAGTTTTGGCACTTTCAAGGGTGAAAGTGCACCAGCAGTTTTGGCACCTTCTAGGGTGAAAGTGCCAGCAGTTTTGGCACCATCGAGGGTAAAAGTGCCTGCAGTTTTGGCACCTTCTAGGGTGAAAGTGCCAGCAGTTTTGGCACCTTCTAGGGTGAAAGTGGCTGCAGTTTTGGCACCATCTAGGGTGAAAGTGCCTGCAGTTTTGGAACCATCTAGGATGAAAGTCTGCAGTTTTGGCACCATATAGGGTGAAGTGCCTGCAGCTTTGGCACCATCTAGGATGAAAGTGCCTGAAGTTTTGGAACCATCTAGGATGAAAGTCTGCAGTTTTGGCACTATCTAGGATGAAAGTGCCAGCAGTTTTGGCACCATCTATGGTGAAAGTGCCTGCTGTTTTGGCACCATTTAGGGTGAAAGTGCCTGCAGTTTTGGCACCATCTAAGGTGAAAGTGCCTGCTGTTTTGGCACCATTTAGGGTGAAAGTGCCTGCAGTTTTGGCACCTTAGAGGGTGAAAGTGCCTGCAGTTTTGGCACCTTCTAGGGTGAAAGTGCCTGCAGTTTTGGCACCTTCTAGGGTGAAAGTGCCTGCAGTTTTGGCACCATCTAGGGTGAAAGTGCCTGCAGTTTTGGCACCATCTTTTTATACATAACAAAACCCCTGTTTTTTCATTTATTATTTTTACCATTTTTTATAGTTTCACCCCAGATTTCAGTGGTGTCAGCTAACTGACAACTCCCCATTTTAGGTGATTAAATATTTGTTGCTCCAACATAAAATGAAAACCAACAGTTCTATTTGACTGATGCTGTGATGCGATGCATGATTGTTCGTTAGTCATGTTGTTTATAATCCGGGGTCTGGTGGTTGCAAAGAAGAAATGGTTCTATGCTGGCTGCACACTGGCCATTCATATTTTACTCATTCATGTACCTTTTAAAGAGTGAAGATGCTCCTTGGTGCATTCCATGTCATGTGCCACTCGTAATGAAACATATTCTTTTAGAGTGTTGGGACTTGCATGATGTGAGACACAAACATTTACTGCAGATTCCATGAAAGCCTTGTTCAGAGATGTTCTGCCTGATGAGATGTTGAGTTCTTGAAAGAGATTAACATTTTTCATCAGATCTGAGATTTTACAGTGGAAAGATTTTTTAACAAACTTTCGGGATGTATTTTAAAGAATTGTGTGAATGAATGACTTGTGAGTTGATTTTAATGTGGTGACAGCTCTGATATGGCCCTTTGTGGTCGGCTGGGCTAGAAGCAACATTATCTCAATCTTATCTTAAGCATGCTCAAAATGTACAAGCCCACTGCACACAGTACAAACTCCCTGCACCACCACTGATTTTTTTATGTTGATTTAATATCTGTATCGCCATCATCAAATAGCAGTTCTGAAAATGCAGCATGCCTCGCTTCTCTTTCACACTTCTTGCTACACAAAAACAACTTCCCCCAAATATATTTCAACGCATTAGGGCTGACCAACACGCACAACAAACCAATTATCCAGTTTCCATTCCAATGTGATGAACTTTACACAAGCAAAACTGCACTATTATAATTTGTGGTTCTGAAATATGAGTAATATGAACATTTCCATCTGTACAATGAAGCACAACAGGTGATAACACAGCCAACCAAACTCATAGCATCTTACAGCTGTTTCAATACAATAAAGCTTCCCTATCAACAGAAACAATCAACCACTTGGAACAGTTACAGAAGAGGCTGGTTGTTAATCTGATGACACATAGCCATTCTGTTGGATTATCATGGCCATCTTGGAAACACCTGTCTCAAAGACTTCTGGGAGAAAAAAACGATGACGCGACTTTTACACATGGGAACGCACAATAAGGAATGAAAAAGCTTGCAAACTGGAGCTGGTGCAAAATTAAACCAAATAATGACGGAACTTTCACACAAGGGAAGACGATGTTTGATTTTCAATCTCCGGTATCCCTCCATCCTAATTTCTTTCATCCCTTGTCCAGGACTAGAAAGAGCAAAGAAACCAAACAATGGCGGCTATAACTTGTACCAGGTTGGATGACACTGACAAACATGACTTATGAAAACTAACAAAATGATAGATGTCATGGACAGACATTAGCTTTTGATTATTTCATTCATCAGCATAAATCTGGTCAGGATTACAGTATCAACTAGCTAATACAATTATCTTAAACCAAAATGAGCAACACAGTCCATAAATGGCTGAAAAAAAATGAGACTAGACAAACGCATTTATAAATGATAAATCTATTCAGCAAACAAAAGGGAGAAAAACACTGAGCAGTCTTATGATATTAATGTTGCTGTGTTTGTAATACTGTTATAAATGCCTTTTTTTTTTTCTTGCCAAGACTGTAGTTTTACCTAACTTACTCCAGCTTCCCCCATCTTCTTTCCATTCTCATGCCTTTCAACAGAGGCTTGCTTAATAATTTTAATTGAAGCAAGAAACTGTAATTTGAACTGCCAACACACTTTGCACATTAAGAATGACACTTCATCATCATAAGATCTTTCAAGGGGATGGATACTCCCAAATACACCCCTTTATTCTCAAAAAAAAAAAAAAAGAAAAAAAAAAGGTATACCTTGCCCCCCCCCCCCCCAAAACTTTTCTAATGGGAGTGAAGCTCCTTGATCTTTATATGACGGACCCTGACATCTGGTCCATACAAAAACTGAGTGTGTAGATAGCCTTTTGTTTTGAGTTTAACTCTTGTGAGTGAGTCGGTCTTCAAAATAAAAACAAAATTATTACCTCTGCTCATAGTAGTGCTGTATTTCCGAACTGATAGTTTTCTTCTCACGTATGTTTCTTCCTTTTCTTTTTTTTTCTTATTTATGATATAATGAGGAAAGTTTGAAATGTAAAGTCACCTTCACATTCAAAGTGAACAGTTTCACAAAAATTCATTGCTTCTTAAACTTCACACTATTCATGATCAGCAAAATATATTAAATCACTCTTCATGACATATTTTCACTGAAATGTTTCCGATGAAATATTCTGTGATGACTGGAGTTTTTACAGCACTTAATCACAAAGAAAAAAAAGAAAAGAAAAGAGGTATGGTAAACAAAGGGGGGGGGGGGGAGAAGTAGGGGTGGTGTGTGTGGAGATGACCGATGTTAACACTTGCCGCCAGTCTAAGGAAATCCAGCACTGAACAACTGAAGTTCACACGCTGCAGCCACAACCTTTCCCATCACACAGAAATCCACAGAGCTATTTACCGAGATCAGCACACCCTAACAAAATGACTCTCACACAAAACGTCCTTCCGCCTCTCGTTTCACCCACACTCCACATACGAAAACACTCCAACAGTCCCTGCCAGAATGGAGAACCATGTAACAACACCAAGGTACTGCAAGCACTGACGCTTTGTTTGAATGAAAATCTTAACTCGTACATCACCGTATTCTTGCAAACTCACCCCTTGAGAAGAGAATATGTAAACAAGAGATATTACAAAACAAATCGAAACAAAAAAGAAAACTTAAAAAAAAAAAATTTTTTTAACCAGGAAGGCAAAACGTACATACATGCCACACACATACCCACACAACACAGATGCATACCATCGATGCTTGCTAAGGTAAAGCAAGGCTGGTGCAATGTTCTCCCATTGCTGGCTGGCGATATAATAGAACATGTACACTGATAATGTAACCTGTGCCCCAACCCCATCCCACCACATGAGCACACTCTCCCCCTGTCCTCTTTATGGCTTTATTCATACGAAAATCTGTTCAGCCAATGAATCTGAGCAAGGCAATGTTCAATAATGTCACATTTTTTCAGAAAGAAGTAATTCCTTTTTAATTATTAATGCTATTTCATTCCATGGCATATGCATTGTCATTTTAACGGTTAATGTTTGTCACAATAAACGTAAACAGAAGGCTGGAATCCAGCCTTCAAACATCAACGGATGCCACACTTTCCCACAATTACGCACAGGGCGATGGCAGGAAGAGGTTTGTGAAGCACCTTGGCAAGGGACAGCGTCGGCCACAGTACGCGAAAAAGTCTAGAAAACGCCCAAACATGGGTCAAGTTTTGCACCTTGTCACTTGACCAGTAAGTCCATGGAGCGTGACCATGCCAAGACAACGTCCAGTGAGAACTATGTCACTTGTCACGGAAGTATGTCGAAATGCCCAAGAGATGATGTCATGTCACCCACCAATTCCAATAACCAGTATGCTCACAGCCTATATAGTGAGGTCAAGGTCACCTATTGCAACCCATGGAAAATGAAGTCAAGGTTACTACGCCTCGCATCGCATTAGGCTGTGGGAAGCAGAGCACAATAAAGATTCACCATCCCCCTCTCCCTCCTCGTCCTCGGCCCCCCTGCATGCCACCTCTCCGTGACGGCTCAAGAGGGCCAGCTGGTCCATTGTAGATGCGCACAGCACCACGCCCTCCACGCCGCGCCTCCTGCCCTCCCCGGGGCCCTCGACCAGGCCCCTCCTGCCAGGAACGCTTGCGGCCCGTGTGGTCATCCTCATACTGGTTCTGATTGTTGAAGGAGCTCGAGGCACCAAAGTTGTCCTGGTAACCACTGCCATGGTAACCATGCATGTCGCCCTGGCTGTACTGACCCCCACCATGACCCATCTCGTGCGGCTGGAAACGTTCATCCACATCCCCGCCTCCTCTGGCGCTTCCCGGCATACGCAGGTCAAAGTCACCGTATTGGTCACCATACTGGTTGTCCTTGTACCCTCCGCTCTCCAGACCATAGCTAAACGGCTGCGAGCGCATGTCACTGTCCTCAAATAGATCCTGGGATGGCATGGGGCGGGCGCCCTGCGAGGGGAATCCAGACCCCATTGGAGGAGGTCGGGCTGCAGGGGCATGTCGGAAGTCCTGATCCCCTTCACTTGGGAAGTCGTCCACGGAGGGAGCTGGACGACGCAGATCTGTATCCATGGGGGCTGACTGGGATGAGGAAGGCCCAGGGCCGCCACTGGAAGGCATGCTGGCAAAGGACAGGCGATGATCCTGGTCTATACTTTGACCTCCTGCACAACATCAATGGTATCTCTTTACATATGCCACTGCCTTATTTCATACCACTTTCTTTCGTCCTTTATTTCGACTACAGGTGACAATCTGAGGGAAAACAAACAAAAACAAAAACGAGATGTTGTGACATGATCCAGGAGACTTCTTTGACAATCTAAAGAAAAAAAATAAATGAGGAAAAGAAGACAAACTCCCAGCCTGAAAACAGATGTGAACTGCAAATCTGGATGCATATGTGTGTGCGAGTAAGCATGAAGGTGTGTGTGCGTGTGTGCGTGCATGCACATTTGTGTGTGTTATAAAGCACAATCACAGAGCCTTTTCATATACATTCTTTTTCCCTTTTTTGTGCTGTCCCAACCACTGGGCCATTTCCACTGCATTAGAACAGGATTTTCAAATCTCACAGACTTTATGCCTTAAATTGGGGGATTCAAATATCCAGGACTTTGGACCTTAAGTTGTGGATTCGGAGTCACCGGAGGGGGGGGGGGGGGGGGGGGGGATTCAGGTTTCAAATCTGGGGTTCCAAACAAAACAATCAGGGTTTCACTGAAAATTAGTGGACTTGCTCACAGTCGGGAATTTATCGATAATTAGGGGAGTTACTGAGCAAAATACAACTGAAATGAATGCGCCAAACAAGGTTACAGTAATGCAGATTTAACATTCAATACAAAACAGACAAGCAAATTTTTGATAGATATGTCTTCTTCAGATGAAGTAATGCTGCCATTTGTTTCATTTTCCTTTCGTTTTTTTTATCTGACTGCACTTTGTCTTGTCCATTTTGTCAACATGCATATACAAAGACATATTTATTGAAAATTTCTTTGTTCTGTGTTGTACATTAAATCTACTTCACTTTACACCTTGTTTTGTGTGTTCATTCATATTTTGCCCAGTTTTCAGTACCACTACAGTCTGTGCAGGTCATATATCTGCTTAGTCGTATGCATGAGACCCTCATCTCCAATCCTTTCATCTACAATGGGCTGAGGAATCTACAGATTGTTAGGGTTCTTGGATAACTGGGAAGTTTACTGATCATGATGCAAATCAGTGACAAGAACAAGACCACATACCCATTGACTGACCATGCACTGGACGGAAATTCTCTGCAAAGACAAACAGAACACTTTGAAGTTAAGACAAACATATGTTCACAAATTTCTGCGACAGTAAACTTAATATTTGCAGTTAAAAAACAACACAAGTGCATGAACATATAAATACGCTTTGTGGTCATTGTACTTCATACCTTACACATCTAAGTCAATTTGTTCCTCAAGCCAATGTTCTTTTCCGTCTTTTTTTCATCAATGATAAAAAAAAGGTTAGATTAACCAAAAAAATATCTGTTGACCAGCTGCCGTGGCGAAGTGGTTAGCGTCGCGGACTCCCAGCTGGGAGGTCGTGGGTTCGAATCCCATCAGAGTCATGTGGGGTTTTCTGCCCCGACCGGCTCCTACCCAGAGTTGAGTTTGCTGCGGACTCAGTTGGGAAGACTGGGACCACACAGTCGAGTTTCATCCACTTAATGGATGCGTTTCTGAGAGTGTTGCTCAAATTTCCTGACCAACACTGCAGGTGCCTGTATCTCTCGGGCCTGGTTGACGCCGGGATATATTATGAAAGGAAGCGTAGAGTACAGCCCTGTCATGTAGTCTCAGACCGAAATGGAAATCCGTAGCATCATCTTAATCATCCTCATCCTCATCGATTAGCATAAAAAAGTCTCCAATTCTGCGGCCCTTCATGCCCTGCTCTCATGGTGACCTCAGTTCCGATCTCCTCTCCACGTCTGTGGCCTTGGTTTGGTTCCGTCGGGGTCACCGATATCGGCGAGTCCATGGGGGCTGTCGTTGGACGGACGTGGTGGCGCCCTCCGGAGGGAGAGCTCACTCACGCCGGATCCGCGACTAAGCAATTATTGTCGTCAGTAGGGGGCTTAGTAGGTGGTGTCCTGCGTATGTTAGATCAGAACAGGTGCCACTGAACACCACCGAAGTGACTCGGCAGCAGTGCAGTGTCTCTCCGGTGTGTTGCCTCTTGACGGCTTGACATTGACTGCTCCCTGTGGATTGCCGGTGCCGGGGCTGCGGCGGGGCCGACCGGGCTGTGGCTGTGGACGGGGTGTCGGGATGAGCGGCGTGGGTGCACTGCCTCTGAGGTGGCGCAGAGATTGGGACAGCCAAAAAAAAAAAAAAAAAAAAAAATCTGTGATAACCTCTACTCTCCAAAAGTAGCTAAGATACCCTCTTTTTTCAAAAAGTCATAATGGACTGTACCACATCAGTGTGTGTCTGTGTGCATATGTTGTTGCTGTTGTTTCGCAGGCACACAATTTATTTTCATTCGTCTTCAGCAAACATGGACCCTTCAAACGAAGTAGATAGTACCAGAAAAAGGGGAGAACATTCACTCTGCCGCTGTGTGAGGCAGCGCTGCGCGCGGCGCAGTTTGCACTAACACCACCTCCCCGTTCAAGCCATGGTGTATTCCCTGTCAGAGAACGATGTCGAATAGTAAAGGCAGTGCATGGTGTGCAGCTCCAAACTGCAACCATTCCTGTAATAATAGTACAAGTGAATGCCTGCTAACTTCTTTTAAAACAATACTTTTAAAATTATGCGTTTCAATTTCTACTCTGTGCGGTCACTTTTAAGATCTTAAAGCTATTTGTCTTACATTTATTGTACGTTAACTATTCATTTATTGTAACTCTGTTTTTGTATTGTTTATCTTTAATGTTTAGTATTCTTTTAAATAGACAATGCTAACGTCATGATGTTGTCAAAGACCTTGGGATACATGCGTGCAGGTTGAGTGATGTGAATGCAGTGTGAGATCATTTCATTTTAGAGAACTGTTCATGATTACTTCATGAATCTACCCCTGTTCCATTTATTTTAACTGTTGCAACCAGTACAAATTTCTCATTTTCAAGATAATAAAGTGATTTTGACTTTGACTTGACTTGTGTGATCAGTTTTGATAATGGCTCCATTCTAAAGTGTTTTTAAAACGATTGAGTTATGAAAAAGGGAGGTCATTGATAAAATGCGCGCTAATAATCCGTGATTTTGATGTTACTGTAGTGGTCCCAAAAGGTGGTATTGTCAAAATTTAATTAAAACAACATTACTATTGTCAATTTGTCAATGTAGCAGTTTGTGTTTTTCTCTTGCAAGCTAATTAAAGTAGTCAATAACGCAGATACTATCTCTTTTCTCTCTCTTTTTACCATGTGCGTCTGCTTCGCGAGCCGCAGTTCTGCTGACTAGCTGGAAGGTGGTGAGCACATTGCACCTTCCACCTCGCGGCGTGGAAGGGCCAGCTTCAACAGACGAAAATAAACAAATTTGGTACTCAGCTTCGATCTCTTCACTGTTCAGCGCAAGGTAGGCAGGCGCTGAAATGCCTGCCTAACCTGCGCTGAACAGTGAAGAGATCGACGCCTGCCTACCTTGCGCTGAAGAGTGAAGAGATCGAAGCCGAGTACCAAATTCGTTTATTTTCGCTGTCTTATTTATCTGTGTCTTGCCTGAAGAAGACCTAAGAGGTCGAAACGCGTCGTGTTTTGTCTTGTGACTCGTTTGTCCATGTTTCTCTTGGCGGTTCGCTAACATTTATTTTAAAAAAAACACATTTTACTTGCTCCTATCATGAAGACTGTCCACAAGACAATGCGCACTGAGGATAGAGAAAGCAGCATCACATGTTGCACTAAGGCGCAGACCTGGAGCACAGGACTCACCTTTGGGGGGCTGCATCAACCCCTGCTGTGCGAAGGATGGCCGAGGCTGAGCAAACGGACCAGGACCACCTGGTCCAAACTGTTTCTGGTCCGACGGCCCGCTGCCTTCAGCGCGGAACTGGGGCTGGCTGGGCGTGGGAGGCTGGAACTGGCTGGCGCCGTCAGGCCCCATGGGCCGCACTGCCATGGCCTGGGTAGGGGTCTGCAGCAGGGCTAGACAGAACACAGCTTGGTTAGATAAAGTTATTGCAGGGCTACATGGAACACAGCTAGGTAAGGTAAGGTTCTTGCAGGGCTACATGGAACATAGCTTGGTGAGGCAACAGTTATTAGGAAGCTTGTCCATCTGTGTTCTGGCCGAGTGGGAAACTGGGGTTTTGTGTGCTTGGTGCATTGTTTCTATGAGCTGGGTTTGTACACCAGAAAAATGCACAGAAAAAAGCACAATACTTACAAACTTTTTACAAACTTATGGACCCAACTGGACTAAATTTCCAAACTCCAACAAATACCAAAGAGTGCTTATAATTCGCATTGTTGGTGTTGTTGTTGTTGTTGTCGTACCCTGACTAAAAGACTCCAGGGATCATCCAAACAGCCAAAGTACTTGAACGCTATGGTACAAATGCATCAGCTGGGGATAAGAACATTATGTGTGTGACTGTTTTTGAATACCCCGCCACATGGGAAGCCACACTCCGACTTCGGGGGATTTTGGAGACTGATAATGTTATGCTAGGAGCTTGTCACAACTGAAGACAATCCCTGCATAACTATGCAGAGCATAACAACATTTTGATGTAGCCTTGGTGTATAATTTACATTAAAAGTGAATACTTCCTATGACCTAACCTGCACTTCATACTGGGGCCATCAGCATCAATGAAAGTAGAATTCACTCATCATTATGTGGCTACTGACTTCAATAGAATTTCTACATAAAAAAAGTTCCAGATGTAAGTCTTTTAATCCATGCTGGAAAACAATTTCACTTGCAATGACCTCAAAATCATTTTTCTTTATTTTTTGAGGGAACACCATCAAATTTAAAAACGTTTCCAAACCTATATTGGTTTTTATGCATGATGTATGCTCATAAAATGCAAATGCAACTGCACTTTCCTAGCATTGAAAAAAAAAATCCTTTTAATCTGATTTCAAATATACAAAGTTAGATCAGATTCTGTGAAGCGAGACACAAAAAATTCCCAGTCTGTTCAAGTGTAAATCATGTTCTTCATTATCTTTCAGCTAAACAGATTACCACAACTGAAGTTAACATCTGAAAATTTAGATTATTTTAAAAACAAATATTAGAAAGTAACAAAACATATTTTGTAAACTTAAATGATTTTTAGACACAGTAAAATCAAAATATGTTGCACTGAGATCAGTCCATCAGTGACTCTGCCACTTGCATACTTACCATTCTTTAATTCTGAATAGTATGAAACCAAATGATGCAATAGCTGGACAAATCATTCCATTTCCATGAATCAGTCTCAGTCCAGCTCTTCTGTCTGCAGTTTGAAACTAGACCAAGTTGGGGTCTCCCCCCCCCCCCCCCCCCACCCCCCTCCCCCTCTCACCCCACCCAAGAAGAAAATTGCAAACATCAAATGTCCACCTGAAATGTCCTGTCGAACACATTAAGCTTACTCTTTCTAATTTTTTCAAAGAAATCTTTGTTAATCTGCAACTTCTGCATACAAATCAATGTATTTGCATCAAAACTGCACAAGTTGGTAACTGACCAAGAAACCATGTCGGCTTTGTCAATGACAATCTCTGAAGCTTTCTACAAAGATAAATTCACATGTGCATGAATGTCACCATGAAACATTTCTGTAACTTTGACATCAACTGAATTTCCAAATAAAACTGTTATTTCAATAAAATTCATGCCAACACTAGTGTTGTCATTGCTTAACAAAGCTTCAGTGTCCCCCATTTGCAAGGTCCAATCTAATTTTTGCGTAAAAACTGTTTAGTCAAATTCATTTCTCACTGAATCTCGGCAACATTACAGGAAAATGCTGCTGAACCATTGCTCATTCCAACAAGGTGGCTAAAGCGTCTGATGTGTACAGAAGTCTCCTAAAGCGTACCCATTTTGACTTGTATTAACATAACCCAGTGTTTGTACCACAAATGTTTGTGCCTGTCAGTTGCAGTCTTTAAATGTGTATGCATAGCCCCATCAAATCTGGGAAAAGGACCACATTAACTCTAAGAAGTTTAGGTATCATTGTCTGATATACCTAGAGACACGCGACAGCTTGTGTATTTTTTTCCCCTTAATAGTTTCTGCATGTCTGCTTTGTTTCGGCTCATGTTCACACCACTTCCATCATTTTCCTCCTTTCTTTTTTCTATTTCATGCTAGCTTTTCTGTTAACTTTGTAAAGCATGTAAACCTGTCAAGGATTTGTACAAATCACCGTCATTGTTGTTATCATCATCATTTCACCTGTCCTCTCCAATGAACAAAAAATGCATCTTACCTGGACGAGATGGGGGAGCTGGCCTGGGAGCTGGTGGCTGCTGCGACGGGGTCGACTGCGGCTGCTGCTGCTGCTGCTGCTGCTGCTGTGTTACGTTCTGCTGTGCAGCATTCGGCTGCTGCTGTAAAGAGTTGAGCTGCTGTTGGGGGACACTCTGAGGCAGAGCAGGGAGTTTGGGTTGTGGTGCAGTTGTCTGCGGGTTCTGCTTCTGCTGCAGGAGGTCCTGCTGGTGCTTCATCAACAGCTGTTGGCCCAGCGCCATGAGCTGCGGCTGCTTCTGCATCTCCGTCATCATGTTCACCACAATCTC
The DNA here is from genome assembly GCA_033310375.1 of Conus canariensis. Taxonomy (NCBI): domain Eukaryota; kingdom Metazoa; phylum Mollusca; class Gastropoda; order Neogastropoda; family Conidae; genus Conus; species Conus canariensis. The sequence continues at coordinate 60,647,770 of CM065718.1, read as the reverse complement.
CTGGGGGATGTTGGCCGTGTTGCCTTGCAGCAGCAGGTTCAGCGCCATGGTGGGGTTCAAGTTGGGGGGCATGCCCAGGATGCCTGGTTTGAGGGCCGCTGGTAATAGAGGACGCAACACAACATCTTTATTGATCCATTACACAGAACATCTTTTTTTGACCCATCAAAGGACATAACAAAGCCAGCTGTGACCCACAACACTCTCCGTCGTTCCACTCAAGCGTGACAGGCAAATAACAAACATTTGGTAAAGTCATCCAGTAAAATACTTACCATTCAGCTATCACCTACCCTACACAGGCAGTTTTTGTCATACACCACTAAATCGCCAATCCACCTTACTATACTTTTTTGTCTCTACAACATTATATGAGAAGCGTTCATCATTATAATGTACTGTGTGAACAACTGCTGTTTCAAAAGCAGTCCGCCATTTGCAAAATGGTTGAATTATGGCCTATCAGTTCTGATGAGGCTATTTTCAGCTTATGTCAAGTGTGTCTGCTAGCAACAGTGACAGTCTGTTTAAACAATGGTGGACAATTTACTCATCCAGGACCTGCAGAATGAAAAATGACTGCAAAAAAAAAAAGAGCCCTGAAGATTGTAGGGCTAGTCTGCATTTGTTTAAAACTTCAGATGTAGTGTTTCAGAAAACTAAGAAGTGGAAAGTCAGAGCCAAGGATACAAATGGATTTGAGACTTTGCTGTTAACACTGTGACCTCACTAGTCCCTTATGAACAGGAACAACACAGAATCAGACGCATGCACTAGCAAACTACATCTACATTTACATTTTTCTTATAAAACACAGGTGCCATTTAGTCTTCTACCATTTTTTTTTTTTTTTTTTTTTGTAATTCTTTTCCCATGAAGAAGTACCCCAGTTTCAAAAGTTTCATGCCTCGAAGGGAAGGTGAGGTTGCTGTGCACATGACTTCACCTTTGCTGTAATGGGCTGATTACCTCTGCTGTGCAAATGTCTCTCCTGAAAAGCTGAGCATGTTCAGCTTCCCAAACTGAGCAAGTTTTCGCTCTTGCACTTGATTAACTCATCGGGTGTATAGAAAAGCGAGCACTTGAGTGAGAGACTTGCCTTGCGTGACACTCGTTCCAATGAATGTTCAAAAATCCTTTTCCTGTTTTATTTTTCTTTTAAAGCATTTGACACATTGGACCTTGATTCAAAGCCTCAACCAAGTGACTTACAAAGGGCTGGAGACTGCCAAGACTTGCACAGCAGAGAAAAATCTCTTCCGAAAGGTCACTGTCTTCCACTAGGAGTAAACCTAGGACTCTTGGATTAACAGAACAGTGCTTTACCCACAAGGCCAACCACAGCCCCATACTAACACTGCCAGAGCCAGCTCTCTGACTGGGCAGAGAAGAGCGACCCCTGCCACCCTCTTCCCTCCCCCAATGAAAAAAAAAGGTCACAGCCTACTGACAGCACAACGAAGCCCACTCTGACCTTTCTCCATGGCTGTCTGCTGAGTTTCATGCCCCATCCACGCCTTCTCGAAATTGCGAGGGATGGGGCGGGCGAACGGGATCTTCTTCATTGGCATCTTCTCTGCTGCTATCTGCCTGAAGAACGGCGAGTCCTGGTTCCAATCCAGTCCTGGAATGCTTGGCACTTCCTCTGTTTCCTCTTCTGGAGAGACAAGGATAAGAAGACTGGTGATATGGACATGTTAATGGTGTATTAAAAAAAAAAGGTGGATTATGTCGTGGAATATACTATACATACATAATTCTGGTTGCCCTTTGTTTTGTACTGGTACAAGTTGAGGTGGGGGTCTTTTCAAGCTTCACACTGGTGATGATTGCAGCACTTGGTTCGTACAAATACTACATTGTTTGCGTAAGTGGTCAAGTTTACCCCCACACCCACCCACCCACCCCCACGGAAGCCTACTTCATGTTCAACCATAGCACACACAGACAATATCGATCTGGCACCTAGGTTCTGTGCATCAGTCCATTGTCACTATGCCCACCCAACCACTCATCTTAAAATACTAAGCAGGTGGTACACACACACACATACACACACGCACAACACACACACATGCCACACACACACACACACACACGCAAAACACACACACACACACACACACACACACACACCACACACTGGAATGCCCTCAGTGACAGCAGAGAGCGTCCTACCTTTGGACTTGAGATGTTCCGGCAGGCCATGTTCCAGCCCCATACCTGGCAGATTTGGCACAGCCTGCATGTCCTCCTCTGTGCAATGGAAACATCACAGTGGTGAGAGACAACATCAAGGAAACTATAACCTGACAAAGTGGTGAGAGACAACATCAAGGAAACTATAACCTGACAAAGTGGTGAGAGACAACATCAAGGAAACTATAACCTGACAAAGTGGTGAGAGACAACATCAAGGAAACCATAACCTGACAAAGTGGTGAGAGACAACATCAAGGAAACTATAACCTGATAAAGTAGTGAGAGACAACTTCAAGGAAACCATAACCTGACAAAGTGGTGAGAGACAACATCAAGGAAACTATAACCTGACAAAGTGGTGAGAGACAACAACATCAAGGAAACTATAACCTGACAAAGTGGTGAGAGACAACAACATCAAGGAAACTATAACCTGACAAAGTGGTGAGAGACACAACATCAAGGAAACCATAACCTGACAAAGTGGTGAGAGACAACATCAAGGAAACTATAACCTGACAGTGGTGAGAGACAACATCAAGGAAACTATAACCTGACAAAGTGGTGAGAGACAACATCAAGGAAACCATAACCTGACAAAGTGGTGAGAGACAACATCAAGGAAACCATAACCTGACAAAGTGGTAAGAGACAACTCAAGGAAACCATAACCTGACAAAGTGGTGAGAGACAACATCAAGGAAACCATAACCTGACAAAGTGGTGAGAGACAACAACATCAAGGAAACTATAACCTGACAAAGTGGTGAGAGACAACAACATCAAGGAAATTATAATCTGACAAAGTGGTGAGAGATAACAACATAAGGTAATTGGAACATGACAAAGTGGTGGGAGAGATAACAACATACAGGTAATTGTAACATGACAAAGTGGAGGGAGATAACAACATAAAGCTAACTATAACTTGTCAAAGTGGTGAGAGATAACAACATAAAGGTAACTGTAACTTGTCAAAGTGGTGGGAGATAACAACTTAAAGGTAACTGTAACTTGTCAAAGTGGTGAGAGATAACAGCATAAAGGTAACTATAACTTGTCAAAGTGGTGAGCGATAACAACTTAAAGGTAACTGTAACTTGTCAAAGTGGTGAGCGATAACAACATAAAGGTAACTATAACTTGTCAAAATGGTGAGAGGTAACAACTTAAAGGTAACTGTAACTTGTCAAAATGGTGAGAGATAACAACATAAAGGTAACATAACTTGTCAAAATGGTGAGAGATAACATAAAGGTAACTATAACTTGTCAAAATGGTGAGATTACAACATAAAGGTAACTATAATTTGACAAAATGACGAGAGACAACAACATGAAGGTAACTACTATAATTTGGCGAAGTAGCGAGAGACAACAGCATAATGGTAACTGTAACCTGACAAAGTGGTGAGAGATAACAACATCAACAATGAAAATAAGAGCAATATAGAATGGTGAGAGACTCAGACAACAACACAAACGATGAAAACAGTGACATGACAGAATGATAACAGACAACAACACAAAACAATAAAAACAGTAACATGACAGAATGGTAACAGACAACAACACAAAACAGTGAAAACAGTAACATGACAGAACAGTAGTGACAACAACACAAAACAATAAAACAGTGACATGACAGAATGGTAACAGACAACAACACAAAACAGTGAAACAGTGACATGACAGAACAGTAAGTGACAACAACACAAAACATAAAAACAGTGACATGACAGAAGGTAACAGACAACAACACAAAACAATGAAAACAGTGACATGACAGAATGTACCAGACAACAACACAAAAAATAAAACAGTGACATGACAGATGGTAACAGACAACAACAACAACAATAAAAACAGTGACATGACAGAATGGTAACAGACAACAACACAAAACAATAAAAACAGTGACATGACAGAATGGTAACAGACAACAACAAAACAGTGAAAACAGTGACATGACAGAATGGTAACAGACAACAACACAAAACAATAAAAACAGTGACATGACAGAACAGTAAGTGACAACAACACAAAACAGTGAAAACAGTGACATGACAGAATGGTAACAGACAACAACACAAAACAATAAAAACAGTGACATGACAGAACAGTAAGTGACAACAACACAAAACAGTGAAAACAGTGACATGACAGAATGGTAACAGACAACAACACAAAACAATAAAACAGTGACATGACAGATGGAACAGTAATACAAACACAAAACATAAACAGTGTGACATGACAGAACAGTAAGTGACAACAACACAAAACAGTGAAAACAGTGACATGACAGAATGGTAAAGACAACAACACAAAAACAGTGAAAACAGTGACATGACAGAACAGTAAGTGACAACAACACAAAACATGAAAAACAGTGACATGACAGAATGGTAACAGACAACAACACAAAACAAGTGAAAGCAGTGACATGACAGAACAGTAAGTGACAACAACACAAAACAGTGAAAACAGTGACATGACAGAATGGTAACTGACAACAACACAAAACAGTGAAAACAGTGACATGACAGAACAGTAAGTGACAACAACACAAAACAATAAAACAGTGACATGACAGACATGGTACGACAACAACACAAAACAGTGAAAACAGTGACATGACAGAACTGTAAGGACAACAACACAAAACAGTGAAAACAGTGACATGACAGAATGTAACAGACAACAACACAAAACAATGAAAACAGTGACATGACAGAACAGTAAGTGACAACAACACAAAACAGTGAAAACAGTGACATGACAGAACAGTAAGTGACAACAACACAAAACAGTGAAAACAGTGACATGACAGAATGGTAACAGACAACAACACAAAACATAAAACAGTGACATGACAGAATGGTAACAGACAACAACACAAAACAATGAAAACAGTGACATGACAGAATGGTAACAGACAACAACACAAAACAATGAAAACAGTGACATGACAGAAAGTAACAGACAACAACACAAAACAATGAAAACAGTGACATGACAGAATGGTAACAGACAACAACACAAAACAATGAAAACAGTGACATGACAGAATGGTAACAGACAACAACACAAACAATGAAAACAGTGACATGACAGAATGGTAACAGACAACAACACAAAACAGTGAAAACAGTGACATGACAGAACGTAAGTGACAACAACACAAAACAGTGAAAACAGTGACATGACAGAATGGTAACAGACAACAACACAAAACAGTGAAAACAGTGACATGACAGAATGGTAACAGACAACAACACAAAACAATGAAAACAGTGACATGACAGAACAGTAAGACAACAACACAAAACAGTGAAAACAGTGACATGACAGAATGTAACATGACAACAACACAAAACAATAAAAACAGTGACATGACAGAACAGTAAGTGACAACAACACAAAACAGTGAAACAGTGAATGACAGAATGGTAACAGACAACAAACACAAAACAGTGACAAACAAACAGTGACATGACAGAATGGTAACAGACAACAACACAAAACAGTGACATGACAGAATGGTAACAGACAACAACACAAACAAAACAGTGACATGACAGAATGGTAACAGACAACACAAAACATAAAACAGTGACATGACAGAACAGTAAGTGACAACAACACAAAACAGTGAAAACAGTGACATGACAGAATGTAAGTGACAACAACACAAAACAATAAAACAGTGACATGACAGAACAGTAAGTGACAACAACACAAAACAATGAAAACAGTGACATGACAGAATGGTAAAGACAACAACACAAAACAATGAAAACAGTGACATGACAGAATGGTAACAGACAACAACACAAAACAATGAAAACAGTGACATGACAGAACGTAAGTAGACAACAAACAACAAAACAGTGAAAACAGTGACATGACAAACATAGGTATACAGACAAAACACAAAACAATGAAAACAGTGACATGACAGAACAGTAAATGACAACAACACAAAACATGAAAAACAGTGACATGACAGAATGGTAACAGACAACAACACAAAACATGAAAACAGTGACATGACAGAACAGAAAGTGACAACAACACAAAACAATGAAAACAGTGACATGACAGAACTGGTAAAGACAACAACACAAAACAGTGAAAACAGTGACATGACAGAACAGTAAGTGACAACAACACAAAACAGTGAAAACAGTGACATGACAGAACAGTAAGTGACAACAACACAAAACAGTGAAAACAGTGACATGACAGAACAGTAAGTGACAACAACACAAAACAGTGAAAACAGTGACATGACAGAACAGTAAGTGACAACAACACAAAACAATAAAACAGTGACATGACAGAACAGTAAGTGACAACAACACAAAACAGTGAAAACAGTGACATGACAGAACAGTAAGTGACAACAACACAAAACAATGAAAACAGTGACATGACAGAACAGTAAGTGACAACAACACAAAACAGTGAAAACAAAGTAACATGACTGAATGGCGAGTGACAACAACACAACATGGTGATCTTTACTTGCAAAGGGCGTAGTATGGTACATCATAAAATGAAACAGCAAGTACCTACATGATTTTGTACAACTCTCAAGTCAAAGAACTCAGACAGACAGCAGCACCTTGAGGAGCATCAGCTGCTGATCCCTGAACAGGCAGGCTTCCGCCAACACAGATCAACAGAAGACCAGATCACATTCATCACGCAAAGCATTGAGGACGCTTTCCAAGAAAAGAAGAACACGCTTGCTGTCTGGATTGACATGGAGAAGGCGTTCGACAAAGTCTGGAAGGACGGACTTAGGCTCAAACTACGGCGATGTGGTGTGTCTGGGAGGATGTACACCTGGATCAGCCAGTACCTACACAATCGCCAAGCCCGAGTCAAGATTCAGGGCCAGAAAAGCAAGAAGAAGGTACTGAGACAGGGAGTACCACAAGGAGGAGTCCTTTCGCCAACGTTGTTCCTCATCTTCATAGATGACATCGTCAGAGAACTGCCAAAAGGGGTCAGAGGAGCGATCTACGCAGATGACCTGGTGCTTTGGTGCTCTGAAGAGTACACCACCACAGCACAGGTACGCCTCCAGACTGCGCTCAACAAGATCAGCGACTGGACCAAGGAATGGCTTGTCTCTGTCAACTCAAGCAAAACAACCTACACAGTCTTCAGCCTATCCAGCAAGAAGCAAGAGGCGAAGCTGACACTGAACAACCAAAGGCTTGCAGAGGAACCCACACCTACCTACCTGGGAGTGACCTTTGACCGCAGGCTCACTTGGAAACAGCAGATCACCAGATGCTGTAGCAAGGCCAAGTTGAGACTGGCGATCATGAGGAAACTTGCGGGGACGGACTGGGGGGCTGACGAACGTATCCTGAAGAGACTCTATACAGGGAGAGTCCGACCTGTAGTTGAGTACGGGACGTCAGCATGGGCATCAGCTGCAAAGTCTAACCTCAACCACCTCAATAAGATACAGAACCAAGCTCAGCGTGTCATAATTGGCGCCATGAGATCCACCCCAATCCTGAAGATGGAAGAGACCACTGGGCTACAGTCATTGGAGGACAGAAGGGACACAAAGATCCTCATCCAAGCAGCAAAATTCAAACGCCTTGAAAACCATCCAATGAACAACAGAATGAGCAGACCCACCAAGAGCCGGTTGAAAAGAGGCAGCTTCATCTGCCAGTCAAGACGCCTTGAAAGACAAAGCCCAGTCTTGATGGAACACGAAGCAAAGCCTATCCCGGCAAATGTCACCCACCCATCTTGGAAGAGGCAGGTGTTCCCAACAGTCATCACCAGCATTCCCGGAGTGGAGAAGAGAGGAATACAGTCAGACACCCAAAGGAAGGCCCTGGCCATGGAGGACATCTGCAACCAATATCCCCAGGAAGACTGGACCCATGTCTTCACAGATGGCTCCGCCACAGAGGCAACGAGGGATGGTGGAGCTGGAATCTTCCTCCGATACAAAGACGGAGATGAAGAAATTGCAATTCCAACAGGAAAATACTCCACCAACTTCCGAGCTGAGCGAGAAGCCCTCTGTGAGGCAGCCAAAACAGTCTTGCAGAACTCCAAAAGAACAACAGGGCAGGTGGTGGTCTTCTCTGATGCTCTCTCCGTGCTCCAAGCCCTCAAGAACTCCCGCTGCAAAGAACAGAACCATTTCACTTCAGCCCTTGTTGCCCTGAGTGCCAGAGTGGAGAAAGTGGTGATACAATGGGTACCAGCACACTGTGGCATCAGAGGCAACGAAAAAGTGGACATTCTGGCAAAAGATGGTGCACAGAAGGAGCAGGCCAACAACCTGGTGTCATACGATGAAATTAAGACAATCATCAAGGCACAACAAGGAATAAAATGGCGCCTCCTGCATCCCAAATACAACCCAGAAGACACATACCATTTGCTGGGACGACGGGAACAGGTCAAGATCTTCTGCCTGAGGACTGGACACAATCGCCTGCTCCACCACATGCACACAAAATTTGGCATTGGACAGAGTGGAGAGTGCCCTTGTAGTGAGGGACCAATGACAACTGACCACATCCTTCAAGTCTGTACGACGTATGCAGCATCCAGGAGAAAGTACTGGCCAACACCGACAGCAGTGGAAGCCAAGCTGTATGGCACCCTGGAGGAGCTGCGACGGACGGCAGCCTTCATCGAGGACACCGGGCTGCTCATCTAACGGGATGGCGAACAAGGAAGAAGAAGAAGAAGTCAAAGAACTCAGACAGACAGCAGCGTTAACTGATTTCAAGCAAAAACACAGATAAACTTATAAATCAGCAAGCAAACGGTTACTTAATTCATAATCTGCTTCTTCAGATCTCACAAACAGCACACACACACAAAAAGGTCACACACACACACAAAAGATGCACAAAATTGCCTAAAGACCCATCATCTGTTCAAAGACCTCTACAGAGTATTATTCTGTGCATCTTTTTATGCATGCTGTTTGTGACATCTCCAGTCAAATAGGACAAACCCATCAGCCCACAGGCTGGTACTCACTGCTGTATTCCAGAATCTCCTGTTCCACCCCTGTGGGCAGGTTGTTCAGGTTGTAGCGGTCTCTCATTTCATCCCCTGGTCGATTCCGGGTCCAGAATTTTCTGCAAGATTTAAACCCATCCTTCCAAAGCTGTTCTCTTATGAACATGCCAAGGTGGCATGTGTGTGTGTGTGTGTGTATGTGTGTGTGCACGTGTGTGTGTGAGAGAGAGAGAGAGAGTGTGTGTGTGTGTGTGTGTGTGTGTGTGTGTGTGTGTGTGTGTGTGTGTGTGTGTGGTGTGTGTGTGTGTGTGTGTGTGTGTGTGTGTGTGTGTGTGTATATGTGTGTGTGTGTGATCGTGTATACATACAAACCTACATCAACTATTTCTGGTAATACTGAACTGCACAGAAATCCAGGTATCTATTTCAATAGGATTAGCAAACCTACAACGGATGACTTTCACTCAATGCCACATTACCAGCCAGTTTAAAACTTTTTAACTACCGTTCTGCCCTTTTCCACACACCTGCCATTACCAGTTAACTACGGATCTGCTTGCTGAGGTTAACCCTCCAATATCCTCCTTTTCGGGTTATTTGGGAAGTATAAAAGTAATGATGCAGTTATGGCAGCACCTGCTACAGAGTAAGTGGTAGCCATCAGCAATGATGCAGTGTATGGCAGCACCTGCTACAGAGTAAGTGGTAGCCATCAGCAATGTGCTTTCATTCAAGCCCTCTTGAATAACAACTTACATTCTTATGCTCGTGTCGAGTGTGTAAATGAGTGACGGTGAAAGGGACTGGTCCATTTAAAATAAGTGCCAACAATTTAACAGCCCAGTTACGCCGAACTGATAGTGTTGGCTCGGTAAGAACAGTATACTGTACAGGTGTGTTTGAAATCGCTTCTGATTTCAGCAGCAGAATATGAAATAAACAAGCTGAGAGGAATCATCCACCACTAGATTTAAAATTTTCTTTTTTTTAATAATGATGCAATATGGACCTACAGGATTTCCTTTTTTTTGTATTTAAAAAAAAATCTTTCTCAAATTTTCTTCTTTTTTTTTTGGTTTCATATTTGCCGCTTTGAAAAAAAATCACTTTGGTCCTCACCTGAATGTATAAGTTGGTAGATAGATGTTTGAAGAATTTGGTTAATTACAAAAAAAAAGAGTAAGAGAGAAAGAAAAAAGAAGGGAAAAAACCCCAACCACATGACCAAATCACACCTTTTCAAACAAGATACAGACAGAACATAAAGCTACACCACCCACAGAGACCACTGAACAACTCACGTGGTGTGGTCGTTGGATCCAGACACCAGGATGTGGCCCAGAGGATGCCAGTCCAGTCCCCACACCATCCCTTCATGGGCCTCCTCTATGCTGCCCACTTCCGGTCACACCTGTAAAGTTTATTGTTACAATGTGACAGACACCACTCTTCAATGGACCTCTTGTATACTGCCGCTCACACTAGAACATACATCATTCTAATGTGACCTCACCCTTCTCTGGACAGGCTTTATGTATACTGCCAGTCATTTCTACAACATTCAGTGTTCTAATGCACACACACACACCATATCCCTGAAGGGGCCTCATCTGTGCTGCAAGGGACATCTACAGCATTCATTGTTCTAATCAGACATACACCACCCTTGACTGAGCTTCCTGTGTACTAATACTTTTATTTTGAAGAAGGAAATGAAATGAAATACTGGCAACGATGTATGGCAATATCAATTACCTTTCAGAACTCTTTAATCTGAAGTATGGAAAAGCAACTTTCTCAAACGAGTACATTTTTTGGTACCTGCATGTTTGAGAAAGGGTTCTTTATCATACTTGAAATAGAAGACTATGCATGGGTAAATGTGCGTATTGCCTGATGTGTATCCCAAGCATTACTTCCTGAAGGATATGACTGTACATCATACTGAAGATGAAAGATCGAAATGTAATACTGTAATCAGGCAAAAACAAACAAAACAAACAAAAAAAAAAAACAACCAAGAACTACAACAAACATACTTAATTTACTCGCAATGCCTTTATACCCCAAACAGCAGGAGCAGCATCAGTACGACTATTAACAAAGCTAGTTAGCATTCTCTCCCTCTCTCCAACACACACCTCCAATCACTAAACTAACAGTTTGGAGACCTACCCAACAATCCAGAACATGAGCGAGCCGTCCGATCCCCCAGAGGTGAAGAGTGATTCGTGCAGAGGATGCCATGCTAAAGCTGTACACATCATACACTCTAGATCATACAGTGCTAGGGAGGCAGCAGCTCCAGCAGGAACACAGATATAATGTATACATTATACAGACTAACACAGACAAGATAAAAAAAAAGTATGTAAGAGAATGAAAGGATGGCAGAGGGTAAGGGTGGGGTGGAGTCAGAGGCAGGGAGAATGGCAAAGAGAGAGACAAGAGGGGGAAGAGGAAGGACAGAGAGAGAGAGAGACAGAGAGAGAGAGAGAGACAGTAGAGAGAGAGGGACAGCAGTTACAAATATGCAGAGAAAAAGAAACCCACTGGCAGAGAAAGACAAGGATGAACAAATGGGGAGCAACGACCAATGAGATTATGGAGCATGAATACCTATAGTTAAGCATATTCATGGTAATAAGATCTTCTCTTAAGCGCCCGAGAGAGAGTCCTTAACGATAAAGAGAAGATGAACCTGAAAGATTAATAAGGTTGAAAACTGTTTGCAACTTTGAATTTGGAATTTACTTCTCTTTTTTTTTTTTCAAATAATAAAACAAAAAAAATCTGAAAGAAGACAACACACTGGGTTTTTTGTTGTTGTTGACATTATCATTGTTTTGCTTTTCTCATTTTTTCCTCACGACTTCAACTGATAGTATTCAATCTATTTCACATTTTACAAATGATGATTTAAAGAAAAAAATCTGACAAAGAAAGCAACACACATGTAGCCTCTTTCTTGTGCCCTTTGAAGGTCTGCATGTCCGACTTCATGTTGCGGATGTCGAAGATCTTCAGCAGGTGATCACGTGATGCCGTCAAGAGCCAGTGACCGTTGCGGTTCCAGCTCAAGTCCATCACAGTGTGTTTGTGAGCGTGTCTGTCCAATCACAACATCAACAACATGCATTGGTACAACACGGGGTAACACACAGACGGCAGAATGAGCACTCTGTCAAACAAGGGCCAGCAGTCTCATTCCCTCATCTATCTCCCAGAGCTGCTAACCCCACCCCCTCCCCCTCTTTAAACAACATCAGTAGTAGGTGCTGCTAATATCAGTGGTTTCTTACCAACATTTTCAGTAGTTTCAGTACACCACTTGTCAGTTGTGACAAAAGCCTTTATAGTCACACTATTCACTTCCATACATTTCACAGAAAAATAATTGAAGGGAACTTCCAGCCATGCATGGAACATACTAATCATAGAAGACATGATGTTTCCGTGCTTCATTGAGTACTCAACAACAACTGCTGTTTGACAATTTTAACTACGGTTCCTATCCCTTTCTTCGTTCTAACATTCTTTTCTTGTTGGAGTAAAATTACCATAAAGTTTTGTTTATGACCAATGACTGGCAGACAAAAATAAAGCACAATTTCTATCTGACCTAACTGTCTTTACTTCTGACTCAGCATACAGGTATTTCAAACGTAACACTGTAGGCTGCTTCATGATGTTCATGCGCAGTACAGTCAAAGAAATACAGGAAAAATTGTTTTAACAAATGCATTGCTTCGTAGCATGCAAGAAATTTGGACAATCTGAAGTAGTTGGCAGTTCTGATCTCCTAATCCAATGCATTCTCCTCTGCCAGTGTGCTATTCACAGTTGTTATCATGCTGCCAACAGCAGCAAGTCTTGACTTTATGATCTGTGGGTGCCTACTAACTGCATACCCTGTCAAAACTCATTTCTCTTCTCTTTTCCATGAAAACTTGGCGATCAGCAACACTCCAAACAAAAATATTTTAATCATAAATGTAGATGTGAAAGATTTTGAGTAGAACGAGTCTTTCATTCAATAAAAACTTGGAATACAATAAACTGTGAAAGGGTTTTACCTTCTTCCTTCTGTTTGTTTGAAGAAAAAAAATCTACCATTATAAAGAGTTGTCATTCGGACTGATTTCCAACTGCAGGGTCATATGGCAATCTCCACTTGCCTATTTTCTGAATTAATAATTTTTTTTATCACTTTCAAAGACCAACAGCTGGAAGAAACACATTCGATCAACGATAGCTAAACTTGTCATTTTTCTTTTCTTTTAAAAGGCATGTAAGAGACCGTATGAGAGAGGGAAGTGTGGGGCAGGTGTCTTACCATCAACCTCACCACCACCCCACTGTGTCAGCACTGTTCATCATTTTGAGAATGTCAGCGATATTAAACATGACGGCATTGCTGTTGCTCCGTTTTGTTCACTGACAAGAGCCCCAGACATCCCTACAGAGGTAAAAGCATCAAAAACTTAAAGTTCAATTAAAGCAAGCTGTGACCACACAAAACACTCTCACACACATGCTACCAGTGATGCCAGTCACCAGCAGAGGCAGGGACAAGCCGGGGACTCACAGGGTGGCCAGGCTGGATCCGGAGCGGGGGTCCCACAGCTTGATGGGCTGCTGGTTGTCTTTGCTGCCTGAGGCCACCAGCGACTTCTGAGGGTGCCAGTCCACACACTTCACGTCCGCTCCGTGACCTGGCGAGGGCAAAGGTCAGGGTCAAAAGCAGTGGAAGGCATGGAGAGAGGAAGAAAAGTTTCCCCGAGAGAAGTTTATGAATGCACGTGTTGTGTGTATGACTCCTTCAGCCATATTCAGAGTAATCGGACAGCACACTTTACACCCATCTAAAAGGAACTGAGCATTCTATACACACCATACTGGAACACACTGAGAAAGAGTTTTTGAATGATCCTTTGTCTGCATTCCAGTGGTGTGCTTTCAGCCCGCATCTGTCTGTATGCATATCCATGCAAGTATATATATGCATGTGCAATTTCGCCTATGTATGTGCATGCTAACAACTATGCACAGGTGATGATAGAAATCACTCTAGGACTGGCTGAACATCCACCATCACATTCTTCATCTAAGTTTCAAAATGGAGTGACTGACGGCAGAAAATGAAGCAACTTTTAGAAAGAGAGGGGGTTAGTTACCACCAAGGACATAGACAAAGTACAGGACAAGCCACAATGCATTTCGACCTCTTAGGTCTTCTTCAGGCAAAAACAAATAACGTTTAGGACAGTGAAAACGAAGAATGAGAAACCACTTATCTTCTCATTTTTACACCGGTGTGCCAAACATGAGACGTGCTTTCTCGTTCCTCGTTTTCACTGTCCTAAATGTTATTTGTTTTTGCCTGAAGAAGACCTAAGAAGTCGAAATGCATTGTGTCTTGTCCTGTATTTGTTTGTCTATGTCCTTGGTGGTAACTAACCCCCTCTCTTTCTAAATTATTCTTCATCCAGCTGTTAACTTTGTGTACTGATGCCACATGCCTTGAAGCAGATGTGGAGTACTGTATATAGACACTGGCTCTTTTTCGATAAAACTGAAATCGCCACCGACGAATACACATAAGATCTTTGATCTGCATGACCTTCATTTCACCAACACTGGAACACTGCACAGGGAAATCAGCCTAGGCCAAGTAGCGGTACTCTCGTCTATGACAAAGTGGAAACTTCTCGATAGCCAACTTACTTTTAATCTCTCTCTCTTAGAATGTCTGAACTGTGATGTGTTGTGGTCGGCTGGACAGAAAAGCTATTCTTGCTGTAGGCAACTCAGACCATTTGTCTGAAAGGTCTATCCATTTCTACATTTGCTGAATGTTCAAAGAAGAGAATGAACTGTGCTTGAAAAGCAAAGAACAGACGTTCTTTCTTGGCAAAGGAAGATGATGGATTTTGGTAACAAAGGCAATATTTCCTCGTGTCCCCAAGATTTCTGTATGTTCCCTCCTGTCCCTGTTGAGTTTTTGGCATCAGACAGTGAGGATCTCTCGTGACATTTGGTTCTTGTGTAGTTTTCTTGTTGTGTGTGCAAGTGTTGCACATGCAACACATGTTGTGTCCCTTGGCTAGGGAGTATGAGCTGGCTATGTGACCATGTTGGGAGGTCTTTTTCTTTTTGCTGTTGCATCTTTCATGCCGCGCCAGTGGCATTACCCTGTGCCATTCATTACAGCTCCCTGTCCCGAGTCGTCGTCCAGCTCGTCTCACCACGGTCTGGCACTCCACAGGAGTCGATATCAAGCACTCATGAGGCAACCCATCAGAGGAGACACTGCACTGCAGCCAAGTCACGTCGGTGGTGCTTAATGGTGCCCGTTTTGATCCAAAATACACAGGGCATCACCTACAAACCCCCCTACTGATGACAATAACTGCTTACTCGCAGAGCCAAGGTAAGTGGGTGGCCCCTTCTAGAGGGCGCCACCACACCCATGACATGAGTCATCAAGACAGTATCCAACAGATACTTCAGCCGTCAGCATGTGTTTCCTCACTTAGCGAGTCCTTTCAATGGTCATCAAACATTTCGTTATCGCTCAAGATTCAATAGTCTCTGTGTACATACAAACATGGTAAAACACTTTTTATTCTCATGCTTGGTGACTGTCTCCATGTTCACATTCTGTCACCAATCAGTTGTCAACAGGTGTTATGAAAGGAGGCTGGATGAAAAGCCAAATAAACGAGACACCATTCCCTCTTAACATTTATACTTTATTACAGTAAATTCCCTGCATGTCTGTTTTGGTCCCTGGTACCTTGCTAAAGGTCACGATGTTAACTACTCCCTCTTTCAGCATTCCAACATGGGTCTAATGAAGCAATCCTTTCATTCTTTACCAATTTTATTACATTCCTCAATATTTCGTGTTCACCTTTACATGCATGCCGATGTTCCTCAACACCTTCTCATGCACAAGGCTTTAAATGTGCCACATGCGTTTAATAGTAATGTCACAATTTGTATACTGTGTTCGACACTTCTTAAGCTTCGCTGTATCCACTGGATGAAAATTGACCCAGATTTGTGCTTAAAAATGTGCTAACTTAAAATCATTTTGAGTTCGATCAATAAACTTTTATGCCTTTGTTAAAGAACCCCCCCCCCCCCCCCCCCACCTCATTCTCACAAAGTATTATGTGCTCGTTTAAAGTGTTCATGAAGTAAAAACATTAAATTCATGAGGGGCATAATGAATAGGACAAAACAGACGCATAACTTTTAAAGAAGGAACTTGCACAGTATGCACACTGGGGATATATTGACCCACACAAGTATTGAAAGCCAATACAGGGCACAGTCTGTCCTGCTGGCAGGAAGCATACACATTGGTTGTAAACCAACCCCTGGCTGGAAAGGCTTTTGTCATTATGCAGAGAGTGGATGGGAGTGTGTGCATGTATATCCGACTCTGTAAGTAAGCACATGATTTGGAAGCCGTGCATGTGTGTGCGAGCGTGTGTGCATGCAATCATGGGCGCTTGTGTGCCTGCGCCCTTGTGGAGACAGGAAGTTTGGACAGATATAGACTTATACGAGTCAACAAAATTTGCTCAAGGGGTTTCTATATGCACAGATAGCATACTCCACAGATTCAAATACTGGCCTTTGTCCATCTTATTCATTTACTTCCTTTTGGTTTTGAAAACTTCTCAGCATAACCAAAAACTGAACCATCACTCCTGCCCATGTAATCCATTAGTGAACGTTTTGTTCAGGGGTCTCCAAGTCTTTAAAAGGTAAAGTATGTATGCATGTTGAAGCATGTAGATAAAGCATGGATTGCCTAAAAGCCAGATTTGTTTTGCATGTTCATTTATGTGAAAAAACATAATAAATCTCTCACACACACACAAATGCACAGCACAAACCTACACATGTATGCAGTTTCCACCTTTTCTCTTTTGCACACACATACAATGCACAAAAGCATGTCGTATAAAACCAACCTCTCCCTCCAACCCACATTAAGTGCACATAAATGCATGCGCACACGTCCACACACGCACCTCATATGCATGCACACTGCAAGCACATACACACACAGGAGGCATGCACACACTCATGCAGCACAGTGGCATGAATGTATGTCAAACCATGTTCCTGTATGCACACACACACACACACACACTCCAAGTTAGTGTTCTTTCTTCATGAAGCTACGAGCAGAAGACGGCCTCATGTCTGTGACGGCACAAGACAATCACCATGCTCATCAACACTGATAACACTTAGCTGCTTGCTGTGCTGCCTCCAATGCACGTTTGGGAAGGGGAGAAAACATGGGTCAATTCTGACCCGGTCAGTAGGCCAACAGTTTCAGTATACATGTGTTACGGGTCAATAGTGACCCTGTATGTACCCCAAATGTTTCATTATATGAATGATTATGGGTCAATAATGCCCCAGTGTGTACGCTAAACTTTTTTACAAAGCATGGGTCAGTTTTGCCCCAGCTGGTACAGCTAAAAAAAAATCATGGTGGGTAGGGAGAAAGTTAACCACAATGTTAAAATCAATACTTGCTGTCCATGTTGATGTGTACCTTATAATGATCAGCTGTTATGCAATAAATATACAAGAGATCTGTGTGTAAAAGAGTCTTGTATTTGTAGATGAATTTTTGTATTTTTTGGTATACTTATAATCTAATAATGTCACATTAATGTTGCACGTTGGTAACATCACTTGGATGTCCGGGTTGACTTGGTCACTGCCGAGTTTACTGAGCTGACAGGAATAAAACGGTCAGTTTCTGCACGCTGCATCACACCCTGCACCAAAGCCATGGGAACACTGAAGGCCCACTCTCAGGCGATTCCATCCCTCTCAAAACTGTGAATGAGGAGAAGACTTGCTGAACAGTATTACCAGTTTCTCCTGCTTTGCTAGTTCTGATTTGACCTGGAACTCCTCTGCACGTCTTCTGATGCACAGTGTCCTAGAAGCAACTTTTATTCTGTGCATGGGTGAAGCACTAAAGAACAGAGCACTGTTGCCACCATTTGTGGGTCTGTCTGTGAGAGATATACTTCATTCAGTGGTACAGAGTTGTTTTGTTGGGTCAATACCAATATGTGATCATATTTTTCAACTGGGTGCCAAGCAGACGCAATGTTAAGGTACAGAATGTTGGACGCCACGTCTTTATCTGCACCAGAAGGGATTGGGACATGTATATTGAGTTGGCATCATGATCTTGGATGCATTCACCTTTAGCCCTTGCGTCAAACTTATGCTGCTTTCTTTGTCGTCTCTTTTGTGATCATAAAGTTCCAAATGGTGCAGCAGCCCATTTAACAATTTGTAAAGCAACATGATGATGATCATAACTGTTCTCACCAACCCTTGACTCGTGTTTCTTCTCTCACTGCCCACTCTCTGAACGATTTCTAGAGAGACATACATGTGTTTGAATGTGCGCGAGTGTGTGTGTATGTGTATGTGTGTGCGCGCGAGTGCACGCGCACGTTTCTGCGTGTGTGTGTGTGTGTGTGTGTGTGTGTGTGTGTGTGTGTGTCTGATCAGAGAGGTGGAAAGAGAGGTGAAAGGCATGTTCAGTTTGCGAGTTCACAAGTCAGATCAAAATCCCCAATGCAAACCTTTACACACAAAGTTTCCAGCCATGTGACAAGCATTTCCAAGTGTATCCTTTCCCTACACTCTGAGCTCTGGGTGATGGCCAACATGCATCCAAATGTGTGGGGGTAGAAGGAGAGCATGGGAATGCTTCTGTTCCTTGTTGCTGCAAATTGGTTCACTTGCGCTACATGCTCCTCCCACCAGCAAAAGAGACATCATTTCTCAGTCTCTTTCTTCAGAAGACAATGTGTTGATGCCAACAAAGCATAATTATACACGTAAGCCCACGTATGCAATCCTCTCCTGTAACACAGTCTGCTCGAAGGCCTGGCTATCGTTTCAGAGGGTCGTCCAACCCATTCCTGACCATGACATCATTTCCCAATCTCCCCACCGATACCAAAGTATACTTATCAAGTGTGTGCATACACTCTTGCACAGTTAGGTGTGATCTTAGTGCAGCCTGGGTTAATATTGACAGGCAAGGTGTAAAGGACTAATGATGCCTGACAGGAAAGCTATAATGCAGTAAGAGGCGTAAATAATAAGCCCTGCCAATGAGTCACTGGCCGTAAATTGTGCATAAATTTTTTCTATCCCAACATGGGCATCGACGATAACCATTCCCACTGAACACAGCCAGCAACAGTCAATGTATCTGCTTTGTTATACACACCCTAAACATATAGCTGGTTGACCAAAACAACACAACTCTTAAAAAGATACTACAGGTGAATGCTCTCGGTTCTTGATGGGCGACATCACTGCTGTCTAAAACAGATTATTCATTTTGGATAAAAATCACAACGGAAATAGTATCATTTTGGATAAAAATCACAACGGAAATAGTATCAGCACCACCAAAGAATGCACAACAAAACGTTGGGTGCAATACTAAGTTAAATTCTTCACACAGATTAATAAGCTTGTGGTGACACACAAGTCATTCTTTCTTTTTCTTTCTTGATCTTTCAAACACATTGCAGTAAAAGTAGGGCAGTTCTGCTTTCGTCGAAATAGTGTAAAGTCTTCTTTGAGCGAGACTGGCTGGCTGACAGTATATGACTGAATATGCAAGAGTTGTGTATAGCTGACAGCAACTAGTTATCAGTAACTGGCCCCACTTAGCATGAGTGCAGCCTTACACCTGACATTCAACTGAAAGTAAAATCAAAGTTCGAAAGAACTGGGTTGTTTTTTGCTTTGAATCTCTCAACCGTAATTGTCTCTTTGCAAAATGCACTGTTTAAACTGGAAACTGACTGGGACTGTTTGAATTGGTGAAAAGAACAGCCTAACACACCACAGACAGATTAGAACTCATAAGGAATAGTATGCATCAAAACTTTTTCTTATCAACCAACTCATTGTCTATGCAGACCTCAGAGGCGTTCATTTTAACACCACTCCTTCGGGTTTGCCATACATCAGCTCATCCTGAGCCCCAGCACTGAAGTTCACAGGGAGCAATCAATATCAGGTCATCATGGGCACAGCAGGTGGCATAACTGCGTATGTTGAATCAGATCAAACACCACTGAACTAACTCTGCAGCAGCCCAGTGGCGCCTGTTGTAATCCAACATACAAAGAACACCACCTACCAAACCTATATTGCTAACAGCAATTACTGTCTGGTCAGAGAGCCAGTGTGGCTGAACATCTCCCTCTGGACAGCACCATGATGTCCATCCAGTGAAATTTCAAATAAACATGCTAACATGGCAACTCTGACCTTGTGGTGCCACGGGCATAGTGGTAGAGAGGAAACCCAAATCTAGCTGACCATCAGATTTGGGCCAAATCCCCTGAATTTGATTTTGCCTTATGATGATCCATGGTAAAGATGAGAATAATGACAATAATGATGCTGTGGAAGCCCATTCCCATTTCATTTACATGAAAGAGCTGTATTATATACGAGACTATGATACTCGGTGACAGAAAGAAACGTTAACTAGTAATCAAGTTCAACAGTCTTTCTCCTTACTCACGCATAACTTCAGGCTCATTTTATGGACTGAAACATGTTTCGCGAAATAAAACATGCATATGATACCACACTTCAGCATTTCATATTCTTTCCTTTCTTTTTTTTTCTGCTGAAGTGTGTAGTCAAAATGGTGTCTAAAAATGGGACACTGGCACACTTCCATATTTTCATGTAAAGTTCCTCAATGTTAAAACTTCACAGGGCATTAATATTGCACTAAAATGTAAGATGACAGATCTTCACGGCACACGCAGGAAATGGAAGAAAAACTATTCTCTTTAGGACTTCGAAGTGGCTGAATAAAAGTCCTGTCACAAATTATTTTTGTTTCCATACACAACTACTACGGAATGAATCATCAAAAAACCAAACATGCTTCAACAAAACAAAAATCAGCATTTACCAATGTAAAATGACCAAATGGCATTTTGGAAACATCAATGGTCAGCGGCAGACTCAATGCATTTTTCTGACCTTGTGTCGTTTTGTCTTATTATCAGGTATGCAAAGCAGGCCAACTACAAACATGCTGCTGAATCCTAATTCTTGAAATGGCCTCATCATCACATAGTCCTTTTCAGATTTCCATTCCTGCTATTTTGACCAGATCAACTGAATCTGAGTACGAAATCCGATTCGGCCTGTGCGCCAATTTTTTTTCAAATTCTCTTGAGCGTAATGTAACAACATTAATGCACATGAACAATGTTCCAAGAATGATTTGTTATTTACTGTGGACTTCCCCACTTTTCTGTCGAGCAGTTAAATTTTACCATCATTTTAGCATATAATTCTTGTCAATTTAAAAAAAACATGTGTACAATTCAATTTCTCTTACAACTGTCAATGACAGTACACCATTTACAATCTAGCTTTCCTTGCGCAGATTGAAATGAATTATCAGTACAAATTTTCATGATGAAAGATCTATAACCATACTTGACCAATCAATCATTTTCTGTGTCCCAAATCATTTCACCGTGTCATGGACAACTACAAGCGCTTCTTTTAAAACATATTCAACGTCAACCAGGTTCGAGATACAGACACCTGCAGTGCTTGTCGTGTGAGTTTTGAGCATCTCTCTCAGATGTGCATCCATGAAGAGGATGAAACTTGACTGTGTTCCCAATCTTCTCATTTCAGCCCACATCAAACTCTCCACAGGATTTGGCCGAACAGGGACTGACTGTGCGATTTTTCAAGCAAATAAATGCCCATGACAGGACCGATATTCAGACCGCCAAGCCTGTAATTCTAAACACAGCCAGTAATCACAAATTTCTCTTGGTGGTGGTGGGGGGGGGGGGGGGGGGGGGGGGGGGGGGGGGGGGTAGGGGCGTTTGATGATCACAAATTAAATGAAACTTCTGGAAGATATATATTCTAAATCATACCTTTTTAAAGCACACCCCCCCCCCCCCTCCCCCCCAAATTATTGAACTCAATTTCTTTCTGGAATAATAAAAAGATTGTTTCTTGCACTGGTGCACATCAATACTACAGTTATGTAATACGCACCTTTGTTCAAATTTCTTCCCAAAATTATGAGCGGAAATCAGAACACCCCCACCCTCTTCCAAGACATCCCTTTTCCAAAGAGCCGACAATAGCCCATAGCTGTCAAAACACACCGGTGATCAGACCACTCACTCGCATCCATCATCTTGCTCACATACCTCGCAAAATCCTCTCCTCATGGCAGCGCATGAAGTCCCATATTCGAACAGTTCCATCATCAGAACAAGTGGCAAACTTAGAGTCGGTGGGGCAAAAACTGTGGCAACAGAACAACACAGACATCCCAGCGCTGTGTTACAAACAGGGCAAGTCAACACCTGAGTGGAAGAAATCATTTTAATGCTACGCCATGGTAAGGAGATGAAAACATTTCAGCCAAAAGCCATGGACGGGGAAAGATATCGCTTAATCAACAAATCTGAGTAATAGTGGGAAATAGGATACTGGGACGGGGAATATGGAGGAAGCAGGAGAGTGGAGAGGGGTGGTGGGGTGGTATCCTCCAGCCATCTCCCTGATGGACTGTAGGGTTTTAAAAAAATGTAAGTCTTGGATAAACAGCAGTGGTTTAATCCTCTTGTTCCCGTGGGCCTCGGATGGACCCGAGCAGTGTTCCTCCATGGGAATGGACATCAAAAGATATCAAGGATTTTGTTGTTGTTCTTGTTTCACTAAACACTCGCCAGCATGCTGCACTGAAAATTCAACAGTTCTGCCCACACAACCCCTCTATTGCATGCAGGTATTTAAAAAAAAAACCAACAACAAAACCAAAGGTCTAATCTTGCAGCATCTTTTCCTCATGAATATACAAACTGAAATCTTCTTACCCATAACGACATTTCATTTTAGAAACTACAAGTAGTAAAACAGTATGTAAAAATGTGGAGGTACGAGTCTGGGCTAGATGTTGTTGAACATGAACAGACTCCATGTGAATGTATATATATATATAAAGACTGAGCTAGTTTTTCTATCTAATTAGTTAACGACGGGCCCTCAGCCATACAAGCAGGAGGCAACACCAGGTGTTGTGCACTTCACGACTTTACAGATTTCACCCATTCCAACAAACTAAAACTGTCAGTCCATACCACCCATGTTCTGAACCCTGGTGGGACATATTTTTTGTGTGTGTGTGGGTATCATTTTTTGTGGATAATATTTTCAGACGTAACTGTATTTTCTTTTATTTTTCCTTCAACATTTTCAATTTCACATACCTTTTAAAGAATCATTTCAGACCTTAGATCTTGCCCAGAAAAATATTTTCCTTAGCAGATCTGGAACGAATTCAACAACAAGTCCATTTCAGGCCATCCTAAGGTCTTCCACTCTCTCCTCTCCCCCCCCCCCCCCTCTCTCCTCTCCCTCCTTATCCCCCCCCCAATGAAATATTTTGCAAAATCTAACACCAATTAATTGAACTCTACAACAACAACATCACCAAAATTTGATTTCCAGAACAGAAAGCAATATATCCCCCACACTTAGTTGAATCTGGCAATACTCTGAAACTTTTATGATCACCCAAACGCCATCAGTCTTTGAAAGCATTCTGTTCCATCTAGATAGATACACTCTGAATTCAATTGACTACATGTATATTAAGATTTTGACCCCTTCTGCTCCAGATAAATTAAAGTTCGAAAGCATTCAGCACTGCATGACACTTTGGAAACATTCTGCTCCATACAAGTCAGATTTCACATAAATTCTGCTCAAGACTGATTAGACCGCATATGTTAGGCTCCAGACGGAGCAGAATTGAACAATCTACTCCAGACAATCCTGAATACATTATCCTTTTGACAGATCAGATTTTGAATTCACCGTGTTCCAGGCAGTTTAGACTTTGAACACATCGTTGCAGATAGATAAGACTTCAAAAACATTTTGCTCCACACAGTTTAGACTGAACGCATTCTAGGCCAGACAGATTACACCTTCTGCTCAAGACAGATTCAAACTTGGAAAACATTCTCCTCTTGTCATATTAGACTAGATATCCCTTTCTGCTCCAGACAGATAGGCCTCTGAACTTACTCGCCTCCAGAAAGACTACATTTTGAATACATTCTCCTCCAAACAGATTATACTTTGAATACATTCTCCTCCAGACAGATTATACTTTGAATACATTCTGCTCCAAACAGATACTTTGAATACATTCTCCTCCTGACAGATTATGCTTTGAATACATTCTGCTCCAGACAGATTATACTTTGAATACATTCTCCTCCAGACAGATTATGCTTTGAATACATTCTCCTCCAGACTGATTACATTTTGAACACATTCTGCTCCAGACAGATTAATCTTCAACATATTCTACGCCAGACTGGTGAGACAGTATACGCATTCTGCTCCAGACCAAGTTTAAATGTACTATGCTGATAAAACAGATACAACCTGAAAACTTGTAAACTGTCTTCTTAACCTTATCATTTCTTGTCCCAATCAAAAAATTTTCAGGAGCCAAAATTCTTATAATTCTATACCTGTCTATAAAAAAAATTACAAAATAATTTGTTTAATTTGAAGCATTTCATTACGATAGCAAATAAATGCATTCATAATCGCTTCTTCCCTGCCTCTAAATTAAAAAGAACAAATTAGTTAAGCAGTAAGAATTACGCCAATACCGTTGATAATTTCTGCAAGGTCAACCTTATTTTATTCATTTGGAAAACTCTCATTTCATAATGACTGAAGATATCAATTTGTGTTTCATTTTCCTAAAAGCAAAACATGTGATCCAAGGTTTTTGAAAAATACAAATAAATGAATAATGATGAATAAAAAATAAATAAAAAAATGCTGGGAAAGAAAAAGGCTAGAAAATACCAAGACTGGCTTAACTTTATTGTTTTGAAGCCATCTTGGCACTATCAGAGTCTTGGAAATGCTTGCCACATGGAACACACACCCTCATGCGTGACTGACCCACACAAAGCCTTCATCCGCAGTTCTTTATTGAATTCTGAGCGGAATGAAAAGACTTTAACAGTACCAGAAAGATAGGAGGAAAAAAAAAGACATGCAAAACTTTATTTGGGTATTTGACAAGGGGCACATCGACTGGCATAACTTTATTTCCACCAAGCCAGCGATGTCTCAACTTTATTGGAATCTCAAGTCGTGAAGTACACATTCACACATGCTGGTGAGTGCATTGGAATTTCATCACCGACGGCAAGGCAACATCTTAAGACTGCAGTAAATGTGTGGTTTTAGGTTTTTTTTGACTCAGTGAAAGATACCGTTTTAAAAAATCTCATTTTCATCCTTTATAATTACTTCTGCAATATCCTTTACCTGACTATAAGCAATGCAAAGGTTATCTCACATTATCTTCTTATTCATTTTACCCTCATATCAACACATATTGATTTTAATATGAAAGCTATTCTTTTCTTTTTGCTCAAGTTAGGCAGGCATACCCATTCTTCTTACTCACCGTGAGCAAATCATAACTTCTGTAAATGTACGCTGCTACGACAACTAGAACTGGTACTTTATCAAAAATAAACAAACCAATCCTAAAAACAAAAACGGCAGCATCTGTAGAGGACATAAAATATAAACCTGCTTTCTGTAAATCAAGAATCAAAATCAAAATCTTACCATGGAAAGGTGAAACTATTTCCTGAAAAGAATTTAATTTCACTATCATTAACTGGGCCACAAATACGACACCTTCCTTGCTGTACAAGATAGATATAAAAATCCTTGCAGCAAGAACATCATTATCACCTGCTTCAGATTCAACCCCCTTCGAAAGGGAACAGGCTCTACTGTCAAAGAAGAAGGCAAAAGAACAGGCCATATCACCCTCCTCCTTGGAAGACACCCTTAGGCCAGGTGGCCGTGCCCGCAAGGTGGTACGGGCGAAGAGAGCTAACCTTACTCCTCGGATGGGCTCCTTGTGACCCTGGTACATCTTGACGTTGTTCATGTTGCTCTGCCAGTACTTGATGTAGCCCCCGTGGTCAGCGGTTACCATCCACAGGTCGTTGTGGGACCATCGCATGGCCCGCACCGACACGTCATGAGCCTGGAAAGGGGGTGGAAACAGGTTGCTGTGATACCAGTACCAGCCAACTGGATAGAGCTAGGCTATGGACATGGTGTTTTCGGGTATAACTTCATCACACCAGATTTCAATGATTGACATGTGGGTTCTTCCCCTCTGGGAGAGCGTGTTGCTAAAATATGCTATTTCCACTTTCTTTTACACAGTAAGCAGCGGTCTGTGTGCTACTCTTCTGTTCAAGACAATAAACTGATGTCTTATGTCCAGCATACACTTTTTACACAAAGAACCTACAGCAAGATCGGAGTTGTTTGAGGCAAAATTCTCATAGAAAATCCACCTTGACAGATGAACAAATACATATGTAGACATAAAAAAGAAAACTATGGTGGCATTACACTAAGACAACAAGCTCTCCCAGTGGACAGCACAGAGAAATGCTGTGAGACTGAAGTTATAGAATACATTGTGATCATCCCAAACAATAATGCAATCAAAATCAACACTTTATCTGGGTTCTCCATCAAAGGTCACATGGCAGCATGGGTCTGCTCGTTAACTGTGTTTTTTTTTTAATCTGAACACTGACATATTATAGATACATGAAGACAATCTTGGCATGTCTGACCTTGCAAGAACTGACCATCCATATCATCATCAGTGCTCAAACACAGAAGAGAAGCTAAGAAATCATGTAATAAGCACAGGCTGCAAAAAGAGGCAAAGGTTTGATCATATGTGGGGAAACATGCTCATCTATAACTCAATCACATGTTACCACAATACGATCTCCTGACTTTCCTGTAAATGAGAAAATTCATATGATTTTTCTTTTCCAACGATAAAATGTATTTGACAGGACGATATCCTTTCAATGATCAACCCTCTTGTCTGCTGTCATCAGATTAACTCTGGATTTGCCTGTTGAGAATGAATAATGCATTTTGTTCCAGTTTGTGTTATTTGCGAAACGTCCATAGTTAAGATGCAGTGTTTTAAAGTGTAGAGTGAGTGTTGGAGTTCTTTGTACAGTACTCTGATTTGAGCCCATAAAGTTTCAAAACTTTTAATTTCAGCTTGTATTAGGTGCGATAAATAGCAACAATATAGGGGGCTCTCCATTTAAAATTGTCGGGAATTCATGGCCCAGGCATCGCAGAACTGATAATGATCACTCAGAGCTATGTAGACTGTATGGTGCACTTGCACTCACTTTAAACCCCTGTGACATGACCATGGAGTGTATAGTCAGAGTCAGCTAACAAGTAGGTTCTGGACTTTCCCACTAAAGGTACGTGATCATGATGATCAGTTATACACACCACCACTCAGATGTATGCACAGCAAACTACATCCACTGCTAGACTTTTGATTCCTGTGTAACAAAGCAAGTCTGTGTGTAAGTGTGTGTGTGTGCATGCATGTGCATGTGCATGAATTCGAATACATGCATGTGTGTCCGTCCGTGTCTATATTAAATGTTGGCTTTTTCTCTGCAATCACAACCACTGGTATTATCAAATTTACCAGAATAATAAGATACTGAAAAGAGCTTTCAAGCCATCCCCTACATTAGGTCATCAATAAATGGCAAACCGTGTAAATCTATGAACACTTTCTGCAATAATTTCATCTTTACAAAGCTGACATGTTCTTATATATTGTGATCAGCTATAATTATTGCTTTAAGAAATGATAAAACTATGTTAAGTGATATGTACAAATGTTACAACACACGTTCATTTACATTCAGAGCGAGAGAGATATCTATATATAAAAACCAAAATAAGACCATATCTTGCCAAATACAGCTAACGTATGACGAGATGATTTTGTCAATATGATGAATCAAGCAAGTGAAACTGCATCCAAATACCAATATTATATAAAGCTGAAGCTAACCTATTGAATATTTGAAGATAACATAAACACATACTAACACAAAACAAAAAAAGTCACGACTATTTCATGAAATTATGACATCACAAGTAACATCAAAGTTCTTTCATGACACATAACTGGTATATGCCGACATTAAAACATGAGTTTTCAGTGAAGAATACCAAGTAATACCAGTTTAAAACTGTTCATTATAAGCAGTCGTGTTACAATAGTTTTGTTTAACGCTCACTTTCTCTCTATGTGTGTGTGTGCGTGTGTGTGAGCACATGCGCAAGTGCTTGTAGATGCGCATGTACACAAATGTGTTTAAGAAAAGAGGAGAGAGAGAGAGAGAGACAGAGCTGGGTGAGCACTTGAAAATCTACCTTCAGCAGGCTGGGGGGGGGGGGGGGGGGGGGGGGGGGGAGGGGGGCAAAAAAATCCCCTAATCTTGGTACTTTTTAAAAATCGGGAGTTGAAAGTACCTTTTATAATGTCTCAGAAAGGGTAAGCCCAACCCTCATATCAGCACTCAATCGCGACCCCTGAATGGTCTCAATGCAAAATTTCAAAAACAGGGAGTTGAAAGTACCTTTTATAATGTCTCAGAAAGGGTAAGCCCAACCCTCATATCAGCACTCAATCGCGACCCCTGACTGGTCTCAATGCAAAATTTCAAAAACAGGGAGTTGAAAGTACCTTTTATAATGTCTCAGAAAGGGTAAGCCCAACCCTCATATCAGCACTCAATCGCGACCCTGACTGGTCTCGATGCAAATTTTTTAAAAATTGGGAGTTGAATGTACCTTTTATAATGTCTCAGAAAGAATGAGCCTAACCCTCATATCAGCACTGAATCCGACCTCTGACTGGTCTCAATGCAAAATTGACTAGAAGTCATATTAACAGACCTGCCAACCCCCTAAGAGACCAATGAGTAAGAATTGAAGCTCAGTGAGGCAGAAATGTGTAATTTCTGAGAGCTAAGAGTAATCAAGCGCGACACTTACCTTTTTTCAAGCAAGCACAATGCGATGAAATTGTTTGCACAATTTTTGTGAACTTTACTTTTCTTCAAAAACAAGCTTTTCTTTTAAGTGTCACAAGAAATCTTTACAAATTATGAAAATGTAGAATACACACACAAATCCCCTACATCATCATGGCATGGCACACCAAGGCTTGATAGTGCGCCAGAAACAACCTAAAAAATGTTCTCCCCTGTTGCTGATTCTGTGCATGTGGGGTTGGCTATCAGCTCAGTGGCGACTGTGTCATTTTTTTAAGTATCACACCACCCCAGGAAAGAATTTGTCCCCCTCTTCCTGACTTCCATCAGTCCCCAACACAAACAGTCCATTCTGCAGTCGAGATGCAGCAGCAGTTTGGGCTTCCATGGCAAGGGTCCTCACAATGTGTGTTGTCTTTGTTCGACCGCTCTTGAACTGTTAGGCAATCTCCGAATCTGAGAACGCTTCTTTAAAAAGCTGGGATGCATGGTCGGCTGCGCTAAGAGCGATGTTGTGCTCGACGAAAAATCTGGCCACCAATGCTTCAGCCTGAATTACCCTTTTCCTAATTTCATCCTCTTTTGAGGTGTCTACAGTCTGAAAAAACTGTGTGATGCTGGAAGAATTCGGCGCATTAGAGGAATCGATGTGCTTGCGTGACTCAAGGTGACGCTTCACATCAACCATCCCGCCATGGGAAATTGTGAAGTCCGACTCGCAAGTGGTACACCATGCACAATTTACACCTTTAGCCGAAGGTCGTATGCAGGGAAACTTTTCCAAGTATTCTTTTCGGAACTTTTGACCAAGTTTTTTCTTTATCGCATCTTGTCCAGAACTTTCTGCTCCACGTTTCGACATTTTCGTAGCTAAAACTTCAAAAGGACGCCAACTTCACTGAATGGTAAAGATGGTGAAACGAACTGCGCATGACCGGAAACACTTCTTGAAAATTACTGGTTATACGCACGGCGCCGTGTGTGTCTGTACATAAGCCGATTTTTTCGTCCGTTTTTTTTGTTTTTTTGTTTTTTTTGGGGTTTTTGGTTTGAAAACTTTCAATGCGTCATTTTTTGGCTAAATGCATAAGAATTATCACTTGGGTGTAATAAATTATGCGAAATGCGTAATGGTTGGCAGGTCTGTATTAAGACCAACAGATAAGGAATTCCAGAGTACCGGAGCAGCGTTTGGAACAAACAAAAACTGTGAACCCAGAATATTTTTCTTCTTCCCAGAGGCACACAGAACCCTCATACTTGAGACTGAGTTGATGAGGCACACAGAATCCTCATACTTGAGACTGAGCTGATGAGGCACACAGAATCCTCATACTTGAGACCGAGTTGATGAGGCACACAGAATCCTCATACTTGAGACCGAGTTGATGAGGCACACAGAATCCTCATACTTAAGACCGAGTTGATGAGGCACACAGAATCCTCATACTTGAGACCGAGTTGATGAGGCACACAGAATCCTCATACTTGAGACCGAGTTGATGAGGCACACAGAATCCTCATACTTGAGACTGAGTTGGTCATACTATGGTGAAGATTTGTACTATGTCCTTCAAATACTGTGAAGCTGTACCAGTGACACGCAATGTCAGGATTCGTAGTCCACTGACTTTGCTTCAGGCAGCCAACAGAAATCCTAGAGGACAGGAAAAAAAGTTCTTAGTCTTATTAAATCCCACAAAATCCTGGTGACTGCACGTCAGCTGTCTACTGGTACAGTAGCCGGATACATCCAATCAACTGGATTTTTAACCGTTATTTTCAAAATCTCTTGGTTTTTTGTCATTACTGAAGAAAATATTTAATTTCTTCAGCAACTTGTTGGTCACCCCACAGGAACAGAACAGCAGACCTGTTTACCTCCCTCAGTGTTCTATGGGAAGCTGAAAAGTGTCATCTAAGGATGAAGGTAAAAAATAAATAAATAAATGAAAATTAAAAAAACACTCAAGAAACATCCACAGCTCTTTTACACTTGCAGCAACTCAGCAGATTTCTCATGATGCTCTCAGTTTGCTCCTAGAATTACTCTATCAGGTTTGGCAGAGGAACCCACCCTTTATGACAGGGGGGTGGTAGACTGACAGCATGTGTAGTCAGTGTGAGCCACATGGTGCAAGTTTATCTATCCACCACAGTGATCTACCTGCAAGAGTGATTTCATAACTCCATTTATGCATGATAGTGCTACAGATGGGAGGTTGAAGACAAGTAACTGATGTGAAGAATAAAAATCCAGTTAAATAAATCAACGTCACAGAGATGAATAAATGTTGATCCTGCAAACAAGATCTGCATGCCTCAAGTCTTTCTCCATGTGTCCATCGAACTATTGCCCTTATCTTCCTGTGGTATTAATTCATCACATGAAGATACCATGGACTTGCTGCCTCTTTTGTATACAACATCTGGTGTAATTTGGACATGATTTTGCTGAACCCACCCCAATTCCATGACTTCGTAAATTGCTCTATGCATAAAATTAGTATGGTAAAAATGTAAATGTTAGGTTTCAAACAAACAAAAAAATGAGGCGAGGATAAAACTATAATCACATTAACACATCATCCTTACCATGCCCATCCCACAATTGTTAGTTTTGCTCAGTTTTATAATAACCTTACCATTTCTATCCAGAAGTTTACGATATTAGTTGTGCTATTTCTTCAAACAAAGGTATAAGTCATAGCTCCCTTGTTTTTACTGAATAATTATATAAATCAGCTTTACTTTTCAAATAGTTTAATTCTTAACTTTCAGTACTCCCATCCACCAGTTCAATACACTGCCTTTACTGTTCCCATCAAGTGATTTTATACATCAGCTTCACAATTTCTATCAAACACTTTCATAAGTAATAAATGCAGAACAATGCAAAACTCACACACACACACACACACACAATTAGGTATTAAATCTTGGCTGGCAAAATGTGTGAGAGAGAGAGAGAAAAAAAAGAGAGAAACAAAGACAGAGGGGCAGACAGAGAGCGAGACAAGGACAGAGATTTTTATTGTCCTGTTCCAATAGGAGGGAGAATGGGAGAAAGAGGGAGAGGAAAAAAAAAAGCAAATTTATCAATCTTTATTGTCCAGTAGTTGAGAGAGGGAGCTACACAGAGACAGAGAAACAGACGGACAGACAGACCAAAAAAAGAGAGATGTATACAGAGAGACAATGGAGAACATAGACTGTGAAAGATGCAAAAACTACACAGAAGAGTCATCTTAAATCACCCATATCAACTGTAACGTGGCACACCTGCAGAATAGTTTCAAAGTTGAAGGTCAAGCCATTCCACAAGGTGAACTCTCCACTTGATGCTCCAGTGACCAGTCTCCGCCCCTCGGGGGTCCACTGCAAACACATAACACATGGCATCCTCTGCACCATGCATCTAACGACTTGGGAAGGTTTCACACACTGATACACATGTTGGCATTCTTCAGTTGACAGGAAAACGTTTCAACCAAAAATTATGTTCACACACCATTCCTCTGCTAGTTTTGCACATTCATGCTGGACTTAGGTATGCACACCTGTTCAACCAAAAAGATTAGAATGTTTACTAACAAATTCGTGAACAGTGGACACTTCTTTCCCTGGACAGTGTCCTACTAACACTGTCATAGGTGAAGACTTCAGGTGTGCAGAATTAACAAAACACAAGCCTGGATCAACAAAAGAAACACCAGTTGTGCAGTTGACTACTACTGTTCTTAAAATGGATCAGGAATCACAGCAGAAACCTCTTATTCAAGTTACATAGAGTTCAAGTCAATTATGAAGCAGCTTTGTTAGAACTGCCAACTACTGATTACCTGAAATCAACCAAGACAATGGAATTCTAAGCAAAACCCTAACATTGAAATTCATACTATATTATGTAATAGCTGTCGAGTTAACAAGGGGGACACTTATCAGTGATAATTATTTCCTAAAAATTAGAGGGTAGGACTTGGTACGAAAAAGTCACTTCCAAATTTTCAGGGCACCACAAAATATTTAGGGGGTCACCATTAATAACTGCTAGAAAATGTAGTCACACACACACACACATACACGTGTGCTTTCACTGGCTCACACATTAATCAGCAGTAATTCTTATGCATAAATGTGCGTCTCTGACGCATAAAAATCCTGTCTGACGCACTGGAATTCAGTCAGTCCAGTGCGTCACGAAAATGTACCAAAATTTACTGCGACGCAATGTTTTTCTCCTGTAGGCGCATTGCAACTCTGAGCACTTTCGTCCGATTCATTTCGATCGAAGTCGATATAAACATCTTTCCTCGACGTTTTAGAATATTCTGAATCCATGAACAACTTCTGCTCTAGAACTCTTGTCTGCTGAAAACCAACAAGAGTCTATGATTCGACCACAAGATCACGTGATTCAGCCATGTGCGAACACATGGACGACTGAATGTAATTCGGCTTTTATGAGACAAAATCTACAGTTCATCCGTGGCTTGCGGGTGCTCATCCAGCGAGCTGAACACACGTCAAGTGATCTATGCAACACGACTGGTTCAGATAATTAAAATGGCTCCGTTATGGACATAGGAATGTGTAGCGCACAATGCAAGAGTGGCCAACCTAGAAAGTTTCGTGAAACATTCCACGAATATTCATCACTCGCCTCTTCTTTGTCACCGGGCTTCCAGTGATCATTGGAAGGCAACTGGAATATGCTCAAATCATAAAATGTTTCAGTACTGACGGAACTGGTTCACGTTGTGTACATTTTGTGATGATAATCACAGAGGACATAACAAGTTTCATTGTTAAAATCCAGGTGATGTAGGTGTTCACACTTATTCACTTAAGTTGACACTTTATTAACACTGGAACAGCAATCTAAATAAATAATGTTTAGCATAATCTGGAATGTGTTTCTCAACTTTTTTCATAGCACCTTATCCATTTCTATCTAATTCTTTCTCTGTGTTTTTATGTGTGCGAGCCAGTCAGAACGCGCTCGTGTGTGTGTGTTGTGTGTGTGTGTGTGTGTGTGTGTGTGTGTGTGTGTGTGTGTGTGTGTGTGTGTGCGCGTGCGTGCGTGGTTTTCAGTACATTTACAGGCAGTTATAAAGTATGACCCCATAAATATTTTTGTGACTCCCTGAAAATTTGGAAACAAGTTTTTCGCACCGAGTCTGACCCTTTAATTTTTTAAAAATAATTATCACTGTAAATCCACAGAGAAAGAGACATAAATACATTAGAAAAGACGTGTTTATAATAGACAGAAATACATTAGAAAAGAGGTGTTTATAATAAAGCTAATAAAACATTCTAGACAGTGCTAAATATGATCTATTCATATTCGTGTTCCTATGTTTTAAAGTGTTATCAACTAACATGAGTAAATATGAGCACCTACACTATCAGGATTTTAACAGTGAAGCTTGATTTGTGGGATGTCCTCTTCGATTATCATCACAGAATTTCCACTATGCAAGTCATTTCCTTCAATGTTGAAATGTTTTATAGTATGACCAAATTCCAATCGCGATGCAATGAATCGGAAGCCCGGTGGAACCTACGACGAAACTGTAGACTGGCCATTTTTGCTCTGTGAGCAACACATTCGTACGTCCAGAACGGAGCCATTTTAATGATCTGAAATGGTCATGCTGCTTTGATCGTTCGACTTCTGTTCCATTCACTGGATTATCACCCACGAGCCACAGCTGAACTGTTAAATTTTGATTCTGAAAAACCGTAATTCCTACGGTTTTCCATGCTTTTCCCACTTAGCTGAATCATGTGATCTTGTGGTCCAATCATGGACTGGATAGGCCTAGTCTATTTTGACGACTCATGTCGGTTTTCAGTAGAGAAGAGTACTCAAGCGGAAGTGTTCATCGATTCAGAACGTTCTAAAACGTCGAGGAAATTTACATTTTTAACTTTGATCGCGGTGGATAAGACGAAAGCCCTTTTGCATGATGTGCTGCTCAGAGTTGTAATGCGTACTTGAGAAAATCAGTGTGTCACTGTAAATTTTGGTACGTTTTTGTAATGCACTGGCCTGAATTCCAGTGCGTCAGATGGGCAGTTTATGCATCAGAGACGCACATTTCTGCGTAAGCATTATCACTGCTTATCCATGCTGGCTCCAAGACAAAACAACCAGCGTTGTCAGTAGCAGGCTTAGAAAATGATATCCAGCTTATGTTAGATCAGAAGAGGTATTACTGAACACCTCAAAGTGACTCAGTGATGGTGACATGTCTCCACTGGTGCATACCTTCATAATGTCTGATATGGAGCACTACTTCCTGGGGACCAACTTCTCTGGAGCTAATGAAGGAGGCACCTGGGAATAGTTGCTCATGGGGGAGGAGGAAAAAATGGTTTGGGAGTAATGCCACGACAAGAGCATGAAAACAAAGACTGCAGTTAAAAAGAACTATTGAAAAGATTATAAATGTGGAGTCAAATGACCCACTGCTGATGAAAATGAGAAGAGGTCAATTCTAAAATGATGGGCTGAGTTAAAATTATGCCAAAGTAGGGTACAGGAACCAAAATCAACTTCTGCCTAACTGAAAGCAGTATTGAATGGAAATCGGCCCATTTTTTCACCCATGGAATTCCTTGTTTAAAAAAATTGAAGAACTGGGATCACTTCTATGGAAATTATTGTTTTATCAATTATGTACCAACTCTGAAACCTCTTTTATTATTATGATCTTAATTGCTATCAATCACAAAACCAACCACACAGTCTTTTTATGCCGTTACCATTCAAGAAGGTCAGACGACAGTCTCTACACACTCACTCACATGCAAAGACAATCATGTGTACAAATCAGAATACCATTTTAAAGTTCTTCCCTGGAAAAAAAAAAGATCTCTTTATCTTTGCCTCACTTCTTTTGGCGCGCAGGGATTTCAATCTCTTTTTTTCTATGGCCAATGTCTTTCAACAATATTCTGCAAAAAGGGAATATTTTCTGCTCCAGATTATGCAGGTAGACTTTCACATAGCTGCTGACCTTCTGGTGCCAAAATTTGGGAACCAGGGGATGAAGTGGGCGGGGTGGGCTGAAGAGTCGGCTTCTGACTGAAAGCATTTCTAACCTCTTT
>CM065718.1:60571364-60606364 GCA_033310375.1 Conus canariensis | reverse complement strand
CTGGCTCCCTCCACTGCTCATCAGATGTTATCCCTTCTACCCCATCACATTCTGGTCCAATTAAAATGGTCAGGATATTGGCTGGCAAATCTAATGAACCCACAGGCAAACATAATGCCACTGTTGTGTGACAATGGGAAGCTACTTCCAGTGGCAAGCGTGAGTGCTCTCTAAACAGCACATTTCACTTTTGCTGTTCAAAGAAGAAGGTTGGGGAAGGATTTTTTTTAATCAACATTAAAATGATCCCCCCTCTTTTTAATTCCATTTAATCTAACAAACCAATTTACCATGGTGGGACATTCAAAGCTGCCCAACTGCTTGGAGTGGGCTATCACCTGTGTCAGGCAAGTGACTGTGATGAATGCTGCAAATTCCCCTCAGGACAACAGAGAGTATTTTCTAAACATCTGCTGTTAAAAGAAAAAGGTCCAGACATTTGCTGTTAAAAAAAAAAAAGATTGGCGTTATTTTGCTGTTACTGGATTATCATTGAATATCCAAAGATTTCCTCTGCGAAACTACCATCATACGTTACTGCGACAAGCAGAGCGAGAGCAAGCAATCTAACTTGAAAATAACATCATTAGGAAGTTCACTGAAGGACTGCATCTTAAAACACCTCCTGCCTGAAGTCAGAGTAACAAGGAAGACCACTGAGGCATTTTAATGGATGAGGTAATTTAATGGATACACCCTGAGGTATTTTAATGGACGAGGTAATTTAATGGATACACCCTAACAGGTTCATGAGAAGGCAGACCACAGTGGCTGAGGGGACCAAGCACAGGTTCCAAGTAGAAGCTCTGTATAAGAGGAGTCCTGGCCTCCATCAGAGCGAGCTGTACCTTTCATGGAGTGCTTGAGAAGCAGATCAGAGCTGTACCTTTAATGGGATTCTTAAGAAGTGGATCGTTCAGAAATGAAAGGCCACTATACTGCTGAATGGTAGTGCACACCACAGCCCTTTATACTCATGCAGAAAAGGACTTCAAGTCCTTATCTGATGAAAGATATGCCAGGAAGGTGTTGAATCCAAGGTGGAAGGGTTGTGAGGCTGAACTGAATGAACCCCAAACCACTTCAACCAGTCACCTCAGTGTGTCAAGTAAACAGGGCCTTGCTCTTCCAGATCCGGCACAAACAGGCAGTGCGAGTCACACACATCTGCCATGCATGTATATTCAGATCAGGGCCTCTGTCTATCACGTATCAGGCAACTGTTGTGCTGTCAATGGACTGGCTTTCCCGACAAGTGTTCAGGAAAGGGAAAATTGTGGTGGCACTGCTTAAGTGAACTAAGCTGATGTATCAGTCAGGCTTAACACACAAAGGTAAATCCCCGCACTCATACACACGTATGCACACTCGTGCATCCACCAAACATTCCACTCTCCCTGGGAACAGGTGTCATGCATTCGCTTCTCTCCTGACATGACTGAGAACAAGAAATATAGTTTTTATTCTACTTATAATCACACATGAAAAATCCAAATGCATAAAAAAGGAACATAATCAAAACATAAGAGATCAAAACTTCCTAATCCCAGGTCGTGTCCAACAATGGCTTCTCGCCTGGCGAGGTTTTTACACACACACACGCACACGCACACACACACACAGTCACACACACACACACACACACACGATTGCACACCACACCACAGTTCTAAAACAAGTCACTGCAATTTTCTTCAGCACTGGATGATGGTGACGCCTTGGGGTGTCCAGGACCGAGTTCCAGGATTGGGTCTCCGTGGTCATCTCTGGGGACTCTTCTTCAACGCAGAAGTTTACTTCTTTTCTTCTTGCCCAACTCTGGGTTTTGGACTTAGTTTTCATTGACATAAAAATCTTCTTTCTTCTTCACCCATTTATGGGTTTCCGACTCAAGTTTTTGCTTCTCATCTTGTCTTTGATGCCAAGGCCCTGCGTTAAAGACCTTGCTTCCACTTCTGTCGCAGAGACCACATTCTTTCAACCCTATTCTGTCCTGCTCACTCTTCTCTCTCCCTCATGTCGTGTTGTTCTTCTCCTCTCGTGGTGACGTTATTCCCTTTTCTCCTTCTCCATTGTTTATACAGGGATGGAAACAAACAATCTCCCTTAGGCCATACCTTTGTCTGTATTGCTTCCCTACCACCATGTTCACATCCACAATGAATTCCCCTCTAGTGAGTTCTTCCAAACATCAGCATTTACACACATTCTTACATAACAGCTTAGCAAACAACCACTTCTCGCCAATTGGACATAGAAAATTCCCAACGACTTTCTTTGGTGGTCACTTTCACACAGTAATTATCCTTTAGAAAGCTACGACATTGTCCACACACATTCCAACCAGCCTGACAACGGCATCAACATGGTGCTTTACAGCAATACCAACTGAACAAGCAAAAAGATTCCTGTTCTTCAAAGTAATGGGCTCGGTCTGTTTACAGAACAACTTCAGCTGACTAAACCCCTAGCACCTACTTGATGCTCCGAGGTCCTAGCAGATAAATTTGTCTCCCTTTCGCTATCAGGAAGGGTGGAACTTGGGAGGGGTCCTCATCGCCTTCGATGCTACAGTCACCTAACAATTAGTCAACTGACATCTTCAACCTCTTTCACATAGTTCGAACATCTGCTCTTGATAAGGTTGCTACCGCTTATCACTTTATCAGCCAATTTCCCATTTCTCCACCATGCTCGAAATTCGTATTGTCGATAGTGATTAATGCCCTTTGTGACAATTTTGGCTCTCTTGACAGAGGGGCCTGAATTCCTGGAGCATCCAAAAGACAGTTTGATAAGGACCAAATTGGCAGGTCCAAAACCGGACCATCCTCTGCTTCACCCTCCCAAGGCTTGCCCCAGTTTAAGTTAACTCTCCTCAGGTTGGAGAACAACAGACTAGAAAACTCTCTGAAAAAAAGCTGCCTAGGTCTCAATGGGGTTCAGGGGCAATGCCCTGGAGAGGCCCTGGGGGCAAAGCCCCCCCCCCCCCAAAAAAAACACAGACACTGACAAACATGCAAATAGCACACGCACGCACACACACACACACACACAAAAAAGGTTGATGACTGATGGGTGATGATCATTTGAGATGAACAGTACTCAGGA
This sequence comes from Conus canariensis, assembly GCA_033310375.1. Classification (NCBI taxonomy): domain Eukaryota; kingdom Metazoa; phylum Mollusca; class Gastropoda; order Neogastropoda; family Conidae; genus Conus; species Conus canariensis. Next base: position 60,603,253 of record CM065718.1, on the reverse strand, counting down.
TGATGATCATTGTTAATGTTATGTAAGTGGGATAACGTAGTGACATTGGTGTAATAATGCCGGTTTGAGAATGAAGGAGGTGATCAATGACTGATGGATGATGATCACTGTCAAAGTATAAGTATGATCAACAGTACTGTAGGATGATGGTCATTTTCAAAAGCGGAATAATTAGTATAATAATGCCGGTTGGAGGAATAAAGGAAATGATCAATGACTGATGGATGATGATCATTGTCATAAGCGAGATCTACAGTACTATAGGATGATGACCATTGTCATAAGTGAAATAATGTGGCAGAAATGGTGTAATGATGCCAGTTGGGGCAGAAAAAGGAAAATGATTGATGACTGATGGATGATGATCATTGTCATAAGTGGGATAAACAATGCTATAGGATGTTGATCATTGTAATAACTGAAATAACATGATAGCATTAGTATAAATTATACTATAATAATGCCAGTTGAGGAAAAAATTGGCAATGATCAATGACTGATGGATGATGATTATTGTCACAGGCGACTGATGGATGATGATTATTGTCACAGGCGAGATCAACACTATCACACACACACACACATACATACACACACACACATCCACATACGCACACACGCAAACACACACGCACATAAACACACACACAAACCATGCACACAGACAGCTAATGGGTGGTGATCGTAATGATAATAGTCACATGTGGGGATATTGGTACTGACAACGGTTGGGAAAAAAAGGTGAGCAGTGGAAAGGGGGTTTAAAAAAAAACCACAAACCCAAACACACACACACGCACGCACAGTGTGACACATCCAAACATACATATGCACAGAGGGGGACACACACACAAGCATACATATATAGAGGGGGGACAACATGTGAACAGACAAGGGAATGAAAGTGGTTGATGAAAAAATGGGGGGCGATATGTTTTTTTAAAAAAAAAAAAAGGGGGGGGGGGGGAGGAGGATTGGTATCTGGATAAAGAATAGATATAGTGAATGGAGGGAGTTTAAGGAGGGGGGAAAAGGAAGAGAGGAACACAGCTTTAAGTTAATATGAAGTAAATGGTTGGGGGTATGGTGGTGCGAGTGTGTGTGTAATTTGGTGGAGGATGTATGTAGTGGGCTGGTGTTGCCCTAATGGATAGGTGCATGTTGTTTTTAAGATGATGATATGGGGGTGGAAGGAACGAGTGGTGTGTAAGGTGTATGTTGTTTTGGGTGTTAATGATATGGGGGTGGAGAGAACAAGCAGGGTGTGTAAGGTGTATGTTGTTTCAGGATGTTGATGATATGGGGGTGGAGGGAAGGAGCAAGGTGTGTAAGGGGGGTGGGGGAGGCAGGAGGGTCAAATACCTGCACCTACACTTACACTTAGGAAGAATGGAAGGGGAAGGGGAATTCATTTGGAGGTGGTAGTGTAAAAGAAAATCCGGTGTAAGGGGAAAAAAAAAAAAAAAGGGGGGGGGGGGGGAGGGGAGTATAAGGAGGGGATAAGAAGGAACATAAGAGTTCTGTGAGTGAATGCAAGTTAAATAGTTGGGGGTAAGGTGGTGTGGGTGTGAGTGTGATTTGGTGGAGGATATAGTGTGCTGGTGTTGTGGTGGTGGATAGGTGTATGTAGTTTTAGGATGTTGATATGGGGGTGGAGGGAAGGAGTGGGGGTGTTTGTGGGGGGGAGGAGGCGGGAGGGTCAAATACCTGGCCTACCCTTATGCTTGGGAAAGATGGGAGGGGAAGGGAGATTCATGTGGAGGCAGTAGTGTAAAATCAGGTGTAGGGAAAAAAAAAAAGGTAGGGGGGAGGGGGAAAGGAGGGGGGTAGGTCTGTGGGCAGGCAGTGGATTGGTATAGAACATAGGGACAGTGGTGGAAAGCAAAAGGTGAAGCTTAAGGAGGGTGGCAGTAACTTCTGTATGAAGTGGGTAGTGGGAGGCATGGTGGTGCTGCGTCGGCGTGCGTGCGTGTCTGTTTGTGGAAGATATTGCCGACAGGTGTTTAAGTGGTCTGGCCTACCCCAATGCTCGGGAAAGATGGGAGGGAAAGGAGATTCATGTGGAGGTGGTAGTGTAAAATCAGGTGTATGGGAAAAAATATATATAAATAAAAAAATATTAAAAAAATAAATACTCATAAAATAAAATAAAAATAAATAAATAAATAAAATAAAATTTTAAAAAATTAACAAAAAGGGGGAGATGGGGGAAGGGGAAACGAGTGGGTAGGTTTGTGGGTAGGCAGTGGATTGGTATAGAACATAGGGAGAGTGTGGTGGAAAGCGAAGATGAAAGGAGGGTGGCTGTAACTTAGAACTGTATGAAGTGGGTAGTGTGTGGGGTATGGTGGTGCTGTGTACATGTGTGTGTATGTATACGTGAGTGTGTGTTGGTGGAAGATATTGCCGACTGGTGTTGAACTTGAAGTGGTGGATATGTATACTTGTGTTACTGTTGGCTGCTGATGCTTTTTTTCACAGCTCACATCACTTGTGGCGATGCTGTACTGAACATCACAAATGGAGAAGACAATGGTTCTACCTTATTATTTTGAAATGGCCTCGCCGAGAGAAAACTGACGAAGGTATTAAAAAAATCAGCAATTTCAGTGCCACAAAGAATCCATGATACTAAACATCCAGCATCCAGACAGTCTCAACGAGCCTGCGAATTATATTAATTTAAAATCAAGTACGCTTAGTGTGAGTATGCATCAAACATGACACACATGTATGCAGTCTGACCGCAACTGACGCAAACTCTTTGCTAAAGAGAATCTCGTATTGATTGTCTGATGTCAATCAATTCAAGTCATGTTATTAAGAACCTTATCAATCACTGCAGATCAGACAGTAGATACAAATCACTGTGATCAACCATTACACTGGTTTACTTTTTCACACACTAGAATATTTTTAGGCCAGCGGTTTAGGCCAGCAGAATAACACAAACAGAAGAAACTCTGGAAAGTCTACGCTGTTCTTAAATACAAGTGATGACTTTTTCAATTGAAATTTAATCTTGAAAAAAAAAAAAAAAGCTCCACAATGGCTCAAACTCCTTTGTCTCAAACTGACTCACCTCCAAATAGTGAATCATGGATGAATTGTAATCAACTGTCTTGCGATGGATCGCTTTGCGCATACGCTTTCCATCGAAGGATGAATTGTTGAGATCTCCATTTCGATCCCCTGGGTCCTTGGGATCACGGTCGCCTCTATGTCCACCGCGACCTCTTCTGTCCGCAAGTCGACCTCCCCGCTGGGATGAGAATGGCCGCAGATAGTTCACTGGTCCACTATCCATAATGTGTGAATGACTGGGTCAACCTGTAAAGCACATGTGTGAATGACTGGGTCAATCTGTAAAGCAATCAAAATTTCTGTGTACTACCAGAATCTTGGGCACACTTATCACTTGCCCAGCAAACACCATTTTGAACATTTTCTTAATACTAAACACTCAGCTTGCTCAGAAATTATTCAACACTTTCAAAGCAGAACAATAACTTTCATTCCATATTGCATTAGAGTTACTGCTATGTGATGAGATTCAGACACAATGGGTTTTTGAACACACATTTAGTTCCATCAATCCATGCCAGTCCAAATCAGTTCCCATCAATTTTTTCACTTACCTGAAACTAGCAAAATCTCTTATTTATTTTATGAAGTAAAAAGGTGTCAGAATGTTTTCTCTGTGGTCAACTACATGCACTTAATAACAAGCTGATTATGTGCTTTTTACAAACCATTACATAGATACCCTACGTCCAAAAAAAAAGTGAAAAACTAGCACAGCTCCAGTATCATCAAACATAGAATTCAATCACAGAAGATATGTTTAAATAGCCTGCTATCCTTCCTAGTTACCATTTAAGGACAAAACTCTCAAAAAAGGATGTTCTTGGTCATTCTGTTTCAATAACAATATAATTAAGATTAACATGCCTGGACAGTTCTCTGTAAAACTTGTAAGATATAATCTGCAGTACTTCAAGATCAAATTCAAGTTAAAATCAAGATTTGTAAGTCTTAAGTCTGACTCCTCAATTATCATGAAATTCACTGGCACACAGATAACTCAACGTCTTCAATGATATATCTTATTCTTTATATCCATGTAACACTCTCAGGACCAGTGACTGCGGCCATACTCAGTGAAATCACATTGTTCAGCTGTTCCAGTTTTCATTCATAACAGTTATATCCGTGTAGATTCATCTTCACTTTGACATACCTTCAAGTTTCACACATTAAACTCTAAAAGATCAGAAATTAAGGCAAATTGCTCTGCTCTCGAGCCTCAAGAAATTAAACAATCTTGAGAGAAAGAAGAGAAACAGTATCACTTCCTGCAAAATTTTTATGAACAGAATTATTTAAAAATCTGAGCACTGTAATCTTTTGAAAGTACAATACTGGTTTCATTTAGAGCAAATAATAATAATCTTCACTCTGTCTTTAATAAAGACCGAGCTCCTCTATAGTCCATACCTTTAAGATTTTCAGTGGTCATGTTCAGTTAATTAAGCACTTAAGGCCTCTCCGCTATTCGGCCAAGTGACAAGAGTTTTTTTTATCTTCAAAAAAGACAAAATGCAGGTGAAACATGGTGTAAATATATATTCAGTTCAGCAACACAAATATGGAGCAACATAAAACATATTTTCAGGCGGTCTCTGAACATATGTATCCACGTGCAGATGTGAAAATGTCAGGGCTCTTACAGAAGAAAAGCACATATATTCATTTAACTCTAAAAGGGTGGGAGAATCTATTATGCATGGCACATCTTTTCACATTGACTAACAGAACTGTTCATTTTCTTTACCTTTTGTAATGACAACAATCATGAATTAAAAATGATAGGAAACCGTTATTTATCAGCAGTTGTTAAAATGTTCAAAATGTTAGTCCATGATGATAAAATCAGTTATGCTCGGGAGGGAGGTGGTTGTAGAAGCGGAGTGGAGGGTAGGGAGGAGGGTTTGACATGACCAGTTATACAAAGGTGTTGCAGGGATGAAAAATCCCAGGAAGTGAAAAAACGATGGTGGTACGGGCAGTGGAGATATCTATCTATTATTCTCCCGCTTGTGCCACTCCGGGCCTTGTGTCTTTGCTTTGTGTTGTGGTGATGGCTGTATGTAGTCCACGCTTGCTTGCTCTGCATTGCTTTACTCTGCTTGCTTGTGGTGCTTTCTGTAGTTGTCTGGCACAGGTACTGACATCAGCGGGGCATCCTTGCAGTGTTAGTTCCCTGGCTCGGCATAGCCTCTTTTACTTCAAGACCGATCGTGCGTTTCCAACCACAACCTCCATGTGGTGACCCACAGTAACTGGGCAGCGCAAGCAGCTAAACATGACCGATCTAGATGAGTCAACCTCGATTAAAAAAATCTGGCAAACCAACTTTCAACGGCAGAACAGGCGGATGAGGATGCAACTTCCCAACGGCTGTGAGGGCGGAAGAGAGCAACTTCCTGCTGCATTTCAAAGTAGTGGAGGGTATGAATATGAGTTAGGGCTTGCCTACCTACGCATGCAAAGACTGGACACCGGCGGACCCTGTGGAAGAAACCTTCATGGTTCAACGGAGAGAAAGGTGGTTACAGCAATGCACTGTGAGTGTGCACACAGAGCTTGATGAGGCACATAGAACATCTAGGTCATCCACTGCATCCGTCTCCAACCGTCTTCACCTTGTCTTGCTATTGGATACAGGTGGTCTCAGACGAGAGAGTGAGGTCGACGACGTGCAACTCTTCCTCACTTTAATCAGTCTTTGCGCATGTCATCAGTCATACAAAGGCTTCACGATCTCTTTGGCTACATGTCTAAAAAGTAAATTATGCAGTCCGACAATCTCAACTAATAAAGGTTTCCTTTCGTTCAGTTCAGTTCACTTGGGACTTAGATAGCCTCACAGCTTTTAGTGTCCCAATCATCTTATAATTATAAATAAATAGTGGTTGCATTTTAATGCATGCATTAAAGCTCAGGATTTTTACTCTATTCTGTCAATCAAACTGAAATTTTAAAATAATTAACTTTGCTCTACTCGACGGCACAAGAGCTGCTTTCCATCACTACTGAATTTGAAGCCGATTTATTAAAATCTGTGTTGGCAGAGTTTCGTACACTGGGTTTGTTCGGCTTTCTTTTTTCTTTTTCCCCCTCGTCATATCAAGTGTTACCGATTGATATTTCATCCAGCCGAAAAGGCCTTGATATTTTGTTAAAAAGCAGCGTTTTTTAAAGAGGGTGTTCGAAAGAAAATCATTTACGAAATTTCTAAAACGCTAAAAAGATCACTGGCGACTTCAACGGTTCTCAGTTAATGCTGAGCGACAGATTTGGCCATCACGATTTATGGAGAAAAAAAAGTTCAGAAACCGCCAGTGCTCACGTACGTCAATGACAATAAAAGAAGCACAAAACCAAACCGTACTTCTTCCTTTCAATGTAAAAGATTCAATTTTGTATGAAAGATATGCAACGTTTTGGTTCACTGTGTCCATCCTTTGTGCTGTACATTTTCACATGGTTGAAATCCTCAAATCCTGAAAATGGCGACAATCTGTGTGTGTGTGTTATTTTTTTAACAACCGGAACGAATTTTTTTTTAAGTCCATTATTTTCTTATATCAATTTCCTGCACAAAAAAAACTCATGTAACATCAATCTCTTCGTTCTAACAAAAAACAGATACTTGAATAAATAAGTGAAGAAATAAAAAGAATCAGAAATATATTTCTTTCCGGTATTTGTTCCTTTTTTTAAATAATGTGATCTATTTGTTGTAGCATTTGCTTCCGGTCAGGGTGAAGGGTGGAAGCACGGGGAAGATCAACAAAAGAAAATTGACATATTGGGATATAGAAAAGACATCTGTCTTTCTGACATGCGGCAGTACACTTCCCCTTTAGCTCTAATTTAGTGTCATGAATATATTTAGTCGTCATTTGTACTGTTAACCCGTAACAAGTCTTAATACAGCGTAAGACTGGAGTAAAGACGGAGCGCGAGACGTTCCTTGTGTGTTTGACGTTTAGACATTGTATTCAAGAAACGTGAGTGTGGACACGTGAAAAAAGAAGCATCGACAGTACGTGAAGGAAACCTGAACATGGATACAGGACAGAAAAAGCACTGCAGTATGTCCAACGAACTGAAAATAGCTATTGTGTGCTCAAGCAATCAAAACCGCAGTATGGAAGCACACAGTTTCCTTGGGTAAGCAGCAGCATTCGTTATTGGTGAAGTTTGTGGCAACAGTTAACCCTTTACGATCTTGATTTCATGAATTAAAACTATTTCAAAACAATCTGACAGTGGTACTGATATCCCTCTTTCCAAATGTGTAAAGCAAAGATGCGCTGTGTCTGTCATTTCCAGCCACATTTTCTCACGCAAGAGGAGAGAATCTAATGATGGAAAAGTTTCTGAATTACTAAGCTTGCATGATCTGTAGATTACCTTCTCTTTCGGGGGTAGATGTGAAAGTAGCATTTCTATCAGTGTGTGCTGATGGGTTGTTGTTGTTTTTTTCTCACAAGAGGAAGTTAGCTGGGCCCAGGTTTCAATCAGTTTGGTAAAATTTTGTTCATAAGATTCCGTGCCATTGATTGATTAGAGTACATAATACATCAGTTGAATGAATTAGTGTAAAATAAAGGGTCAACTCAACAATTTAAGGTAAAAGTAATCAAACATATTGTTGTAAATTTGCAAGATGTTGGCAATCATAACATTTTGTTTCTGATAAAACTAGGCTCAAGTGACTTTTGCTGTTTGGCTGAAGGAACAAAGGTTTACCAGTATAGAAGTTTCACAGAGGAGAAAATTGCTCTGGTATGTACCAAAGCAGAGCAAAAGAATTAGCTGTTTTGTTCCACCAACAAGTGATACAGCATGATTGAAATGTTCGGCTGTAACCTCAGTAGGTTTTTACTTTTTGAACCCATTGTTTTGGATATATCTTACAAGCAACAGCAGTTAGAAAGTTTATTTTGTGGCTAAAGTAGACACCGTGCTCACTGTCTTCCTGTCTTAATTAAGTAGACAAGTCGGTCCAAATCATTTCTACAGCCAAACACCTTCATGTTCCCATTGTCATTGAGGTAACTTATGTTCGTTCTCATTTAGAACTGTGTCCCAATTGCAGTGCATGTTGCCATTTTTTTCTTAAGATTGTGACTTCATTGGCCTCTTTGTAATACAAATTGTATTCTCCAGTAACAGACACAGGGCTGATTCAGGACTTATCCTACATTGTCAGTGTTCCTTTTAACATACGACTGGCGTTACTTTAACCATAGATTTTGCAGTTTGACATACAGATTTTCACACAGATGGTCCCCAGGAAACACAGTTTGTTTTATTGTAAGTACGATCATTCTGCAGCTCAACAAGAAGTCAAAAGTTGCAAACTCTTCAGGAGATGGCACAACTCATTCTGTTGAAGAATGCAGTCAAACATGTCAATTCCAGAGTTGCAGCCCCTGAGTATCCAAGTCGTTTGTGGGAAACCAAATATTATGGTTTTGATTCAGTGGCTCTTGCCCGCTTAAAAAAGATTTGCTGGATGCAAGCAAGAGTCGGTGTCCGATTGTGTTGAAAAGATTGAGTTACTCCTCATCCTCAGCATTCCTAATAAAGACAGAAGAGATTATTGAAGAATGACCCATTGGCACAGTTTTCACTTTTGTTGAAGAGATCAGTCAACAAAATTGGCAGCAGTGCTCGTACTGTAATCAAGACCTTTGATCTAAAAAAATCTTGTACACGTGTTAAATCTCATTCTATCTTTCAAAAGAGTTAGTCATTGTGTGCTGGTGGATATGGATGACACAAACATTAACACATGCACACTAGTGCGGCAGATACTTCCAAATTTTATGAAGTTAGCTGCTTTAAACAAGAAGCAGAATGCCAGTGACAGTGAACCCTTACAATTAAAAAGCAGCGATTCATAGTGTGACTCAAGGCCAGTGAAAGCGTGTAGGACTTATCTATTTTTGTTTGCTTCTGTTGCTTTTGGTTTGAAAGCAGCTCCTGTGCTGAGTGATTGTTTCTTGGATGCCAGTCTCTGTGTGCTGTGTTTCATGGTTTGTATAGCAGAATGGATGAGTGTAGCATTATATATAATGAAGCATTTCTTCAAATGTTCATTTTAATACTTGTAGGGACCCTCAGATTTCACCAAAGGACCATGGATGGAAGTTAGATTTTTCAACAGAGGCTTCTAAAGTCGTAGTAAAGACCCTAAAGAACGCTGATTGTTTACATACCATTTAATGACCAGTGTCTCCGTACTTTGTTTTCTTTCTCATCTCAGAGGGTCTTACTCTTAAGGACCCTAAGGAACACTAATTATTTACATACCGTTTAATGACCAGTGTCTCCCCGCTGTTTTTTTCTCTTTCTTTTCTTTCTCTCCTCTCACTCTTGGTGCTACACATTATACTCTTCATTCAGGTACAGGCACCTGACTCAGAAGTCAGAGTCCAGTTTAAAGTTTTAAACACACCCTATCCTTGAGGACCTTGGATCCAGATCCAGGAACACAAGATTTTCACATGCGTATGGGATGAATGTGGTAACTGGTCTAGTTATTGTTTGACATGGAGAGGTCTAACACTCTGCATGCGCCATTTTCTCATAGTCATAGTTTTACCTTGTGAAGACACCAAGCAGGAGGGAGAATAGTGATGAGGAGGATGGTACAGTCCTCACTAGTCATCAAGATAACTTCCAAAAAACGTTTTCAATTTTATTAGAAGATATTGGTCATAACATCCTCCTTTGCCCCCCCCCCCCCCCCCCCCCCCCCCCCCCTCATTGGAAACAAGCCCAGAATCAGGGTGGGCACACTGTCACTGTTATATGTGTCCAACTGTTTCTGTTCCTCAGGCATTACAACGGTGAGTCCACTGGCCTTTGATGATCAATGTGTTTGACGTGCATTGTAGTGGCACAGTGATTAGACACGGGATGGATGTCAATGTCTGACCACAGGTGCCCGATATACCCCTAACGGGTGCCTCATAGGTGGTCCATTGAACAGGGTCCTTCTCGTTAACATCTACTGTCCCATGCCATTTGGGGAAGGGGGGTGGGGGTGGTGGCTGCCAGTAGTATCTATAGGTTTTGTTTTGTTTTTGTTTTTTCTGTCAGTGGCCAGGGGCTTTTCATCTCCAGTGATGATTGGGATATACTCGTTCTCAGCCAGAGTTCAACTTCTGAACTCCTTATCTCCAGGTTCAACATGCCTCTCGGCAGCAACAGGTCAGCGGGCATCTTTTACCTCTGGGGCTTCCTTGGGTCCAAGCACAGCAAATGCCCCTTACAGCAAATGGTCTCATGCTATAGGGGCATCAGGACTCTATACTCCTGCAGTACCTCCTTCCTTGGGTCCAAGCACAGGGGGTCTGCCCTCACAGCAAATGGTCCCATGCTACAGGGGCATCAGGACTCTATACTCCAGCAGTACCTCCCCTTCCCGTTACCGGTGCCAGTAGAAAACGCCCTTCCCACCTGTCCCTGCCCCTGCCCCCGCCCCCACACCTTCCAAACATCCCCTCCCCAACCCTCCTGCTGTCTCCACGGTTCTCCCCTATCAACTTCATGCTCTAGTGTTGTAGTATTACCCCCACCCTCATAGCAAGACACATTGCCAGGAGTCATAATGATCTGGATGGATTCCTTCAGTATGTCCTCCATGGTCCTTTAGTTAGAATGGACTCTCAGCAGGGCCATCCTGCAGTGTCTGTGGGATTGATGGTTCACACCCATCATCCACTTGTTTGCAACAGGCATCAGCAAGTGTCGCCTGGTCTGCTTATCTCCAGTCCCAGACCTGGAGGCATGGGCAATGGATATTCTGTGTGAGTCTGTCCATGTCTGGGACAGGTCTTTTCGCCTACTCTTTTCTCTCCTTTCTGATACTTCACAAAGTGGTCAGGAAGGCGCATTTGGACAGACCTAATCGTAATCTCATTGCACAAGGTGGCTGTCCGACGCCTGGTTCTCCAACCAAATGTCAGTGTCCTATGTTCCGCCGTGTCACTACCAACTCATTTGACATCCAGATGCCACTTTGTAATGGCATTCTCTATACCAGCTTTCAGCTCCTGCACCTTCATGCATGGCTCCTGTGCAAGCCCCTTTGCAGTCACCCACAACTTCTGCCAGTTCCAGTAGGACTCAGTTTGTCAGGGCATTCTAACCAACAGAGAAGACTACCTTCCTCCTCTTTCACTATTCTGTTTGGGGTCACAGTGAGATTCATGATCTCGGTAGTGAGCTTCAGGACATTTCATTCCACCTAAAAGGATCTCCCAGCATTTTTTGTCTGTGTTTCTTGTCAGAAACCAGGAGGTGGGTTCTCTCTCACCTTCCCTTTTGAAGAAGGCTCTCTCAGTCATCCTTGGTCAGGAGGATAGGGGTGAGGGGTGAAAGGGTGTCTGCACTAGCTTTGGGAAAGGTACCACCTAAAGCTCCCAACAAGGCCCCATCTCCCATAACACCAACAGTAAGATGGACATATATATCAGAAAGCGACATCTCAGGGTGGCTCATCAACATCGTTCACAGAGTGTACCCCTAGGCTCAGGTCTATGCTCCTGATCTCAGCCTGAGAGCTCATGAGGTTAGAACCATTGCCGCATGTAGGTTTTGTTCAGTGCTTAGTTTGTTCCCTTACGCCACATTCTGGATACACCTTTCTGACGCACAGGGAATCCCTTTATCATTAACTTTAATTTCAGGAACAGTCCTATGATCAGAACTGAGGGTTGCAAGGGAATTGTCTTCATTGCAGGTAAATCAGCCCTGTCCCCCTTTACTTGTTTACTTCACCTCCAGCAAACTATTTCAACAATTTGCCTTCCTCCTATTACTTTTTAAGTTCTGCGAGAGTTTGACATGGCACATTTCATATTCCCATTTCACATACTCCCCATTGTCGACACATAGTTTACTGTGTCGTTTGAACTTTTAAGTCCCACCAGTCCTTCCCTCCAGTGTTGTTATTGTCAACTGGAATACTTTTGTTTGGCCGTAGAACGAGCAGAAAGCTATTATGGAAGATGATGAGCAGAATGTCTTATTGCTGTGTAAGTTGTGAAAATTAAGTGAAACAGATCTTTCCAGCTGCCATAGCTTGCAAGAGGTTGACTTGGTAAGTACACCCAGTCAAACAGGGAAAAATATGAGAAATCTCCCGGTGTTATTTTTCTGTACAAATTAAGACAGTAAAAGTATTAAAAGGATTTACAGTAGGCCTATAAATGGTTCAACAGACTGGATAACATAGACCCTTACATAAATTTACTCTAGATATATATGCAAGATAAACAAACAAGCAAAAAAGTTTTGAAACAAACGTTTATATTTGCTTAAGAAACCACCCACACAGTAAATAGTGTAACAGATTTGGTATTAATTTCAAGTTTAACCTAAACTGTAACAAATGGGCCTGACAAACACGTTTTTCACTTTGTTAAAAGAAATGTAGTTTTCATTAAAATTATCTGAAACCTTCTCATCTACTACTTGACAATCAAGTGTGCACAAAATTGTTTGTTTTTCTATGGTAGCAAACATAAGCCCGCTGTCTTCATATATCGTGAGTCTCAAAAGCCCAAACCACAAAGAAGAACAAGATGCAGCAAAGCATATAAATTTTATGTACTCCCAGTTTATCTTGAATACAAGTACTTTTTGAGATATTCCATAAAGAAGTAAAAACGTTTTCAGCCGTTATAGCCGTCAGTAATGGCTATTCTGGTAAAATAAAACATCGGGTGTCATCAGTGACCCATAATGAACATACATGAATTTTCAGAAAGATCGGCCCAGAAGTTTTGGCTGGAGCGAGTGGAACACATTTTGACCACAGACAGACTCACAGACAGACACACAGACAGCATTTCTTCATTCCCATTGTAAAGTACTTCCTGTTCTATAAGAACTCGGAGTACAAAAATGTTGAAATTTTTCGGTCCTACATATTTGGTTTTACAGACCTACACTTTCAAAAGGATTATCAGTCATCATGCAGATTTCATCAGAATTATTTTTGTTTGTTTTTTATGTTTTCAAAATGCATTTTGTATCACAGTGCTTCATGTTTTTTTTTCTTTTTTCAAATGTTCATGTGCATGAATCAAGCTGTCTAGGGGCATATCAGTTCCATTTTCATGTTTTCAGATTGTGTGCGTGTATGTGCATGCATGCATGCAAGTGCGCACGTGCGTGCATGTGTCTGTGAGTGTATGGGAATAGGAAATGAATGATACTAGTACCGGCGTGATTGTACATTTGTCTGAGATATGATATTCATAAGCTTGTCGTTTTACAGCTAGAGAACCTGAAAGATAAAGAATGTTATAGAGATTGTTCAGGAGCTACTAGCAATAACCAACGATAGCAAGGAAGAATTCTTGAAGAGAAATCAGAAGATTTAGATCTGCAGTGTTGCCTGTTTGCTAGTATGTAAATTTTATGCAGTTTTCCCATAGCCTCAAGCTGTGCACAGTGCAGAAGGTAGTATCACCCCTTGGTCTGATTATGAGACTGACCATGAAGAGAGATAGGCAGCAATACAAGAATGAGGAAACAGGCAGGTACTGAGGTAGCAGTGCAGGAACTGAGGAACAGAGACAGGCAGAAAGTGCAGCAGGCATGTATGCACAAAAAGAGGCTGGCAGCAATACAGGAAGAGAGGCAGAGAGTAACACAGGAAGAGTGGTGCTGGCAGGCAGCAATACAGGAAGAGAGGCAGGGAGTAACACAGGAAGAGTGGTGCTGGCAGGCAGCAATACAGGAAGAGGGCAGGGAGTAACACAGGAAGAGTGGTGCTGGCAGGCAGCAATACAGGAAGAGAGGCAGGGAGTAACACAGGAAGAGTGGTGCTGGCAGGCAGCAATACAGGAAGAGTGGCAGGGAGTAACACAGGAAGAGTGGTGCTGGCAGGCAGCAATACAGGAAGAGTGGCAGGGAGTAACACAGGAAGAGTGGTGCTGGCAGGCAGCAATACAGGAAGAGTGGCAGGATTAAGACAGGCAATGAGTGGTGTGGCAGGCAGCAATAAGAGAAGAGGCAGGCATCAATGTAAGAAGAGACAGCAGGCAGCAATACAGGAAGAGAGGAAGGTGCATGCAATGTAAAGAAGAGAGACAGGAGCAGCAACAATCGGAACAGGCAGGTCAGCAATACAGGAAGAGAGGAAGGTAGCAATGCAGGAAGACAGGAAGGTAGCAATGCAGGAAGACAGGAAGGTAGCAATGCAGGAAGACAGGAAGGTAGCAGTGCAGAAGACAGGAAAGGTAGCAATGCAGGAAGACAGGAAGGTAGCAGTGCAGTAAGACAGGAAGGTAGCAATGCAGGAAGACAGGAAGGTAGCAATGCAGTAAGACAGGAAGGTAGCAATGCAGGAAGACAGGAAGGTAGCAGTGCAGAAGAAGGAAGGTAGCAATGCAGGAAGACAGGAAGGTAGCAATGTAGAAAGACAGGAAGGTAGCAATGCAGGAAGACAGGAAGGTAGCAATGCAGGAAGAGAGGAAGGTAGCAATGCAGTAAGACAGGAAGGTAGCAGTGCAGGAAAGACAGGAAGGTAGCAGTGCAGGAAGAGAGGAAGGTAGCAATGCAGGAAGAGAGGAAGTAGCAATGCAGGAAGAGAGGAAGGTAGCAATGTAGAAAGACAGGAAGGTAGCAATGCAGGAAGAGAGGAAGGTAGCAATGCAGGAAGACAGGAAGGAAGTAGCAATGCAGGAAGACAGGAAGGTAGCAATGCAGGAAGAGAGGAAGGTAGCAATGCAGGAAGAGAGGAAGGTAGCAATGCAGGAAGACAGGAAGGTAGCAATGCAGGAAGAGAGGAAGGTAGCAATGCAGGAAGACAGGAAGGTAGCAATGCTAGGAAGAGAGGAAGGTAGCAATGCAGGAAGACAGGAAGGAAGGTAGCAATGCAGGAAGACAGGAAGGAAGGTAGCAATGCAGGAAGACAGGAAGGTAGCAATGCAGGAAGAGAGGAAGGTAGCAATGCAGGAAGAGAGGAAGGTAGCAATGCAGGAAGAGAGGAAGGTAGCAATGCAGGAAGAGAGGAAGGTAGCAATGCAGGAAGACAGGAAGGTAGCAATGCAGTAAGACAGGAAGGTAGCAATGCAGGAAGAGAGGAAGGTAGCAATGCGGAAGAGAGGAAGGTAGCAATGCTGGAAGAGAGGAAGGTAGCAATGCAGGAAGAGAGGAAGGTAGCAATGCAGGAAGAGAGGAAGGTAGCAATGCAGGAAGAGAGGAAGGTAGCAATGCAGGAAGAGAGGAAGGTAGCAATGCATGGAAGAGAGGAAGGTAGCAATGCAGGAAGACAGGAAGGTAGCAATGCAGGAAGACAGGAAGGTAGCAATGTAGAAGACAGGAAGGTAGCAATGCAGGAAGACAGGAAGGTAGCAATGCAGGAAAGACAGGAAGGTAGCAATGCTAGGAAGAAGGAAGGTAGCAATGCAGGAAGAGAGGAAGGTAGCAAATGCAGGAAGAAGGAAGGTAGCAATGCGGAAGAGAGGAAGGTAGCAATGCAGGAAGACAGGAAGGTAGCAATGTAGAAGACAGGAAGGTAGCAATGCAGGAAGACAGGGAAGGTAGCAATGCAGTAAGACAGGAAGGTAGCAATGCAGTAAGACAGGAAGGTAGCAATGCAGGAAGAGAGGAAGGTAGCAATGCTGGAAGAGAGGAAGGTAGCAATGCAGGAAGAGAGGAAGGTAGCAATGCATGGAAGAGCCAGGGAAGGTAGCAATGCAGGAAGACAGGAAGGTAGCAATGCAGTAAGACAGGAAGGTAGCAATGCAGGAAGAGAGGAAGGTAGCAATGCAGGAAGAGAGGAAGGTAGCAATGCTGGAAGACAGGAAGGTAGCAATGCAGGAAGACAGGAAGGTAGCAATGCAGGAAGACAGGAAGGTAGCAATGCAGGAAGACAGGAAGGTAGCAATGCAGGAAGAGAGGAAGGTAGCAATGCAGGAAGAGAGGAAGGTAGCAATGCAGGAAAGACGAGGAAGGAGACAATGCAGGAAGACAGGAAGGTAGCAATGAGAGGAGAGACAAGGGAAGGAGAAGGTAGCAATGCAGGAAGACAGGAAGAGAAGGTAGCAATGCAGGAAGACAGGAAGGTAGCAATGCAGGAAGACAGGAAGGTAGCAATGCAGGAAGACAGGAAGGTAGCATGCAGAAGAAGGAAGGTAGCAATGCAGGAAGAGAGGAAGGTAGCAATGCAGGAAGAGAGGAAGGTAGCAATGCTGAAGACAGGAAGGTAGCAATGCAGGAAGACAGAAGGAAGGTAGCAATGCAGGAAGAAAAGGAAGGAAGGTAGCAATGCAGAGAAGACAGGAAGGTAGCAATGCAGGAAGACAGGAAGGTAGCAATGCAGGAAGACAGGAAGGTAGCAATGCAGGAAGACAGGAAGGTAGCAATGCTGGAAGACAGGAAGGTAGCAATGCTGGAAGAGAGGAAGATAGCAATGCAGGAAGAGAGGAAGATAGAAATACAGGAAGAGAGGAAGGCAGAAATACAGGAAGGTATCAATGCAGGGAGAGAGGAAGGTAGAAATACAGGAAGGTGTCAGTGCAGGAAGAGAGGAAGGCAGAAATACAGGAAGAGAGGAAGGCAGAAATACAGGAAGGTGTCAATGCAGGAAGAGAGGAAGGCAGAAATACAGGAAGGTGTCAGTGCAGGAAGAGAGGAAGGTAGCAATGCAGGAAGAGAGGAAGACAGATACAGCAATGCAGTAATGCAGGAAGAGAGGAAAGCAGAAACACAGGAAGGTGTCAGTGCAGGAAGGAAGGCAGAAACACAGGAAGGTGTCAGTGCAGGAAGGAAGGCAGAAACACAGGAAGGCAGCAATGCAGGAAGAGAGGAAGGCAGAAACACAGGAAGGTGTCAGTGCAGGAAGGAAGGCAGAAACACAGGAAGGCAGCAATGCAGGAAGAGAGGAAGGCAGAAACACAGGAAGGTGTCAGTGCAGGAAGGAAGGCAGAAACACAGGAAGGTAGCAATGCAGGAAGAGAGGAAGGCAGAAACACAGGAAGGCAGCAATGCAGGAAGAGAGGAAGGCAGAAACACAGGAAGGTAGCAATGCAGGAAGAGAGGTAGGCAGAAACACAGGAAGATAAGAAGACAGAAATACAGGGAGAGAGACAGACTGCATAACGGGAAGAGAGGCAGGCTGCAATGTGTGAAGAGTATTAAGAGAACAGGCAGCGATACAGGAAAGGAAGAAGGGACCCACACAGCAGGAGAAGCAGAGAGAAGTCCAAGAAGAGTGGGATGCAGCGATATGTATAGGAGTAGAGGCAGTCAGTTATATAGGAAGAAGACAGGATACAGTGCAAAAAGAAGCAGGGAGCAAAAAAAAAAAAAAAGAAAAAAAAAAAGAGAAAAAAAAAAAAGAATCAATGCAGAAAAAGGGGGCTGGATGCAATAAAGAGAGAGGGACGTGAACTAATGCAGGAAGATGGATGGAAGTGCAGGAAGAGAGATAGGAAACAAGAAACATGTAAGCATCTTTAAAGTGTCTATATATGGAAACATTGGACCAGGACTACAGACAAATGTTAGGATTGAACTAGCAACCTGTATTTAGAAATGAAAATGCACATTAATTACACCATGAAAGCTGTGCCTATTTTGGAAGAGTTAGACTGGTTTGGTGGGGAGGGGGAGCTTCCAGAAGAATGCTATGATTGAACTTGTAGTCCATATTTGAAACAAGAAGAAATATCAGTTGTAACAATTTTGAGACAAGTGATCCTGTGGTTCAGCCACTTAGGTGCAGTGGCAGTGTTAGAGGAGTTAAAGGTGAGAGGTTGATGGATCGAGCTCCGTAAAATCCATATTTGTGGGAATTTTTTTTTTTTAAGCCGTTGTGGATGTTTGCCTTGAATTCAAGAGTATGCTATTTGAAGACTGGAACTACACAGTTAAGAGTGATCTAAGAGAAGATGTTCAAAATTCCCAGATCAACAGCGCAGACATCTGTGTCTGTTGGGCTTTGTTGGTGATCAGGTATATCATGAAAGAGCACAAAAGTCTGTCATTTAGTCTCATGTCAGAATGAAAATTTCATTGATCATGATACAAAACAGTCTCATGATGATCTTCAATTTGATTCCCCCTCCACAAATTTGAATTATTATTGTTAAAGCTCTGCCGAAAAACGTAGACAAATGAATCATAAGACAAAAACATGACGCGTTTTAACCTCTTAGGTCTCCTTCAGGCAAGATACACAACACTCAGGACAACGAAAATGAACGAGCAATCACTTATCTTCATCCAGTTTGGCGCAAGATGGACGCTGAATTGCCGCCTGCAGTCGCCTCGCTTTGCAACCAGATCCCCCTCCACATTTGTGCCTATGACAACTTCATTTCAAGATGTACACAACTTCATTGCCTGCAATGCTTTTACCAAAAATGTGCAAACCCAAGGCCACTGTTATGCCTAGAAAGAAGAAACATCTTTTGCAAAAGTGTAAGAACCAAGAGAGTCTGTGCCATGAACCAAGAGACCAACCAATAGCAAGCACCTTGCAGATCAAGCATTTTTATATATGACTTCTGCTTCCATCAAACCCACCACACCTGCTGTGCCTGGAACTACAATGAACTATGAAGTGTTGCTATAATTCATGAGTTGGGGAGAACCGAGGAAGACACAGTATCAGTGTTTCAGTATCATGTGAAGAGCAATGCATGGTCTTCTGTCCAGGAATTTTCTCCTCTGTGTGGACGAAGCAGTACAGGTCATTATTTGATCACTGTTTGCTTTGATGAGTGAGAAGTATGACTTAAGTTTGTGTTCATCAGATCAGTAAAGGGGTATATGAATTGCTTTTAGGAAATGGAGATAGAGATAAGCGAGAAACGGAGGTTGAGACCACATAGACCCTGATGTTCTCACAGAGGAAAAATCCTTCAGTCCTGAAGAGTATTAGATGTTAATGTATCTGTGAATAGTGCACTTCTGTAGGGTTTTTTCCCAACTTTTTTTTAGCAACTCTGAATTCTTCATTTATGTATATTCTGATGTTTATTAAATACTAATGAAAGAATGGAACTTGGTATTAAAAGAAAGATTCTTTTGATTTAAGAAAGACAGGTTGTAGAAACTTAGATTTTAAAAAAAGAAGGAAGAATAGTAACTAACGCAGACCATAAAACTGAGAATATAGGAAAACAGAGATATGCTGCCTCAAGAATGAGTATGGGTTATTCTTAAATTGTATACAGGAAAACAGTGGAAAGGGTTTGAAGAACTGAATTAAAGGCATACATTAAACTGAAAAGAGAATAGAATTCAAAAGGTACGAAAATGTTCTGAAAGTACGTAAGTAGTCTTATCACAAAAACTACCTTTGAATTATAAATATTACACCAAATTGATACTGTCAAAAGAATCTTGATCAGTAAAGGTTTTATTCTGTTTTTGTTTAAATAGCAGTATCATGAGTCTGACCATGACTGAGTGTAGAATTCTTCACTTCCCTAAAGTTTCTCTGTCAGGGAAGATTCAATCACCACCTCACGTTTTACCTCCACCTTGGCTTAAGGCTGTGTCAGACCAATTGACATAGGCTAGAACACCAAGGCTACATCAAAATGTTGTTATGCTCAGCATAGTTATGCAGGGATTGTCTTCAGTTGTGACAAGCTCCTAGCATAACATTATCAGTTTCCGAAATCCCCCGAAGTCGGAGTGTGGCTGCCCATGTGGCAGGGTAATCAAAAACGGTCACACATGTAATGTTCTCATCCCCAGCTGATGCATTTTTACCATAGTGTTCAAGTACTTTGGCTATTTGGGTGATCCCTGGAGTCTTTTAGCCAGGGTACGACAACAACAACAACAACAACGTTTTACCTGTAGGAAGCACAATGCTGATTTTATCAGCTGATACACATGGTGCTTTAGAAGATCATCTGTTAATGAAATGCAGGGTTATGTTGTAATTCTTCCAATAAACAACTGAAATTTTCCAAAATTCTAAATGGGTATCCATGTATTGATTTCAGCCCCTACCCCACCTCCCATCCCATCCCTACTCTTACCCACACCCCTACCCCTATACCCACACCAAACTGATCTATTCTCCCAGTTCTACTCTATACTCGCTCCCCTGAGGTAGTGTGCCAAAAGATATTGACAAAAAGCTTTTTGCAGGAGAGTTAAAAACAATATGAATTCAGCTGATCTTTGCATGAAAGAAATTTGAAATAACAGGGTAAGCGGCCGACAGTTAGGCATGAAGAAATTTGTATTTGAAGAGGTGTCATTAAACAGTACAGTTGTGCTTCACATGTTAGCTCATGAGTGCTGAAGCCTTTTCAAAATGATTTGCTGATTTAGATTAGATCCTGAGAAACAACTAAGAAGACAATTGTATGAACATTACATATTTTAGCTGTAGGAAGATAAGCATGTCGCTCACATGACGCATATACGCGCGATGATCCTTGTTATACTGTGAAGATAAGATAAGATAATGTTGCTTATAGCCCAGCCGACCGCAAGGGGCCACATCAGGGCTGTCACCACGTTAAAATCAACTCACAAGTCATTTTTAAAAAAAAAAAAAAAAAAAAAAAACACCTTTCACACATCTCTTTAAAAGACCTCTTCTAGAAACGCCCCAGAAACTTCGTTAAAAATCTTTCATCCGTAAAATCTTAAATCAGATGAAAAACGTTAATCTCTCTCAAAAACTCGAAGATCACGTCAGGCGGGACATCCCTGAACAGGATTTTCATGGACTCGGCTGTAAAATGTTTGTGTCTCACATCGTGCAAGTCCCAACACTCTAAAAGAATATGTTTCATTGTGAGTGGCACATGACATGGAATGCACCACGGAGCTTCTTCACTCTTTAAAAGGTACGAATGGGTAAAATACGAATGGCCGGTGTGCAGCCGGCACAGAACTGTTTCTTCTTTACGACCACCAGACGCAGATGGGAGGAACTCCTTAAGGTTTGGACGGATCTGAAAGAGTTTGTTATCCGTCTGTGTATTCCAATCCTCCTGCCAGAGGTCTCTCACATAATCGTTAATTTTGGGTTTCAGATCTGAGCAGGGGATATATATGTTGGACAGTTTCTCTCTTGTGGCATTCTTGGCTAAACGATCAACCATTTCGTTCCCTCCAATGCCAACATGACCAGGAATCCAAGCCAAAATAATGTTGTAACCATCCGCTTTCAACTTGGTCAAAAGTTCAAAAAAGTGTAAAAGTTCTGGGTGCAGATATGGCTGCCTCTGCTCTGTTTCTCCAGAGTGAGAAGTCTGGTTTTCTTCTGAATACAATGTTGACAGTGACAGGTGAAATTTGACATTTAGTGTTAAGATGGTGCATCCCTTTCCTTTCATATCATTTTGCAACTGGAAAATAATTAATATTGTTGCTCTACAAAAAAATAAGCAGGTTACTCACATTCTTTTGTAGTTTTCAATGATGTGACACCTATACGCTGGATGATTCTTAAGAAGAGTTTTAACTTGCTATAGTGTGAAGACATGTAGTTTTCATTGATGTGACACCTATGCACTGGATGATTCTTAAGAAGAGTTTTAACTTGCTATATAGTGTGAAGACATGGCTACCTTTGCTTGGTTTTTCCAGCGTGAGAAGTGTGATATTCATCTGAATATAATGCTGATTGCTGAAATTTCACATGTAGTTTTAGAATGGTGAATTGGTACAAGTGTTTTATTTCATTGTTGTTTTTTCTCTATGACTGATTTCAGGAAAAAGGGATTCCCTGTACAGTCATTTGGGACAGGAAACCAGGTGAAGCTTCCAGGCCCGTCTCCTGACAAACCTAACGTGTATGATTTCAGCGTCAGTTATGATGACATGTACAAAGATCTGTGGAGGAAAGATCCAGATCTGTATCCTTTTTGATGTTGTACTTTTAATCTGCCTAGAGTGATATCCTGTGTAACATTCAGCTTTGACAGTAATCTTGTGTTAATTTTACTTTTTAGTATGTTCTTTTTAACATTTTGTGTTGATGCACAGCCTGTTTAAGGTTTTGCTTTGATATGTATGGCTTTTACATTTGTTTTGTCTCCATCCTTTTTCTTTTCTTTTTAACATTTTGCTTCTTTGTTCCAGTACAAATCTGTGAGAAGAAAGAAATGTTCAAACAAGTGTTATTGGTTTATTGACTGTCATAGATTTTGGTCACTTAGTCTGGACCTAGGAGTAAGTCCATTATGTTTTTCCAAGTTGGCCAGTGCTTACTTGGCTCTAACATTTATGATCAGAGAAGTGGGAAAAGAATTTTTTTTTTTTTAACTTCTTGTTTTTCAAACTAGCTAATGAATAATGCTTTTTAATTAAATGCATTCATTTCACTCTGTTCAGTCATGAAGTTTCAGTTTTCAGAGACAAATGGGATTGCTGTGTCTGCCCTCAGAGTCCTTCATGCACTTTAAGAATTGGGGCTCCAACTTCTCTGCAACTTAGCATGAAACAAGAAATATTTCAGGTGGCCCATAGAGGTGGCCCAAATATTCAACAGATTTGTAATTCAAAATCTTTTTTATTAAGCTCATGATGTTGGAAATATTTTGTTGTTTTTTAGATGTCAGAGAGAAAACAAAGGAGTAATGAGGAGGGGGGGGGGGGGGGGGGGGGGGGGGCAGACGTAACAGCTAATGGCATAAAAGTGGCGCAAGGAACAGTATCGCAAACAAATTAGACACTTGCGTTCAAACTTGATTTCTCTCCCATGTTTGTGTGCATTTTATGCTGTCACACTAGGCTTCCCGTGGGTTTGTACACATTTTAGACAGTATAAAATCAGAAAAGAAAGTTGTCCTTTGTTCGTTTGTTTTCTTGTCTTTTTAAACAAACATTGTCAAATGTTAATGCCACCTCTCCCCTTTAAAATGAGAGCTGGCCATCAAAATAGCAAATTCCTTAGCTTGTTTCAGCTACACGCAGAATGGCATCCTTCACATGTTGGACAGGAATCGACGCATCAAACCCAAACCTGAGCGTTTCCAAGCTTGCAGAGATAAATTTGATGTTGTCATCACCTGTGAGGAGAGGGTGTACGACCAAGTGATAGAAGGTACCTGTTGAGTTCATGTGCTCACTGTCTAGCAGGTGGGGAAAACTGGTCGCATCCACAAACAGTTGATTCCACATTGCAAACCTTTTTAGTGGATTTCCGGGGTTTTGTTGCAGCCAGCCCTGTGGGAGAATTTGGGGGGAGGGGGGGGAGTGATGGTGGGGCAAGACGAGAGCAAAAGATGAGGTGAGGGAGGAGTTCGTAGAAGGGGGGGGGGGGGGGGGGGGGGGGGGGGGGCATAGATCAGAATTTTAACATTGTCAAAATGTGGTAAAATCAGTTTTCAAGAGGAGAAGAAATTGTTGTCATACAGTAAAACCTATCGATAACAAACTCAGAAAATCTTGAATATAAGGTCCTAAGTGAGAGTTGGAAAGAATGGGGGGGGGGGGGAGTAATTCTAGAATGGTCACAGAGAAAAGTGTATTAAGCATCAGGAACAACTGCTTTATAAAGACTGGTGGGAGTGTTAGTTGGCAGGGTCTTCAGACTTTGCATTACTGTAATCTGATGCGGACTGTGTGCAGACATTGAGAATCGTGAGAAAGACCTGGAT
This sequence comes from Conus canariensis, assembly GCA_033310375.1. NCBI lineage: Eukaryota > Metazoa > Mollusca > Gastropoda > Neogastropoda > Conidae > Conus > Conus canariensis. The sequence continues at coordinate 60,579,569 of CM065718.1, read as the reverse complement.
CATGTCATGCACCTGATCAACATTGACATTCAGGACAATCACGAAGAGGCCACCATCGGTGCTTTCATGATCTGTGAAATGGTAACTATGGTGAGTGTAAACCAGGCTGAATGCAAAACTCCAGACTCCGCAAGAGCAAGTTTTAGTCAGTATTGACTGTAGCCCAATCAACCACACAGAGCCTTTCCAGGGCTGTAAAACTCACACAGGAAAAATGTCAAATTGCAAACAAGCCAGAGCATTGAAGAAAAATAATGATGAAAGTCTCGGGGAATAGCATGGTTCATAAGGTGGAGATGTTGACATCTGTTATTTGAAAACACAAGTGAATGGATAACCAGTTGTATTCTTGGAATAGAATTTGGTTGTTTTGTGCATGTGTGTATTTGCACAGAAAACTGCATCCATTTGCAAATGAATGGATGGTTTACGTCCCAGTCTAAACATAAGAAAGATCAGTATAACTGAACAAAAATGAATATATGTGCTCAGTGTTCCTTATAATGCACAACTGTGGTTACTTTACATACAGACTGTGCAGTTTGATACACAGAAGATCTGTGGGAATCACAGGTTTTCTTGGTCGCAAGTATGATCAATTGTTTTTCTGGAACTTTGTTACAAGTTAAAAGTTGCGAAGACTTCAAGAGATGCTATGACTCAAGTTTCATTGACAAAGCAGCCAAATGCATTCTTCTTCTTTCAGCATTCCTGATGAACAGCTTGTCAAATATGGGTACTGCCATTATTTTTGTCTCTCTCGTTTTGATGAGGTTATGAAAAAAAACAGCAGCAGAGCTGTCCTTGACCTTGATGCAGTATTCAGCTTGCTTGATTAGCCCATCCTTTTGCAGAGGATGAAAGTCACTTCTGGCATTCAGGGTAAAGTTCTTGATGTGTTTGTGTCCTACATCAGTGGTCGTTGTCAGTCAGTTGTCATCGATGGTTGCATGTCTGACCAAAGTTCCATTGAATCTGGTATTCCCCAGGGTTCAGTGTTGGGACCCATGTTGTTCACACGCTATTCTCAGCCCTTTTCCGACATCATTTCAGCACACGGTTGTGACTGTCATTAAGTATGCAGATGACACTGACTTGTCTAAAAGTGCACCATTTGATTAATTTTTTTGTGATGTTCGGTTTAGTACTGAACTCTGCGTTGGTGATGTTCAAGCTTATGCTGAACACTGACAAAACACAAATGATGTTTGCAGACACGCTTTCATGAAGCAAGCAAGCAGCAGTAGGCCACTAAGCATGGGTGGTGGTCAGATTAGTTTTAACGTGATGGTGAAATATGTAGGGGTTAAACTTTACCAGACATTTTCAGTGCAGGATCAGACGAACAGTGTGTGGCCGCACATCATTCTTGGAACTGCACCATGTTCCCTCAATTTGTAAATATCTTTCAGCTGATGCAACAGCAAAATTTGCCTGCTCACTAAGTACCTCTCAGCTTGATTATTTTGATTTAATACTGTATGGTTTGCAGTCAGAACAAATTTCTGGGTACCATTGAATTCAAAATTGCAGTGCGACTCGTCCTAGATGAAATACAGCAAGCTCACATTACACCACTGCTGAGGGACTTTCACCGGCTCCCCCTTGAAGTTCATCATCAGCACAAATTGGCTACTCTTGTTCTGTTTTTTTTTTTTTTTTTTTTTTTTTTTTTTAATAATGGTTTTCTTCCACCATACCAGTCCTCTATGCTCTGTGCATACTGGTCATCATGTACTTGCTGCTCCTCCAGTCAGAAAATCAATGATAGAGGGGGAACAGTCACACACACATGCATGCACTCATGCACCTATGCACTCACGCACACACATACACATGCACAATGCATGCACACATGCGTGCCTGCACACGCATGCATGTGCACACAAACACACACACACACACTTGAAGGAATGTCCTGGATAGTGTTGTACAAGGACAGAGGGGACAGATCGTGTTTAGAAGAAAAACCAGCCTTTAGTGCACGTGTCCCTTTGCTGTTTTCAGCTTCCCTTCTGCTGAGTTTGTGTACTTGTACAGATATTCATTTCAAGATGTGAGATTTTTTTTTTTCTTCTGTTACAGTTGTTTTCTTCAGAAGACCTTGACAACGAAGTGGACGAATTACTCCAGGATTTTGAACACAAAGTGAACCGACCCATCTTACATACAGCATTATTCTACTGACTTTTAATGTGCCGCAGACTCTGTAGATGAATGACCTGAGTCACTTCTTTTTCTTTTTTTTTATTGTGTGGTTGTGGAGTAGTAATTGGCAACATGTAGAAGCAAAAGTTTTGAAGGCAGTATGCATGAAATTCAATGGCTTTTCTTCTTTAAGTACTCAAGCTGTTGATCAATTTTTATTTTGATGTACTTTTTTTTTCTTTTCTTTTCTTTGTGTTTGTATGAAACTTGTGGAACTTTGGAAATGTGTTTGTTACATCCTCATCCTTTTTTTTTTTTTTTGTAGCCACTAAATTTAGTAGAAAATAGTATCTGTCAGGACTTTTTTTTTTCTAAAGAATATGCATACAGAAGGGAAATAGATGTTAAAAGTTAGTGTGTGAGTGTGTGTGTGTGTGTGTGAGAGAGAGAGAGAGAGAGAGAGAGAGAGAGAGAGAAAATATATCTGTATATTTTGATAATATGAAGTCAAAGAGTGTTTGGGTAGGTTATTTTCAACAAAGATTTGTGTGGAGTAGATTCTATGGAAGATAACTGACTTCAAAAGGTCATGTTTTTTGTTCGTTTGTTTTTGCAAAAGCTATCATTCTGCACTGTAACTATCTAATTTTACTTGGAAATAGGTATTGTGTTTGCTCTCAACTCTGATTTTGTTCCATACAGTTAATATTGATAAGAAGAGTACTCATGACCAATGAACGCGCCTTCAAGGCATTAATGAACAATAATGACAGTGACAATTATGGGTTTTGCTAATGTCAGAGTTAAAGTTGATGATGATTACTTTCATTCTTTTGACTAGCTTACCTGATGCCATGATGGTGTCAAAAAAGTGAAAATGATTAATTTGACTTCAAAGTAACAATTTTCCAAATATGTGTACTTGATAATGGGTTGTGAAAACAAGAATTATGGTACATGATTATTTTAATGCAAACAAGACAAAATGTGACCTTTTGAAGTTTGTGATCCTTTGGATTTATCAGTCGTTCCACTTTTTAATTTGAGATGGGTGAAAAGATTGCTTTACGTTGTCTGTACAAAGCACTTCCTGAGGACTCTCTTACTTCGTTTGTCTCTCATTTACAATGTGGATCAGCATTTGTGGATTCATCCTGCCTGTCTATCTCTTTTGTCTTTTTTTATGAGTAGACCACTTCCAAGTTTGTTTGTTTTTTCCTCTCCGTCGGGTGTGTTGTTATATGAATAGGTTAATTGTGTATGTTTGTTTGCCTGCCTGGATCCTTCTGCCCGCCCATCATCCATATCCCACCTGATCACATATCGCAAGCTTTCTCAGGCAAAAGAGAGAGAGAGAGACAGAACAGAAAACGACTCATGCACACAACTAACAACATAGATTTCAGCCGGCTGGCCGGCCCAGACACAATGTTATGTATCCTGGCTTAGGCATTCAAACTGAAGTTCATGCGTGAAATGTTTGCCATGTTGTCTGCCGTTATGTATTGTATCAGGAATTAATGGAAGGTCTGTGTTGATGCTGGTTCTCATCTTCAGTGAGGGGGAAGGGGGAGGGAGGGGGAGAGTTTTGAGAATGTGGCTGGCCTTACTTATCGTCTGCCTTGTGAAGAGGGTGGAGATGTTTTCATGTGATGTAAGGCGATGAAGACTTGCGGAGGGGATAAGAGCTGAGGTGTGGCTGTGATCCAAAGATTGGGCCCGATGTCTTCCGACTTTCCCTTTCATATTTTTGCAACAAACCAGACACGCTTTGATATTGACAAAAGATCCACCTGTTTATATATTCGTTCATTTTCAAACACACAAGCGACGTCATTTTGCTTTGGATTGATCATTGTCACTCTGCATATTGTGTATATGGTTTGAACTAAAGGTTTTCCTCTCTTTTTATTCGTATACTTTTTTTTTGTTTGTTTATACATTTGAAGGAAAGTAAATGGTGACTAATGTGTGTATGAAGGCTTGGAGACAAGATCTTGTTTGGAAGGTTGATTGTGAAGGCAAACGTGGCACCTCAAATAGTCAAAAGTTCAGAATGTACAGACAATGTGTAATAAATGACAGATGTAGTCCTATTCTGTTTGTTCTGTGTTTCTTTTTAACTTTAGGATGGTTCTGTTTATTTTGATATCAACTGCAATGGTTACAGCATTTTTTATGAGTATCTGATTATGCATTCAAATTTTTGCAAGAAAGAATTGATAATGTGCATTGACAAAGTGCGAGCATGCACGCACAAATTAAAAAATGAATACATGTTCATCATTCATGCATACATCTGTGTGCATGCACATGCTTGCGCAAGTGCACATACACACACGCATGCACGCACGCACGCACATGCACACACACACACACACACACACACACACACACTTGACAAATAATGAGGATGTATTATCGTTTTTCTTTCACTTTTGAACATTAACAGTATTTCTGTAATTCCAAGTTCAGTGTATGTGAGACTATAACCTTACACACATTTGGACAATAGAATTGGCCTGTAATGAAACAATGATGTGTGTACATGAGGCAGCCCAACAGGAAACACTGCACTGCTACAAGTCGCTTCAGTGGTATTCAGTGATACCTGTTCTGATCCAACATATGTAAGACACCACCTTCTAAGCCCCTACTGACGGTAATAATTGCTAAGTCATGGAGTAAGCATGAGTGAGTGTCCCACCATGTCTGTCTAACGACAGTCCCCATTAACTCAACCAAGGATGTAGATGTGGAGAGAAAACCAAAACCTGAAGTCACCATGAGAATAGGGCACAATGGACACAGAATTTGATCTGAGACTGCATCATAGGGATGCTCTACACACATGATTACATACTACATCCCTGGGTCAACCAGGCCTGAGAGATACATACTCTTGCAGTGTTGAACAGGAAATTTAAGAAACACTCGCAGAGGATCTATCCATTAAGTGGATGAAATTGGACTCTGTGGTTGAAGTCTTCCCAATCAAGTCAATAGCAAAACTCAACTCTGGATGGGAGCTGGCCGTGGGCTGAAAAATCTCACAAATATTGACTATTCTATCTGGCATTGAATCTTTGACATCCAAAGCAGGAACCTGTGGTGTAGACACTGCCATAAGGCAGCTGCTAGATTCTCTTTTTTTTTTTAATCTGTCTCTCTCACTCTGTCTCTGAGTTGACAATTTCATAATGTATGTTGTTGAGAAAAAGGACCAATACTTCCCCCGCCCCCCCTCCTCTCTCTCTCTCTCTCTCTCTCTCTCTCTCTCTCTCTCTCTCTCTCTGCTGACAATTCCATAATGTTTGTTTTCAAGAAAAGGGGCCAACATTTCAATTCCTTCACAGTTGGTCAAATTTGAATGACATTAGCAGAGATCAGATATTCCAGACCAGAACAGTAGAATCTTAATGGTTTTCAAATCATTGGCAAATGGTTGGAGCTTGTGTTTCATGAAATTAACATGGTTCTGGCCATATTCCATCTCTGGCCACCACACCTCAAGAAGAAAAAAATTTCTCAATTGACGCTGACTGGACGAGCAGATGATATTGCCAAATTTCTTTTTCTCTCTGCCCAGTAGGTTATGTTTTAACCTGCGTCTGCCTCTGTCTGTTAGCATGATTGCTCAAAGACAATGGAACTGATTTTAATATGTAATATTTTGATATGTGGCTGAAAGACGGAATGTGAAGCATGGAGGAAGCCATTAAATTTGGTGTAGATCTGAATCAAAGGGCAAAGCTAAAATTTTTCCTCCCACTTTTTTTTTTTTTTACATTGAAGATAGGGTAGTTTCCAAATGTTTACCCCCACCCCACCTCCTCTTCTCCCATGAAATAATGCATGAATCTCAGTAAAACAAAAACAAATCAAGCTTATTAAATATATGGAAGTCCACAAGTTTGTGAAATGTAATATGGATAGGGATTACATTCCAGTTCCCATGAACAAAGAACTCTTCGACCTTACTGGAGGTCTGCATTCTCTTGAGTACCGTTCTAATCTTTCAATGCACTAATATAAAACTGGAATTTCTGTCCAGTTGTATTATTCAAGAGCTGCCTTATTCAAATTGTTCCATGCTGTTAGCTATCAGTTTACACAGAATCTTATTTCAGCTCAGATTGCAAAGGGCATGTAGATTTCCACAAGAAAATGTAAATAAGGAGGCTTTATCTTGGGGAAAATTGAGTCATTTGGCTTTAAAAACCATTAAGTTCCAGACCAGAATTGTGTACATGTCCACACTTACAGGACTTTCCTTTCTGGGATGTTTTCAGACTTAAAATCACTGAAAGAAGATGACGAGGTGGGGGGGAGGGGGGGGGGGGTATAGACAGAGACATTGTATACACGCAGATGAGCATCACCTAACAACTGTGGAGCAGGTCTCTCATCTTTATTTACAAGGCCATAGCAACTGAACATTAAATATGTTTTCTTGCTTATGCTTTATCATGAAGTCGGTGCCATTTATTCATGTGCCACATGCCAACCAGCTTTAGATTCAGTTGTCTTTTTATATATGATGGAATTAGCTTGCAACAACACTTTCTGGACACCCAGAAATATTAACATGCCAAGGCCTTGACTCAACTTCTTACAGAAGACACAATAAGATTGTTCTCAATTTTCAGTGTTATAATCACAGACTGATAACTGTGAAATGGGGGGAGGGGTGTGTGTGTTTATAACAGAGTTGAAGAAAGGGACATTAACCATGTCCCTTGATGCATTCCTTACATAAATGAAAATAGCATCTCCCCCCTTGCATGAATGCTAACTGATTTTATTTGTCATTTGCACACTTTTCCATTCAACATTTTGTCATTGAACGTTACATCTACACACCACAAAATTCAATTACTCTGTGATACATCTGTTCTCTGCAAAATCTGATGAAGCTGTTTCTAAGTTATGATAGATCTTTGCTAGCAGACATGAGTCAGCCCCATCAAAGATTGTTGCCCAGATTTGAGTTCCCCATGTGCCTTAAGGGATGTAGCTGTGGAATCGGTCCGGTTGCTCACTTTCCTCTACCAGCTCACTTGACACTGGATTGATCTCCCCTGAGAAAAAGACTTTCTTTATCAGTCCAATGTACAAAACAAGTGAGCACTGTTGGACCAAGAACTACCATCCTATCTCTTCGAATGTGTTCTTTGCAAAGTCCCTAATTATATCTTGCCACAATTATGGACTAGCCGCCAGCAGCAAGATGTTTTTGCCAAGGCCATTCACATGAGACTCGGCTGTGTGTGGATGAAGCTCTGAGGCTTGGGATTCAGCTCCCAGGAACACTTGCTTCTCTGGTAAATTTCCCAGGTTTTCACAAGGTCTACCACAGTTTCCAGGTCCACAAGCTCCACTGTTATGGCATCTGCGGCAAGATCAGTACTTTGTCTGAAAACTTTCCGTGTGACAGAATGAGTCAGTTGTTAGTTGTGAATGGAGCGAGATCTGAGTTTACTTAAGCAGTCAAGTATCCCTCAGGGTCTTTTCTGGGACCAAATTTGTTCTTGTGCCATATCAACGACTTTCCAGCAGGAATGACATGTACAGCCAGACTCTTTGCTGATAGCACAGCGTATCATGAAGACGTTGTCTCTAATAAAGTCCAAAACGATCTGCGAAAGGACCTGTATAGGCTTACTGCCAAGAAAATGTCAGTCTCCCCCACCCCAGCCCTCCCTTCCTGACGCTCTCCCCACCCCCACCCCCACCCCCAAATGCTCTGTTGTCCATATGATGCGGCACATCCACCGAACGTATTTATTGCATGGCTATCAACTCCTAGCTGAGGCTCCTGTCAGGTACTTCGGTGTTTGCTAACCAGAGCAAGGACCTGAAGCAGGGGTAGTATTGCCAATAAGGCGAACAGCACCCTTGGCTTCATCAGGAGAAACATTATGATTTGAAGTAAAATTCAAAACAGTCTATAGTTAAGGCCCATGTATGCTCTGGAGTGGGATACCCATCAGGTGGACGATTTCAAGCTGCTCTTTGGGGTTCCCACTGATTTCGCAAGCCATCCAGAGAAGAGGA
>CM065718.1:60561364-60566364 GCA_033310375.1 Conus canariensis | reverse complement strand
CCGACCGACCTATCCTCCTCCCAGGTCTATGTTCCCTTGGTCTGTTTTTTTCCCCCCCAGGGCTGTTCCCCCCCCCCCCCCTCCTTCCCCCCAAAACTGTGTTCTCCCCGTCCCTATTCGAAGTTCGATCATGTTAACTAGAATAGTTTCAACGTCAATTACCCAGTATTGGATTTTGCGACCAAGTTCTACATAAAATGTCCAGGGACCCAGAATATGTCAATGTAAACCAAAGTGATTTAAAAAGGCTATGTGACCCTTGAGTCGCAATAGCCCAAAGTGATTTTGACGATTTCAAAGTGACCCAGAATGGGTCTCAGTTACCTCCCCGTGGGGATACCGGGGAGGGGAGGGGGGGGGGGGGGGGGGGCTTTTGTACAAATAGTTCCCCTCCTTCTGGACATTCTGTGCTAGTAACGTCCCCTTTTCCTTTCGCTCTCAGGAACTCTGTCTCCTCCTTTGCTGTACTGTCGTATACTGTCCTTTCTGTCTACCATATCTTTTATCTATCTTTTTTCTACAACCTCTTCCCACAAATTTCTGCACTGAACGAAGTCGGAGTGAACTGACTATACTCTTGAGTATAGTGTGCATATCCCAACAGGGTAAAACGAGTTCACACGCCACCAGATAGGCCTACTGGAACGCTGAAGAAGACGAAGAAGAAGGTTTCAATTACCGAAACGTGGATTGAAAGTCAAGCCCACACACACACACACACACACACACACACACTACAACAGATGGGACATCGGTCACTTGACCTTTAGCTGTCTGAGTCCCTACTACCCATTCTGGGCCATTTTCCTTTAACGATACAGTGGTCACTATGACCTGTTCAGGCGGGGTCACCTGAGCTAACTCGGACATCGATAAACTGACCCATTACATGGGTTACTACACGATTTGCGTCGCAATGTCCGTCGAATTCTGATTCACCTGAAGTTTAACTTCGATCCTGATCAGCTGACCCATTTGGGCCCCATGATTGTTTAACTGGGGAACACAGACGGAATAGACTCGGATCAGAGTGTAAATCTGTGTGAATATAGACTTGGAGAGCCTGGGAGTCGATAGGAGGGGTCAGGCTGGAAGGAGGGAGGAGGGGAGCATAAAACGGGGTAAAAATGGACCTGGAGGGGGGTGCGGGGGTGGGTGGGGGTGGAGTCGGAGTGGGTCAACAGAAAGCTTAGGGGACCAACAACTTGATGGATTGATCAGAGGGGCAGGAGGGGGAGGTGGGGGGGGGGGGGGGGGGCAACAGTAGCCTGGGGGGTCCAACGGCATGATTGTTCACTCCATACATTGGTCATAAGGTCAAATCGCTGTCTATGGACGGGCGAAAATACACACACACACACACACACACACACACACACACACACACACACACACACACACACACATACACATGCGTGTACTCATTGCACACTTGAGCTTTCGTTTCACACCTGGCTGCACATGGCACAGACATTGGGTTCTCTCTAGCATGACCTAACCTTCACGCGACGCAACCCCGTCTACCCCTCAGCAATGATCCTAGATTCTACAGGATTGCCCTCGGCCTAACTCCCTGACTCTAACCAATATCAAGTTTTGGTGTTTGAAAATGCGTCAGTGCGACATATATATTAGGACACTTACATATTTAGCGTGTTAGCGTGGGAGGAGCCGCGGGTGGAAATCATGCACTAACGAGGCTGAGAACAGCTTTGGCATACGCACTCATTTTAGACCTGTTAATGGTGAATTTCAAAATGGAGTGACTGAGGGAGGAAAATGAACAAAATTGAGAGAGAGAGAGAGAGAGAGAGAGAGAGAGAGAGAGAAGGGGGGGGGGGGTAGTCACCGCCAAGGACAAGACAAACAAAGTACAGGACAAAACACAATGCATTTCGACCTCTTGGGTCTTCTTCAGGCAAAAACAAATAACATTTAGGACTGTGGAAACGAAGAACGAGAAATCACTTATCTCCTTACATTTTGATTTTGTGTCGAATATGCGAAGATAATTGGTGTCTCGCTCTTCGTTTTCACTGTCCTAAATGTTATTTGTTTTTGCCTGAAGAAGACCCAAGAGGTCGAAATGCATTGTGTTTTGTCCTGTACTTTGTCTTGTCCTTGGCGGTGACTAATCCACTCTCTTTCTAAATTCTGTTAGTAGTGAAGACAAAGTTTCTTGTTTACAATTCGTGGATGCATAATTTTTCAAGAAACCATTGGAGATCAAGTGTGACTTTTTTGTTTGAAACCACAACTGAAACACACACACACACACACACACACACACACACACACACACACACACGCGCGCGCGCGCGCGCGCGCGCGCGAAACCACAACTGAAACACACACACACACACACACACACACACAGCACGCACGCACGCACGCACGCACACACACACACACACACACACACACACACACACACACACACAAGAGTCTATCAACACAAATTTGGCCTAATTTCTCCGTAGTACTATCCATTCCCCCCTTCCCCACCCCATTTTTCTAAAGTTTGAAAAACAACATCAGAGACGCTGCATTGAGGGTCAAAAGCAAGATCGTACGCTGGTACAGTTGACCGTGAATATCAAGTAGGAACAGCGAAAAGTTGAGAGAAACGTTCAACTTTCTCTGGTAGGAAGCAAGACGGGAAGGCCGAAGAGCGTGTTTGTGTGCGTGTGTGTGTGTGGGTGGGGGGGGGGGGGGGGGGGGGGGGGGGGGGAGGAGAGCAAGATCGACAGAAGGGCGATGCATGCAACAACTTGATCTCAGTTTTTGTGAACTTGGTTTGTCGGGGCGACTTTGGGGTGCATGTGTCAACTTGATCTCTATCTCTCCAAATTATTCAATTGTGAAGTTATTCAAAGTATGACTGCAAAAGGCCATTTTCAGTGGCCCAAACGATACATTTCCCGCTTGACGCATGCGCTGTCAATCGTTTAGACATGTTTACCGGTGCATGTGTACGAGGTTACCACCACGTGACCACGCCTCTCTGGCACAGTTCGGCTGCCTACGTCAAGAAGATCGCTGGTTCTCGCGTTAATTTCACCACTCGAACTAAACACACAGAGATGGCTGCGAAATCCAGACTGGCGCGTGCAGGTACAATGAAAGCAACTGCCAAGGTATGAAATAAAATGTTTTTGTTGTTTCATGGCATAATCAATGATTAAATAAACAGGTACAGATCTGCAGTTAACTTGATTTTATGTCGACAGGTGAGCAGTCATGCAGTGAGTGTAGTTTGTCAAGGGCAGATAAGTATTGATTTGTTTAAAGAAAAACCCGAAGGCATATGACAACGGGAATGAGTCGTGACACGTATGCATTCCTCAGCTGCGCTTCGTGCAGTGAGGTGTATGACCGTATGTGAGCGTGCGAACGATTCACTGGCTCGTGCACATGCATTTGTGAATAAATATATACGTGCTAGCCGCATGCTAGCTTCGCGAGTCATTGCGTGTATGTAATGTAACATTGTAAACCAGTATGACTCAGTCAGTGTGTATTTATCTCTCAGTGGAAATTGTCCCGCAGGAGGTTGTGACAGCTCCATCGGTGGACGCATTCAGCAGTAAATTCAAAGTGAAACTGCACAAGCACACCGCACACCACACTAAAAAAAAGAATGGTTAGCCCTCCCCCCCCCCCTCCCTTCCTTCCAGCCCAGGAGTTGGGCCTTGCTCCGCCTTCTCCATTTATGATGGGCCTAGGTAGGTCTGGGCGTTGCCATACTTTTTTTTCTGGGTGACAAGCATTAGGCTTGGTTGCCCACCACCTCATCCTTCTCATTCTCTCCACCCCCCTGTTTTTTTTTTTGTTTTTTTTTTCTTGTGCATCAGACCAGCAGTTGGCCATTCTCAAACCTATGAAGTTGGCTGCCTAACAAGAAGTGTATACGCACATATTCTCATGTTGGCAGTATATGTTTCAAAACATTATCCAATTTAAAATTCATATGCTGACACGCCCAGGATATACAGATTAATTTGACAGTAATTTATACACACTGTTATGTAATGATGTATTTCCTTCTGCATCTTAACATTAATGCTGTCATGACTGTTGACAGTTTACATACTTTTGTTGTTAGTGCTGCAACTGTTCAGTCCTTGTAGCCCAGATTTAAGTTCTATTTACAGTAACTGAAGCATTGACCTGGGCTGCATTTCACAGATGCATGTGGCAAGATTCATGCCAATTTTTTTTTCTTTTAATATTCATCTGTTCTGTATCTGGTCATTGCTTAATCCAGATGAGTGGCATAATTGTGAAGTGGGGGGAACTCAACTGGCCTACTGGTGATGGGCTTCCTGGCCTTCACGAAGCTCCAGAATAGCTTGGAGTTATTCCTTCCAAGGCTGTCCACTGTTAAAATATAATTTGGTAGCCACAATCCCTGTTTGCAGTGTTTTTGGAGAACTCGAATGCATACTTGTTACTGGATACTTTGGCATGTCAGTACAGCTTTTTCTTCGGTTGTTTAATCATGTTTCTTTATTAGATTTTGAAGTTGCAGTAAGTGAAGCTGCATTAGCCAAATATGGCTTGTGTATCATAGGAGAAGTTTGCATGTTTGACTAGGGTAGCAGGATTGGATTTGGTTTTTATTGGTAACGCATAGTTGGAAAAAGTGTCAGTCGGTATGTTGGATTTTTTTTGTTTTTTTGTTTTTGTTTTTTGTTTTGTTGCCTTTCATGATAGTTGACACTCCATGGTACAAAGCTAAACTGTATGTCTGGACCATTACCTGAAGTCATACATATCCAGTTTGTATAATCTGTCCATTGTGTGTTCATCAGTTTATGGCAAAAGACATTTTTTTTTTAATTGCAGTTCAAGTAAGGAAAGCTTTAGAGATTGTATGAAAATGAGCTCTCATCTTGAGGGTTCATAGGCGTGTATGTGCATGAACATTAGCTCCCCTTTCAAGGGTTCATTGACAGAATATGGAAAATTGGATGGCAAGCAGTTCATTATGATATATT
>CM065718.1:60498864-60556364 GCA_033310375.1 Conus canariensis | reverse complement strand
AAATGTGTGATACAAACTTTTATCGTATGAGGGTGGTTTTGAACAAAGACGGTGTTGATTTATCTTATCTTTTCCATTGTAATGAATATTGTGTTCATTGGACAGATCAGTGGTTGTTTTTTTGTTTTTTTTTCCAGTGTAACTTGAACACGGAGTGTGTTGTTATTAATCAGTAAATGACTGTGATTGAATGGTATCATTTGTTTATTGCTCTTGTTGAAGACATTGTCAGCTGTGTGGTTTTCATCTCTCGTGTGCTTATGGAAAGCAGACCAGTGTGACAAAGTGGTCTGTGTGTGTTCTTAAAAAATTATTTTTATTGATATCACATATTCTAAATTACAAGTAAATGTTTCTTTTCTACTTTAGCGATGCCTTTTCTCTTTGATAATAGTAGAAACTCTATACTTACTGTGGATGCAAGCGGCTCGGCCCGCATAAAATATGTGATCCAGAAATGAAGCATAGTTGAAAAAGGAGATTGCTCATTTAGGAATAGCTGTTTTCTGACTGATTCAATATTAAAAAAAGAATAGAAAAACAAACAAACAAACAAACAAAAAAGCACCCATCATTGCATTTGAGTGTTTTGATTATATCTTTTCTGATCACAAATGCATGACTGGACAACTTGTGAGGGGAATTTGTTGCTCCTTTATCTGGCAGTGGTTGTACATAGTTCATGTTGTTCACACATCGGACTTGTCAGACACAGACTATTTCATGCTGTGTGATACATGATTGGTGATTTTTATATGCAGGTTCAGGATTTCAAAGATGCATGTGCGCATGCACACACACACACACACACACACACACACACACACACACACACACACACACACACACACTGATTCAAGCTTTGCAAGGTAGATAAATTGATTTATTCATTCAGACCCTGGATGTAAACTAGCACACACATACCCAAATTTTCCCCTTCCCATACACACACACACACACACACACAACACACACACATGCACATGTACACACACACGCATGCACGCACACACAGACACACACACACGCACATGCACATGTACACACATACACACACACGCATGCACGCACACACAGACACACACACACACACACACGCACATGCACATATACACACACACACACATGCACGCACGCACACACACACACACACACACACACACACACACACACACACACGTGCGCGCGCGCATGCACGCGCACACACACACACACCACACCACACCACACCACACCACACCACACCACATAAAGAACTTACTTTACATACTTCATATGCTTTATCTAGTATTTTTCATGCGCTCTCCCATTGTTATTTGACGTAAATAAAGTGCCTCTTGGGCGTGTATTTTCCCCATCCTGATCATTCTGTTATTCACACTGTGATCGTTTTACTCTGTGATCATTGTATTCTCCACTGTGTTAGCACTGTACTTTTGTTAGTGGTATCATCTTTTCCTGAAATAGCAGGACAGGTATTTCATTTTCTACAAAGATATTATCAGCATGATATGGGCATCAGTATTTGTACACTTTTACATCAAACCTTTAAAAGAATGGTTGAGACAGCCCTCCCTCCCTTTGAAAGAAAAAAACAAGGAAACTAAATCTAGTTGCAAAGTGAGGTGATTGCAGGCGGAAATCTAAACAAATTTTTAATATTAATGTTAACGCACCGCCAGGGGCCGGAATAGCTCAGTTGGTAGAGCGCCAGACTCGTGATCCTGGGGTTGCAGGTTCGAATTTTGGTACAGGGGGATTTTTTCCTCTGAGTTAACATTGGTTCTGACTCCATTCCCCATACAGTCCTTCGAATGAGACTATAAACCGAGGTTCCGTGTGTGAATGCACGCACAACATCTTGCACACACGTAAAATCCCATCGCCAACTTTCGGAACAGAAGGCCAGTTTGGCCGTTGGTATGGATGACATGTTACACATAGCATGCACCTTCCCCGAAGTTGGAGTATGGCTGCCGTAATGGCGGGATAAAAAACGGTCATACACACAAAAGTGTCAGAATCTTCAACTCGATGAAGGTGGACACTCAAAGAAAGAAGAAAAGACGTGGACAAACGAATCACAAGTCAAAACATGACACGTTTCAACCTGTTAGGTCTTCTTCAGGCAAAAAACAAAACGATCAGGACAACAAAAATGAATGAGCAATCATTTATCTTCATCCACTTGAGTCTTGATTCTTTTGTTTCTTGCCTGTAGAAGACCTAAGAGGTTGAAACGCATCATGTTTTGTCTTGTGATTCGTTTGTCCACGTCTTTCTGGTGGTATGCTAACATTAATATTTAGTATTTTCCAAGGAAACCAAAGGCAATCAGGATCTAAAACAATGGAGCATAGTCTGACAAAGTTCCAGAGAGTATTCTGTCACTGCACAGGCACATTCGCGGCATGTAATTTAGCTTGTTTTACTTGGTTTTCTCTTTTTTGAAATGGTGATGGATTTTTTTTTCTCTGTTAGCTAATCATGTCCAGGTTTAAAGCCTGCAAGGGTGATATAGCAGACTGTAACCATTCCAAGAGACAAGGGTTTTGGGACCTGCCCTACACTACATGGACTCCACCACATCACATTAAGATGGATGGTGAGAATAGCACTTTTGATGTTGGTGAAGGCAGGATTCAAACTGAAAACGTCTCACTGTGAACTTGGTGCTACACCACTGAGTCAGTCAACAGCCATGATACGTTTATGACAAGAACATGAAGACAAGTGCAAAATTAACGTCATCACAGTTGCTTTGATTGTCATTGTTGCAGAGTATGTCACTGAATGCCTGTCGAGTGTTGAGGGATGGAGTCATTTATGAAAGAGGCAAAAAGAAAGTAGTTAAAACAGCTGTTGGAGGGTGTTACATTGTCCCCCCCCCCCCCCCCCCCCCCCCCCTTCTGGCTCCTCCCTCGTAGTAAGAACTGCTGCTGGAGGGTGTTACATTGTCCCTCCCTCCCCCTTCCTCCTGGCCTCTCCCACGCTGCTCCCCCTCTGGCACCGTCGCATTATTGGTACAAAAAAGGACTGAAAGGTGGTTTTATAGCATAAGCATCTTCAACATCATCATTACATGTCTTTTTAAAGACATTTGTTCATTTCATGAGGTGTGATCTTGGATTTCATGGTTGTTGTGTGAAATGCACCAGATTTTTTTTTGTTTTATGTTGTAAAGACCCTCTCCTCCCTTATCCCCCCCCCCCCCCCCCCTTCTTCCAACTAACCAGCAGATTTTTTAGTTAGTGCTACATGAGGTGTTGTGAAAGAAAATCAGTGACAAGCTGCTATAGCAATTAAAACTTGCCACATGATCAATGCAATGTGCTTCTTTGTGGTTTAGTATGTACTTGAAAATATGCGTGTGTGTAAATGTTTGTTGTGTCGGTATGAAACATGCATGTGTGTGTGCATGTTTTGTCAGTATAGATGGTGGAAGTGTGAATACAGATTGTTCCAAAGGGGCAGTGTTGAGTATTTGGTGAGGTTGATGGAGATTCAAGTCCAAACTTGCTACCCAGCTGAAAACTGGCAGTCAAGACGTCGGTACACATGATGCAATTGTTAAACAGTTTTTTATTTTAATGCTTGCAACATCTTCAAGGATGTGTGCGTGTGTGTATATGTGTGTGGACAGGCTTGACTTTGTATAGTGCTCTCAAAGCCGTGTGTCAGTTGGAGTGCCAGACAGCCCAGATTCCAAGTTTGGGACAGTGCAATGATTTTTCTGCCCATCTTTCTGCTACCAGACTTAATGAGCTTTGATGCAGGTGTTTGAAATGAGACGATGTACAAAGACCATATTGCAAGGTCTCTCTTGGTGCATCAGAAGAGCTTGGAAAGTGTCTCCTGCCCCTGTCTGTGTGTAATAGGAAAAATAGTTTTTGCTTTTTTTTTTTGGGGGGGGGGGGGGGGGGGGGTGGGATGTGTGTGTTGTGAAAAATATTATCATAGCCCGCATGGCCACACCTAGCATTTTTAGGGTTGTTGCTGCTCATTCAAAAGAAGCCTTGCTCTGCAAAAACCAACAAGAAACAACTGTTCATATGTTTATATATTCATTACATTCAGAAAATGAAGATCATTCCACTGATATCCCAAAGGCCAACAAAACCCAAGTTGTGTTGAGAGACCAGGCATTGCACTTAATGTATTGTCCCTAGATGGGAACAAATGTAGAAAAACACGATGATAAACACAGCATCTCGAAAATGCAGAAAAAAGGCCAGAAGGACAGACAGACGCAGCAGAATGGAAAAGCAGTGTTTACCCTAAACGGTGTGAGCTATTTCATTTCATAGTTGACATCATTTTGTTTTTATTAGGACCGAAAACTGGTCTCTTATGGATTCAACAAGAGATAAGTGTGTAAAGATTTTCAAGAAAACAAGACAGGTGACCGGGCCAAAAGACAGAAAGACGACAGACGACAATTAAAAATTTTTTTTTTCACAGGCAGAGACAAAGAGAATACAGAAAAGAACACCATTGGCACAGTTTCCCGGCATGCAGAATACAACTTGTACGAAAGAGATCCTGGCATACCCACAAAAATGCCTAGTAAAAAAATGGATCGGATCGTCTCAGTAAGGACCACCAGACAGTCTTCACAATCACTGGTTTTTTTTTTTTTTTTTGGGGGGGGGGGGGGGGGGGGGGGGGGGATGGGACAGAGTCTTTTTTGGAAGTTCAGGCACTGGCAATCCACAAGGAGCAATTGATGTCAAGTCATCATGAGGCAACTCACAGGAGGAGACACTGCACAGCTCGCAAATCACTTTGGTGGTGTTAATGGTATCTGTTCTGATTCAACATATATAGGACAACACCTGCTAAACCCCTTACTGACAACAAAATTGGTTGTGACATCCTACTCCAGAGGGCGCCTCCACGTCCGTCCAGCAACAGTTCCCATGAACTTGCTGCTGATACTATTGACCTTGACAAATTCATAAACGCATAAATGTGGAGAGGAAAGTTGAAACTAGGATATTACCATGGTCACAGAATTTGAGACTGTATTATGCTGATTAATGAGGATGATGACGCCAAAGGCTTCCATTTCAGTCTGAGACTGCATGACAGGGGTGTACTCTTTGTTTACTTTCAATATATTCCGATGTCGACCAGGCCTGGGAGATAAAACATCTGCAGTGCTGGTCAGGAAGTGTGAGCAAAATTCTTGAGTGACATCCATTAAATGGATGAAACTCGACTGTGTGGTTCTAGTCTTCAAACTGAGCCCATATTGAATGAACTGTAGGTGGGTGCCGATCAGGGCAGAAAAATACCACAATTAATCGTTCTGACAGGAATCAAGCCCACAATCTTCCAGTCTTGAATCTGCAATGTTAACCACTGTGTCAGGACGGCTGGTTTGGAGGTTGTTTTAACTCTCTCTCTCTCTCTCTCTCTCTCTCTCTCTCTCTCTCTCTCCACACACACACACACACACACACACACACACGCACACAAGTAAAAGAAAATCTTGATTGAAAGAATAGAAGTCCTTTTTCAGAGGGTGTTCTGGCGAGGTCTTGCTGTATAGTGGCTGTGAGGATGATTCACATCCTTCACACGCTCACCCCCATTTCCTGTACCAAAAATCGAGAAACTTCTCGCTAAGATAACTGTCAACATTCTGGAATCAGATTTAGGGAGGGGGCCAGTGGTTGGAGGGGGCAGTTTGGATTTAAACTGAAAGCATTTTCACTTCTTTCTCTTACGACTTACCAATGCAGAGCTGAGAGAGAGAAAAAAATGTGCCACCCGTTGGATTTCAACCGCTTCCAGCATACAGACCCTACATACAACCCAGAACAAAAATCTGAAGATCTGTTTATACTGTTTTTAAATGTATTGCGGACAATCAGGGAGGGTCTTCCCCACTTTGCGTCTTCATTCCATGATACAACCAACATCGTTTGGGCTTTATTATCCTGAAATGAAATGTCTTTACTCAGCCCCTTTCTGCACAATGGAAATATAAACTCCAGACTTCTGAAAATTGGGAGATTTTATGAAAACGTAATTTTTTAAAGTTTGAAAATTTCAGTAAAGCTTGAGCGATTTGGCAGCTGTAATCTATAGATCTTTAGAAATCCTGAAAATTGGAGTGTTAGCTGCATGGGAGTGGTATGTGTGTGTGTGTGTGTGTGCATGCGCGTGCGTGCGTGCGTACATGCGTGTGTGTGTGTGTGTGTGTGCATGTGTGTGTGCTGCTGACTGTCACATCTGCCCTCACTCCTCTATGGCACCATTTTCATGTCACTCATTCTAGCTCTCGTACACATTGCCACACCCAGGTTGATCTTGTCTTCCAGCACCAGCAAACCCAGGGAACAAGCGACGTCAGGCAGTCATGAGGTATCCGTCCCTCACCGCTGTCACAGTACCCAGGGAACAATCACCATCAGGCAGCCATGAGGTATCCGTCCCTCACGCTGTCGCAGTAGGAACTCACCTCAGAGCCAGTATCCGTCTCACGCGTGCAGTACCAGGAACAATCACCATCAGGCAGCCATGAGGTATCCGTCCCACACCGCTGTCACAGTACCCAGGGAACAATCACCATCAGGCAGCCATGAGGTATCCGTCCCACACCGCTGTCACAGTTCCCAGGGAACAATCACCATCAGGCAGCCATGAGGTATCCGTCCCACACCTCTGTCACAGTACCCAGGGAACAATCACCATCAGGCAGCCATGAGGTATCCGTCCCACACCGCTGTCACAGTACCCAGGGAACAATCGCCATCAGACAGCCATGAGGTATCCGTCCCACACCTGTCACAGTACCCAGGGAACAATCGCCATCAGGCAGCCATGAGGTATCCGTCCCACACCTCTGTCACAGTACCCAGGGAACAATCGCCATCAGGCAGCCATGAGGTATCCGTCCCACACCACTGTCACCGATTCATTTTGGTCTTGTTCAGTGGTGGTGGTGGTGTGTCAGGTGGAAATAGTGAGGGGAGAGGGGGAGGTGAAAAAGAACAGGGGGACGGAGAATGGGAGGATAAATCTACTATAACAGATTGCATCATTCCTAAAAACATGCCCACACCACACAGAAAACATATAAAGCAGATTGCTAAGCAAATCTTTTTGAATACTTAAAACAGACAAGCATATTGCCCACACCACACACAAACATATAAAGCAGATTGCAAAGCAAATCTTTTTGAATACTTAAAACAAGCATATTTTCGTCTTCACGCAACTATGACAGAAATGGGGAAAAAAAAAATCAGGTCGCGAATGGCAATCCTGAGTTGTTTTCAACTCACAAATAGGCGGCAGGAGTTGGGAGAAAGACAGAGGGGCGGGTGGAGGTGGGGGTAGGGGTGGGGTGGGGAGAACAGGGGGGGGGGGGGGGGAGAGGGAAGTAGGACAGGAGATGGGTGGAGGAGGGGGGGGGGGGGAACAGAAGTGAGCTTAAACTCTTCAACAAGTAGCGCATGGCGAAGCGTTGATGAATGACAGACACGTTAATTATGATGGTATAGATACACACACAAAGAACTCTGGGATATGCTGACGACAGCAATGGTGATTAAGACCGTTACACACAGGAAAAGAACTTGTGGATGTGGTGAAAAAGGGGGAGAGGGGGTCCAGTCAGCTAAGGCTGCTGACTCCGATCCTCAGGGCAGGCTATCCCATTCTGGCATGGAGAGAGAGAGAGAGAGAGAGAGAGAGAGAGAGAGAGAGAGAGGAGGTGGGGGGTGGGGGAATCTGATGCGACTGATACGGAAAATGCTGCAAAGCCCGCTCTTCAAAAAGAAAGGTGAGGGAAGCAATGAGTGTGTGTGTGTGTGTGTGTGTGTGTGTGTGTGTGTGTGTTGGGGGTGGGGGGTGGGGTGGAGGGGGGAGGAAGAGGGAGATGAGGGGAGGGGGAGAAAGGGAGAGGGGAAGTGCGTTTTGAGAGTAAAGTAGGTGGAGACAAGATTACACATGGGTGAGAGGAGGGAGAACGGTCGGCGGAAGGGAAGGGAGGAAAGAAAGGGGAACCAAAATATAATATGTTGGAGGATACTGACAAAATCGATGGTCACACACACACACACACACACACACACACACACACACAAATCAAAGTGTGGAAAGATGCTGATGCAAAGGAGCCAGTTACTGGATCACTTTATCCTCCAGCATAAAATCGGTGGTGCATACAGAAACCCACCCCCAGATTTTTGCCACCACCAGAAATACAGAACTTACAGACCATCCGGAACAACTATCAAGTCTGTTCATACTGCTTTTAATTAAAGATATCTTGCTAACAATTAGGGAAGGTTCTCTCTCTCTCGCCGCGTGTGTCTTCAGTCCCTGATAAGTACTCCCAGGTTCACGACTGGGGTGAGAGTTTTGTGCATGTGACCGCAGGTAACCATGCTCCATCTTCAGAAACGATGTTTTAACATGATACCAATGTGCGCATATTTCTTTTTTTGTGTCATCAACCCTACCTGCAGAGGATGTCTTAGTCCTTTCCGAAAGGTGGAATGGGATATTGATGTAGTTGAAAGATTTTGTATGCATGTGTTCACACCCAGGACCTTCGTTTAAGGTCTCATGCAAAGGACTAGGAGAAGACTGGAGTCTGGTCAAATGTTCAGTCTGAAGAGAAAATCTCTTTCCACATGGCAGTCTTGAGTGGGACTTGAACTATGGACCTTGGAATAAGAGTCTGACGTGCCGTATCCCCGTGACCAACCAGGGCCAGGTCTGACAGGGTGCAGCAGAATACTCAGCTCTCCTGACCGAGGCATTGTCACGGATTCATCAATCAGGCAAAGAAAATATCTCTGGCCAAATTTGACGCACGAAATTGTCACCAGCAGTGGGCTCCCTTGCTAAATAGCCTTGGTCGACCGCTTTGTCAGAGTGCGTTGCATGCTGTATCTTGAAGTTTACAGTGATCAGTTTGTTACGTCATTGTGTGGTACAAGGTTGACCCTAAGGTCTATATTTAACTGTTAACGTAAGAGTTTGATACATGCTAGGCCCTATGAGGCCGACAACCAACCATTTGTTATGTGATACAACCTGGACCCCGAGGTCTGCATTAAAATTTTGTTAGATACAAGCTGTTCTATTAGTATTCAATACCAGCTGGTGTCCAAGGCCCACATTAATTAAACAGCTTGTTGCTACACTAAATGGATTGGTTTGTCAGTGCTTGTTATAGAATGGAGCCAAAGGACAATGGAAGACTGTCATGTCAATGTGTGATACAGGTGGGCTCCGAGGCCTACACGAAACTATTAAAGCTGGATTTGTATACCAATATTAAAGCGCTCACAGAGTCGGTGCTTAAAGGATGGGCTGTGATGAATACATTGAACTGTTTGCTTTGTTTATGGTAGCGTTAATACAAGCTAGACCCCGAGATCTACATTCAAGTGTTCATGTCTGAGTGTGATAACAAGATGGACCCCGAGGTATACATTACACTGTTTGTCATGCCAGTCAGCGATAGAAGCGATCTCCAGCAGCATACTGTCATGGACACTGGCGCTAACTAAAGTGGGTATATCTGTCTATATACACCATTGTTTTAAATACTTCTAAGTGAGACACTTGGTGGAAGAAAGGCAGCAGAGATAGTTGGTGTGATTTAATTATCAACACGTTTGAAAGTGCATCTGACAGACACACAGGGAAAGAAAGCAGTAGTGACACAATGTGCAACTTAGCTGCCAACACTCCACCATCAATTTCCCTCAAATGATTCAGCAGACTGTTAACCTGTTGTGATGATTGTGCATAAGTTCCACCAGCGACCGTGAGCTCTTCCCACGTATGCATGAACTATGTGGGTCTCAAGTCTTAGCCCATGTGACAATCAGTGTTGATTAAGTGTACTGTCCAAATTTTGTTGTTGTTGTGGAGACGTGTTCCAAAACAAAAAGGTGTTCACTATTTTCAGTGAAATCTGTTTATAAAAAGTTTTCAAGTCAAGCGAGTGAATTTGGTGCTCATAACATTCTTGCATATCAAACACACACTGCACTGTGAAGAAATAATGACTTTTTTATTTTCTGAAAAGCCTCAATCACAAACATACACAAAATTTTAAAAATGAAACAATTGCCAGTAAAATTTCACTCTACTTATAAAACACATTTTGGAAGGGGGAGAAGAAAGGACCAATTAAAAACAGCCAAAGAATTACTCTGGTACATAACTAACATACAGAATGATAACTCTGAAAAAAAAAAAAAAAAAAAAATGATGTGAATTGAACGCCATGTAATAAAACAAGCCAATAATATAGTTTTATCCTCAGCAATGAAACAGAAGTAAAATAACGTTTAAGATAACAGTGTGCAAAAATCGTACAAAGCGATAACCCCAACAGATTTCATGACATAAAACAAAAACACCCTGCCAACATGAAAACAAAACTCTTATTAATTACCATTCTTTTTTCATGAACATTTAAAATCATTTTACCCCTCGGACCTTGAAGCGCCCTACTTAAATTGTCTGGCATACTCAGTCTCCAGCCCTGATATGGCCCTTTGCAGTCGGGTGGGCTATAAGCAACATGACCCATTCAGTCTCCATCTGCAATGCCTCGTGGTTTATCATGCGACTGACATCACTGCTTCCTTGATTCAAAGTTCCACCACAATCAGTCTGTTCATCATGAAAATCATCAACATAATTCATCAATAATCAGGCTTAACGTCTACATAGTTATTAACAATCAGGCTTAATGTCCACACCCACATATGCTGGTAAGACCGATGCGGAAAGAGAAGGAAGGAGGTCTGTCTAACACTAAACAACACCGCCAGAATGGCAACACCAGCTTAACTGGCTATTTCTTTGCTTGGTGCCAGTGGGAATCGAACCAGCAATACGTCCACCATGGAGCCAACTAGGCCACCCTGCTCTAACACCTGCAGTAATGGCACCGAGCCACTCAAGCAGTTCATGTTGAACTTCTCTGTTTCTTCGAAGCCATGGCACAGACACATTCCACCTGTCTCCTTGCATACATGCGTGCACTCTAACAGAAAGGAAGTGCAGCTAGAGGCTGTTTCCAGGAAAATATGCAGCCAGCCCTTGACAGTTGTCAGTCACTGTCAGGTAAACAAGCTATTTCTATGAAACTAAATAACCCTGGATCCAACATTCAAAAAGGAGTGGAGGTGGGGGTCGAACAACAAACTGAATCCGTTGGCAGCATCTAGCAATCTAACACTATCTCCAAGTGTTAAACGACCAGTTGAACTTGTTAAATTGCTGTACGACCAGTGAGCAATGTAAGAACAAAAGCTGTAATGATTCACAAGCTTCAGTCCGAAACTGTTGCAGTCTACCTGGTGAACCAATCACGGTGGCCTGGGAGGTTTTATGGAGTGTTTGGCTGCCTTTCTGCTAGGCCTCGTTCTACTAAACGGACAGGTGGACAAAATGCCCTCACACACACTTCCCCTTGTCAGCCAGTGAAAGCTGCCATTCACTCACATTCAGCAAAAGTGCACCGAAGATGCTGGATGGCTGAAGTTTGAAAGCAGCCTTTCTCATTCCTGCTGACTCTATGATAGTGATGCCAGTGTGGGGGTTTTGGTAACGGTGTCCTGCCTACGGTGGATCAGAACTGGCATCACTGAATGCCATTGTAGGGACTGGTCAGCAGCAGTGGTGGCATGTGTTTAACCAAACTCCTTGGTAACAGCCTGTGTTTTCAGACCACTGGTGCCACAACAAAAACCATCCTGGGTGTGGTTTTGGCGTGGTAGCACCAGAATGAAAGTTGAGACAGCATCCCCAAACCCACTGCTGTATAACTCTGCCTGTTCATCAACAGGTACAAATACAGCCTGAAACAGGTGAGGACTGCAAGGGAGACAGGAACTTAAGGTATCTGCTCTATATCATGAACAAAAACATAACGGTCTCAAATTGTGGAAATAAAGATCTTTGGCTTACAGAGACAACCAACAACCACCAAACCCAACCAGAATGTGGAAAGAGTGTCACAAAAATGATCTAGAGTGTGCTTTCAAAATGAACCAAGCATGCATTTCACGTCCAGTAAAAATGGCTGACAACAATGTATTAGCTAGACTGACTCGCACAAGCAAACTTGCTGGTATCATGGTTGTAGGTGTATAGCTGTCACCGGTGTTTTTGTTTGGTGTCATTATTTCTATCCTAGTTATTATCACACAGACACGCACATGCTCGTTTGCCCACAATCTTCCAAACAACATGCCACTTACATCACCCTTTTTGTTCCTTCGTTTGAATAGAGAAGGTCTTTTGTCAGTCAACCACCCCAGACAAATTGTCTTTTTTTCCTTTTCCTTTTTGTGAGCCAGTCTGTTTCAAGTCAGAAGATGCACAGAAATTTTCCCATAAAAATTAAGTTTCTTGAATCCTCGTTTGTTCACATGTTAGACATAAAAGAGATAAAACTACTTGGCAGGGGATAGGCTATTACCAGGAAAGCTACACACAAGAGAATTAATTCACTCTTATGATTATGTAGTGTCCCTTTGGCTCACCTCTCCATAACGTGACACAAAATGTTTGCCTGAGGACTATAAGAAAGGCGAATGTGATGCTCTGCATTCCCACTATCCTCTCTGGGCTACTGTCTGGACTGGTTGCATTAGTTTGCCCTAGCTTTGGGGCCGGCATAGACTACAGTGTACATGATGAACACACACAAACTGGAGATCACACAGCTGCTTCTCTGTCCCATTTAGTAATCCTGCTTGTTCAAAACGCACTTCAAGACCACACGTCCTGTGGGTATTAAACTCCCCCCCTTCCCCCTCAACTGCCATGGCACTGAAGAGTCTCTGATATATCAAAAATGGTGGGAGAGGCTACAAATTGATGGACAAAAGCAAAAAGGGGGGGAATAAAAAGCCAAAACAATCACATCCAGTTCATCACAAAAATTCCTGTTCACAGCCTTGTTGGAAATAAAGGAAAATGGAATAATGTTTAAATTACTTCACCCACAGCCAAGATCGTCACATGCTAAAATACACTACCACACTCCACCTCTTTACATGATCCTCTATTTCAAAAGCATTTGACCAGCTCTCATGATCTGTCAGAAATTGAATAATGATCATAGACTAATAGGAGCATGGATCAAAGGAAAAAGGGAAGCAACTACACAGATTCCAGTGCACTTACAGAGCACTACTCTGTGCAGTCTAGTTTATATCTATATTATCTATCAATATATTTACAGAATATTGACTGTCACACCATATCACAGGATTCATTCAAGATTTTCACAAATGAATCCAAAATTTTTTGCTCTTCATTCTGATTATTTTCCCAAGCCAATTGACATTACCAAGATTTCCATGATAACTTATTCACAATGATTTTTGCTCAGATACATAACTGGAGAAGACTTTAGACCTAGTGTCTGAAGCGACAATGAATAAAATCTCAACATTTTTTACTTCTTAAACAGCCCACTTCCTGCCAAAAATTTTCTCCCTTTTCTTTTTCCCTTGCTCAAACACCTTTTGTGTCTTTCATGGGCTTTTAGAACATTCTAATACTGCCAACTTGTAAACAACTGACTAATGTTTCAAAAACCCTCCTCACAATTTACACATTCTCATGACCTAGAGAATGTTAAACCATGTCCTACATCATCCCCAACTCTCCCTGCATGGCAACCTTGAAAAATTTGTGAACAGACATAAAAGAAATGGTGCATGGTCAACATATTAAAAAAAAAAAGAAAAGAGAATGCAAAGTTTAACACTTCAAACTGTGGCATTTCAAATTACCTCTTCTTTTGTCCCTAATCCGTATGGAAAAAATAACCAACAACAAAAGAAGTGTAAGGACCAGTAAATGGCAGAATGGATAGCTGACACGATGAAAAGGACCATTTCTTAATAATGCTGGTGCCACAGTCATCCATGCTGGTCACATTTCATTCATTACACATCTGTCCACACTCGACACCTGATGCGGACAGACGGATGGGGGATGGAGAGGAAGGTCAGGGTGGGGGTGGATGGAGGTGACCTGTGTAGCAAACGCACAGCATTTTGCTTATCTTGTTAGTTCATGTCATCAGATTTCTCCATTTTACATGTTATCCACTGAAGCTGAGTAAGTCATATTCTGATGGAAAGACAGCAAAAAAAATCCTTTCCACTTTCATGTATATGATTACATGCATCAGTATATCTTATAACAATCAATGCATGATCAAAAACAAAGAAACGTATCATGCTAATTGCAGACCTGTTTACCATAAAAATTTCTACTGGTGTACTTTCTAACAAGAACAAGTGTATTGTCTACAAAGAATGTGTACACAGCTAACAAGTTTTGGTAGAAATGGGAGGTGGTGTATGGGATGTGTGTGTGTCCTTCAAATTTTTTGTTGTAAAAGTGATGGGGTGGAGAGGGTGGGTGGGTGTCATTTTCACCTGCCATCACATTCACATGGCAGAGGTTAGTGAGATACCTGATCATGTAGCAACTACACTACACATGGCTTCTTCCAACAAGTATTACTTTCAAACATGACACATCAGCATACTCAAGCTCAGCGTCATGCCCTCTCGCCACTCTCAATTGTTGTTGATATTTCAGCGCCTGTAGTTGCTGTTATTGCATGCTGATAAAGAAACAGACACAGCCAGATGCCATTGCATGCGCAAGAGTCGGGAAGAGTTGCCACTCTTTGGTCAAAGCACCAAAATGGCACACCAACGCCACCGTAATTACATTCTGCAAGCACAATTCATGTGTACAAAATTTGGCAAATTGTATGGGTGAACAGGTCTGAAAACTGTGGTATACATTCATAATGTATATGACAAAGTGTGGAAAAAAGAAAGAGAGAAAAAAAAGAAAAGAACACACACAGAAAGGAAGAAAGAAGAAAAAAAAAAGAACAAAGGAGACAAATCAGCTAATCTATGTACTCTAAGATTTTCCATTGACCCAAGAATGAGCAAAAAAGACAAATAGTGGTGCACTGAAGAAATGAACGGCGGTACAATGGGAGGGGTCAACACTTACAACGCCACTGCTGTACAACCATTCTGTGCCCCCCCAGAGGTCAGTCCTACCTCACCACCAACAACAACACAATCTCCCCAACTTTAACTCCTTTCTCATATACCTTCACTTTAGGTGGTGATGCGACTAACACTTTTTTTTTTTTTTGTAACATCAGGCCCGAAATTCTAACCCCAAACATGCCAAAGACAACACATTTGATTCAAATCATGCATGGGAAAGAAAATACAGAAACCAGAGATGACTGCAAATCAGTTCATACACCAACGTTATTAAGCAGCACAGCACAAACGATGATCAACATTGGCAAAACGAGAAAGTGACCACGACGTCCGATGAGGTTTGCATTCACAGTGGTTATGAAATGATGACATCAAACATGTAAATTGCTGCCTCTGACACACACACTTACACACACTCTACCCAGAACAACAAACAGTTTTTTTCTCTCGATAGGGAAGTCCAAAGGAAGGTCGATCCTTCAAGACAGTCTAAAGCAACATACACTACTTCGGAACTTGCAATATAAAGAAACAAAATGAGAGCTACAACTAAACGACAGCAGCACAGTCAAGAGATAATCAGTGTCAAAGTATGAAGGAAACAAAATAATTAACCACCAAGAAAGTATAACCAATAAGACAAAAAAAACCAAACAAACAAACAAACAAAAAAAAAATCCCAAACAAACCCCAAACTTGAAGAAAATAATCCTTTGACCTGCAAGATCCATCATAGCGTGTTGCTGTCTAAGGTTTGTGTTCTCACACAATTTTCAGGCCAAAGAATCTTGATAGGAACAGGCAGCTTACAACAGCTAATATTTATGGCTGTTACTGCAGCTATGGCCAATTTTGAAAACAAATGTCTTGTCGAGACCACTTGTCAAGCATCCTGCATCAATAAAAGACATTCTTTTGGTGGTAAATTTAAATCCAAAAAGTCCAAAAGGCAATGTAGCCTTGTCAACTAAAGTCAGAAACATTCATAAGAAATGTGCTATGCTGATGCATACATCCCTCCCCCACCCCCTCCAAAGTAACAATAACAATTAAAAATAGTTATAACAGGACTGAAAAGTATGCATGCATCTACCTGCATTAAAGAAAACCAGACACAACAACCTGGGCTTATCTGATGTATGTGTATCAAACTGATAAAAGAACAGCATGTCATAAACATAATTCACACTACACAATTCAATCCACAACCAAACGATTTCAACAAATGTGAAGATGGAACATCAGTTTCATGTCTTATACAGTACATCTGATTATGTGAATTATTCACAAATAATAAGTGAATCTGTTTGCGCAATTTTCACAGCACACGGGTCTCTTCTCTGCCGCTAGCCTCTGGCTCTACCCGTTTTCTCCCTCATTTCTTCTGCTCACTTTTTTTTGGTTGTTTACTGTGCCACTACCACAGCTCTATTTACAGCCAGAATCAGAATGCTAACACCATATGAACTGGGTGATGACATCATTTCTGATACTTTTTTTTTCCCTTTCTCAATCAAACATATGCAGTCAAGAGTTTTGAGCACTGACCTGGAAGCAGACTTCTCCTAGTTTATCCAACGCCTCCTGTCCCTCCTCCTCCTCCTGATCACTGCCCTGAGCACAACATGATTTTACCAGTTCTTCTTTCATCAATATTCCTCAACTACTTCATGATTTTCGTTCTTTCAGACTTGGTCCAAGATATTTTAGTAACACACCGTGTGCTTTTTGTTCACTAAACCGTGGAATAAGAATTCAATGTGAGCCAAACTTCCAAGACCATGAATATCAAGCTTCCTCTCCAGCACAAATTTGTCACACTGCTGGAGGCCTGGGACGCTGGCATGGGAAAATGTTGGCTATAGACGTGACATGTTGATGAGAGAGAGAGCGAAGCCCCCCCCCCCCCCCCCCCCCCCCTCTCGCCCCACCCCAAATGCCCAAGTCAAATGATCTTTATCATAAGTCACGACAGCAAACCTGGCACTAACTGGTGATTACATGACCTACACATGTTTGCATTGGGAGAAGTAGAGCTACAGGCTGGTGAAAGTGTGTGCATTTTAGTCATCCGTACAACTGACAAAATAACAGCTATTGGTTAAAACAAAACAAAACAAAAGAAGATCTGTCCGAGCACCGCTCTGGCCACCATTTCTGCTTTTGTCAGCCTCAGAGGCAAATGTTCAACAGATTTTGTTCTGATACGAAAACGTTTTCCCCTTCCTTTCACTTTAAAAAAAAATCAAAACATTGGGTACCTTTTTCCTAATCCCTAACTGACTCAGGAACAGCCAGCAACTGTATAGGTCAGCAAAAAATGGTGACTGACAGACATACCATAAAAGAAAAAAAAAACCAAGAAGAAAATCATAGAGGGAAAAAAAGAGAAGAGAATAACACTCAAACCAACATCTGAGCAATATGGAAGGTTACATAAGAAAAAAACAAAACAAAACAACAAGACAATAAACAACACTTCATAATTGTTAGCATACTGACGATGGAGGTGAGAGAAAGAGAGAGGAATCCAATGAAAAACCAAGCACAAGACGATACCAGTACAGATTGTTACACAGCCTGGAAGAAAATGAAGACAGACAATGAATACTGATTGATAGTCTACACAGGACATGGCTTAGACGGTAGTAATGTGCTGTCTGCCTACACGCCACACACAGAAATGACAACTAATGAATCACTACACAGTCTCTACACTCCACATCACGCACTTTTGACCTCGCTCGCAGACTTCTCTTCACCTCTCTCGCAAAAAAAAAAAAAAAAAAAAAAAAAGTGCTTGACCCCCAGATCTTCACTCTGCATCTTCTTCATCATCCTCTTTGGCTTCCTCCTTCGCTTCCGCTTCTTCCTCCTCCTCCTCCTCTTCCTCCTCTTCCACTTTGTCCTCGTCGTCGGCACTCTTCTTGCCCTTGCCTTTACCCTTGCCACGCTTCAAGAAGTCCTTGCCTTCTTTGGCGGTGTTCTGCATGGTGCCGGCTCGTTTGACAGCAGGTTTGGAGGGAGCTGGTTTGCTCTGTGACCGGGTTCGGCGACCCTCTGTCACGTCCACCTCTTTGCCTTGAAGAAGGTATTTGGCTGCACAACACACCAGGAAACACACAGCAGTGTCTCAGATCCATCTTAGAGCATAGTGTACTCAAACCCTTTTCCAGTGAACTAAAAAGCAATCATACCTCTAGCTAGCATTTTCAGGGGTATGGATTGAACTGAAACAAGTGCTTACAAAATTTTTTTTGGCTTAAACTGCTGAAAGTTTCATTTGCTTCATTATCATGGATGCTTACTCTTTCAGACAAATGAGACTTTACTGTTTACAAAGGGATGTCTCCTTGTATGTTTCGTGTGCTGTGTGTTGTCATTTCTGCTAGGCGATTCAGTGGCTTAAGCAGCATTCGTTTGGAGTTATGGGCATCTATTCATTTCATCATGGGAGCAAGAGTTAACCTTCTTGTTTGTTCATTACTGTTTACAAGAAGTTGGAAAAGTCAAGTGAACCATACTTTCAAGGCACTGCACACGGACGTTTAATGCAAAGGAACCAAGACCAACCTGTTTTCATAATTTGAGAGATTGCTGTATTTAACAACTCACTTACCTTGGCTTAAGGCTGTGTTAGGCCAATTGACATAGGCTAGAACACCTAGGCTACATCAAAATGTTGTTATGCTCTGCATAGTTATCGCGGGATTGTCTTCAGTTGTGACAAGCTCCTAGAACAACATGATCAGTCTCCAAAATCCCCCGAAGTCGGAGTGTGTGGCTGCCCAGGTGGTGGGGTAATTAAAAACGGTCACACACGTAATGTTCTCATCCCCAGCTGATGCATTTGTACCATAGTGTTCAAGTACTTTGGATGATCCCTGGAGTCTTTTAGCCAGGGTACGACAGCAACAACAACAACTCACTGACTGACAGTATTATGGCTCATGGCACACACACACACACACATACACAAAACGTCTTACAAGCATGACACAGTTGATGAAATCTTGTTTAAACTGCATACCTCCACTGTCATTATCAATATGAAGTGAAATCACTGAGAGATATTTTCTTGCCCTTTTCATGATTTTCTTCTACGTGATTTCTAGCTTCAAACTGAACTACACACTCAAATGGAACTATACCCCCGTTCCTACTTTATCTTAAACAGTGACATTGTCAGACAGATACCTACAATCCCAATCATATACACTTGAAACATTCTATTCACTTTCATACTGCTTCAGCAACTCCAACCCTCTCGAGTCCTCTAACCTCAGGTTCTGGTGTGACCACATGCCACAGCTTCTGTTTCTAGTAATCTGGGGTAAAAAGACCTGCTGCTTGTGAAAAGCATGCTAATCTCCCCCCCCCCCCCCCCCCCCAGCACCTAAGGCCCTTAGATTCAGTAGTGAACTCAAAGATTTTGATGGGTTGGTTGGAAATGCTGTGCTGAGGAGGCAAGAAGAACCATAACTGATGCTCAAAGACAAAAGGCCATATGATACTAAAGGCCTTTTGTGGCAGCGCAGAGCCAAGTCAAAAATGCAGAGCCCCGACAGAACATATTCACTAGCTAAGCAAAGAAAGAAAAACTGGAATATACTGTTCTCGGGAGGCTGACTTTGCAAGGGAGATCACTCTGGAATCCATGTGCAAGGAGTAGCTCCCCTTATTCCATTTACAAAACTGTTTATTTGTTCTTATTAAAAAAAAAAAAATTGTGGATCATAACTGAAGCAGAAACAAGCTACTTGTTTGGATGAGAAAATATGAAAAAAGGGAACTTCTTTTTCCCCCTGTTAATCATCTGTTGAATTTGGTGAATTTCAAGCACTTGGAGCCCTTTGACTAGTTTTTGCTGTCTGATGTAGCATTAACTGTCCTCAACATTTAAAAAACCAACACACAAACTGAGAAGGATACTGAACCTGAAAGGACCTTATTTTCCCCCGTGGTAATCATCCGTTTTAGTTTTGTAAATTTGACTGACGAAACAAAACTTTTCAGACTGATGACATAGCTAAAGCTTGACTGGTAACAGACGAATAGTTTGAATCCATTTTGGAAGCAAGTCAAAATTATTTGCAAAATTACTTTTTAAGAAGTAAAAGTCAATGCTGACCGGCTGTCAGGAGTTACAACAAATCAAAACAGATGTTGCACAGCACATCCATTTGAAAGAATTTCTGTTATATAGCTGCAGTCTTTCGACAGCATTAAACTTTGACAGTGACCTGTACCAGTGGTTTGACATCTGCTGATCAACGTGAGCGCAATGGGCACACTGGTCAAAGTACCACGCATCATTTCAATTTTTGTGTGTGCGAGTGTGTGCGCTAACCAGCAAGCTGAAGCTCTGACGTGAATTAAAAGAAAATAAAGCATGTCTTTTAAAAACCTATCCTTTGCAGAAGGGTAAAGCTTCTTATCCTGTCAGATAAATAACAAACAAAAACATGAAAATCAAGACAATATATTTACAAACACACACAAACCAAACCAAACCACCACATGCACAGTGGTGTTGTTAAGACATCATCCTCGAAGACAAAATGCAACTGTCTTAATGGTAAGATGGTCATATATACAAAGATCTCACTATCTCAGTGATAGTTAACTTCAGCAAAAATCTTACTAAGGAATATGAAAAATGAAAGAGAAGATCCATCTGACAGTGGAATTGTCAATGAATATATTACCAACCATGCTTTTGTTTTGCCTTTTTTTTTAAAAAGACTTTTTTCAGTATTTCTATATGAGAAAGAAAAAGAAAGAACGTGCAAGAAGCCATGTTTGATTGAAATTCTTAAGTACATCCTTCCTTTACCACTAACTGGCAGAAGATACTCCAAGAGGCAAATTTTTGACCGCGAACAAAAGACAAAAAACCAGTATCCCCCATCTCCCCCACCCCACCCTTCTTACCTAAACATACGGTGATCGGTAGTTTAACCCGTAGAGTGCCTTTAAGCCGTCAGCTGACGCCGGATTAAAAATGCTTTCCCAGTGCCTATGGGCCGTCCACTGACGTCATGCATTTTTCTTGAATTTTCATTCGTTACTATTTCTATCAATGGACTCAAATAGAGTGTGCGTAGTAAGCCTTATATGTCTGTAGTATTAAAATAATATGTAAATGACCACACGTGAGGGGAAAGCCCATTTATTCTCATCACTGACTGGATGACCAGCCAGCACTTCGTCTCGCTTGCAAAGATGGCGGCGCAACCTTCGACAAGCGCAGCGACCAAATCAACATATTTACACAGCTGAGCAGGCTCTGCTAATGATTTTTGACAAAGACAATAATCTTTTATTCAATGACTCACTCGAGCATGAAGGTGAGATGATGATAGTGATGGAATTGCCGACTATATTCGTCAGTTATTGAGTTGGGCTGTGTGACCTCAGTGTGTGTTCAGCTGACGGCTTGCCAGTGTCGAACGAGCCAGCCTAGTGTGTACTCTGCATTGTGTGCCAGTGGCCAGTGACGTGATAGTCAGTGCGAGAGGGGAGCGCTGCCTGCTCGCGGCGTGACACGGGGCAGAGGGAAAGGTAGGGGGAGAGGAGGAGTGAAAGAGAGGGTTGAAGTCCAGCACGGGGGTGTGGTGGGGAGAGGGGGGCGTGGTCATGGACTGACCTGTCTGCTTAGAGTGTGAGCGTCTTGATAGACTTCTAAACTGTTTTACTTTCATTTACAGGTGTAGTGTGACAATACAAACTTTATTTTCAACTTTTATGCTTTGTGTTCTTGATTGGATGTGAAGATGT
Organism: Conus canariensis; assembly: GCA_033310375.1. Taxonomy (NCBI): domain Eukaryota; kingdom Metazoa; phylum Mollusca; class Gastropoda; order Neogastropoda; family Conidae; genus Conus; species Conus canariensis. The sequence continues at coordinate 60,534,537 of CM065718.1, read as the reverse complement.
AGTGGTAAATACGTATGTTTTTGATCGTGCAAAAAAATCTATCCAAATCTAAATGCCTAAATACTTTTTTTTATTATCAAAATTAAAACAAAAGAAGCCCAGATTCAAAATCTTCATTCAATTTCCTTCAAAAATGATATATATTTCATTTTTATACCTTTTGTAGTTTCTGAGCTAGAATTTTTTGTAAATTATTACCCCCAAATCATTAGACTTCCCTGGCACTGGGAAAGCCTTTGTTTGTAATATTTTCAGGCAGTGAATGGGTTAAAATGCCAGGCACATCAACATGCACACAAAACAAACCTAACCAGGCTGCACAGAGGCTTCAGTTTGAAGAATCCAAGGCGTCTTAAAAGATTTCAGGTTTTCTGACACAAGATTGTTGCTCAGAATTTTCTTTTCACATTTTCAGACTGAAGTTAGATGCCTACAATTTTGCTTTCAAGTCTTCAGGCTGACGATTATTGCCTAGAAATTTGCTTTTACATTTTCAGTTGGAGGTTAGCTGCCTAAAATTTTGCTCTCAGATCTTCAGAATGAAGACTGTGACCTAGAATTCTGTTTTCAGACCAGAATTTGTCGCCTAGAACTTTGGTTTCAGGATTTCAAACTGAAGTTCGATACCTTAAATCATATTTTCATGTTTTCAGGCTGAAGTAGTGAAGATTGCTGCCTAGAATTCTACTTTCAAGATTTCAGACTCAAGGTAAACCCCTGGAATTTTACTTTCAGGATCTTCAGACCAGACATAAGTCATGTTTTCAGGGGTGCTCCTCAATGCTCCTAGGTTTTGTGACTTGCTTTTTGAGGACTTCTTTCACAAAAGCTAGAAAAATTTTTCTTCTTTCAGGAAACTTTCTTAACAACCTTGGAAAAATAGTTTTTCCTGGTCAAAATTTACTGATTTCTTTTTCTTGAATGGAGGGTGATGTCAAAACAGGACCTCTTTGGTGGCCAGTCTGATGCTGTGTGAATTGTCCAAGGGAGGTAAGTTATAAAAAAAAAGAAATTCAAGGGAAGTAATCATTTGTTCAGCCTGGTGACAGTTGCCTTAGAAGTTTTTGTTCTCAGGTCTTTCAGACTGAAGATACATTAGAGTTTTCAGATTCGAGACAAAGTAGTATAAATTTGCTTTTTTGGAATTTCAGATTAGAGGTCGTTGACCTGAGTTTTGCTTTAGGCTTTTAAGAAGAGACTATGGCCTAAACTTCTGCTTTCAGGGGCATGAATGTGGTACAAATTGTGGAAGGCTCAAAAGACAGCCTCGTCAAAGGTGATGGAAGGTAGGGAAAAAATAACAGGCAGTGCCATACAGCACCTCTTTTGGAATTAAAAAATAAAAAACTTGCTGCTTTCAAATGTATTTTTAACAATTTTTCATTCAGATTTTGTTTTATCGATGGAAAACGGATCAGGAAGTATGGTGGTGTTCTTCAGATTTCCAGCCACAGAAAAAAAGAAATCAGCTGGGGAAAAAAAAGAAAAGAAAATCCGCTAAAAATAGGACAACTGACCTGCCCATTACCTTGCTTCCTGTCCCACACACAGGTTTATGAAACTGGAAAACACAGACACACAGTGTAACTGGAAGAACACACAGAGGCGTGCACATACACAGCTCGACTGGAAGACCACAGAGACATGACAGCTTCCCTACAACAGAACACAGAGATTTGACTAGAAAAATACACGCACACACACACTTTAACCGCACCTTCTTCCAATGTTTTTGCCATAGTGACCCCTCGCTTGGGGGAGGGTTTACCACCGCTCTTCCTGGCCGTTTCCTGACGCGTGTCTCCAAGTTTTTCTTTGCCCAGCAGGTCCTTAGCTTCCTGCAACAATCAACCTTACCTTGCTGTACTCAGCTTACCAAGTGACTTCAATGTCGAGGTAAGATAAGGTAAGGTAATCTTGCTTATAGCCCAGCCAACTGGAAAGGGCCATATCAGGGCTGTCATTGTTTAAAAAAAAAAACAAAAAAAAAACAACAACCAACCAACACTTTCACACAACCCTTTGCAATACATCTAAAAACACACCAGAAATTTCGTTAAAAATCTTTCTTATGTAACTTCTCAGATCAGATGAAAAATGTTTCTTTCAGAAATTCAAAGATCATGTCAGGTGTGATATCTCTAAACAAGGTTTTCATGGAGTCTGCTGGAAAATGCTTAAAAATGCTTATGTCTCACATCATGCAGAAAGTCCACACACTCTTTTTAAAAGAGTGTGTTTCACTGTGAGTGGCACCTGACATGGAATGCATCATGAGCTTCTTCACCTTTTAAAAGATAAGAATGGATGTAAAAGGAGCCGCCCGTGTGCAAATGGCCCAAGACTTGTTTCTTCTTTACAGCTGCCTCCAGAACATGGTGAAAACTCTTTCAGGTTTGGACAGATTTTGAACAATTTGTGTATTATTAAGTGTTGAACCATTCCTACAAAATTTAAGGCATTGAGTCTTGCTGAAGACCAAGTGGATTTCACTGTAAGCCAGTCACTATTAATAAGTAATGAGATCAGGAATACACTGGATGTCTCATGTTTATGCATGCATTCATAGTACCACTGCCTACTAAACATCTGTGCTGGGCTACAACCCCCCCCCCCCCCCCCCCAAAAAAAAAAAAAAACTCTCACCCACGATCAGTGGATGTCTCAGATCATGTCAGGCAAATGTTTTCAGGAATTGGCGCATTAACTCTATCTTCCTGTTCCTACAGGGCCTAGCCTTGACTCCTTGTACACAAAGTGAGACCTCCGATGTCTAGAACCCGGGACAAATTTCTCAGTGCAAGAGTTTCATCATTCTGCTAATATATGGCCGTTTTCTTCAGTCCATGCCAGTCAAAGCTGATGTACAGGGGTGTCCAGGCTTGGGCTATCTCAGCTGTAAAATCTTAGTGCAGCTGTACTGTGTACACTGGGACGAGCATTGACCTGCCTGGTGCAAACTGTTCGGTGAAACATCTGGCACAGCCATATTTTCATGAGTGCGACCCTATGAACTGTGATAATTACTTTCAGTCCACCTCTTGAGCATCAACATGAGAGGCTTGCCTATGGACTTGTAACTAGCCAAATACGTCTGAAAACCTGGTGATACTTTGCTGCCTGTGAGACTAGCAGTGCTGTGAAGAAGGGGCATTTTCAAGAAATGACTTGGTTCAACCATCATTAAGTGACTTTCCTGCACCATGTACGATCTCACTGTCTACTTGCCAGATTACAACTGAATTACTGATATTATCTTTAGAGAAGAAAAAAACAAAATGGCAAGATTTTCTACAAAAAAGACAGATGAATGCGTCACAACAGCAGAAAAAAAGCAGATGACGGTAAGATTCAGAAAGAGTAAAAAAAAAAAAAAAAAAAAAAAAAGGAAAAGGGGCATGGAGGGTAGGGGGAATGGGGTGTGTGTGTGTGTATGTGTGTGTGTTTGAGAGCAATAGCCTCGTACTCTCTCTCTCTCTCCCCTTGTCTCTCACTCTCTCGTCTGATCGTCCAAATTTAACCATGTTTGCTTTATATGGTCCTTTCCTCAGTTCAGATTTCCGTTGAAATCCACACAAGGGTTACGTGCATTTGTGTTTTCTACCGCACTATACTGGAGATAAAAAAAAAAGGCTACGGCAGAGCTGGATAAATGTTCATGTGTAAAAAAAAAAAAAGAAAAAAAAAAAGCAATAGCCAGCACAAACTTTGCAGGTAATGATTCTTTTGAAAGATGTCCTGACATCCCCACAGTGGTGACGATCAATCAAACAGCTGACCTTAAAATACATGCAAACACAACATAAACAACAACAAAAAACACCACCTTATACACCTCAAAAAGCCCCCAAAGAAATCGTACTATACATCTCACTTCCCATTCTATGACACCAATACACATATGTGTGTAACACACACAGACAGACTTGTACATAACACACTGGTCTAAATCACTTTCAATTCATATCCCTACTCTGGATCCAGAACCACGAGCAGATCCAGGACCAATCAAACAAGACTTCGAAAAAATGAGTAAACATGACGGAACTCGGAGGAAAGATCTGAATCTGACCCAAGTAAAGATCTGAATCAAGGTATATCTCTGAAATCTGTATGACCTTACATGAGATCTATGCTTTCACGTGCTTATCCACTTTTCATTTCTTTTTTCCCCCTTTACCTCCCAGTCTAACATTCTATACAACAAGACAGACAGAAAAAGTTTTCCACTCCTAGAGCCGAAACGTTTTTGTTTTTTAACCTAAAAAAATCCACACTGGGGATATTGCAATAAATGAAAATAATCTTTACCCAGTGAGTGCTATTCACACACACAAAAAAAGCTGAACCTGCTCTTCTGATTTTGGAGACAGAGCCTTCTTCACACATAGCTTTACAGTTCGTGCATTTTTTTCCCCATCTTCCCCTCCAACCAAAAGTTCCATTTGTTTTTCATTAACCTGTTTCAAAAACTTTAGTCTTTGGGCTGAATGACAGTTTACATTACATACTGATCGTTCAGCAATTTCTGAGAAGACGAAGTCCAATGGAATGCACTCTAGTTTTACAAGTTTCTCCACAACTATTCAAACTCACAACTAATGCTAGCGTGAATTTGGGTGACTCCACTGATTCTGAAAGGGAGGAAAGCTCAAGGAGTTTTGCCATGCTACCTTTGGGTATCTAAATGCATCAAATTATGGTGGCCAATTCCAAATTCATTTGCTACTACTACAGGGTGAGCATGTTATTGACATCATGTCTAAGTCCCATCATATCCCTTTTAATTTTTTCCTTGATTTGACAGATCTCAGGAGTGACTGCAGGGGCTTTTCAAATGGGGGATTTTAGCCTAAACGAGGAAGTATCTTTTGCCTGCTACAGACGGAGGGTTGTGGGGATATCCACAGCTCCAGCTTCCCCTACAGCACCTCTATGAACTCGCAGAAAGACGTAGACCAAAGGCAACCAACTGAACAAAAACTGTCTGACCAAAACACATATCCCACTCATGCTATACCCCCTCTAACCACTTACCTTGGTTGTGGCCAGTATGGTGGTGTCTTTGGCCAGCTTCACCTTTTTGGCCGGAGGTTCTGGGGCCGTTTCGTTTTTTATCTCTTCCAGCTTGCGCTGCTGACCTCGTGTCTGCGCATCCTCATCAGGGGGCCCCCTGCACTGTCCAACAGTCGCTCCCCCTCCTGTTGGCCACACATATGCGCACAGCTGGTGTCCTTACTTCTTATCTGCGCCAAACTTTTGTTTGACTACTCATCTGTTAGTCTACCTGACCGACAGCAAGACTGCGCCAACAGGACTGAACTGACTTTAACCAAACTTGGTCCGATACAGAATGTAGCTCAAGGGTGAAACCATTACACTTTGGTGATGATCTGTTGTGCCCTCTTCTGAATGCCCTTCTGATCTTCTTTATAGTTTGCAGAAAGCAAACATAAAGCAAAACAAAAATAAGTTTTGGCAGTACCTACATTTATCCCTGTGTACTCTTCTGTGCAGAGTGAAAAGCAACTTTTGAGAAAGTTGCATACCCACTGGTGCATGCAACTTTAGGAAATTTGAGTTTTCATACTTCAAACAGAAGAGAACATAGGGGTAAATGTGGATATTGCCCAAATGCTTATTCAAAAAAAAAAAAAAAAAAAAAAAAAAAGGATATAAATATAACTGTTAAGATTTAATCTAAAATATTGCTTGATACAAACGTGGAAAAAACCCAAATAAACAAACAAACCAAAAACAAAAACCAGCCCACAAACAGACAGCAACCACTACACTAGAGATATGACACTCTCCAAGATAACAATTTTTTAGTTCCAACTGAGAATGCAACTATCTCTGAATATCCGTGTTCACAAAATGGATCATATCTAACTTTATCTTTTTTTCCTTCTTCCCAAAAGAAATGCCATGAACTAAAATGAGCAGAAAGTTGCTAAACATTCTGGCTAAATAGCATGTTGACTAGTTTTTACAAATAAACAGCACTGACCTTGGCAGTGACGGCCATGGTGTTGTCCCGAGGCAGTCCTGGCTTGCTGGGCTCAGGGTCTGCCAGCCCCTGGAATTCCAGCAGTTTGGTCTTCCCCTCCGACTTCAGATAATCAATGCCCTCCTGGAAATTCAACAGGTAAATAAATGGTTTGTTTTACATCTTACCTTTGAAAAAAATATACACCCAAAAACAGACATTTCATGGCAAGTTATATTCTGTCACTTCATTTCACTTAGCACTTTATCCTCTGAACTTCAGGTAATTTCTTTTATGCAGACATTATCATAAATTGTGCTCAATGTGTGACGTTATTGATTCAATTACACCACTACAAGCTCAAACATTTGTCAACACTTAAGGAAATGCTTTATCTCTCTTTCTTTTTTTTTATGAAAGGAAGTTCAAAATGACCAGCCACTAAGGCAAAGCAGTATATGTTGCAGACTCCTGGCTGGGAGGTTGTGGGTGACTGGTATCACACAACTGAATTTCATTCACTAAATGATTGCATTTCCGAGAGTCTAGCTCAAATTTCCTGACCAACATGCAGGTGTCTGTATCTTTCAGGCCTGGTTAATGCTGGGGTATATTGTCATTTATGACAATAAGCTATGAGTAAAGGCCTGTCACGCAATCTCAGACCAGGATGGAAATATGTTACATCATCTTCATCATCCTCATCTTTATTAATCAACCTGAAAAAAAAAAAGAGTCTCATATGCTATGGCCCTTCATGCCCTACTCTCCTGGTGACCTCTGTTTTCCATTTTCCCTCCACGTCTACATCCTAAAAACTAAGCTAATTTTTTTAACCTATACTAAATTTCTTCATGATTCTTTCTAGAATTCATACGTGCATGGTACTAAAACATCCACAGAAAGTTCAAAATGCTTAAATACTCCTGTGTCGTTATGATGACCAACATCAATTATTGACGGTGTTAAACTGAACAATGTTTGTCTTCGACTTCATTGTTTCATAAACGAGTTTTTTTTTTTTTTTTAACTTTCCGAAATGTCCTTTATTAGCATTGACTTTAAAAGTGCATTGTCCTGGGTGTGTGTGTTAGGAAAAAACCACTACACACGCACACATGAGTATCTATTCATAGAGGTAAAACTAATCACAAAAATTGTCTATGATCATGACATTCTTGTGATGTTATGAACAAAAAGCCATGGTAGTGTATTTTCAAACATCTAAAGATGGCTCATACTCTTCAATGAAATTTTACAATATATCCTACTTTGAATTTTTGTGTACATTGCATTAACAACAACAACAACAAAAAATCAATATGGTTCAATATCATTTTGAAGTTAAAAAGAGAACCACATGCTCTTGTTTCTTATACTTTTGCTAGGCAAAAGTTATGTTCAATGCTAGATCAGTAGATGCCACTACTAATACTACAAGCCAGAGTTTTAAAACACTAAAAAACCTAATTTTCATCCATACCCCTAGTACATAAGATCCACATAAAAATTGTATGTGACCTTGTGAAATTGGTAATGACACTGTGAAATTATAATCTGACTGACATCTGGCGAAGACATGCTCAAGTCACTTTTGTTTGAGAAACTTCAAATGTTTTCTTTTTTTCAACAGTCTAGTAATACGGGCAGTTTCACGGTATTTCAGGACACGTTTGTTCCTGTCAAAGTTTTGGACTTTAAAGTCATGTCACTTCAGTATAGGTGGATGTGACGGGCAGTTTCACGGTACTTCAGGACACGTTTGTTCCTGTCAAAGTTTTGGACTTTAAAGTCATGTCCCTTCAGTATAGGTGGATGTGACGGGCAGTTTCACGGTACTTCAGGACACGTTTGTTCCTGTCAGTGTTTTGGACTTTAAAGTCATGTCACTTCAGTATAGGTGGATGTGACGGGCAGTTTCACGGTACTTCAGGACACGTTTGTTCCTGTCAGTGTTTTGGACTTTAAAGTCATGTCCCTTCAGTATAGGTGGATGTGACGGGCAGTTTCACGGTACTTCAGGACACGTTTGTTCCTGTCAGTGTTTTGGACTTTAAAGTCATGTCCCTTCAGTATAGGTGGATGTGACGGGCAGTTTCACGGTACTTCAGGACACGTTTGTTCCTGTCAGTGTTTTGGACTTTAAAGTCATGTCACTTCAGTATAGGCGGATGTGACGGGCAGTTTCACGGTACTTCAGGACACGTTTGTTCCTGTCAGTGTTTTGGACTTTAAAGTCATGTCACTTCAGTATAGGCGGATGTGACGGGCAGTTTCACGGTACTTCAGGACACGTTTGTTCCTGTCAGTGTTTTGGACTTTAAAGTCATGTCACTTCAGTATAGGCGGATGTGACGGGCAGTTTCACGGTACTTCAGGACACGTTTGTTCCTGTCAGTGTTTTGGACTTTAAAGTCTGTCACTTCAGTATAGGCGGATGTGACGGGCAGTTTCACGGTACTTCAGGACACGTTTGTTCCTGTCAGTGTTTTGGACTTTAGAGTCATGTCACTTCAGTATAGGTGGATGTGACGGGCAGTTTCACGGTACTTCAGGACACGTTTGTTCCTGTCAGTGTTTTGGACTTTAGAGTCATGTCACTTCAGTATAGGCGGATGTGACGGGCAGTTTCACGGTACTTCAGGACACGTTTGTTCCTGTCAGTGTTTTGGACTTTAGAGTCATGTCACTTCAGTATAGGCGGATGTGACGGGCAGTTTCACGGTACTTCAGGACACGTTTGTTCCTGTCAGTGTTTTGGACTTTAAAGTCATGTCACTTCAGTATAGGTGGATGTGACGGGCAGTTTCACGGTACTTCAGGACACGTTTGTTCCTGTCAGTGTTTTGGACTTTAAAGTCATGTCACTTCAGTATAGGCGGATGTGACGGGCAGTTTCACGGTACTTCAGGACACGTTTGTTCCTGTCAGTGTTTTGGACTTTAAAGTCATGTCACTTCAGTATAGGTGGATGGGATGAAATAAAATTGGTGTCTTCAAAATCTGTACTCTTGCGAGAGAATGCTCTAAGCATGTATATCACCCAAATAGGATGGAACCTGATCATGGCGACTATTGCAAGCTATTCTGATTATTTCACTGTTTTCATTACAGCCTTGGAGCATTGATGATAGTGTCCGATACCTCACACTGGAATACAGATTCTGAAAATGTCCATTTCATTTCATCCATCAATACTTAAGTTTAAAAACTTAGAAAGTTACGTCTTTGACAATCATTGGTGTCCCCTGATATCAGGAAACTGCTGATATATCTTTGATTAACACATTGAAAAAGAAACAATACCATGTCTTCTTTCCGTAGTGTCCACAATCATCAAGTTGATTATTCTGACACTTTCGTGTGCATGACCATTTTTTATCCCGCCATTAAGGCAGCCATACTCCAACTTCGGGGAAGGCGCATACTATGTGTAACATGTCATCCATACCAATGGCCAAACTGGCCTTCTCTTCAAATGTCGGAACAATTAAAATACCTTATGTGTAGGTGGATAGAAGGTGAAAGAATGAAGTAGACAACAACTACAGATTAAAAACAAAAGTTTCCTTAACCACCCCCCCCCCCCCCCCCCTTATTAAACAATAATTGAAACAAATGAAAGTACATCTAACTCAAATTGAATAATTTGTGAAATATATCCCCCACCCATTTGCATATGTAGACTTTGTGAAAAAATTAAGTATAAAGGTGTAAAATGATAACCTTTTTATATTACACTGTCTACAGACTACATGCATTTCATTGAAGAAATTGATCAGATAACAGTACAAGGTCATTGCTTTGTTTAACCTTCACCAGCCATGTCCGCCACATTCTGCCGTGTCCGCCACTACTGTACATTATGCCGTGTCCGCCATTATTAGCAGACGGGAACATGAAAAATTCCTACACTTTCCGTGAAATGGTCTAAAGGAAATAAGCTCTATAACTAGTCTTGTGGATGTCCTAGCGAGTTGTAGACTCTACTTTTAGTGCTCTATCGTGAACTTGGCTGATCCCAGCAGCTTTGAAACAAAGGAACTGGCTCTGGGTTTTCCCGCTGAGTGCAGCTGGAATTTCCTGTGCCAGAAAAAATGTCGGTCAGGCGAAGGGGTGGTAGCAATTTCTTGCTAAATGAAGCACTTGAAATCATATTACAAAGTGGATCTGATGATGAGGGGAGTGATAGAGAGAGAGAGAAAACTATGAAAGAGACGAGGAGAGTGAATGATTTGAAATTATGCTGCTGTGTGATAAGTGCGGACAGCCAGTGTTTGAAAGTCGGTGTGTAAAGTACAAGCGCTGTACATCAATTGTGTCATGATCAGCTATTCTCAGCTTTTTCTTTCATTTTCATGGTGTATTATTGCATTTTGATCAACAGTAGTCTTTTACCAGGGTACTTTAGAAACTTACATGCATTGAATTGTTCATCCAGTGAAAAGAAACACTCCATCGGCCAAATGTCAACATAACTGTGAATCAGAACAGTGCGTGTAGTGTATTGATCTTTCCCCAGAAACTCATGGAAGTGATTTTTTTTTTTTTCCAAATGGATTACATGATTCCTGGATGATTTGCAAGGTAAGATTTGAATGTTTTTTCGTCCCTTTATCTTCTGAATTGGTGTTGTAAAATAACGGAACAGAATGTAAACAAAGAATTTTTTTTACTTGTCAGACATGTTTTTCAACGCACAGTCATGTCTACACATTGAAAATAAATGATTCGAAATAACTATGTTCGATTAGTTGAGTGTTTGTTCTTTCCTATGACACCTAACACAACACTGTCAGTTGTTGTCTAGTTACCGTAAAAAAAAAAAAAAAAAAAGGTGAAATATGCGAGTCAGCAGGGACTGAGCGCGAGCGTGCGGCAGCAGGGAATCATGCCGTGCACACTGCCCTCGGCTAGATAGTATTAATTATTCCACTAAATAAACTTTTGGTACTTCCAATATACATAGAAAATATTTACAATCTTATGGAAATTGTGTGAAAGTTGTGAACATTGCTGAATTTCTACCTTTATTTACAAAGCAAATAATTTTGGAGTGGAGAGAAAGAAGGGGTTCTTCTATGAAACACTGCAGCCACCTTTGTTCAAGCTTTGCGTAAACATACTTCCATCAGAAAATATAAAAAATGGATTTATAAAAATGTAAGTCACAAGTCTGGAGTTCTTTTCATCCTCTGGGCCAGTATTTCAGCCTTAACAGGCAAATCGCCTTTCTTACTTCCTTGTTCAGTTACTATAGCATTTTTTTCACATGAGATCTAAGAGGAATGTTGTAAAAATAACAGCGGGATTAATTTTTCACTGTATTTTCAGTCTGCCACCTCTTGTCTTTCTTATTCCCCTTTCCTCCATCTAAACTGATTGTATCTGATCACCCATGCAATCATATCCCCAAGCTCACAGGTGTAACCCTTCCACTGATCATATACAATGCCAAAACTGTCAGCATGATGGTTGAAACCCGCCCCCCCCCTCCTCCCCCTCCAAAAAAAAGGAGGGGTAGGGGGTGACAATAGCTATATGTGTGTATGGAAAATTGTGTACAATCATTACACTAATCACATTCTGACTTGTAATGCACACACTCAAGGCAGCAATGAAATTCTTTATTATTGTACCTCAGCATACAATCGTACACCAGTCAAAGTTCTTTTAAGAGTATGAGCTAAGTATGAGTATGTATGGACACAAAGGAGAGAGAGAAAGAAGGTTGGGGAGAGAGAGAGAGAGAGAGAGAGAGAGAGAGAGAGAGAGATCGGGTGGTGGGTTGGGGGGAAGCAGAGGGGAAGGGTGAGGATGGGAAAACGGTGAGGTGGCAGATGGGAGAAAAGGTTTCCTTTTTGTGCAGAAGGAAACGAACTTCAAAGTTCAAAATGGGTGGAGACGCGGTGATCGATGGTCTTGCAATGTTTGCAGTCTACTCATAGGTCTTTCATTCAGAGTGGTTTCTCCAAAGGTTGTCGGCATACTTTAGATAGTTATGCTATCTTTAATCATGTAAGTACATATCTGGCTCCATATACTGCAAATTGAGGCTCGCAATTTACACTGTAATTAAAGAAAAAAAAATACAAAGAATACGAGTCGTGAGATGCCGAAATCAAAATACGACGCTTGCCATACGTAGGCTCCGAAAACATACAATATATTTGTTTTGTCAACATGCTGAAGCGTAATAAAAACGTAGCATGGTTATGGAAAGAATGAAGATCGCTACGATCAAGTTGAATTTTGTAATGCTTCATTAAACAACTTGTAGTTCACTCGCAAGACGGATATCACACGCAATTGTGACCTTGCATACTGCCGACGCCATTTTGAATATTTTCAAAACGGCGTTTTCAAACTTCTTCCACTTGCTATTTGCAACAAGGCTGCCTCTCCAGATAATCATATAGATGACAATCTTCTCTTCTTGAACATGATTAACAGTTTACGGTCGAATGATTGATCTGAAACTAGTAGAACGCTCAATGTAGGTCACTGGTTGAATGCGGAACGGTCCGGTTTCAATGGCGTCGAGAATACAATACAGGGTAATTTTAAAAACTAAACTATGCAGAAAATCTGGCATGAAAAAATGTCAAACCTTAGCAGTAACTTGCATTGTGCCATCACGGGCCAGGTTAGGCTTTGCATCAGCCATTTTATCGGTTGGATTTGCAGCAAACAAACGCCGAATGAGAGGCGTAAAATGCAAGATTGACACGAGGAGGCCAGGTCCAGACGCAGGAAGGCGTACTCACGTGGTGGGCAACAAAGCGACTGATTGGATGTTGCGTTGGCGGTCTCACCGGAAGCGGGAATATGAAAACAAAGTTGTCTGCTAGAAAAGTAAGCAAACGGGATTGGGGAAAATTTAACTGACCCATGCTTTGTACGAACTTAAGATTTCCTCCTCGTGAATGAAAACATATTCCTAAAGATATGAACAATGTAATTAGCGCAAAATATACATAGAAGATTGATTTGAACTTGAAGAATGATGAAAAACAAGTACGTGTTTGGGACCCACCCACTTCTTTGTAACATTAGTCATCAAACTCACCAGTTAGTATTATGGAAGAGATAGTAAAATATACAAGAGAAAGGATGGCATGAAAAATAGATCGTTCGTATTTGGATTGACAATGTAGACTTCTATTCCTGTCATTGTATCTGTGTGTATGCTCAGTCGTTCTTCGTTTTAACGTCAGTTCACTCAAAGTGATGGTAAACTGACGACAGGACAGAGGAATTTGAATGACGTGCGCGTGTATGAGTACATGTGTTCTCGCATCTCTCTCTCTCCCTCCCTCTCTGTCTGTCTGTCTGCTTCCCCCTGCCCCCCCTCCCCCCCCAACTCGCTGCATACATCTGTGTGTGTGCGTGCGTGCGTGCGCGCGTGCGTGCGTGCGTGTGTGCGTGCGTGTGTGTGTGTGTGTGTGTGTGTGTGTGTGTGTGTGTGTGTGTGTGTGTGTGTGTGTGTGTGTGAATCGGTCTGTCTGTCTGCTTCCCCCTTCCCCCTCCCCCCACTCTCTGCATACATCTCTGTGTGTGTGTGTGTGTGTGTGTGTGTGTGTGTGTGTGTGTGTGTGTGTGTGTGTGTGTGTTTGTGTGTGTGTGCATGCGTGCGTGCATGCGTGTGTGTTCAGTTCAGTTCAGTTCAGTTCAGTTCAGTTCAGTTGACTACCCAATTAGAATACAATTCTCCCGAAGAAAAAGCACGCTTGCTACATTTTTTGATATTAGGAAGGCATACGACACAGTGTGGCATGACAGATTACTCTACAAACTAAGACTCATTGGAATAAGTGGTAAACTGTTTTTTCTTTCTTTTTTTTTTTAACGTGAAAAGCTTTTTGTCAAGTAGGTCCATCTGTACAAGGACTGGTAAAACATATTCTTCATTCAGAAACATTGACGTGGGAATTCCTCAGGGATCAGTCATCGCACCCCTTCTTTTCTGTATTTTTATTGGTGACCTTCCTAACGTGTTACCACGAAATGTAAATTAGGTACAGTATGCAGATGGCATAGGAATTTGGATGAATACTGGTTTAAAGAAACACTCAAACAAAAGTACAATAATCCATGTGCATATCTTTATCAAAATGAGCTGAATAACTTGTCTACTTGTATGAAGGAAAATGGACTAGAATTTTCAGACGAAAAAACATGTTTAATGTTGCTTAACAATAGTTATAATCCTGAGTTACTACCCTCACTCACTCTCGAGGGTAAGCTACTAAGGTATGAATAAAAAAAACCAAACAAAGTATGTCATTTGGAGTCACTCGGTTAAAAAAACTGGTTAGAGAAGAAATGTTCATTAATTCAGTCAAAGATTTTCCTGAAAGAGCAAGATCTATTTCGTACCTCCAACCTATCCAAAATTATGATTGCGACGTGTGTGTGTGTGTGTGTGTGTGTGTGTGTGTGTGTGTGTGTGTGTGTGTGTGTGTGTGTGTGTGTGTGTGTATTCACATTTAATAAGAAAACAGATTTTTGATCACCGATCTTATGTGAACAATACAAACTGTCTTTGAGGATGCTCAGAAGATCTGAAAATAGAAAACAACAACAACAGAATTTAATTAAATTCACAGTTAATACCATACACACATATAAATATTCAAAATGTCCTCCCATAGGAATGTTGTCTCCCACCTCTTTCTGTCTCTGCCCTTTCTTCTGCTTCCTGATACTGTACCCTGCAAGATGGGTTTTGTGGCAATGCCGGACGATCGAGGGATGTGACCGAACCATTTCAGTCTTCCTTTCATGAATGCTGTCAGAAGGTCTTCACAGGAGCCATTGAGCGCCTCGATTCTTGTGCACACTTCTTCATTGGTGACGCAGTCTTCACTTTTTATAGGAGATGCCGGTGCAGGATTTTGCAGTTGCATCTCATTTCAAATGCTTGGATTCTTCTTCATTGATGAGCTGACAGGACTCACGTTTCACTGGAAGAGAGAAAGATCTGATATTACGAGTGTGCGCATCATTCTCATTTTGGAACTGAGAGAGTTGTTGTTCTTGTTGTTGTCTTTGTTGTTGTTGTTGTTGTTGTTCCAGATGGTACTGAGCTTCGAGACCGCTGTTGATGTTAGAGTCATTCAAGTGAAGACTTCTAGTTTGGACCCTTCATCAGTCTCAACTGCGCCCAGGCACTTGAAGTTGTTTCCTGTCTTAAGTTTTTGACCACTTGCTTTCATGTCTCTTTTGACGCTCTTCGTGTTGCTTGTTACAATTTGATTTTCTGCGCTGACTTCAATGACATATGCTTCGGATCTGTTGTTTACGTGTTTCACCAGATGGGCCAGTTTCTCCCCCTGCCCACCCCAACCTTGGAATGCCACAGCGAAATTGAAAGAACTCACCCAAGCAATGGTTACTCATCTCATGGACATACTGGGATCAAGTGAAGTTCATCGGAAAAGTTTTGGAGAAGATCCGACAGACAAAGGATACAGGATCTTTTCCGCAGCAAAGAGGACAAACATGAACGAGGCATTGACAAGAACACCTTGAACAGTGTGATTGCTCGCAGCCTAGTCTCCAGTCGACGTTTTAATCATCCGATTAAGGGCAACATCCTTCAGCATCACCATCAAACAAGCGTGTGCCCAAACATCAGGTCACGGAGATTGTCAAGCTGAGAAACATTACGACCAGCCACGAGAGGTTGCTGACCAAATACGTACAAAAGACATAATGATAGTGATGGGAGGCTGGAATGCCAAAGTGGACAGGATGCAACGAACAACTAGTCAGGCACCCGTGGACAATTGTGTGATACATAGAGACGAATGATAAGGGACTCAGTCTTCTGGAATTTGCCAGATACGACAATTTTCTGTCGGCAGACATGCATGGCACCACAAAAGCACTCAAAAGATGAACATGGCACTCCCCAAACGGCCAACATCAGGACCAAACTGTGGAAACGCGGACATTTTGAAGTGATCACAAATGAGTAATGATGACATTCTATGTTCACTTGAGAAAAAAAAAATCAACGAACAGAAGAACACAAGGCTCAGGTCTGACCTTAAAAACTGAAGAATTCTTAGGTGGCTGAAGTATGCCAAGCAACGAGTGGGAAAGAATCCCACCTCTGACTGTCCTTGGTGACAACGATGCACACGTAGGAACATTACCTGCCACATTCGACACATCGATACTCAGAAGCTGTGAAGATGTGAGTGCCAAGCGAAGAAGCCTCAGGTCACTGCAGAGATCCTTGACCTAAATGACGAAAGGAAAGATCCTAAAGGCAAACAGAACCAGGCAAGACATAGAGAAGCAGACTGCAAGCAATAAGTGCGAAGAAACTCTAGAGAGTGCTTGACTGGAGAAGGCCTTCAGAGAAGAAACCCCCTCAGAGAAGTGTTTCGGCCCTGAACCCCTTACACTCTATGGGGGTT
The DNA here is from genome assembly GCA_033310375.1 of Conus canariensis. NCBI lineage: Eukaryota > Metazoa > Mollusca > Gastropoda > Neogastropoda > Conidae > Conus > Conus canariensis. The sequence goes on along the minus strand of CM065718.1, from coordinate 60,518,118 downwards.
GGCAGCATCCAGGTCATGACTCCCAGATGCTCTTCTAGTACCAACTTTTTTTTCCCTGGTGCTGCCGGGATTTGAACCCTCAACTTTTGGATGGGTGAGCGACTCTAGGCGTACCTTTTCAGACAGATGTCTTACGCCGCTGCCGGACACCTGTTCTAAATTTGGGAAATTTGAGCTTTATGAACCTAAACTTCTGTTCCTCCTCGACCAGATCCAGCTGGAACTCCTTTCAGCAGCCTCTGCCATTGCCTTCAGGGTTCTGGTCCTCTTCTTATCTGAAACCCCGAGTTGTTTCTTGAGATAATAGGCTGATGAGCCCACAAATTATCTTGCCCAAAATATCAGAGGAAGAAGGGAAAACAAAATAGGCTGTTGCTAGAGAAAAATGCAGAAACAAATTAACGATGAGATAAAACGACGACGACGACGACGACGACGACGACGACGACAACAACAACAACAACAACAACAACAACAACACGACGACGACGACGACGACGACGACGACGACGACAACAACAACAACAACAACAACAACAACAACAACAACAAGAAAGGAGAAAGTCATGAAAGGCTAGATGGTGAGACGTGCTCAAACACAGAGGACAGCCTGAACATAAACGCTGCCAAAACAGCACACCAGACAATCACAGAAGACAGCCTGAACATAAACGCTGCCAAAACAGCACACCAGACAATCACAGAAGACAGCCTGAATATAAACGCTGCCAAAACAGCACACCAGACAATCATAGAAGACAGCCTGAACATAAACGCTGCCAAACAGCACACCAGACAATCACAGAAGACAGCCTGAATATAAACGCTGCCAAAACAGCACACCAGACAATCATAGAAGACAGCCTGAATAAAAACTCTGCCAAAATAGCACACCAGACAATCATAGAAGACAGCCTGAATATAAACGCTGCCAAAAGAGCACACCAGACAATCACAGAAGACAGCTAAATAAAAACGCTGCCGAAAGAGCACACCAGACAATCATAGAAGACAGCCTGAATATAAACGCTGCCAAAACAGCACACCAGACAATCATAGAAGACAGCCTGAATATAAACGCTACCGAAAAAGCTCACCAGACAATCAAACAGCTGACAACCAGTAAACAAGGACGAGTCAACACGATCCAAGACTAGTCAGGGAATTGTTTCACTGAAGAACAAGACATCCTTAAGCGCTAGACCAAGTGATGCTCGATCACGCATAATCATTAGATCAATGGAGATACAGCTGTGCTGAACTATCCTCTGTCAACCAGTGGGGGTGACCATCAAATTCTCACAGAGGAAATAGAGGCAGCAGTAAACTACTTCAACAACAACAACAACAACAACAACAACAACAACAACAACAACAACAACTACTACTACTACTACTACTACTACTACTACTACTACTACTACTACTACCAATATTAATGATACCAATGATGATGATGATGATAATGATAATAATGATACTAATAACAATAATAATTAGAACTCTAATATAGCGCAATATCCCATAACATAGGCTCAAATCGCATCAAATACACATGCATATAAACAATAGACAATCTTACAAATGTAAACAAGCAGACAACGTTAGTTTACAGTCCAGTGTGTTCTGTCCTACGGTTGGTGAGTTCACTTGTAACTTTCACTGGTCAGGTAAGTTTTCAGATCAATTTTGAAGGTGTTCAGGATTGAAATGTTTCTAAAAGAGGATGGCAGAAGATTCCAGATGAATGGGGCCAGATAGTGGAATGACCTTTGACCAAATAATTCAAGGCTAGAGTTGGGGACGCACAGTAGTTTTTTTTTCTTCTTTTTTTCTGAACTGGATCTAAGATAGCGAGATGGTTGACAGAACTGAAGGAGAGAGGAGAAACAGGCAGTACAGACTCATTTTTACAACAGAAAGCCATCACAGCAATCTTGAATCTAACTTGAAATGAAATAGAAAACCAATGAAATTCAATCAGTAGTGTAGAGATGCGATTAAAAAAAAAAAAAAAAAAAAAATATATATATATATATATTAATCCACAACGGAGGAGAAGACGCTATCAAGATCCCGAAATTTGTCTGTAACAAGCTCTGGCAGACAGGAGAATGGATGCATCATGGACTCGGTTCTTGGCCATTACACTCCCCAAGAAAAGTAACCTTCAGCTATGTAAACATTACTGCATGGTCAGCCTCAGCAGCATTCCAGTCCGGTAATTTTGAAGATTCCACTCAAAAGAATGAAACCACAAGCAGAAAAAGGATTTTTGCTGAAGAACAAGCAGGCTTCCGAACTTGAAGAAACATCATCGATCAAATCTTCACCCTAGAATTCTTTGTGAGAAATTTTCTAAATACCGGCAAGATCTATACAATGTTTTCATCAACTGTAAGAAAGCATTTGACAGGGTTTGACATGTAGCCTTAAGGGCAACCATGAAGTAGGACAACATCGGTGGGAATCTTGACAGAGTCATAGAGCAACTTCATGAAACAGCTTCTGGCTCAGGTCTCTACATTGACAGCGAATGGTTCCGCACATCTGTTGGCTTCAGACGTGACTGTCTATTCTCCCCCACCTTGTTCAATATCTTCCTGGAAAGAGACATGACTACTGCGCAAAAAGACCATCTTGGAACAGTGGGCATTAAAAGCACGACCATCACCAACCTATGCTTTGCTGATGACATCGAAGGCTTAACTGGACAGAAAGAAGAACTGGCCCAACTAGGAAAACGCCTGAGCAAAATATCTGAAGGATATAGTATGGAAATCAGTGCAAAAAAGAGGAAACTGATAACAAACAACACCAAAGGCATTAAAGGAGACATCAAAGCCATGGTGAAAAATTGAGACAGGGAATCTTCAAATACGTGGAAGCAGCATTAACAGAGAGGGGCCAAACCAGAAGTCTTCTCGAGAACAGCCCAAGCATCAACAGCTCTCTCAAAATTCTAGACCATGAGGAACACCTGTATATCTCTCAGTTCGACAGTGAGAATGATACACTCACTAGTGATATCAATCTTTCTCCGTGCTTGTTAAACGGAAAGACCTGAGAGCAGATTTATATAGAAGAATCCGGGCATTTGAAATGAGATGGAACCGAAAAATCATACACACCTTCACTAGAGACAATATCTCCGATGAAGACGCGCACACTCGAATTCGAGGCAGCCAATGGACTCTCTGTAGATCTGTTGATAACAGTCAGAAAACGAATACGGAAATGGCATGGCCACATCTCTCGATCACCCGACCTCGCAAAAACTACCTTGCAGGGCACTGTACTGGGATCCAGAAGTAGGGCAAGGGGAAGACAAGGAAGTGGGAGGACAAGAGGTGCACAGAACAGATCTGAGCTTTTGATGGTTCCAAGAGAGTGACAGAGGAATGGCGAGGAGGGATGTTGTCGTTGTTGTTGTTGTTGTTGTTGTTGTTGTTGTACCCTGGCTAAAAGACTCCAGGGATCATCCGAACAGCCGAAGCACTTGAACACTATGGTACAAATGCACCAGCTTGGGATGAGAACATTACTGTGTGTGACCGTTTTTGATTACCCCGCCACGTGGGAAGCCACACTCCGACTTTGGGGGATTTTGGAGACTGATCATGTTATGCTAGGAGCTTGTCAAAACTGAAGACAATCCCCGCAGAACTACGCAGAGCATAACAACATTTTGATGTAGCCTTGGTGTTCTAGCCTATGTCAGTTGGCCTGACACAGCCTTAAGCCAAGGCGGGCGAGGTGGGATGATTTTCAGTTCAAGTGGTGCTATGTTGACCCTGTGATCCAGGGACTGATGACGAGGATAAACATGAAAGGAACTGGCCATGTATCATTGATGCGACTCGGGTGGCAGTGAGTTTGCCAGTGAGTTGTTCGCTCATTGTTGTGCTCTGCACGCAGGATATGAACCGCCAGTCTGCATGCCAAATCGACCGGCCGCGATGTGCAAACCCCCCCCCCCCCCTCCCCCGCCACTCTCCCTGCTCCAATCTCTCTCCATCAAGAACTTGTTCATCTAGTCGCACTAGTCCATTTTCTTTAAAAGGTGAGGGGGTGTGGGCTGTGAACCAAGAAAGAGTGAAACTGGATATCGTGCACGGCTGTACATGCAGAATCCAAGCAAGTCTCCAGTGTCTATCCCCTCTCGGGTTTCAGCCTTTCTGAACCTTTAATGGTTGTTCGAGAATGTTGCAGAAAGATCGCCCGGTAACATTTAGTGCCAACGTTGTGGAACAAAACGTCCCCCTCCTCTCCTCCCCCTCCCCACACTTCACGATGCAAAATGTCTCCCCGGATGACATTCTGTACTCGCATTGCAGAAAAACACGACACCCCGATACATAATGTCACCCAGGGTGACAGTACAACACGACACCCCGATACAGAATGTCACCCAGGGTGACGGTACAACACAACGCCCCGATACAGAATGTCACCCAGGGTGACAGAACAACACGACACCCCGATACAGAATGTCACCCAGGGTGACAGTATAACACGACACCCCGATACAGAATGTCACCCAGGGTGACAAAACAACACGACACCCCGATACAGAATGTCACCCAGGGTGACGGTACAACACGACACCCCGATACAGAATGTCACCCAGGGTGACAGTACAACACGACATCCCGATACAGTATGTCACCCAGGGTGACAGTACAACCTAGGGTGACGGTACAACACGACACCCCGATACAGAATGTCACCCAGGTGACAGTACAACACGACACCCCGATACAGAATGTCACCCAGGGTGACAGTACAACACGACACCCCGATACAGTATGTCACCCAGGGTGAAAGTACAACACGACACCCCGATACAGAATGTCACCCAGGGTGACAGTACAACACGACACCCCGATACGATGTCACCCAGGTGACAGTACACCGACACCCGATACAGGTCGACTCAGGTGAAATACAACACGACACCCCGATACAGAATGTCACCCAGGGTGACAGTACAACACGACACCCCGATACAGAATGTCACTCAGAGTGACAGTACAACACGACACCCCGATACAGAATGTCACCCAGGGTGACAGAACACGACACCGATACAGAATGTCACTCAGTGACAGTACAACACGACACCCGATACAGAATGCACCCAGGTACAGTACAACACGACACCCGATCAGAATGTCACTCATGGTGACAGTACAACACGACGCCCCGATACAGAATGTCACCCAGGGTGACAGTACAACACGACACCCCGATACAGAATGCCACCCAGGGTGACCTTTTGTACTGGCAGGTCATACACCCAAATCAAATTGTCGCCATTTGTGAAAATACATTTTTAGGAGAGTCCGACTGATTACTACTAGCATGACGTGGTGTAAGGTGTACTATACAGATGGAGTAGAGAGGGTGCGTGTGCTTTATTGATGTGAACAGTTGATTGAGGTTCAGCTCATTGAAGCAAATTTTCAACATCAAGTTAAAATGTTTTGGCTGAAAGCACTGGAACGTTAGCACAGCCTCATACAGGTGCGTCACTCGGACCACTCGTCCCGGTAGATGGCAAGAATCGCTTGGCTTGTGCTGTCGGGGTTAGAGCTGCACTCGGACGGCTTCCGCCACAGGAGATGGCGCTGTGATCGATGCTCCGATGAGTCGACATCAATGTCAGTGCTGCGACTGTCACTGTGTCGCTATTTAATGTTTGCGCAAGAAATGTGTATGATTCATGGGCCTCACCTTGCCTTCCTCCAACTTGCCACCAGCACAAAAAAAAAGAAAAAAAGGGGAAAAAAAAGAAAAGAAAAGAAAAGAATGAGAAAAAACGAAAGACGCTCTCAGTATTCCACCGAAGGCGATAGAGAACGATAAATCCATCGGCGCCAACCTAATCACGACTCAAAGTCCACAACGGACTTTATATAACAAACCCGTGGAATCCCTGTGTGTATGAGGACGGGAATTCTCCATTCAGCGCGGCATGAAAATCTACAGAACGAAAAAAGGCTGTGTGAAGACTCAGGTGAATGAAAAAGGCTGTGTGAAGACTCAGGTAAATGAAAAAGGCTGTGTGAAGACTCAGGTAAATGAAAAAGGCTGTGTGAAGACTCAGGTGAATGAAAAAAGGCTGTGTGAAGACTCAGGTGAATGAAAAAGGCTGTGTGAAGACTCAGGTGAATGAAAAAGGCTGTGTGAAGACTCAGGTGAATGAAAAAGGCTGTGTGAAGACTCAGGTGAATGAATAGCATCGCTCTGAGCCAGCTGACAGGCTGTCGGAAAATCAAAGCCGAGATTCAAACCACTGAGCCAAGGACATCCATGCTGATTTTTTTTCAGACGAGGAATTTGTTAAGGCTCTCGATACTAAATACCAGAAACTAAGCTTGCCACCCGCAAGTATAAAAAAGGAATGGGAGAAATAAGATGAAAAGATAGCCGACAAACTGAATACTCTGAAAGAGAACAAAATAGCCATATTTGGAGACACTGTATACGGAACCTGTCGACACGCTTATGGAATGAAACAGCCAAAGATGAAGCCAGACGCCAGTGAAAGATGGATTACATCCAGAAAGGAAAAAGGAGTAAAAAAGAAAAAAAAAAATTGGAGGCAGTCTCCGAAGCTGAGAAAAAAGGGTTAGAGAAGACCTGAAAATACAGCGCGTTGCCCCTCTTCCCCCAAAACAAACCAACCCAGAATCAACAAGAAAGAAAAGCAAAAAGAAGAAGAAAAGGCTGGAGAAGACCTGAAAACACAGCGCATTGCCCTTCTTCCCCCCAAAACAAACAAACCAACCCAGAATGAACCAGAAAGAAAAGCAAAAAGAAGAAGAAAGGGCTGGAGAAGACCTGAAAACACAGCGCATTGCCCCTCTTCCCCCCAAAACAAACAAACAAACAAACCCAGAATCAAAAAGAAAGAAAAGCAAGAAAGGGCTAGAGAAGACCCGAAAACACAGCGCATTGCCCCCCTTCCCCCCAAAAAACAATCAATCAAACAAACAAACCCAAAATCAGCGAGAAAGAAAAGCAAAAAAAAAAAAAAAAAAAAAAAAGAAAACCACAGATTGCCTTTTCGGAGACCCTTTTTTGTTCGCGAAAAAGTATTCAAGCAGCCAGAATGAAGGACACTCACAGCGGGTAAAGAGCCTTTTGAGCATTTTAGTAAAACATACTTTAATCCTCAGCGAAACACCACTGTAAATCAAGGGATCGCCTTGTCCTACAGCCCCAGAGATAAAGCTCATTGACAATCCAACAACAGGCGATGTAGAGAAATAGTTCAGAAAGCCAGGGCCAGATCTTTGCTCAGATCTGCTGGAATACCCTATCTACTGTATAAGAAATGCTCCAATGTCCCTGAGTGGCTCCACAAACTAACAAGAACAGTATTGTGGAACTTGAAAATCAGCAACCAGTGTACTGGTTGACGGAGCAAAAACTTGGTCAGCAACAGGTTCAGACCAACAGCGCTTCTGAATGTTGAAGGGAAACATCTTCTCTGTCATAGCAGTGAGGCTGGCTAAGTAACGCACAGAAAATGAGTCCTCTGATGCGTCAGTCCGGAAAGGAGGCATCCTGGCAATGACTGATTGGCTGGAACGTTTTTACTATGATCTGGAAGTAACCCAAAGAGCTGAAGCAGAGAAAAGGGAGCGCGACATGGTGTGGATCGATCTGGCCAATCATAGAGATCAGTTACACATTACATGATTCAACTGGTCATTGGGAGGTATCATGTCCCAAACATCCGAGAAGTGCCGAAGTTTTCCAAAGCTTCACAGTGGGGTAATTCACAAAAAATACACAACAGACTGGATCCATCTGGAAGCTGGTATAGCAGTGGCCTGTGCAGTTTCTCTAGCAGTTTCTCTAATATGTAGTGGCAGCGGAGGCCATATTGAAAGCAGCCGTGAGAAATACAAGTTTAACAGACTTCGGGAATGCGTTCAAAAGGCGCTCTCTAAAAGCCGTCATGGACGACACAACAGTCCTCCCCAGCAAGGAAGATGACACACACAAATTACAGAACCAGTTTAGTAAAGTTTGTTGCTTCATCAATGACGAGTTTCAAACCCAAGAAATCACGGAACCTCTCCCTGAGGAATAGAAAAGAAGCTGAAACAGTTACGTTCACTGTAGTTAACCAAGTCATTTCAACAATAACAGAAGGACCAGTGAAGAGCTTTGGTGTGGTGATTCCTCGTAAGACACAAAGAAGAGAAAAGGTACCAAGCAAATGGCGGAAGAAAGCCTGCAGATAATGTAATAGTGTGGCCTCCTTGGTAAATACATAGTATGGTATCTGCAGTTCATGCTAATCCCGAACTCTTCTGGGCTCTATTGATATACTATTACAGCATTAGCACTGTGGAATCAATGGAAGCCAAAATCAATATGTACACAAGGAAATGGCTCGGTGTCCCACCTGGTCTCAATCACGTTGCACTCCACTGTCATGTAGTAAAGATGAAGCTACCCATTAAATACATACTGAAAAAGTAGAAAGTGGGTAAAGAAAGGATACCAGCTACGCTTCAGGAGTCGGAAGACAAGATTTTGAGAGATCAATCAGGTCCAAAGCAAAGACTTGCAGACAATGGAAAGTTCAGGAGACAGTAGGCGTGGCAAAGGTAAACCTCAAGATCGGGGAAATAACACGAACAAACCGACAGGCAGGGGCCGGGGTCAACAGAGATGAAGCGGTGGCGAAAGGCAGTATTTTGACCCGAACTCCTTACACTCTAAGGGAACCAGGCCGCATCCAGGTCATGACTCCTATATGGCCTTCTGCTGTCAGAAACATTTTCAACGCCGCCGGGATTCGAACCAGCATCTCCTGGATGGTGGGGGGTCCCAGGCTTTGCCTTTTTAGGCGGATAACTTACCCAATTAGCCATCGGACACCTGTTCTAAGTTAGGAACTTTGAGCCTTATGTAGCTCACTTTTGTTCGTCCTCGACCAGATCGCGCTAGAACTCTTTTCAGCTGCTTCTGCCATTGTCTTCAGGGCTCCGCTTCTTCTCTTGCCAGAAACTGAGAGCTGTTTCATGACATTATAGGCTAATGAGCCTACTACCCCCCCCCCCCCCCTCGCCCGTCCCTGCTCCAACTTTTATGGCGGGGACGTTGGCTTGGAAGTCATGCTGTTTCATGACATTATAGGCTGATGAGCCTACTACCACCCTACCCCCCCCCCCCCCCCCCCTCGCCCGTCCCTGCTCCAACTTTTATGGCGGGGACGTTGGCTTGGAAGTCATGCTGTTTCATGACATTATAGGCTGATGAGCCTACTACCCCCCCCCCCCCCCCCTCGCCCGTCCCTGCTCCAACTTTTATGGCGGGGACGTTGGCTTGGAAGTCATGCTGTTTCATGACATTATAGGCTAATGAGCCTACTACCCCCCCCCCCCCCTCGCCGTCCCTGCTCCAACTTTTATGGCGGGGACGTTGGCTTGGAAGTCATGCTGTTTCATGACATTATAGGCTAATGAGCCTACTACCCACCCCCCCCCCCCCTCGCCCGTCCCTGCTCCAACTTTTATGGCGGGGACGTTCGCTTGGAAGTCATGCTGTTTCATGACATTATAGGCTAATGAGCCTACTACCCCCCCCCCTCTCCCCCCTCGCCCGTCCCTGCTCCAACTTTTATGGCGGGGACGTTGGCTTGGAAGTCATGCTGTTTCATGACATTAAGGCTGATGAGCCTACTACCCCCCCCCCCCCCCATCGCCACGTCCCTGCTCCAACTTTTATGGCGGGGACGTTGGCTTGGAAGTCATGCTGTTTCATGACATTATAGGCTAATGAGCCTACTACCCCCCCCCCCCCCTCGCCCGTCCCTGCTCCAACTTTTATGGCGGGGACGTTGGCTTGGAAGTCATGCTGTTTCATGACATTATAGGCTGATGAGCCTACTACCCCCCCCTCCCCCCCCCTCGCCCGTCCCTGCTCCAACTTTTATGGCGGGGACGTTGGCTTGGAAGTCATGCTGTTTCATGACATTATAGGCTGATGAGCCTACTACCCCTCCCCCCCCCCCCCCCGCCTCCCTGCTCCAACTTTTATGGCGCGGACGTTGGCTTGGAAGTCATGCTGTTTCATGACATTATAGGCTGATGAGCCTACTACCCCTCCCCCCCCCCCTCGCCCGTCCCTGCTCCAACTTTTATGGCGGGGACGTTGGCTTGGAAGTCATGCTGTTTCATGACATTATAGGCTGATGAGCCTACTACCCCTCCCCCCCCTCGCCCGTCCCTGCTCCAACTTTTATGGCGGGGACGTTGGCTTGGAAGTCATGCTGTTTCATGACATTATAGGCTGATGAGCCTACTACCCCCCCCCCCCCCCCTCGCCCGTCCCTGCTCCAACTTTTATGGCGGGGACGTTGGCTTGGAAGTCATGCTGTTTCATGACATTATAGGCTGATGAGCCTACTACCCCCCCCCCCCCCCCCCTCGCCCGTCCCTGCTCCAACTTTTATGGCGGGGACGTTGGCTTGGAAGTCATGCTGTTTCATGACATTATAGGCTGATGAGCCTACTACCCCCCCCCCCCCCCCTCGCCCGTCCCTGCTCCAACTTTTATGGCGGGGACGTTGGCTTGGAAGTCATGCTGTTCATGACATATAGGCTGATGACCTACTACCCTCCCCCCCCCCCCTCCCGCCTGCTCCAACTTTTATGGCGGGGACGTGGCTTGGAAGTCATGCTGTTTCATGACATTATAGGCTGATGAGCCTACTACCCCTCCCCCCCCCCCCCCCGCCTCCCTGCTCCAACTTTTATGGCGCGGACGTTGGCTTGGAAGTCATGCTGTTTCATGACATTATAGGCTGATGAGCCTACTACCCCCCCCCCCCCCCCTCCCCGCCTCCCTGCTCCAACTTTTATGGCGGGGACGTTGACTTGGAAGCCATATTCCCTCAAGCTGCTGTTTTGACTGGCTGACTTTTCAGTTTTGTGGATGCGAACTTGCTCCTCTCTGCTTTCATATAGCACAGTGAGTTCAATCAGAAGTCGTTTGTTTCGATGAAAATTAGTGCAGTACCATATTCAGGCCCATGCCATTCTTCCCGAGTATTTCTGAATGGTTTTACCGTTCTGGTAGGTCCACTGCGCGCTCCCAGTCACTCCTTCCCTAAAGTAAACCTCGCTTCCATACACTAGATGACACAGCTATTTCAGACCACGAGTTGTGGCCTCCTGCAGCTGTAGAAGGTCGATGCTAGAGCTTCTGGTGACGCAGTGTCTCTTTTGTCAGTTCTAAGCGCATGAACGATCTTTCCAAGCGCTTGGTGTGTGTGTGTGTGTGTGTGTGTGTGTGTGTGTGTGTGTGTGTGTGTGTGTGTGTGTGTGTGTGTGTGTGTGTATTCCTTTCCTGATCAGCACAGCTCCAGCGCAGGGATGGATGTCTTGATGAGGGTGATTTTTTCCCCTGTCTTTTGCGTATGCAGGCTGATACTCCTGCGGACACTCCCAGTATAGACAGTCAAGGATTAATCTCATCTACCGAACAAAGGGAGTGGAGTTTTGTGTGTATGACCGTTTATTTCCTGCCATAAAGGCAGCCATTCTCCAACTTCGGGGAAGGTGCATGCTATGTGTAACGTGTCATCCATACCAACGGCCAAACTGGCCTTCTCTTCCGAAAGTTGGTGATGAGATTTTACGTGTGTGCAAGATGTTATGCGTGCGTTCACACACGGAACCTCGGTTTATAGTCTCATTCGAAGGACTGTATGAGAAATGGAGTCAGAACGAATGTCAACTCCGATGGAAAAATCCCCCTGTACCGAAATGGCCCGGCGGAGATTCGAACCCGCAACCCCAGGATCACCAAGATTACGAGTCCGGCGCTCTACCACTGAGCTATTCCAGCCCCCGATGAGGGTGATAATTTCTCCCTTGTGTCTATCTTCACGGTGCCACTAACCAATACCCAAACCTGTGGAAGAGAAGGCAGGGTACAGACAATGGTGCTTACCCAATCCTGCTGCTCCAGAGATACCAGCAAACAATCCTCTTCAGATTGAGAACTGGCCACTGCCGACTGCTGAGCCACCTCAACCAAATTAGGGTTGCCTGCACAGACGAATGTCCGTGTGGCACTGGATCTCAGACCCCAGAACCATCCTCCAACATTGTCCAGCCCACGATGTTCTAAGGCGTCAAACCTGGCCAGAGGGTGTAGAACTTCAGATGCAGTTTCGGGGCAGCCGTCAAGATCTCGAGAAGACTGTGGGATTCATCGCGGTGACAGGATTGGAAATCTGATGCAACCAACAAAATCGACCGCAGAAGAAGAAGAAGAAGAAGTTTTTTCATACGTGTGTACCTTCCTTGGGTTAACGCTGCTTTGCATAAACCCCGGATATTATCCATTGTTTGCATGCTGTGGCAGAGCGGGCACCTGGGGTGGTAAGATTTACTCCATTTCACGAGTTTTGAATTCGAGGGCAGGAGGTAATAAACAGATCCAAAAATGAAGCTGATCCTGAGAGGAGCTATATGCCATATTTCATTCCAGCTTTGAAGTCCTCTCCTCTCCCCCCTCTCTCTCTCTCAAGAGAGAGAGAGAGAGAGAGAGAGAGAGAGAGAGAGAGAGAGAGAGAGAGAGAGAGAGCAATAAACAAAACTTAAATACATAGGCCACCAATCCTCAGAAATGATTAAATAACATGAACAACAGAAATAGCTGGCATTAATTTTGATAACTTGCAGACACAAAAGCAGATTCGCTTTCAGAAAGCGTTAAAGGTTTACTTTTCGTTCGTTGTAATTTTGCTGTCGGCGCAGAAAAGATACACCATGGTTTCCGGACGTTTCCCAATAATCCATATTTCAGAACTTTTGCATACTGACTATAGCCTACTGATGTATCATTTCTACCAAAAAGTTGTTTCTTATATCTGTATACGAAAACATGTGACCACGAAATGATGTTTATCTTTTTGTTGTTGTTGTATTTTATGTTATTCTTAGGCTATTCAGATTTTCAGTGAATGTTATCATGCATCGCCGAATCCCAAACAAACGAGGTGTTATTGATTATAGTTTCCCAGCATACTTTGTCTTTACAACCAACAGTAATAAGGAATTAAAATGTATACCATTAGAATTCTTGACCTGATTGTCGTTAAGATTTCAAGCCAACATTCAAATCTCCTAACTGCACCATTGGTGTATAATCGATACCTTCCAGCTTCACTGTACGTAAACTTAATTGGAACATTCAAAGGAACAGTACGGAAACGTTTGTAGGCGAATATACGAATCTCTACAATGTTATTTTACCTCTGTAACGCGACAGCATACAGCAACACAGGCTGTACTAGAGTAAACGTCTTGAAAGGAAAAAATTCTTCTAAATATCTTTCAATCTAAAAAGACGTTTGTACATTCGACACATGCCTTCCTGCCCTACACTGCAAGATCCTCAACTCCTTTGTTTAATCTCATGTTTAGTTGTAGAAAAAAAAGTCCTAAATAGTTATATCCACTGATCAACTCCATTACAGTCTCATCTAAGGTCCACGTTTTACAGCTGGCCCTTGTTTATAACAATCATTTTAGTTTTGTGTTCAATGATATGATGATAATGATCATTTATGGCGCTTAATTGTATATCATAAGCCCGAAGCGCTTACAATTACATAAAAGTTAAAGAAAACATAAATATAAGAGTCAAAGACATTCCACAGATGTTAAAACAGGCATCAAGCTCCCCCTTCCCCTTTTCGAAAAAAAAATGTCTCCCTGATGAGTCCGATCCAGCGGACGAAAGGTCTAGGAGCAGGCGATACATATAGATCTGCCTTCGAGAGGGATTGCGATGGTTCCTTCAGGCAGCTAGTGAAGGGTTTTCATATCTATAATATACATATTCCCATTTTCTTTATCTTCAACCCCACCCCCTTTTTTATATTTCAAATCTTTGCCAAGTCATTACTATAATGATAGAAGAATTGTTTACATGCACTTGTTTTTCCCCCACTACTTAATTGTATAGCAAAAATTTACAAGACTTTTTATTGCTTCAGAAGTCTTATCCGGATACTTGAGAATTAACAATATGTTCAGAAAGAGAGAGAGAGAGAGGGAGAGAGAGAGAGAGAGAGAGAGAGGAGAGAGAGAGAGAGAGAGAGATGAAAATGAAAAATGGTTTTATTCACACACACACACACAGAGCTCCTACAAATGGTGGGAAAGATAGAAATACGGAAATGTGTCTAATCACCTCATCACCACACAATGACAGAGCAAATTCAAACATATCTAAGAATTACTCAGAATTCTTTAAACAAAAGTCAAACCAACTTTGCACCAGTTTGTTTATTTATTCAAGAACTGCTCAGAATTTTTTTTTTAAACAAAAGTCAAACATACTTTGCAAGAGTTTGTGTATTTTTTACGACAAACAAAGTGTGCAATTTTATTGTGTACACTTTTTCCTGCAGAATTCGCCGGCAGTTCAACTCTGTCCTCATTGAAAAGAGCGGGAGACACAAAGCAGGAGAGGACAGAAATAAGGGGAGACATAACATAGCAGGGAGTGAAAGGCAGGACAGGAGAGGACAGGGCAGAAGTGAAGGACAGGACGTAGCAAGAAGCACAGGGCAGGACAGGAGAGGACGGGACAGAAGTGAGAGACAGGACGTAGCAAGAAGCACAGGGCAGGACAGGAGAGGACGGGACAGAAGTTAGAGACAGGACGTAGCAAGAAGCACATGGCAGGACAGGAGAGGACGGGACAGAAGTGAGAGACAGGACGTAGCAAGAGGCACAGAGTAGGACAGGGAGGACAGGGCAGAAGTGAGAGACAGGACGTAGCAAGAGGCACAGAGTAGGACAGGAGAGGACGGGACAGAAGTGAGAGACAGGACGTAGCAAGAGGCACAGAGTAGGACAGGAGGACGGGCAGAAGTGAGAGACAGGACGTAGCAAAGGCACGGTTAGGACAAGAAGGACAGGGCAGAAGTGAGAGACAGGACATAGCAAGAGGCACAGAGTAGGACAGGGAGGACGGAGCAGAAGTGAGAGACAGGTCGTAGCAAGAAACACAGGGCAGAACAGGAAGGACGGGGCAGAAGTGAGAGACAGGACGTAGCAAAGAGCCACAGGCAGAACAAGGGCCAATATAGGAGAGACAGAACCTACAAGACCGACAATGCAGGATGCAACAAGAGGGACAGGGCAGGACAGGGAGGACAGGACAGAAAGGGAGACAGGATGTAACAAGAGGGACGGGGCAGGACAGGGAGGACAGGACAGTAGAAAAGGAGAGACAGGATGTAACAAGAGGCAGAGGGCAGGACAGGGAGGACAGGACAGAAAAGGAGAGACAGGATGTAACAAGAGGGACGGGCAGGACAGGGAGGACAGGACAGTAGAAAAGGAGAGACAGGATGTAACAAGAGGGACGGGCAGGACAGGGAGGACAGACAGTAGAAAAGAGGACAGGAGTAACAAGAGAGGACGGGCAGACAGGAGACAGGACAGTAGAAAGGAGAGACAGGATGTAACAAGAGGACGGGCAGGACAGGGAGACAGGACAGTAAAAAGGAGAGACAGGATGTAACAAGAGGCAGAGGGCAGGACAGGAGGACAGGACAGAAAAGGAGAGACAGGATGTAACAAGAGGGACGGGCAGGACAGGGAGGACAGGACAGTAGAAAAGGAGAGACAGGATGTAACAAGAGGGACGGGGCAGGACAGGGAGGACAGGACAGTAGAAAAAGAGAGACAGGATGTAACAAGAGGGACGGGGCAGGACAGGGAGGACAGGACAGTAGAAAAGGAGAGACAGGATGTAACAAGAGGGACGGGGCAGGACAGGGAGGACAGGACAGAAAAGGAGAGACAGATGTAACAAGAGGGACGGGGCAGGACAGGGAGGACAGGACAGAAAAGGAGAGACAGGATGTAACAAGAGGGACGGGGCAGGACAGGGAGGACAGGACAGTAGAAAAAGAGAGACAGGATGTAACAAGAGGGACGGGGCAGGACAGGGAGGACAGGACAGTAGAAAAGGAGAGACAGGATGTAACAAGAGGGACGGGGCAGGACAGGGAGGACAGGACAGTAGAAAAGGAGAGACAGGATGTAACAAGAGGGACGGGGCAGGACAGGGAGGACAGGACAGAAAAGGAGAGACAGGATGTAACAAGAGGGACGGGGCAGGACAGGGAGGACAGGACAGAAAAGGAGAGACAGGATGTAACAAGAGGGACGGGGCAGGACAGGGAGGACAGGACAGTAGAAAAAGAGAGACAGGATGTAACAAGAGGGACGGGGCAGGACAGGGAGGACAGGACAGTAGAAAAGGAGAGACAGGATGTAACAAGAGGGACGGGGCAGGACAGGGAGGACAGGGCAGAAATAAAGAGAGACAGGATGTAACAAGACGAAGAGAGCAGGACAGGGAGGACAGGACAGAAAAAGAGAGACAGGACGGAACAACAGGCAGAGAGCAGGACAGGGAAGATAGGGCAGAAATGAAGAGAGACAGGACCTGGCACGAGGACGAGGGTGGGACAGGAGGATAGGCAAAATAAGAGAGACAGGATAAAAAGGGCACAGGGTAGACGGAGGAGGCAACTAGAGTACAAAGCAAGAGGCACAGTGCAAAGAGTCGTCGAACTTGATGAATGAAGAGCAAACGAAATGGCATCATGAAATAATATCCACAGCTGGGATGTCTGTCCGATTTTTATTGTGAACGAGCTCCTGTCTGTCTGTCTGTCTGTCTGTCAGTCTGTCTGTCTGTCTGTGTCTGTCCGTCCGTCTGTCTGTCTGCCTCTCTATCTATCTGTCTGTCTCTCTATCTATCTGTTTATCTATCTATCTAATCATATGTATACGCAAGTACGCACTCACGTGTGTGGTGACAGAGAGAGAGAGAGAGAGAGAGAGAGAGAGAGAGAGAGAGAGAGAGAGAGAGAGAGAGTGCGTGCGTGCGTGTGTGCGTGCGTGCATGCGTGCGTGCGTGCGTGTGTGTGAGTGTGGTTTTTGTTTGTTTGTATATCCTTTTTGTATTCAGTTACTTATCTTGTGGAATTGTCCCTTCCAGTCCTAGTAGCGTGAGTGGCAGAGGCTGTCCAACTTAACAACAGCGACCAAAGTTTTTTTTTTTTTTCTTTTAAATCATGAAACCATGTCATGAATCTTCCTACCATCCAACTTGCTACTGTTCCCTACCCCCCAAACAGTGCTGACTGGTTTGTGTGCATCTCAGACAGTAAATAAATAAATAAATAAATAAACGAACAAATAAATGAATAGATAAATAAACAAACACAGTTATTAATTTATGCCAAAGAGACAGCAATCACGATGAAGTAGACGAGATACTTTTACCTCTTCCGCCTTCCGCTCACCACACCTCTTCGAAGAGAAGATCTGAAGAAAAACACCTGTAAATAATATATCAGTGTTTTTCATTGGATTCTATCATCCTCTCTCTCTCTCTCTCTCTCACCCTCCCCAAATCCCCACCCACCCCTCCCTCTATACTCTCCTCCTCCCCTAACACGCGCCCACGAAGCGCCAGCTTGATGGAAAATGCACTTCAGTACTGCGTGTATGTAGCTTGTGGATGGAAGAGTCTGATGGAAGGGAGGCAACTTCTGGTTTCAGGGGGTGGCTCGTTTCTTATACGAGTTAGGAACCTTAGCCTGAAAAACTGCGATTGATTAATTGACCGACTGATTGGTAGCATTGTTCCGGAGGGTAACAGATAAGTAAGAAAATGCCCTTTTTTTCTATTTAAACTTATCACAGTGATAAAGGATACTAACACAGTATTATTAATATACAATGTGAAATGGATCATAATCAAATAGTGATGATTTACTTTAGCATAAAAGAAAGCATACATATATACTAACACTGTCTAACAATGAAATGCACACACACAGACGTTTGGTATATAATAGCCTAATGCAGAGAGAATATGAGAAACACTATCTCGTTCCAGAGTTCAATCACTGGCTCAGCTCGAGGAGCAATGAGAAATGAATCAGGAGGCAGTCATGGTTTTTGCACACCAAAAGCTGCAATCACGTTCGACATCTCCGTACAGTGAGAAACAGGAGATGTGATATTGTAAAGGGCGGAGGTAAACGCACGCACACGCAGAGATTTAAACATTCAGTGAGAGGAGAGGGGACGTTGAGAGCGAGGAGGAAGGCTCACATTTATAGCAACCCCCCCCCCTCCCCCGCATAGGAATACTTACAAATTATATGAGCAGTACGCTGGCTCACACGGCAAAAAAGGGGCAGCCTGTGATAGATGGAAGGTTACAGCAAGCTAAGGTTACAGCTATTGTGGACACGGATGATCCCTTTATCACAGCTCGAATTGCAGTAATTAGAGTGTGGAGGAAGTTCCCCCCCCCCCAAAAAAAAAAAAATTGAAACTACAACCCTAAACCAGACACCACCAGTATGATCAGTCCTAGCCACAAATTTGGGGGACACTCCGATGACCTGGAAGAAGTACAGAAAGCGCACGCAGAAAAGCCAGCATGGCCGTCTTTCTTGGTGGTGTGTTGATGTGGTAAGTGATTAGAAAAAAAAAAAAAAACTTTCTGTAAGTTAGATAACGAAGAAATGGGGACAAAAGACTTAAAAAAACGCTAAAGTTTCATTTTTTCTTGGTGAACTTTCTTTCTCCATTTTTTTGTTTGTTATATACGGTTGTTTACTTGATGACTTCGCTCGAGTTTTGAAAATGGGGGAGTCCAGTTTGTAAGTGTGATTTAGAGAAATACTATTATACGCCACTGCCCTCATTTTGCGCACCTGTCAACTTATCCAGTTATTTGGTTAAAGATTATGTTACCCCCCCCCCCCCCCCCACTGAAACCGAAAAAAAGTCAACAAGACTGGATCGTGTGCCACTAGAACTCCTTAAGCGTGAAGATCCAGAACTTATCAAAGGTCTGATAATTTACATTATGACACACGATAATTCGTTGAGCACACCAGTGACTGGAACAGACACAAGTTAGGATAATCCTCTGCACAAGAAATGAAATCTGCAAGATTTCAAAATTACAGTTCGACTAGTCTTTCCAGTGATAGTGATAGAAGTCGTGACCTGCGTGTGAATTGGATTATAGTGAAGGAGAGTTGAGCAGGGTGGTCAGCCTCACTCTCTCGTCCCTGCCCATCTGAATCCAGAGGCAAGGCAAAGTCAAGACGGCTGGAGATGAGCCGAGATGCAGTGGATGGGCAACAATGTCCTTCGAGTC